>OX439484.1:114325974-115075974 GCA_949320155.1 Melangyna quadrimaculata
TAATGAAACTTATTCATTGGGAGGTGTAGCGGTATATATAAGTGAGGGTTTTGGTTATAAATCTTCAAAAATAGATATCTGTAGTGCAGATGCAGTAAAGTTGTCAATATCTTATCAAAACGAAAACTATACTTTATTGTGTATACAGGGTGTCCCATTAACAATGGTCCAAACCAAAACTGGTGAAAGGCCAGGCCATGGCCTTTCAGAATTTGGTAACTTTTCTATACCGAATCATAGCGGTTCTCGAGTAACGGCTATTTTTTGAAATTTGAAAAAAATCTAACTTTGAACCAGTTTTTTGCTCACCCTGTCCATAATTGATTTTTGTTTTTTACAAATTTTGCAATAAAAAATTCACTTATAGTTTCACTAACTTTACTGAGTAAAATATTTTTAATTGGCGTCACCATTTGCCTACAAATCATTAGTTAATATTGAACTTTGCCAAAATTAATTTTTGACCTCAATCTTCTGATGAGCCCCCTGAATAAAATTCGTATGGCTCAATACAAGTTTTATATTTCAAAAATTGCCTATTTTTCTGTAGTTTCAAAAAAGGTATTAAGCTTGCCAAAGCTATGTTTAAATAGACAGTTATAACCGTTTGAACCCAATCAAACAGGTTCAAAATCAAACAAAAATAAAACATTTTTGTTCAAATATTTCGATAAAATTAGAATTTCACTTCAAATATAACTCCGAAAGAGCTGAATTTTGGTGGAGATCTTCGTTTTGATGTCTTAAATAAATACCTTTAATTTGGACAAGGACCTTCTATTTTCTGTGGTGAAAGCGTAAAAATCCAGTATTTTTGAAAAATTTTCGAAAACCATTAGGTTTTTTAAGAAGTGTCTTTGGAAAACTTGTAACTTATAGCATTCTAAAAAAAACCATAAGGATACATTTTTCCGGTAGACCAATAAATTTTGGGACAAATGTGCGCAAATGCAACGGTGTGGAAAATACCACATCAAAGTATAAAAACACATTTTGTCCCCGTTTTCTCAAAATCTCTTGCTCCAACGAAAAAAAGGCTACATGTTTTCCAAAGACACTTCTTAAAAAACCTGATGGTTTTCGAAAAATTTTCAAATATACTGGATTTATATTCTTTCACCACAGAAAATTAAAAGTCCTTGTCAAAATTTAAGGTATTTATTTAAGAAATGCGTAAGACATCAAAACGAAAATCTCCACCAAAATTCAGCACTTTCGGAGTTATATTTGAAGTGAAATTCTAATTTTACCGAAATATTTGAACAAAAATGTTTTATTTTTGTTTGATTTTGAACCTGTTTGATTGGGTTCAAACGGTTATAACTGTCTATTTAAACATAGCTTTGGCAAACCTGTATTGAGCTGTACGAATTTTATTCAGGGGGGCTCATGAGAAGATTGAGGTCAAAAATTAATTTTGGCAAAGTTCAATACTAACTAATGATTTGTAGGCAAATGGTGATGCCAATTAAAAATATTTTACTCAGTAAAGTTAGTGAAACTATAAGTGAATTTTTTAATTCAAAATTTGTAAAAAACAAAAAACAAATATGGACAGGGTGAGCAAAAACCTGGTTTAAAGTTAGACTTTTTTTCAAATTTCAAAAAAAGCCGTTACTCGAGAACCGCTATGATTCGGTATGGAAAAGTTACCAAATTCTGATAGTTCATCACCTGGCCTATCACCAATTTCAGTTTGGACCATTGTTAATGGGACACCCTGTATATAGATTACATGGAGTTAATAAAAATTTGTTTTTAGAGGAATTAGGCAAGATTCTCGAATCAAATTAAGCCAACAATTTAATTTTAATCGGTGATATTAATATTGATACTTTAAATATATCAGATAAAGATACAGAAAATTATTTATTTCTTATGGCGTCAAATGGTCTTAAAGGATATATTAATGAGCCAACTCGGGTTACTGAATCCTCAAGTACTTGTATTGACCACATTTTTGCGCGCTTTAGACGAAGTAATAAAATAAATTTAAGCGGAAAAGTCTTTGATCTCATGATTACTGATCATAGAATGGTATTAAATGATCTTAATACTAATTCAAAACCTGCAAGTAAAATATCAAATAAAAAGCGTTTTAACACTGATAACAGATTGTTACAGGATATTTTGAAATTCGAATTTTGGGAACAGGTTTACTCTGAAAACGACCCTTCCACGGCACTCTCTAATTTTATTTCGATTTTGAATAATCACATAAATTCATGTCTACTACCATTGAAAAATTCAAATAGAAACACATTTTTAAGGCCATGGATGAATCACAGTCTCGTTAAGCAGGTAAAAATAAAGAACAATGTCGGTTCAAAGTGCAAGAAACATCCAAATAATGCTAAACTTAGAAAATATTACCTTTCTTTGAGTAAAGTTGTTAATACTAATGTTTATTTAACTCGTGAGAATTACTATACCAACTTATTGCAAAGATCTAAGGGAAATACCAAAGAAGAATGGAGAATAGTGGATAGCATCTTAGGAAAGAATAATAAGTTAAACGAAATAGAATCCTTGTTAATTGATGGTAATACATTAACGGACGTAAACGGCATTGCAAACACATTTAACGAATACTTTACAGACATCTCTCAAAAATAAAACCGTCCATTAATTCTTTGGACTGTATTTGTTACGATCAGCTAGGTATGGATTCTGAATTTATTACAACCAAACAGCTTTGCCTACAATCCTATTACCTCGTTTGGAACATATAAAATGATTCTTTCCTTACAAAACAAGAATTCTTGTACTTCAGATGGAATATCTAGCACGCTCCTTAAAAAAATTGCGCTATATGTATCTGATGTTTTATGTTTCATCTTTAACTTAAGTGTTGTGCAGGGAGTTTTCCCACAAAACCTTAAATGTGCTGAGGTTATACCTTTGTTTAATAAAGGAGACAGGAAAAGCATTTCAAACTACAGACCTATTTCTCTTCTTCCCACAGTTTCCAAAATTTTTGAAAAACTCATGAAAAACAGAATTACGTCTTTTTTGAACAAAAATAGTTTTTTCAGTGAGAATCAGTTTGGTTTCAGGTCTGGTAAGTCAACAGAAGATGCCATTCTTAGGTTATGCAGTCAGTTGTATGATAGTTTAAATAATAACAAATTTACCATAGCCCTCTTCATTGACATGAAAAAGGCTTTTGATATGGTTGATCATGATTTTCTTCTAAGGAAACTTTACAATGCTGGTTTTAGAGGAGTTGTTTTTGAATGGTTGAAATCATATTTGAAGGGTAGAGTCCAAACAATAACTCTAAAGGGAATCTCAAGTGAAGCCCGTATTTTGAAAAATGGCGTACCACAAGGATCCGTACTTGGCCCTTTGTTCTTCTTAATATATATCAACTCACTTTTCAAACTCAAGTTAAATGGCCCTTCGACTGCCTTTGCGGAAGACATATCCTTCACTTACCAATCAGTTTCCGAACTTAACTGTGTATTACAAATTAAAGAAGACCTCCAAACTTTAAGGACATGGTTTTCTATTCATAAGCTAATCCTTAGTGAAAAAACTAAATTGATGACCTTCAAAACATCAGGCTATAGACCTTCTGACTTCAATCTGTATTTTCATGCTTCGAATTGTAGACAATACAGCTTTCCTATACATTTTTGTGGTAAATCTAATTTTGATCCAAACGGAGCTTGTTCAGATTTTTGTTTCAAAATTGAAGCAGTACCAAGCTTTAAATACTTAGGCGTAATTATTGATTCAAATCTTAATTGGAAAGATCACATCGGAAATATTAAATCTAACTTAATGCTGGTCACTCGACAAATGTATCTCTTAAAGCCTTTTTGTTCTAAAAAAGTCTTAAATTTAGTATATTATGGTCTTGCACATTCAAAACTGCAATATGGATTATCTAGCTGGGGAGGTTCATACGCATATACTTTTAAGACCTTGTTAATTGCACAAAAACACCTGATACGTATTATTTGCAACAAAAATCGATTCTCTGAAAGTTGGCCTCTATACAAAGACTTAAGAATTCTGCCTATGAGACATATTTACGTTTTTAAAGTCTTGAAAGAATTTTTCAAGCAAAGTGGTAATATGCCTAGCAGAAACTCTCAATTATACAATCTACGTATAAACAATATGTACCTAGTTAATGAACCTGTTGCGAATAAAACACATTTCTCTCATTTGTATACTGCCTCTGCACCCAAATGCTTTAATAAACTTCTTTTGTCAATAAGAATGACTCATAACTTTAACTCATTTTTAAAAAAAGTAAAAAACTGGCTTTTCACGGTGGATTTTTATTTTATTGAAAATTACTTTTCTTAATATAAAATAATCCTTTAATTCACTTTTTTCTTAATTTTTCAATTGATGTTACATTATTAATTATAAACTATCCAACATTTGCTTCAATTTTGTCTAGGTTTTAAAAGGGAAATTAAAATCGAAAGATGTAATTTATTTTATATTTATAAATAGGTAATATATTTTTTTTGATCATTATTATTTTGAATTTTAACTATTTTAGTTCGGATTGTCACCCCACATCAGATTTATTTTTGTGAATTTTTTCTTGCTGTATCATTCGACACTAACTTTTAAGTTAATGAATGATTACTATTTATTCATTATTAATCAATTAATTGTTAAACTAATTTTAAGTTTGAAATGAATAAAAAATACTTCTAAATCTAATCTAAATTTTGGATTGTTTTAGCACGTTGCTTTCATGTTTTTGACTGGTTTTGTCTTTTACTTTTATGGTAGGTCATTATTTAATTATTTTGTTGCTGTGACTTATTTTAAATAATGAATGGTTGTCACATAGAAATTTAATTGAACTTCAAATCAAAATGGAACCAGGAGGAAAAGTAACGTTTTTTCAAAGTATCTATTGCAGACGAGCAAAAAATTGGGGTAAACCATTCCGATTTTGTTACTTTTTTTTAATTCGAATGATCATTCGATTATTTTGATCACTCGAATACTAATATCTCGGTTATTGAAATCATTCGATTATTCCCATCACTACTTTTTATGTCGTTGGCTCTTAGACTATAAGCGCTTATGTTGAACTTAAATATTTATGTTTCGTATCAGCAAACAGGCCTTAATGCAATTGACACAGCAAAACCCTTCAATTTTATTCACCCCTATAAAAACGGATCAAATTTAACTGGGATCAAATCTAACCAAAATTTTAACGCAATTGACACACGGCCTTAGTTAAGCGCTTCAAAACTACTATGGTTTTTTACAGATTGTTTCTAAATTCAACGCTGTAAGGCAACAAAAATATAACACCAGAAAGTTTTATATAAATGTTATCTTGTGGAAAATTTTATAACAAACAAATTTTGTCTTGATTTTTGTTTTTCCATATGCACATTTCTAAAGTTATATAAGATAATAACAAAAAACAGCGAGTGAATAGCGCACTTTCTTGCACATTTTGATTTTTCCTGCAAATAGCACACCTTATTGAGCGGGAGCAACCCTTTGAGTATATATAATATGGAGTGCTCGTTTACATTCCAAAAACGTTACCATCATAGGGGGCGCGGTAATCTATGCGGTTATTCAATTTTCAATTTTGAGAGGGTTTTAACAACAACACCGTCATAGCTGCAGCTGTCAAAAAACCCTCTCTTTATTGAAATCACGCCCCCTATCATAGGCTTAAGTACTACAATGCATTAGGGATAGGAACGAGCAGTAGCGGATCTAGGATTAGGCTGTGGGGGGGCTTGGTAGATCCAGTTTGAGACATTAATGGCCAGTTTCACAAGTTAAACTACAATTTATGTTTAAACTTAAGTTCAGCACTTGATTCGGTTTCAAAGTAAACCTTGAACTTAGATAATTCTGTAGTTCTAGTTAAACGAATGTATTCTGCAATTTAAACTTCATAGCCTAAGAGCCGGCAGCAAATTTTGGGAGTGGATTGATAACCAAAATATGAGTATGATGGTTTGTTGGTGCATTTATCGCGGTTTCAAAAACAACCGTCTCTCAGGTTTCTTTTTCAACATTTTGCGGGGGTGGGGGTACCAGTTAATTTGTCAGAGATTTTCCAGTTTATTTTGTCAGAGATATTACCACTTCAATAAATTTAAAAAACATATTATGTGATGTTGTCATTAAGTCAAAACGTTATAATCTTGGCAATTCGACCAATAGAACTCAAAATATAAGCTTTTTAAGAGGACCTTATCGTCTTTTTCTTAGAGAATTATAAAACACAAAAAAATAAACAAAACAAAGTCTCCAAAAAAATCGATTAAGGTTCGCTTAAAATATCTTGAGTTCCATTGGTCGGATTGCCAAGATTTTGACGTTTTGAATTAAAGAAAATGACAGAGCATCACATTATATATTTTTAAAATTTATTGAAGTGGTAATACCTATGAAAAAATAAACTGGAAAATCGCTATTTTCAAACTGCCATCCCCGCTAAAGGATGAAAAAGAAACCTGCCAGACGGTTGTTTTTGATACCGAGATATATGCACCTACAAACCATCATACTCATATTTTGGTTAGCAATCCACTCCCAAAATTTGCTGTAGACTCTTAGTCTATCAGTGCGGCGTTCAGAACACTTGATCGTTATAATCATTCTAAAATCTTATTGATAACTGCCATTTTATAATAATAATAAATTATTATATTTCTTTCTATTTGAAATTATTTTTTTTTTTTTTGTTTTCGAGTGACGAGGAAATTCGTTGTGAGAGTGAAAAGAGAAAAACGCTTCCCTTGAAGAACAAATTATTTTAACTATTGTGACGATGTTGATTTTATTTTATAGTTTATATATTTTTAGAATTTATACACAACTAATATAAAAAAGTTTAAGTTTAGGTTAAAGGTTTTTTTTGTGAAAATCTACAGTTATATAAATAATTTAATTTTTGCATTCCCACTTTTCCTTTTAGAATAGCCTTGTTTTTTGTGCATTTATATCAGCTTCTATCCCCGGTTTAAAATGATTTCAATATTACATACAATAACATCTGTAGTAGTTAACATTTAAAATATTTTTAAGTGGAGATAGAAAAAAAATGTATATACCTTCACTTTTCAGCCACGTCAAGCTTTGAACTACCAGAAGAAAAAATCTGTCAGTAAATTTGTACGTGAGTCAAGAGGGACTGCAAATATTCACACGCATGATTTTCTGAGTGCCCAGAGAAAACTCAGATTTTGATTTGTTGTTCCCAAATTCTTCACGGGTCTTATCCCCAATTTCGTTTTTTTGCAAAGTTAGCGAAGTTCTTAGGATGAATTATTTTTTCGTTTGGCATGTTAATTGTTAAGCCCCGACCCCGATTTTTTCAATTATCTCTTTAAGCTTTAGCCCAAACTTGGACTTGACAGTCCCTTGAGTCAAGTGCAAAAATTTTCTGGAATAAGGTAAGTTTTTTTAAAGGAATTATTTGCTTAGCCCCGACCACGTTTTTTTGTCCAATTCTTGTCAAGCCGTATTCGCGAGCTGTTTTTTTTTTCGTCCCAATTTTCTGTCAATTATCCGTAGCCCCGAACTTGTTTTTTTGTACAATTTCCTTCAGAATTCAGCCCCAACCTAATTAATTTGGGGCTTAGAAAAAGAATACGTAGCATATAAATTGCGTAGCCCCAGCCTCGTCATTTTTTCTGACCCCTGATTCTGATTTCTATATTTCAATCAATTTTAAGAACCGCCTGTGGGGGGGGGGCTTTAGCCCCTATAGCCACCCCCCTGGATCCGCCCTGGGAACGAGCACTCCATATTATATATACTCAAAGGAGCAACCTCATATTCTCTTTGATTATATTATTTCTGATCGAACAGCAAAAAAATCTAAGGTACTATATGTTACATCCATGCCAAAATCTGAATTGCCTGGACTATGATGATTATACCTACAGTAAGAATGTTAGTAAAAACAATAGCATACACCAACATTAAACAAAATACACTAACAAATTGACTATATAGACCACCACAATACATGAAGTAGGTTTGTTTTGCCTATTATATCAGCTTCGTGGCTATTTTTGTCCACAGTGATAATGGAAGTGGAAATGGAAATTCCTCTCTAATTTGACTTTGCCACTCGACCAGAAATAAAATTATCTAAACAAATAAAGACCACCTCCAACGAAAATGCATCTATCAATCGAACTAATAGTTTTAATTTATTGCAAGAAGATACTAGTGTAATGTAATATTGATATAAAGAGCAACCAACAATATTACGTAATATTGACACACGCTGGAGGTTTATATTACCCGATAAGTAGTTGAGTAGGAAAGTATTTTAATGTATTCTGAATAAATCACCGCGAGAAATAAATATTAAGAGGACAACTATCCACATACCTCAGGCCTGATGAGACGCACAAAAGACATTTTACACTAAAGACACTACTTGTGAATCTACAAACAATAATAATAATAATGTGACCGAAATTTGTTCAGCTCAGTGCGGTGGTTTAGGTTTTACTGGAACTAAAAACAAGATATTCATTAAAGTAAGCAGGTATAGTTCTACACTACATTGTATAATGTCTATCAGAGATGATCATTTATTTCATATGTAGTAGATCTACTTAATTTTCGTATTTATCGTTCATCTGCTACGTAGTAACATTTCTACTGAATTTATTTGACATTCAAGGATATATTACAGGTCAACTTATTATGAGGAAGAGTTAAAGTAAAATCAAAAAACGAAAGTGTGTTTTTTTTTCAAACAGAATTTGTGAAACTTATGTTACAACCATGGTCAATGTAACGTACCTTCCTTTATAGTTATAAGATATAGTTTAAAAATAATGAACTGTATCCAATTAATTGGAATTAGAATCAACCTGTAGATTGATCTTGAATTAACGAATTTATTGGGCCATAACAATAATCAAATTAAGAGATCACTTAAATATTTAAGTAGACTCTTAATAATGAACCATACTAATAATCAAATTAATAATCAGCTTAACGCTAAACGTGACTTTAAATTTTGGAGTTAAGAAACGCATGTTTAAACTCGTGATTAAGTTTAAACGCCACGTTTCTGCTGTCATTCTGACAAGCAAAGGAGAAAGAAATTACCATTATCCTCTATGTCCCCTTTCACCCACCTTTGCTGGAGATTTTTTTGACGTTTTCCTTTAATTTCCTTGTACCTTTCATACAAGGAAACAAAAATTGCCTTAGAATTCCGTTTGACGGCGGAGATTTTTTTGATTCCTCTTACTTCTTGCCCTTCTAGCCAACAAACTCCCAGTGTCCAGCAACTCAGTTTCCTTGTGTGAAAGCAGTAAAGAAACATGAATTGCCAGAGATTTTTGTTTATTGCCATATAAAGTCTATTGTGCGTCCAACATTTTATTTGTCGCTTACAATTGATAATTGATTTAAATTGCTTGTTCGTGAATTTTGTTGCAAAGTTATAAAACTAAAGCCTGATCCACATCTGTGTCGTGTGTTGTGTTGTGGAGTCGTGTGTCGCTGTCGGTTCTAAGCATATGAAATACATTGTAGCGATAGCGACACACGACTCCACAAAACAACACACGACACAGACGTGGATCAGGCTTAATAAGGTAATCAAAGTAAACAAATAGATTTATGGCCAATTTCATAAACATTTAACTGGCTTTGAAATTTTTAAATGACGTATTTTATATGGATAAACGAAAATGGGTCGGTTCTACAAGATTTTTTTTCTTTTTATCGTGAGAAAAACGTGGTTGACTGGCTGGAGGGTGCACGTGTCTAAGAAGAAAAAAAACGTTTTATTTTAAAATTGAGTTCAGCTTTATAAACCATGAACTAAACTCATCAATCCACTTAAATAAAGTTAAAAGTAAAAAGTTTTTCCAAGTAATTAAAATAATTATAAAAAAAAAAAAAAAAAAAAAAAAAACTAAACCACCACGGCCAACTTCTCGAGCACGCAGTCACTGGAGAGATCAGATAATTGCCCCAAAAGACAACAGCGCAATAATCGCGCCAAAGAACTTCATCTTTCGGAACTCGCCGACTCTCCTATTAGCGAGCGCCTCCACCAAAAAAAATTGTCCATATCAGCGCTGCAGCACGGAGAATAATCCGCTAAACCTATCCACCTTTGGCGGAAATGTTAAATGAAAGAATATAAACGTGAGCAAACAAAAAAATAAAACAGCTCTAGCTACCGACAAACACAAGTCGCCACCCGACTTAAGACATATAAGTATGGCAACCGGCCAACAATTCAAGGACCGAGCCTCCTTACAGAAAAGCTATCTACGAGCAGTGTGCCCACTACCTCCACCACCGCCACCTCTACGATACCGTCACCCACCCCAGCCAAAAATAACTTATCTCCGACCGCAAACACCACTTCGAATCTATCGAACCCGGCTGAAGCTACACTATTACTGGGGTGGCAGTTCCCTGACAAAAGGCACATTGCCTTCGCGAACTCCCCCCCCCCCCCCAGCCCCGCAAACAAAGGCAACGAGAAGGAATCTAGCAACAGGTTAAAAATTCTACGTGACCTACAAATTATTGGAAACCCACCAAGAAAGCGAGCCAGATTAATTCCGGAGCACTACACCGTGGACAATCCTCCGCCATCAACAAGCCAACAATCATCAAGCTTCAATCAACAGGATCACCCTACCAACAATGACTCCCTAAAAATAGGTACCAGCAAACAGCAACAGTTGGGAAAACGACAACAAACTGCTCTGAGGTAAGTTCTGTCTGCCAATAATTACTTATAATATTAATATTCGCAAGTTGATTAGTGATTTAAAAGAAAAATAGCCAATCGGGGTAGTAAATGTAAAATTTTCATTGACAATCCGGTAGTCCACCGGGAGTTGCTAGAGGCCATGTGGGACTGTGACGTGGTACAGGCGTATACTTTCACCTCGAAAGAAAACAGAACCACTAACATTGTCGTTAGGGGCCTTACAAATGACTTTTCCGAATCTGAAATCCACACAGAACTGAATTCTCGGGTATCAAACGTCGAAAAAGTCTCGAAGTTTGAAACGATTAGATCAAAAGCTAATAAATTAGAATATAACCTGTTCCTCCTGGGACGGGACGGAAGGGCCACCAGCTGAACTAACATGCCAGTTATTACTTCATGCTGCGGAAAAAGAACACGACTTAGTGCTAGGATGCGATGCAAATGCGCATCATTCCCAGTGGGGTAGCACTGACATCAATAATAGAGGTGAGTCGGTTTTTGAATTTATTATCGTTATCGTTATTTTCATAAACAATGCTCTAGTGAAATAGCCAGTTGCATTCCTCCCCTCAAACAATTCAACCGTAATACTCGTGCTTCTAGGAATGCCCATCAGTTTACCCTTGAGCCCAACTTCGGACGTACTGTCAAGTTCAGGGATTCTTTCTTTTCCCGCACCACGCGAATGTGGAATGCTTTACCCGACTCTATCTTTCCCTCCTATTTTAATATTCAGAACTTCAAAAGCAATGTGCATCGGTTCCTCCTCTTAAATCCTTCCCTATTTTCCTAAAGCTCGTACTGTGTTCAATCATATTAAGGGTAGTCACAACCCGTTTAGTGCGCGCATATATATATAAAAAAAAAAAAAAAATGAGAACAATTTATTAATAGCAAATAGGGGTAGAGAACCAACGTTTGTTACAAAAAATTGTAAGGAGGTGCTTGATATTACTTTAACAAACAACTCAGGCACAATACCAATAGAACAATGGAGGGTGTCAAAAGAGCGATCTTTCTCTGATCACAAAATCATTGAATTTCTCATACCAGACACAATAGCCTCCAAGAAATCATTTAGCAACCTTCGTAATACGCACTGGGCCACTTTCAATAGGGAATTAGAGACTAGGATTAACTCCTTAGGAAATAATTCAATAATTGGACCTGAATCCTTAGATAGAGTCACCTCAGAATTCACAGAAATTCTAAATAAAGCTTTTGAAAAAGGATGTCCCCTTAAATAGGTGAGGAAAGGCAATAATAAACCACCTTGGTGGACACACGAAATTGGCATTATAAGAAAAGAAACAAGAAGACTTTTCAATACATCCAAACGAACTAGAAATGAATTAGACTGGAAAGCAAACAAAAACAGTCAAAGAAAATTCAAAGCTGAAACACAAGGGGCGAAACCTTCTGCACCCAAATTGAAGGAACAAACGAATCAGCAAGACTTAAAAAAATTCTAGCAAAAGAACCAGTTCCCCTAGGGTCTCTTAAAGGCCCTAATGATCAATGGACTGAATCATGTGGAGAATCACTGGAGCTCCTTATCAAAACTCATTTTCCTGGTTGTAACTTTGATGTTAATAACACAGGAGATGCAGCACAAACGGAGCACACGGTATCACTAGATATTATAACGGAGGATAAAATAAACTGGGCGATAAACTCATTTTCACCCTACAAATCTCCGGGAACAGACGGCATCCTCCCCTTTGATGTTACAGAAGAACACTAGACATGTCACCCAATATCTCAAGCACTTCTTTGTAAGCAGCCTTAAGTGGGGATACATTCCCTTGGCATGGCGTGAAGTAAAGGGTGTCTTCATACCGAAAGCTGGAAAACCAAGCCACACGGAGGCCAAAGACTGCAGACCCATTTGTCTAACCTCGTTTGTTTAAAAAACCTTTGAACGACTAATAGATATACACATACGAAGTACTCTAAGCCCGAATGCGTTGTCACCCGTCCAACATGCTTACACAAAAGGAAAAAGTGTTGAAACAGCACTCCACAAATTAGTAGGCATTGTAGAAACAACACTCAAGAACAAAGAGTACACTCTTGCTGCTTTTCTGGACATTGAAGGAGCTTTCAACAATGTACAAAATGATGCGGTAAAAAGAGCACTTGTATACCTTGAAGTAGATAATTCCCTCATAAACTCGATTATCTGTATGTTAAAATACAGACGGATTTACTCAGAACTAGGGGATGCACAGATCAAAGTATCCACATCTAGGGGGACTCCACAAGGAGGAGTTCTCTCACCACTTTTGTGGATATTGGTTATGAACGAAATCCTGATCGAACTGGAAAACAGCAGTGTCAAAGTAGTCGCCTACGCAGACGACTTGGCGCTGCTAGCGACTGGTAAATTTCTTTCCACAACCAGCGAACAGATTAACTACGCTCTGTCGAAAGTTTTTAGCTGGATGAGGAAATGTGGACTCTCGGTCAACCCGGGAAAAACGGAACTGGTACTTTTTACTAACAAAAGGAAAATACTAGATTTTGTCCTACCATCAAAAGATGGAATCCGACTTAGTCTTTCAGAACATGCCAAATATCTGGGCATCGTTCTTGACAAAAAGCTAAGCTGGGATTTGAACACTTAAGAAAGAGCCAAGAAGGCCATGATCGCTTTTTACTCCTGCAACAGGATGTTTGGTAAGACCTGGGGTCCAAACCCTAAGATCATAATGTGGATGTACACGGCCATTATAAGACCGATCCTTACATATGGTAGCCTGGTTTGGTGGAGCGCGATTGACAAAGAGACTAATTTCAAAACGCTTAATAAAGTTCAAAGACTAGCATGTATAGGAATTACAGGGGCAATGAGATCCACACCCACTGCGGGAATGGAAACGATACTCAACCTAATGCCCCTAGATCTACTTGTACAAGAAACTGCGGCCTACAGCGCCCTAAGACTAAGCCAAACCAATAGCTGGAAAAGAAACACGGTAGGTCACGCACAAATTATCAATAAATTTACGGAGGGGTATGTATGCACAGACTATACAACATCCCGTACAGATTTTGAAAAACCGTTTTCTTTCTCCATCCCCACAAGAGAGGAATGGGATGCTGGTTTACAACAATCAGATGAACCGGTGGTAGAAATATACACCGATGGATCGAAGATGGATATGGGTGTAGGTGCGGGATTCTTCTCAGAAGCCCTCAATTTAGCCAAATCTTATAGACTCCCCGACTACAGCAGTGACTTACAGACTCCATTGTTAAAATTATGAACCTGAAAAAGAGATCCCTGCATCTTCTGATAGAAATTATCACAGGACATAATCTCTAAGGGTATCATAAAAACAAAATGGGACTCAGTACTGTAGACCTATGCAGACGCTGCGGAGACGAAAAACTAGAGGAGGACACCCTTCACTACCCAGGTCATTGTCCGGCACTCTGCAACATAATGAAAAAATTTTTGGGTAGCTACTTCTTCAACGATTTAGCAGAAATCTCGAAGTCAACAGATAATAACATCTTAAATTTAATGAACTTCATCAACGCCTCGAAATGGCTCGATGCTCCATAGGATTTCATGGGTTATTTATTTTTAAAGGATGGCCCAATCCATCGGGGTATCACAGAGGATCAACATTGATCTAAGTGTGACGGGAACAAGATCTACCGGCGGCCCATCTACCTAACCTAACCTAACGTGTTCCTCGTCAGACTCCAACCCGCCACTAGCGCTGACATGATTATTAAAATCAAATACCTATTTAACTCCAGAGTCAATTGGGAGAAACCCAGGGGAATCAAAGGCGCCCTGCAATGCAGGCGCTGCCAGAAATTTGGGCACTTAGCCAAGAACTGCGCTTTCGACTACTACTGCGTCAAATGCGCGAACAAACACAAGCCCGGAAACTGCCCAGTCTCTAAGGAAGCGGGAAGCAAGGTTTCTTGCGTTAACTGTGGAAAGAACCACACTGCTCTTTTGCGAGCCACTTCAACACCACTAAAGACCAACCAATCCAACCTTAAAAAGCAAGCCACCCCTTCTCCTCCCAAAACAGGGCCTAGTGCACTAAATGAATTTATGGAACTATCCAAGGATCTTTTTGGCCTTGAATTGAACTCCCTGATTTCCAAAATCGAGCTCTTTATGGCCAATATAAACAGTTATATCTCTGATTTACAAAACAAGGTTGCGTACCTTTTCATAGTCAAATAATGTTAATAAAATTCCTTCAATTCAACATTACGTCCTTAGTGCACCAGGCCCGGAGAATAGAACTACTCAAAATTCTCCTAGCCAGTAAAGTTTCTTTCGCGTTCATCCAAGAGACGCACTTGAACTCACGTCACAAAGTATCCCTAGACACTTATAACATAATAAGAAACGATAACCTCTAAGGGGTGGCAATCGCTCTTCTTAATAATATAGAGTACGAAATCGTGAACTGGCAGTCCACCCAATTTCCGGGCATTTTCCTTAGTATAAACATAGTGATAAATAACATAAAGAGAAAAATTCTGATCGGATCAGTCTACATCCCTACGAACAGTCCCTCCAACTCGTTAACTAACGAACTCAACAACAAAGAGAACCTGGCAAGCACATACGACTGTGCAATAATCGTTAGCGACCTAAACGCTAGAAGCCCTAAATGGATTCGGTGTACAATCTTAACGGAAAAACTCTGGAGGCCTGGTTACAAAACTATAATCCCTCAATGTCAAATATCACATCCCCAACTCCTTCCTTTCCAAGAAGCTCCTCCTTTCTGGACCATTACTTGATATCCAACCATCTGATTAACCGCAAAGATCAAAATTTTTCTGTTCATACCCTTCCCTCCTTCACGGAAAACCTCCCCGTATTACTAGAGATTAAACTAGAGGAAGAAAATATCTGCCTGCGCAATCCCTCCACACACAAATCTTTTAAAAGCACCAACTGGGACAACTCGATAGTTCCCTTGCCGCAATATTCCCGCCTCACTCCAGTTGCCTCAACAATACGCAAATAGATAATTTTATAAACAAATTTAATGAAACCCTCCAAGAATCTCAGGATTGTCATTCTACCAGGTCTTCCATGTCCGTTAAAAAATATAGTAACCTGCCTTACCGTATTAATATCCTCTTTAAAACTAAAGACGCCTGGTAAAAGAAGCTAAAAAAATATCTATTACAACTCTTACAACAGGGTCAATAATTTATACAAAGAACTTTCCTCTTGAATAAAATCATCCAAGACAAGGTTAGGATCTGGCTCAACAGACAGTTCAGTAACAAATTATCCAGGATCCAACCAGACCCAAGAGCGTTCAAAGAAATCTTCAATTTTATTGGTAAGAAAAAAAAATTAAAGGTCAACAACGTAACAATCAATAACAAGCTAGGGATTGTTTCAGCGTTCGAGGAATTTTACAGAGACACTTACTTAGAAAGAGTCCCAAACTTTAACTCCCAAATCACTAACGAAGCTATTTCCTCCGTCCAACTTACTCGCTTGATCGACTTAACCTAGCCGCATCTTCAACTTTGCCAATTTTTACTCTGTGTTGAATCCCATAGCAACCCACATGTTCACTTATGTCACGGAGATTGCCAACAAAATTAGCAAACTAAGACAAAGCAAATCCTCAGGCCCTGATGGCATCACGAATTTCGCCCTTAAGATGATTTCCTGCTCCGCTTAACAATCTTCGTAACAATAATTTTTAATAACTGCCTAAATAACGGGTATTTCCCCGACTCTTGGAAAGTGGCCAGGATCTTACCGATTAGGAACAAAATAAATTTCGACGAAATTAACAACTTCAGGCCCATCTCTCTCCTCTCCAACGTCGGGAAAGTTCTCGAAATTATAGTTCTTATTAAATTAAACTCTCCAGAGGATATTCCGATCGACCCAATCTCTGATTTCCAATTTGGCTTCCGTCGGGGCTTATCCACGATGCACGCTCTTTTAAAATTGCACAATGATGTCACCAACAACCTAAGAGAAAAACGCTGCACCGTGGCGTGCTCTCTTGAAGTGGAAAAGGCAGGCTTTGACAGGGTCTGGAGGATCGGACTCTTCTCAAAAATTTCATCTCTTAACTTCCCTCCCCATCTAACTAACGCCTTTCCTAAGGCACAGTATGCTTCAGAAGCGATTCAAATTACTTTTCTATAAAACTATTATTAGACCTATTATGATGTATGCGTTCCCAATCTGCTTCACCATTTCACCCATAGTGGGAATGGAATTTGAACTACTTGAAAGAAAAATACTTCGCCTCTGCGCAGGCAAAAACTTTGAAAATAGAATTAAAAGATTTTCTAACTCATACATTTATGAGGAAACTAACATCATTCCGTTCACAGAATATGCTCTAACCCTTATGAAAAAAAAGATCACAAACTTAAACTCGACGGATAACGATCTCATCAGAGAAGTTATCTCATCCCAATCCGGATTCAACTGGGAAAATGTTAACTTTCTTTCACCAGTTGGCATCTCCCTTATGGACCTCAACACAGCTCCCGACAGACTATTATTACCCATTTACTTTAAAGCCACCCCGGGCCGAAACCGCGGCTAATCGTCTTTTCGCGTTTACCTCAAAAACATAGTGGACACCGATTGGCTTTTGGGTAGTGGGAGCGATTTTTCTGCGGCCTGACAAGATTCGTATTTACAGTCTCCGCGCTTTTTTTTAATGCTTACTTATTACATTTCTGTTTTTTTTTTTATCGGCGGAGAGAATCTGGAGAGAATCAGCTAACATTTTAATTGGCTCTGGGGGCTTAACAGGTGAAGTTATAAAAAATATTAGACAAAAGTGTAGAGATTACTACATCGAATTATGTACGCAAATTAGAAAAATAATAAAGTTCCAAGATAAAGTTTTAGAAGCCGTACAAATAATTGATCCACAAAATAAATCCCCAAGCCTTACCCCGCTTATACAATTGTTACCAAATTTGATTCAAGAAGAACTTGATGATGAATGGAGGGCTCTATCACATCAAAATATGATAAGTATAAATTTGAAATTTGAAGATTTTTGGAGCGCTACTCTTAATTTAAAAAACGCATTAAATGCTCCAATATTTCCCCTTTTAAAACCATTTGTTGGTCCATTTTATGCTTTACGCACAGCAGTGCGACTGCAGAGCGCATATTTTCGCAAGTAGCTTTGATAAAAGATAAAAAAAGAAACTCCTTACTGACATCCACAGTCAATTCAATTTTAATGGCAAAGGAATAAATAAGGCATAAGAGCGCTATGGAGTGGGCTCCATCCAAAGGAATTTTATCAAAATACAAATAATGTAAAAAGGCAATCAAATTTGTATGCCTTCCAAAATTATAACTATTTACCTGAATTGCAAATATAATTTTATGTTGGGGCTTTATAAAAAAATATAAAAATAAATTACATATTAAAATGTGTTTAAAAATGCATAAATATGAATTGAAATCAACTGCGAATTTGTATTATAACATACTATCGGAAACACCCAGCGTTGCCCGGGTCCCTTTTAATAAAGGATAGTTTTTTAACAAATCTTAAAAAAAAAAAATTCCCGGGGAAAATAGTTTTCCTTGAAAATATTTCTGCTGTCGTGAATATCTCTGAAATAAATTCGATGAATTGACCGCCCGATTCCCCAGGAAAACTTATTCCCCACATCAATAAATTTTCAACATCATTCATGTTCTCAATTTTCAAAGGATAGAAATATTGTGCAAGTGTTAATTATTATATATATAAAAGCTTATTCACGTACTTCTAAATATCTATGCTAAAGACACCTACTTGTAAGAAAAGATTTGAAAAATTTGTATAGTTTGCTATCTCGCCCCCAACTATCAACTGTCAAAGCAAAAGGTGTGATTTTTCGGATTTTTGAGATTTCACCATCATCACTGTCAACTGTCAAGTGCGATTTTTTTGATTTCCACTGGACTTAGAGTGCAAAATCCACCTCCTAAATCGATTGGCGCTTTCAGATCTTGACATTTCGACACCTTTCAAATTGAAAAGTGAAGTTTCTTATTTTCTGTTGGTGCTAAAGTGCTGGCCGAGACATTAGGTAATAAAACCCTCCTTTATCGATTGGTGCCCTTAGATTTTGACATTTCGACACACGACCTGCAACGCACAGAAGAGAGGAGCTGTAATACGGCAGTTTTTGCTCTTATAACATTGCTGTTACCATTTTTGTTATACATGTGAATGATTTACTCTACGGAGCGAATGTTTCTCACTGATTTGGGAGATTGTGAAAGTATTCGCCGTGTTGATTTCAGCATAACCAAATTTTCACTGACCATGTAAATCAAACATGATTGGTTAAGGTTTTACCTTCCACCACAATCCAATCAACAACCAGCGCATTTTTACTTACTTGAGAATTATATCATGCCATTCATTAGCCTTTCATCGCTACATATTATATTTTCCAACATTCTTACATTCACTTAAACATTCAACAAAAACTAGGCAAAAAACTCATACGCACTTGAAACGTCAAATCTCATAGCTAAGCTTTGTACAACGCTCATGTCTTGTTCAAAAAGTTGTATTTTTCGTCATGTCGGTCGCTGCATGTGGACACAGATTTTTCGGACTCCATTGGATTTTTTCTGGACATGTTCATAAGCCTTCCATCTGTTATCGAAACAGTCTTTAAAATTGTATGGTTGTCTATTAATATTTTGTATGTATTTAAATAGTGAGACAACCACCTTTCCAAAGACATCTAATTTTTGAAATTCGGATAAGTACTTTCCGATTTATATCCCATTTTATGTAGATAAATTAAAAATTTTTAAATTTTTTCTGGATTTTATCTGTAAAAAATATTTCTAATGTAAAAGTTTAATATTTGAAATTATTTTGTGAAGCTTGTGAGCAACGCACAGTTATGTTTTGTATCCATGATCCATTTTGCATTTTTTTTGGTAAATAAATCAATAAAGCTAATTCTGGAGTGGCTTTTGTTGAAATGATCACTTAATATTTATTAGCAATATTTTAGAAGAGGATTAGAGCAATTGGTGTGTTCGTTTTGTTTTTCAAAATTTATCAATTTTGTATTAACTTTTGCTTTAAAAGTACTAAAAATAGAATTAATTTTTCACTAAATCACATTTTTAATATGATTTTTTTTAAGATTTTGCAAATTTCTACCGTAGTCTATATCATTTGTTAGTATCATTTATTATGAACTATCAGGCATTACTAAAGTTTGAAGCCTCTAAATTTGGCTAAATGGAGCTTTATTGTGATTTATCTCATTAAATTGCCCCTACTTTTTTCCTTTAGATTTACAAATATAAAATTTCTAACATATTTGTAGAAAAATGTAACACCTATAATTGTGTGTTATTAGTTTTTCAAAATTTATAAATTTTTCATTAACTTTTAACAATTTTCTAAGTAACTACACTCAAAAGGTATGAATTTTTCGCATTATGGCAAATTCTTTCTATTTTAACAATTTATTTTGTCATAAAAGTGAATTATTTTTTATTTTTATAATTTTGTATGACTTATAACCTTTCATTGGATACCTAATTTATAAATATCAAAAAAGTATTTCCCAAGTTATGGCTATTTACAGGTATCTTAAGTATATTTTTCCAAAAAGAAACAAATTTAACGACCAATAGACTGGATTTTTGCAAAATTTTTCTTTCAATTATGTTTAAAAATCCATATTAAAGCTTACGGTTATCGTAGGAATATTCTTTATATACCAAAATAATTGTTGATTGGTATAAATTATTATAAAATTTAAATTTCGTAAATCGGTTTATATTGTTGTCTATTAATATTTTGTATGTATTTAAATAGTGAGACAATGACCTATCCATAGACATCTAAATTTTGATAAGTACTTTTTGATTTATAGCCAATTTTATGCAGACAAATTGACAATTTTAAATTTTTTTTCTGGATTTTATCTGTAAAAAATATTTCTTATGTAAAATTTTAATATTTGAAATTATTTTGTGAGCAACGCACAGTTATGTTTAATATATCAACATTTTTATTAGACTTTCAAGAATTATAATTTTTAAATTTAAAAAAAAGCATGATCGATTCTGCATTTTATTTGGTAAATAAATCAATAAAACTAATTTTAGAGTAGCTTTTGTTGTAATAATCACTCAACTTTTAGTAACAATATTTAAGAAGAGGATTAGATCAATTGGTGTGTTGGTTTTGTTTTTCAAAATTTATCAATTTTTTATTAACTTTTGCATTTAAAGTACCAAAAATTGAATTGATTTTTCACTAAATCACATTTTTAGTATGAATTTTTTTAAGATTTTGCTAAAATTTTAACACTGGAATTTATATTATAAATTTTTACCTCGAACTCATGTATCATTTGTTATGAACTATAAAGTATAACTAAAGTTTTAAACCTCTTAATTTGGCTAAATGGAGCTTTTTTGTGATTTATTTTATTAAATTGCCCCTACTTTTTTCCCGTTAGATTAACAAACTCAAAATTATCACATATTTGTAAAAGAAAGCTACACCTTTAAATGTGCATCCTTTGTATTTTTCAAATATATAAATTTTTGATTAACTTTTGAATTTAAATTACGAAAAAATAAGTTGATTTTTCATTAAAACGCATTTTTAGTACACATTTTTTTAATATTTTGCAATAATTTTTACACACAAGTTTAAGCTATAAATTTCTGTCGAAATTTCATTTATCATTTATTATGAACTAGTAAGGTTTGCTCAATTTGGAACCTCTAAATTTGTCTAAATGTAGCTTTTTTGTGATTTATTTATTAAATTACCCGTACTTTTTTTCCCGTTAGATTTAGAAATACAAAATTATTGACATATTTATAGAAGAAGGTTACACCTATAAACGTACATCATTAGCTTTTTGAAATAAAAAAAAATTTCATCAAGTTTTGAATTTAGTATGAAATTGTTCACCCCCTCAATAATTTGTATACACAAATTTAGCCATATCTCATAGCTAAATTCTGAGATCAAAACTTTAATTATAATCGTATGAGTAGAAATGAAGTTATGATTTTGTATATTAAAAGAACTCCAATTAGAAATTCAATTGAGATAACGGTGCTCTCCACTGGTAGACGATTGTTGAAAATGAACAAAGCGGAGCATTTCTGTGGATTTTATTCGATTTTTTAAGAATTTAAAAAAAACAATTGTGACGCTAATATAGGAGGGATTAAAAAGTGAGGTATCAAATTAATTGCTATACTATTGAGATTTAATATAAGAAAAAATTAAATCAATCCCTGCACACACCCACATGTTATTAAGTAATATGTGTGAACAATATTATATTGTGAATTTCTCAGCTCAACGGTACAATAGGAATATAATTTTTTTTAGATAAGTTCCTAGGACATATAGCTATAATTTATTGGTACATTGCAAACCTCTACGACTGTTAATTAAAAAGATATTAATAAAAAACCAAAAAAACAAATTTCATATAGGCAACATTTTTTTATTATTGTTAAAGATTTCTAAAAAAATTTTAGTTTATTTTTTTTTTAGAAGCTATCTATCGGATAGCAGGGGGATAGACATTGTTGATGTCATAAAAAAAAGTTAGTGTTTTCATCGTTTTGTTGTTAGTTTGGACACCCGTACAGCCAAACTGACAAGAAAACAAAAAAAGACTTTTATACAGGGTGTCCCGTAAGTAATGGATAACCCTGAAATGCCACATAGTAGACTTTATGACCGTCCTGAAAACTGATAAAAAAAAGTTCTATCCCAACCACAAGAAAAGTTATATGCATTTTTTTGTTCAGTGCATTATTTTTTTTCTTACTTTACATTTTTGAATACCACGACTACAAGTGAATGAGTTCCATCATTTTTTTTTGCAGGAATATTTTACATTACTTGTGCCAACACATAAGTACAAGAAAATTATTATAACTGTTGGACTTCTTAGAGAAAAAAATTATTTAACATTGAATTTCAATGCAAAATGTGAAAACAAATAATTTTTGAAAAAGTTAAATCATAGCTGGTATAAAAAAAATGCATGAATACCTGAGTGGCCACCTATTTTAAAAATATGCGCGTTAAATGCAGATTTCAAAATGGTATTATTTATTATTATATCTAGAGTCAATAGCAAGTTATTGGTAAAAATCTGCAATACTAGAGTAAATTTAGCAAAAACAAAAGTTTTCAAAATTAGCACAGTAAACGTGAAAGCAATACCAAGCGTTGAACATAGCAGATTTTTGATTTATTGGCTGTTTCTACGATGTTGTCCTAATGATAAATCCAAGCTTTGAACTTCTAGGGCCGAATGCATTATTGATAAAAATGTCAAAAAAGTGCAAAAAATGGTTACATTTTCGAGCTTGTTTTGAATTTTATCTGTTCTATTGGGCTTTAACAAACCCATCAAATATTTTGTTGGTTGTTATTTTTTATTTGTTATCTTCTCCAAACAAAAAGTCTTCTGATTCAATTTTAATTGTGTTTTTTGAATAGTAAATTGTAAGATCCTGAGAAAGTGAGAACGCATAAAATCGTAAGTTTTTTAAATTTTGAATTAAAGTTTTTGTAATTTGATCTTAATTCATAAGATTAAGACCACGACGAACACTTATTTATATCATTTTTATTGTTCATTCTTCAGAAAAATTTACGGTCTAAATAGCTGTTTTTACTGAACATGCTTTTTGATAATTAAAACGCTTGACTGATCTTTTTCGATGCCACGTATTCTGTA
Source organism: Melangyna quadrimaculata (assembly GCA_949320155.1). Lineage (NCBI taxonomy): Eukaryota > Metazoa > Arthropoda > Insecta > Diptera > Syrphidae > Melangyna > Melangyna quadrimaculata. The sequence continues at coordinate 114,349,451 of OX439484.1, forward strand.
TTCTGCACAAGAATATGCAAACATGCATTTCATTTATGGAGAGTGAAGAGGCAACGCAAACGAAGCTGCGACTCTGTATAGGGAAAGGTACCCTAACGCACGTCACCCGGATTATCGAGTGTTTATTAGAGTCCATAGCTGTTTCTCGGAAGGAAGGCTGCCTGGTAGTGGTGTTGGTGGTGCTGGCGTGGGACGACCCCCTCGAGGAGATACCGAAGACTTAGTGCTTGCGGAACTTGACCGAGATCCTACAGTATCAATCCGAGCAATAGCACGACGCACTGGGATCGGAAAGACGACTGCGCATAATGTGCTAAGTAAATATAAATATCATCCCTTTCACCTAACACGGGTGCAAACTCTCCAGCCGCAAGATTTTGAAACGAGAATGAGTTTTTGTCGACAAATAATAATGAAAATTGAAGAAGATCCGCAGTTTTTTGACAAAATTCTTTGGAGCGATGAGTCGACATTTAAAAGAGATACTTACTTACTTACTTAGGTCCTCGGACCTATTACGTCCGTGATGTTTCCCTTACGGGACATAGGGCCTCCACTACACCTACGCGCCATCGTGTACGATTTCTTGAAATATATTTCAGCTCTCTCCAACTTTTCCCCAGTCGTGCCGATTCCTGTTCGACCGTTCTTCGCCATGTACTTCTAGGCCGGCCCACTTGTCTTCCCTCCTGTGTGAGCGGGTTCCACTGCATTGCTTGAGATGCAATGCACCGATCGCCTTTTCGAAGCGTATGGCCAATCCACTGCCACTTTCTTCTTCGTATAATGGAGTCTATGGGCTCCTGACCCGTTCTCGCATGAAGTTCGGCATTGGAGATACGGTTGGGCCAGAAAATCCTCAAGATGTTTCGTAGACATCTATTAACGAAGGTTTGCAGCATTCTAGTGACAGTGTCAGTGACTTTCCAAGTAAAGCAGAACGGATTCAACATTGGAGCGGAACAGTCGTAACTTGGTCTTTAAGCTAAAAGAGTTGTTTCTCCATATTTTGGACAGCATTCCGAACGCAGCCTTTGCTTTTCTGATTCGGCTGTTTACGTCCAGTTCAGTTCCGCCACCCGTAGAGACAATATTCCCAAGATATTGGAAATCCTCTACCATCTCTACCGGTTGTCCAGAAATATTTACTTGGATTGATGAGGAAGTTCCAAGGCTGATCCTTTTAGTTTTTGCCGAGTTGATCTTAAGCCCTACGTTTTCTGCTTCTCTCTCCACCCTTGTTGCCATTTGATGGAGATCCATGATCCTATGAGAGAGTAAGCATACGTCGTCCGCGTAGTCCAGATGTTTGAGGTGAGATTGCAGAGTCCACTGAATTCCTCCATTTCCACTTGACAAAGCTGCGTGCAGTACGTCACTTATCACCAACAGGAAGAGTATTGGTGACAGTATACAGCCTTGCCTAACTCCACTTTGGATTTCAAACTCCTCTGACAGCCTACCTTTGTGCAAAACATGACACTTGGATCCATCATATGTAGCCTTGATAATAGCAATCAATTTATCTGGGATGCCCCTCCTGCGCAAAGCAAGCCAAATAAATTCTCTATTGACACTGTCGAACGCCTTTTCAAAATCGATGAACAGCAGGTGAAGTGGTGATCGATATTCAACGCACTGTCCGATGATGATCCGCAAGGTGTTGATGTGATCCACACAGGAAGATCCAGTGCGGAAACCTGCTTGTTCGGCGTCGAGTGTGTCTTCGAGGTGGTCTTTAATTCGGTCCAAAACTATCCTTGTTATTATCTTGGCTACTGCAGGCAGAACACATATTCCTCTCCAGTTTTCGCACTGTGTGAGATCTCCTTTCTTTGGGAGCTTGACAATCATTCCTTTTTTCCACTCTTCAGGAAAGCTCTCTGTTTCCCAAGCTCTCTTAATAAGTGGGTGCAGTAGCTCGCTCGATGTCGTTGGGACTGCTCCTAAGAGCTCTGCAGGAATACCGTCAATTCCAACCGCTTTGTTGTTTTTCAGTGCTTTGATGGCGGTGATAATTTCTTCTTTACTGGGGGGTAGGGTGCGTATTCGGGAAATTGTTACTTCGGGTAGCTCAGTGGGAAAAGGGTTCACTTCACTTGCGAAAACGCGGTTTTAAACCGTAGAAAAGTGTTCCCTCCACCTTATGAGCTGGTCCTCATCCGAAATTAGCAGGGATCCGTTTGTGTCTTTAACCAGGTGTTGTTTAGAGCTCTGGACACCAGTGAGCTCTTTGGTAATTCTGTAGACGGTCCTACTGTCACACCTACTAGCGGCTTCTTCTGCTTCTGTGGCCAGTGCGTTGATGAAGTTACGCTTATCACGTCGCACACTACGGTGAACTTCCCTCATCTTCATGCTGTACGTAGACTCAAGCTCGTTTCTCCCTGCTGCTGGGGTAGCTGCGATGCGAGCTTTAAGGTGTTTCCTTTCTTCGATCCTTGCCCAAGTTTCGTCGGAAAGCCAAGCACTATTTCTACCTTGCGCCCGGCCGACTATACTTTCAGCACCGGATATGAACACATTTTTCACAGCACACCAATGATTTTCGATGGATGTGGTTTCCGTGCTGCTGATTGCGTTCAATCCTTGTGAAAGGTGGTCCCCTAGTTGTTGGCGTACTGCAGGATCCTTTAGTCTATCTGTATTAAACTTGGGCATTCGAGTGTTTCCTTGGGATCTCCGAACTGCAGCTGTACGCAATCTTACGGTAGCAACCATCAGATGGTGGTCCCGGGCCATTCCCATGTCAGCACCTCTTCTGTTACGGACGTCCTGGAGACTGCTTCTAAAACGCCGGCTGATCGCGAAGTGGTCAATTTGGTTGGAAGTTGCTTGTCTGTCAGTCGACACCCAACTGACTTTGTGGCACGTCTTATGCTCGAACATGGTCCCTCCAATAACAAGGCCGTTGGCGTTGCAGAAATCGACAAATCGTTCGCCATTGTCGTTTCGGTTACCAACACCATGTTTTCCCATGACATGCCTTAGCCCAGTGTTGTCATTGCCAACCTTGGCATTTAAGTCTCCCATCACCATAACTATATCACCTCGTGGAACGCTATCATAAGCAGCACTCAGCCGGTTATAAAAGGCCTCCTTCTCCTCGTCAGAAGAGAGCAAAGTTGGGGCGTAACACTGTATGATGGTGACGCGACGTACTCTAGTCCGGAACCTGGCTTTCAGGATCCTGTCACCTAAAGGCTCCCAGGAAATTAGGCTTTTGAGAGCTGTTTTGGAAAGCAGCAATCCAACGCCAGATTCCCGAGCGCTTCCAGGTGTTTTTCCGGAATAGATTAGTACAGTGTTACGTGTTGGTGACTTGAACTTCCCCGAACCCAGCCATCTAACTTCACTTATCCCTAAGATTTCCATCCTATACCTCATGAATTCCTTCTCTAGTTGCAGGAATCTGGCATTCTGAGGACCTTCTTTTCCATTGTCAAGAAGCGTCTTCACATTCCAGAAACCAATCTTTGTCCGGGTACAATAGCCAAAAGTCGTCAACGAGTTATCATTAATTATCCGAGGCGTAGTGTTGGTTTCGGTAGCGGGTTGATTTCAGTTACGGAGAATGCTAACCTCCGTAACCTATCCTAGAAAGCTAGGCCTTTTCGCACTTGTAATTTTGGCCTATTTATGTATATTGGGATACATAAATAGTTGCCCGGGGACCACCACGAGGAGGTAAAACAAGCACTTCATCGTGACTGATTGTTGCGCTACTGGCCCAGACCAAGTTCTGAGCAATCAATAGTTTCCCGATCAGGCACGATGCAGGTCGCAGGTCTTTAAAAGAGATGGCTACACTAATCTCCATAATCTCCACTTCTGGGCACTACAAAACCCAAACATCATGAGGGAAGACAGGTCCCAGTACCAATTCAAAATAAACTATTGGACTGGGATTCTCTGGGAAAATAATTGGACCCTTTGAGTTGCCGGGGATTTTAACTGGCCAAGGTTATTTGGAGTTCCTCCAAAATGATCTCGCAACCTTGCTGGAAGAAGTGCCTCAAGAACTAAAGGAATCCCATTGGCTTCAAAATGATGGTTGTCCAGCACACTATGCTGTGCCTGTGCGGGCATATTTAAATGCCAGATATCCAGGCAGATGGATAGGACGTCTGGGACCAATTTTATGGCCACCCCGTTCACCAGACCTAAATCCACTTGATTTTTTTTATTGGGGATGCATTAAGGAAATCGTATACAGCACGCCGATCAGGTCTTTAGGGGCCAGTTATAGCTATCATTGAAAATCATCATTGAAAAAGTTAGCTGTTGATTTTGAGACAATTCGGAAGTTTAATCATTGAATATTTTAATGCAAAATATAGCTTACAACTTCAAAATTATTTTCCGCCAAAAAAAATTTATTTTGGTCCATATCTTCCCCATAACGTAACTTTTAATTTTTTCAGTGATCATTGGTAAGGTAGCTCATCATTGAAAAATTAAAAGTCATTTTATGAGAAAAGTTGTGAAAAACTGAATTTTTTTTAACTAAAAATAAATATTAGGTCAATTAGCTTTACTGTGGCATCAAAATCATCATATATTTTTTCTTCAAAATCTCTCAAAATTGACAATTAATATTTTCAATGATGGTTTCCAATGATAGCTATAACTGGGCCCTTAGAGGAGTAAGAAATCGTGTGGAGGCAGCTGCATTACAAAATTCGGAGCAAAACCTTGCACGTTCACTAAGACATTCATTTATTCGGAGGTGCAGAACCTGTATAAGAGTGGGTGGAAAACAGTTTGCGCATTTGCTTTAAATAAAAAAAAATTAAAAAATTATCTATTTTTGTTTTCTAACTAAGTGATCATGTGATTAAAAGCTGGCTCAAAAACTTTTTGATTAGAGAAAATAACAAATAAACTAATAGCAACCAACAAAATATTTGATGGGTTTGTTAAAGCCCAATAGAACAGGTAAAATTCAAAACAAGCTCGAAAATTCAACCGTTTTTTGCACTTTTTTGACATTTTTATCAATAATGCATTCGGCGTTAGAAGTTGAAAGCTTGGATTTATCATTAGGACAACATCGTAGAAACAGCCAATAAATCAAAAATCTGCTATGTTCAACGCTTGGTATTATTTTCACGTTTACTGTGCTAATTTTGAAAACTTTTGTTTTTGCTAAATTTACTCTAGTATTGCAGATTTTTACCAATAACTTGCTATTGACTCTAGATATAATAATAAGTAATACCATTTTGAAATCTGCATAGTTGGCCACTCAGGTATTCATGCATTTTTTTTATACCAGCTATGATTTAACTTTTTCAAAAATTATTTGTTTTCACATTTTGCATTGAAATTCAATGTTAAATAATTTTTTTCTCTAAGAAGTCCAACAGTTATAATAATTTTCTTCTACTTATGTGTTGGCAAAAGTAATGTAAAATATTCCTGCAAAAAAAAAATGATGGAACTCATTCACTTGTAGTCGTTGTGTTCAAAAATGTAAAATAAGAAAAAAAATAATGCACTGAACAAAAAAATGCATATAACTTTTCTTGTGGTTGGAATAGAACTTTTTTTTATCAGTTTTCAGGACGGTCATAAAGTCTACTATGCGGCATTTCAGGGTTATCCATTACTTACGGGACACCCTGTATATTATTAAAACATATATTTATTTTTAATTAATACAAAAATTATTGTAAAAATAAGACTAAGCAATTAAACTAAAAGACTTATAGATAGATAAAGTAGATATGTATCTAAGTGAATTTTTTGTTATAGTGAAAGAATTAACACAAAAAAATAAAAACATATGAATTACAAAAAAATTATATGCGTATTGCTTTTGTCCGAAAAATTATGCAACATTTTTTGGAATGTCCTGCTTTGGACATTTCAGAAACGACAGCACTGATGTTGAGGGCCACGATTTCAAATTCAACCGTCAGGATTATTTTGTCGCCGGGGCTGGAGGCGGGAGGTTGAAAACAGCGATTTTTCAGATTTAAGTTTAGAGTATATAACCACTTAAATATATATAGGTATGTAAACTAAAGAGAACTACGCTCTCATCAAGAATTTCGGGGTCCCAGACGATTTGAGTGTCTCCCGACCAGACAGACGCCCCCAAAAGAGGCAAGAAACCAGATTTTGGTTTGGAGTATATAACCACTTAAAAATATATGTAAATTGAAGAGAATTACGCATTGATTAAGAATTTCGGGGTCCCAGACGATTTGAGTGTAGCCCAACCCAGACAGACGCCCCCCAAAAGGGGCGAAAAACAGATTTTGGTTTGGAGTATATAACCACTTAAAAATATATAGAAATTAAAGAGACTTACGCACTGATTAAGAATTTTGGGGTCCCAGACGATTTAAGTGTCGCCCGATCCAGACAGACGCCCCCCAAAAGATGCAAAAAACCAGATTTTGGTTTGGAGTATATAACCACTTAAAAATATATGTAAATTAAAGAGAATTACGCACTGGTTAAGAGTTAGGGTCACAGACGATTTGAATGTCGCCCGACCCAGACGGATGCCCTCAAAGGCCCATAGGGGCGAAAATAAACTTTCAATTTCGAACGTATAACCACATAAATTATATATCAGAAAATCAGGAAAAATCTCCTCATTACAAATATGTATGTCCCAGACGCTTAAAGAGTCGCCAGACCCAACCACGCCTTCCAAGGCCCATTAGGGCGAAAAACAACGTTCAATTTCGAAGGTTTAACTATTTAAATGATATACAGTATTTTCTTATATGCGAGTTTATTTTATACGATCAATTTCAAAATGAATTAAAAGAAAGAGACACGGTGTTTCAGACTGCATTTCATATAAGCGAGTTTTTCTTATTTGAGTGTTTCTTATATCCATAAAATACCTACTGTATATCATTTGAATAGTTAAACCTTCGAAATAAAAAGTTGTTTTAAGCCCTAATGGGCCTTGGAAGGCGTCTGTCTGGGTCTGGCGACACTTTAAGCGTCTGGGACATACTTATTTGTATTGGGGAGATTTTTCCTGATTTTTCGATAAACAATTTATATGATTCACTCCACTTAAAACAGAAGTAATTTCAATATTTTAATATTTAAATTTCTTCATCTTCTTATTAAAAATTTATATGGTTAAACCTTCAAAATAGAAAATTTGTTTTCGCCCCTATGGGCCTTGGAGGGCGGCTGTCTGGGTCTGGCAACACTTTAACCGTCTGGGACATACATATTTGTAATGAGGAGATTTTTCCTGATTTTTTGATATATAATTTATATGGTTATACCACAGATAATAAATTATACAGATGTCTTATCCCCATAGAAAAAAATGTCCCATATTTTATTCACGACCGGTTGACGATCAGCAGGCAAGAAAGCTCTTTGCCTGTTCATAGTAAGGCACAGAAAGTTCTTTCCCTCTTTTACTTTATTATCTGTGCTGTGAGAAGGCTTTTTCATAGCAAATCACAAAAAGTTCTTTCCCCTCTTTACTTTTTAATATTTTTTTTTTGTGTGCTCATATATTTTGCCTCTCTTTCGTTGCATAGAAAACACAGTAGTAGAAAAGAATTAGAATTTAAATGAGTGATTTAGGTATCTATTGGGCGCGTGAGCATGTGCAGGTGCGTGGACCTTCGTTGTCTGCTTGCGCATTTGTGCATATACGATTATTGCATAAATGAAAAATATAAAAAATAAAAACGCAGAGACATGTGATTTTGTTTTGTTTTGAGCGATCCGTACATAGGTAAATGAAATTTTAACTTGTTTTTTGCACATCTACAAAGGTCTTCATTAGTGGGGAAGAATTAGAATTTAAATAAAGTGTATTTAGGTTAGTCCAGTCAAATGGTGTTTTGGTCAGGAAAAAAAATATAGAAGTTTTTTTCTCACTTGTCTTTTATGTTTTAGGGGTCACTGAATCCGAATTTCAACTTTGCTACTTCCTACGGATATGGCTTCACAGCGAAAATAGCAAAAAACCTCAAAATTTTCGACCTTTTTTCAGGTTTTTGTCAAAAAGTCAACAAAATATAAACTTTTTGGATAAAATTATCTTCTAAACTTTATAGAACATTAAATTTTCTATAAAAATTGCTTAAAACCTTTTTTTATTAGAATTAACGGGTTAACCGGTAGAGAACAGTGAAAAAAGACCGAAATTTCGTTTTGAAATAAAATAAAATAAAATAAAATAAAACTAAAAAACGTTTAAAATTTAAACTTGTAAATTTGTTTTATTATACTGATTTTTGTTTTAATACTTTCACAACATTAATAATTTATAATTATATAGCGACGCGTTTCGGACTCAGTGTTCCATCTTCGGGTTAAATTCGATGACTTGGTGTAGATTTGCCAATTGTTTCCTTTTGGTGGGTTGCTTTCTTTATTTTGTTGGTCGGTACTTATTGTATGCTTCTCTTTTATTGCATTGATCTCCTTTGATATGTGATTGCGGTGTTATATAGTGTGTTGTTTTTTATTGTTAATTTGTCGTTGAGAAGTTTGTCTTGTTCTGTTCTGTTTGACTTGTAGATTTCGTATTCTTCAAGTGCGTCTAATTTTGTCCCTTTCTTACATATATGTAAGGGTGTCATGTTAGTGTCGAAGTTAGTGTAATTATGGTTATTGTCAATCAGGTGTTTTGCGTATGTTAATTTTGTGTACTGTTTTGGTCTATGTTCTGTGAATCTGTCATAAAAAGTTCTACCCGTTTGTCCAATGTAGAATTTGTCGCAGTCATCACATTTGATTTTGTATACACCTGAGCATTTTTGTATTTCGTTGTTTGATTTTTGTTTTAATATTTTGTGTATATTAATTGTTGTTTTAAAAGATATATTTATGTTGAGTTTTTTAAATTCGTGTTGTAATATTTGCGGTAGTAAGTTGGTGTATTCTATTGCTATGTATTTTTTGTGGTCTCTTCTGTCGTGTTGTTGTTTTTTGATTTAATTTTTTTTTTCTTTTTAATGATTAATTTGTCTATTATTTCTGTTGGATAACCATTTGATGTTGCTATTTGTTTTATTATGTTTATTTCTTCTTTGGAATCTTCTTGGTTCATCGGTAGGTACATTTAATAATCTATTGATAAAAGAATTATATGCTGCCATTCTTTGTGTCTGTGGCTGATGTGAATCATTGTGGATTGTGATATCTGTTGTTGTTGTTTTCCTGTAGATTTTATATTGGAGCTTGTTATTGTTTTTTGTGATGCTCAAGTCTAAGAAATTGATCGTGTTGTTGTTTTCAATTTCAGCTGTGAATTTTATTTTGTCGTTTATGTAATGTATGTACTTTTTTAAAATGTCGATCTGTCTATGTGTTCCGGCAAATATGACAAAGGTGTCGTCAACGTATCTTGCGTAAAATATTATTTTTTGCTGTTGTGTGTTGAATTTTGATAAGATGTATTTTTTTTCTAAATGGTTGAGATAAATGTCTGCCATTAATCCGCTTAAGGGGGATCCTATCGCGAGCCCTTCATGTTGTATGTAAAATGCGTTATTGAATGTGAAGTTGTTTTGTTTTAAAGTTAATTTTAGTATTAATATTAGTTCATCTTTTTGTTGTTTATTGAGTTTTGCGGTTGTTGTTAGGTTTTCTTTTACTATTTTTATTGTTTCTTCTATTGGTATGTTTGTGTACATATTCGTTACGTCGAATGATATTAGTTTATATTGGGGTAGTATGGTTATGGTTTTAGTTTTATTTATAAAATCTATGTAGTTTTGTATACTGTTGTTGTTTTAGTTTTGACATTGTTTTTGATGATTTTTTGAAGTTCTTTGGCGATTTTGTGGCATGGTGCGGTTTTATAATTTATTAGTGGTCTTATTGGTGTTCCTGTTTTGTGTAGTTTTGGTAATCCTGTGAAGACGGGTGCTTGTGCATTTGTTTGTTTAAGTTTGAGTTTGTTGATGTTGGTAAAAATGTGACTGCAATTGTTTATGGCTTTGTTTATCTCTTTGACATATGATTTGGTTGGGTCATTTTGAAGGTTTTTTTATGTTGTTGTTGCTTAAGAATGTTAAGGTTTTATTTATATATTCCTCTTGGTTAATTATTACAACTGTATTTCCTTTATCAGATTTTGTTATCATTGCGTTGTTATCTGTTATTTTTTGTTTAATGTTCTTTAAGTTAGTTATGTCTTTTTTAATTTCTTTGCTAATATTATTTTTGCTGATTATTCGGATGTTAAATTTAAGGCCTTTATTGAATGTTTCTATTTCTGATTCTGTGAGTTGTATGTTCGTGTTATTTATTAATTTAGGATAGAATATGTGTTTATTTTGCGGAGTTTTTGTGGGGTTTTGTTTGTTTGGTTTTTGTATATTTATTTGATGTTTTTTGGTGATTTCAACACCACAGCAGAGACCACAAAAGACAACAAAAAATACATAGCAATAGAGTACACCAACTTACTACCGCAAATATTACAACACGAATTTAAAAACTCAACAAAAATATATCTTTTAAAAAAACAAATAATATACACAAAATATTAAAACAAAAATCAAACAACGAAATACTAAAATGCTCAGGTGTATACAAAATCAAATGTGATGACTGCATCAAATTCTACATTGGACAAACGGGTAGATCTTTTTATGACAGATTCACAGAACATAGACCAAAACAGAACACAAAATCACCTTACGCACAACACCTGATCGACAGTAACCATAATTACACTAACTTCGACACTAACATGACACCCTTACATAAAGTGACCATAAGTTTTTGAAGACAATGCGGGACACTTTGAAAACAAACTTTTTTTTATTAAATACATTGTGTCTTTTTTTTAATTTTTTAATTGAACTTTAAATAAGTATATTCTTCATGTTTTTTTTTGGTTAAATTTTAATGCATAGAAACATTTGAATACGCCAATAAGATTTAAAACGTATCACACAAATTAAAAGTTCATGAACATGAACATATTTCATAAAAAAAAATAAAGAAAAAACATCTCTAAATATTTTGCGCATGTCGATTACCTCATTATATTTTTCAGTTGTGTGCATTTTTTGCACAACTTCGCTATTATGTATGTTTTCATAACAAAGGAGCAGGAATTATACCTATCGAAAAATATTTTTAACAGAACAATAGATTACATATACCTTCCGCTTGATCTCTCATCTTGCGTCCATAAATGATTTATCATTCAAAATATTCTAATTAATTCTTTTTAATAATTGGTAGGTACTGCATTTCCTCATTTTTAGATAAAATACTTATGAAGGTACTTGTACAGAAAACATTGAACAAAATGAAAATTATTATCCTATAAGCAAGTTTTACATGTGCATAACATGCAGATACATTTGCATTATTTTTGTATATTTTTAATTTTTCAGGACTTTGCGGGACAAATTTGTAAATGAGGGACATTTCGCGGGACAGTTTATGATGCGGGACACGAATGTCAAATGCGGGACTGTACCGCCAAATGCGGGACGAATGGTCACTATACTCTTACATATATGTAAGAAAGGGACAAAATTAGACGCACTTGAAGAATACGAAATCTACAAGTCAAACAGAACAGAACAAGACAAACTTCTCAACGACAAATTAACAATAAAAAACAACACACTGTATAACACCGCAATCACATATCAAAGGAGATCAATGCAATAAAAGAGAAGAATACAATAAGTACCCACCAACAAAATAAAGAAAGCAACCCACCAAAAGGAATCAATTGGCAAAACTACACCAAGTCATCGAATTTAGCCCGAAGATGGAACACTGAGTCCGAAACGCGTCACTATATAATTATAAATTATAAATGTTGTGAAAGTATTAAAACAAAAATCAGTATAATAAAACAAATTTACAAGTTTAAATTTTAAAAGTTTTTTAGTTTTATTTTATTTTATTTTATTTCAAAACCATCACACAACATTATAACAGCCGAACAAGCACAAATAGTCTTCAAATATAAAAATACAAAAGTAAAATTGACAAAAGCCAACCTAAACATTAAATTCAACAAACATTGTTTAAAGAAACAAATAATACCAAAATATGCACAAATTAAAACAAAAACGAAATCAATAGCCGCCATTAGAACACAAAAAATAGCACAAACAATACGTATAAATGAAGAAATCAAATACTTATACAGTCAAAAAACAAAATGAAATAACATACTATATAAATTACACCTACTATTATACAACAAATTACATTACATAACCGCAGAACATTACACACACAAAATTAACCAACACACAGAAAATAGCCAGATAAATCACCAAAAAACATCAAATAAAAATACAAAAACTAAACAAACAAAACTCCGGAAAATAAACACATATTCTATCCCTAATTAATAAATAACACGAACATACAACTCACAGAATCAGAAATAGAAACATTAAATAAAGGCCTAAAATTTAACATCCCCATAATCAGCAAAAATAATATTACCAAAGAAGTTATTAACGCCAAAGCAGCCATAAAAGCAATACCAACAAATGAAATACAAAACGAAAAAAGAGTAATAGTAAACAAAAAAACACAAAATAACCTTAAAGAACAACAAAACACATCACAAACTACAGAACAAATACAAAAAGGACATAACTAACTTAAAGAACATTAAACAAAAAATAACAGATAACAACGCAATGATAACAAAATCTGATAAAGGAAATACAGTTGTAATAATTAACCAAGAGGAATATATAAATAAAACCCTAACATTCTTAAGCAACAACATAAAAAAAACCTTCAAAATGACTCAACCAAATCATATGTCAAAGAGATAAACAAAGCCATAAACAATTGCAGTCACATTTTTACCAACATCAACAAACTCAAACTTAAACAAACAAATGCACAAGCACCCGTCTTCACAGGATTACCAAAAATACACAAAACAGGAACACCAATAAGACCAGTAATAAATTATAAAACCGCACCATGCTACAAAGTCGCCAAAGAACTTCAAAAAATCATCATAAACAATATCAAAATTAAAAACAACAACAGTATACAAAACTACATAGATTTTATAAATAAAACTAAAACCATAACCATACTACCCCAATATAAACTAATATCATTCGACGTAACGAATATGTACACAAACATACCAATAGAAGAAACAATAAAAATAGTAAAAGAAAACCTAACAACAACCGCAAAACTCAATAAACAACAAAAAGATGAACTAATATTAATACTAAAATTAACTTTAAAACAAAAAAACTTCACATTCAATAACGCATTTTACATACAACATGAAGGGCTCGCGATAGGATCCCCCTTAAGCGGATTAATGGCAGACATTTATCTCAACCATTTAGAAAAAAAATACATCTTATCAAAATTCAACACACAACAGCAAAAAATAATATTTTACGCAAGATACGTTGACGACACCTTTGTCATATTTGACGGAACACATAGACAGATCGACATTTTAAAAAAGTACATACATAACATAAACGACAAAATAAAATTCACAGCTGAAATTGAAAACAACAACACGATCAATTTCTTAGACTTGAGCATCACAAAAAACAATAACAAGCTCCAATATAAAATCTACAGGAAAACAACAACAACAGATATCACAATCCACAATGATTCACATCAGCCACAGACACAAAGAATGGCAGCATATAATTCTTTTATCAATAGATTATTAAATGTACCTACCGATGAACCAAGAAGATTCCAAAGAAGAAATAAACATAATAATTAAAACAAATAGCAACATCAAATGGTTATCCAACAGAAATAATAGACAAATTAATCATTAAAAAGAAAAAAAAAATTAAATCAAAAAACAACAACACCACAGAAGAGACCACAAAAGGAAACAATTGGCAAAAATACACCAAGTCATCGAATTTAGCCCGAAGATGGAACACTGTTTCCGAAACGCGTCGCTATATAATTATAAATTATTAATGTTGTGAAAGTATTAAAAGAAAAATCAGTATAAAAAAACAAATTTACAAGTTTAAATTTTAAAAATTTTTTAGTTTTATTTTATTTTATTTCAAAACCATCACAGAACATGGAGACTAAACAACAAAATTTCGTACTTTTTGGAAAACACAGTTCTCTCGTTAGATTTTTGATTGTAACTCAAAAACCATGCCTGTAATTGTAGAAAACCTAAGCTTCTGCTTTTAGTTTGATACCTTCATGACTTAAATTGGCGAAAAAATGCACCGGCTAGCCAACGTTTCACAAAGGCACAATAAACCACGGAGGAGGAAATGTTTTGGTCTGGGGATATTTTCTAGTCAAAGTATCGGTTCAACTCATAAAATAGATGGTTTAATGGATCGTTTTGTGTATGATGACGTCCTTCAAAACATCATGCTGCCACATGCAGAAGTAGAAATGCCCTTCAAATGGACATTCCAATATGACATCGATCCAAAACATGCCGCTAGATTAGTGCAAAATTGTTTTTTGGAAAATAAAATCAACGTTTTGAAGTGGCTTGCACAGTCACCTGACCTCATCCCCATAAAAAAACCTATTGGAGATTGAAGATCGCCAGATTCAACGTGATAGCTGCAAAAACAGGGATTTTCTTGTTGCCCTAACAGAAATTGCTTGAAAGTATGCCCCAGGAAATCATAAAGAACTTGATTGGGTCAATGCCTGGTAGTTGTCAAGCACTAGTTATCAAACTTCATAACAAAATATTGGAAAACAACTACAGAATTTAATTATGTGCTTTAGTTTTGTCGCAATTGCTTTTAATATTTTTTTAAATTTTTTGTTCTATTTCCTTTACTGCGTTACTAATATATTTTTTTTTTCTTTGCGATTGAAGAGCTAATATATATACCTTCATTAACGAAATAAATTTCAACTAAATATATTCAATAAATATATAACAATAATTTATTATTAATAAATTAATTTATTATTGTCATTTCATTAAATACATTCAAGTTTTGTTGTATAAAATAAGAATTAAAATAATGTCGAGGTAAACGTGATAAAAATTGAAAAAATGGGTTACATTGGGCGACGGTATCTTGGTTGATTTTTTGTTAGAAACACTTTTCAAAATAGGTCACTTTAAAAAAAAAATTATTATCTTTCTTTTATGTGGACTAATTTCTATACCTATCTCTGCTGGAAAAAGAGTTATAGGCAAATAAACAAATGAAAATTCAAAAAATCGATTTTTTTATTTTAACACATTAAAAATGTATTTAAAATTTGTATAGGCCAATTCTATAGTAAATTTTATTCTCTACAAAAAATGTTTGGAATTTTCTCGAAATTTAGCTTTGTTTTCAAGTTATATGCAAACAAACCCAAAGGACTGCAGTTACTCCCCCTCCTTAAAATTTCGCCCTCTCTCTTGAAAACGCTCCATGGTTTTCTAATCTTCAATGAGCCATTAAATCAGTGATGCCAGATCGTGGGCGAATGCCCTTTTTGTGGGTATTTTCAATGGAAAAATAAGCTTAAAGGGCGAAAGGGCATCTTGATGACTTTCAGTTCAAAAAAAGGGCATTTCCATGTTTTAATCCTTTTTATTCATTTTATAAAATAATATTACATTTTAATGCAATATTATTCAAACTTTAAAACTTTGAAGCTAACCTATTGAATTCGTTTACTGAATGCACTTATTTTCAATTTTCCAAATGTCACAAAATGTCAAACGAACTGTTTTCGTTGTTTTGTTGGCAGGCATAGGTTATTTTTCATCGCACTTTTTCTGTTTAAGCCTAGTACGCAGAACGCCCTAAATTTTAGCTCCCATACAAAATTCCTTACCCAAGCTAAAGTTTTGAGAGAATTTTGTATGGGATCTAAAACCTAGCACGATCTGCGTACTAGACTTAAGGAGTTTCGCTGGCTGTTAAATAGATAATATGTTCATACAATTTTGTTAATTATTATTTAATTCTAATGTTTTTGGTATTCCCTAATGGTAAAATGTCTAATGAAAAGGGAAGCAAGAACTCAATAAAATGAATAGTCTAACTATAATTTGTGTTTTTTTTTTATACATAATTTCGTGTGCAACATCGTGGGCATTTGTCGACAACTGTGAACAAAAAGGGCATTTTCGTTAATTTGTGTGGGCATGCCAACTGGAAAAGTCTGGCATCACTGCATTGAATGATTTTTACAACAAAAATCCTGGAACGTCTTAGTTCCATTCTATATGAGATAATCAATAGCGTATTGGTGGCTTCCTGTAATATGACATATAATTTCATCTCGCTCTAGCCGGTGCATTTTTTCGCCAATTTAAGTCATGAAGGTATCAAACTTGTAGAGAATTAAATGTTGTTTAAGCAGAAGCTTAGGTTTTCTACATTTACAGGCATTGTTTTTGAGTTACAATCAAAAATATAACGAGAGAACTGTGTTTTCCAAAAAGTAAGAAATGTTGGTCTTTTTTCACCGTACTCTACCGGCCAAACCGTTAATTCTACAAAAAAAAATAACAAACAATTTTTATAGAAAATTTTATGTTTTATAAAGTTTAGAAGGTAATTTTATCCAAAACGTGTATATTTTGTTGACTTTTTGGCAAAAATCTGGAAAAAGATCGAAAATTTTGTGGTTTTTTGCGAAATTTCGTTGTGAAGCCATATCCGCCGGAAGTAGCAAAGTTGAAATTCGGATTCAGCGACCCCTAAAACATAAAAGACAAGTGAGAAAAAATTTTATTTATTTTTTTCCCATACAAAACACCATTTGACTGGACTAACCTAAATGCACTTGACTTTATTTGAATTCTAATTCTTCCCCACTAATCCAAAGACCTTTGTTGATGTGTAAAAAAAAAACAGTTTAAATTTCATTTACCTATGACCTTAAGAATCGCTCAAAACAAAACAAAATCACATCACATGTCTATTGTTCTTTAGTTTACATATATATTTAAATGGTTATATACTCTATACCAAAATCTGAAAAATCGCGGTTTTCAACCTCCCGCCTCCAGCCCCGGCGACAAAATAATCCTGCCAGACTATACACATATATGTGAATATCGTATATTTCAGTACAAATTATTCTAAGTTTAAAATAATAATTTGGCTACCTTATAAATACCTCGATGTATTAAGCAAAAAACGAACCATTGTCAAAACAAGAATCTAAACCATAAATTAAAAAAAAGTCTACTGTAAAATAAAGCTTTCGCTTTAATTAAATGTTCATTATTGGCACTATCCGTTTCTCTGTTCTATAAATTCTATAAGTTAAGTATATTATTTATTATCCTGGGTATATTATATTCCAAGACCGTCATACATTATCCAGAAAGGCAAATACTTACAGTAACCGCTATAAAATAAAAAAAATAAAAATTAAGATTAAACTGAACGCACAAACGTTGATTTATACCTTGTATATGCTACCATGTTATGACACATCGCACCTTAGCGATTCTTCCAACTAGCTTTAAGTAATTTTTGATTAGTATATAAGTTTATTTCTATCTTAACTTTGTTTATATATCTATTATGTAGGTGACTATACATCGCCCAGTAAATGTAATAAATAGCTCCTGAGCAAGAGCAGTTTCCCACACAACAGTTGCGCCATGAGGCAAACACATTCTTAATGAAAGAGCTGGCAATACACTATAGCCGCAGTTAAACAAAAAAGACAATATTGTATATCCTACTCTGTTAATTCTTTCTTTGAAGTCTCAATAACAGAAAAAAAAGTTGGTTCTACAATTATTCTTCGAAAAAAAAGTTTGTTTGATTTGACAAACTAATGTTTCCAAGTAGATTTGAATGAATTTTATTTGAAATCTTCATTTGTGGAGATTAAAATTTGTATGGTAAATCTTGTAGATATCAAGGAGATTTGTGATAATCTTGCAAAATCTCGGTTTAGTGTCTGGTGGAAACGTAGTAATCGAGGATTAATCCTTCTTATTTGTTTATTCGTAAGTTTTAATTTGAGAGTGAATGGCGGAAAACTAACACTCTAACACTTTTTTATGATAACTAAGTCATTGGGCGCGATCAAAAAACCTATTTAGAGCTCTATCATTAACTGCAGATTTTGTGGAGTTTCGGACAAAACCACGAAATCATATCGGCGTATAAAAGTACATTTATAATGCTGCCTGCAATTCTGACTCCACCATGTAATGGAAAGAGCAAACAATAACGCACTAAGTGCATCCTTGCTTCACACCCTTATTTGTTCCAAACCAATGTGAGAAATTTGATCCATCCCAAACAGCTGCATTTGTTTTGGAATACATTTCTCTGATAATCTGTATAAAATTATTTGTGAAAGCTTGTATAATAGTGCATTTCTGTTAACGAGATCAAAAGCTGCCTTGAAATCCGCTAAAAGAGCATATACCTTTTTGTTTCTAGCTTGGTAAGCTTTTTCTATTGATGATAGATTAAAAATGTGGTCAATTGTGGAGTAAGTTCGTCGAAATCCAGTCTGAATTCGGTAATAATGTTGTTTTCACCCACCCATTTTTAAAGTCTATCAGCAAGAATCGGACAAGAGTTTTCCAACGATATTCATAAAGAAAATGTCCCTATAGTTTTCTATCTAATACTACGTTTTCATCTGAGCCGAAATGAGGTAATTTCGAAATTTGCCAAAAAAGTGTTTTCATTATCAAATTTGCTAATTTGAATTTGGAATAGCAGTTAGCCGTTTGTTTTTGTTGTTTTCTCTTTCTGTTTTATGTTGTTGAGTATAGTGTATTGATAATTTCATACAAAAGCTTTTAAGAGCTGTTGAAACTGATTCCCGCTGGATGCATTCACCTAATTTTCAACCTAATTTCGTGCAAATGAGGTTGAAATTACCTCATTTCGAAATGTGATTTCGTATGGGAAATTTGGTAATTTCGGAACTTATTTGGGAATTTGCAACGAAATTTCCTCATTTGGCCCAGTGAAAACGGCATATGAGAGTATCTGGTATTCAGTTATCAAAAACCTGAACCTTCTGTTCAATCAATGACATTCAATTCAATTCAGTATTATAACAAAAGTAAAGTTAATGCCGAGATGATGATGGTGGGGTAAATTCTACATGAGCGTGGTGAGTTTGAACATTTTATAGAGCTCACTATGTCTTCAAATGGCTGACAACATCCATTTTATGAAGTGGATTTTGAAGAGATCTACTTTAAGAGAGATTTTAAATATGTTATGTCGACAAAATGGAGAAAATAAGAGAACACACACATATGTAAATTTCTAGTGTTTTCTGTCATGGAAGTGTTTCCGGGACGTATTGTATATCAAAATGATGAATTTTAAGATAAGTAGCTTAATTTTTTGGTCAAAGATACGGCCAGGAAAAGTGCCTTCCGGAATCATTTCTATCGCCATATTGGGACTCTCTCGCACGAAATGTCTGATGCTTTGAGGGTTGCCGACCGGTTATAAAAGGCGTGATTGCCAAAATTTGGTCTCTTTTGGTGACTGATATTTGGTGTGATTCGTTTCGTCTGTCGGGCCAAAAAAATAATAAAATTTTAAACTTTTAATCTTTTGCCATCCGCATTTAATTTAAGTATTTTTGAAATTGCGAATTAAAAATTTTAATATGCAAAATCAACCGTTTATTGGGTCGTGATATTTTTGCATTTATAAATACCTAAAAACTAATATAAAAATAAAAATTCATGTACTGCAAAAAGCCCTTCGAAAACCTATCCGCCTGCCCTTAAATCTTAATGTAGATGAAATTTCGTAAGAAATCTTAAATTCCCCGGATAAATTCGTAAAAAAAGTGATCCTTTAATCGTGCGTGAAAGCGTTATTTAACTTCAATAGACCTACATAAATGCTTATAATAGTTTTTTTTTTGTATTCTTAGTTTCATTTCTTACACCTCTATCACCACGGGTGATATTTTTTTTCCCAAAGTGATATATAAAAAAAAAATATTATTATAATATTTATAAAAATATAATATTTTTAAAATTTAAAAATAGATCAACATTTTTTTTTATTAATAATGCTAAAAAAAAGGCAAGGTGAAGAGATTTCTTTTGCTGTTCAAGTTTTAAGGTAAATTGCTCGAGACCACCAACCTGTGAAGGGGTGCAATACCTCAAAGGGAAATTATTTAAAAGCTGTGGTAAGTTTGTATTTAAATTATATTGAACGTCGAACAAATACATTAATTCGCTTCACCCCCTACAAAAAAAATTCATATAAAAAGGGGAATCTGGTTTATATTGTAAAAATCTCAGAGAGAGAAAATTAAAATTTAAATGTACTGTGGTGAATTTTGGAAGCTAGTACTATTATATTAGGTGTGTTTTATTCCATTTTTTTTCTTTCCTTGGCAATATAATTCCTTTTTATCATTTTAACTTTGCATTTCTTTTTTTGCTTACCAATTTTGTAAAAAGAAATAACATGAAACATAAATAAATAGGTATGAATTTCAAATCTGCTGTTAAAAAAAAAATTATTAAATTCAAATGTTCATGACACCGACTTTTGCAGACCACTCATTATATGTAGCTCACTCTCTTGATAATTTACGAAAAACTCAAAATATTTATAATTCCTTTTGTTTATAGTAGTATTTTATTTAAACATTCCTGAAAATAAAAATATAACTGAATTATAATATAAAGTATTAAATAAAGGCAAAAAGATAATAATTTGTATTAATCAATTATTAGATTCTCATAGAAAAAAAAATCCTGTAATATTGAAGTGAATTCGAATTGATTTTGAGTAAAGATCGACTGTTGGTTATACATTTTTTTTTTATTCCTTTTGTGCTTTTTTTCTGTATTGCTTATTAGGTAGTTTTATTTTTCTTGCGTTTATTATAGATATTGTTGGGATTAGTTTTAATTTTGTTTGAATAAAAATCTCATTCATTGTCTTGAAAGATATAAACCTTTATTTTTATTGTTTGCGCAGATGGAAATATTTTTAGAAAGATTTCTTTTTTTTCTTAATTTTTTGTTTGCAGTCGGCTTAAGTAACCTCATAGGTGGACGTGGCAGTGAAAAAGGGTAGTCTGAGGAAGAACCGAAGACGAGGGGGAAAGAAAAAACTACATTATGCCTTGATTCTTAGGATTTTGATTTGTCGTTATTCTGTTTGATTAAACTTTTTAAGATGACATATTCTGATTATCACTTTTATCCAGATTTGGGACGGTTATACAAATCGAGGACATAACCGTCATGGTAGTATCCTTTGTGATACTTGGGTGGGTTACCCCTCAGAGAGCAATTCCACCTAGCGCTCTCCTCACTTGGAAGTTTTTTTTTTTGTATAGGAGGGTATCCTAACAAGCCGAATTCAGGCTCCTTTAATTTGAAGCCGAACTTTATTGTTTTTTAAACTTTTCCGGCATGTAAAATTTACGTAACGGCCGTTCAGCGTTGCGAAGGCAAGAATCCCCCCCCCCCAACCGACGAGCTAGGATGAGCTTAAAGCTAGCATGCCACGCCATGTCGTAACCTGAACACCCTTTCCTTCCTGCTGTCAGGATCGGTCCACTGTACCTGTAAGTAGGGGGTCGTAATGGCGGTAATGGAAGGAAAGGTTATAAAGACTTTCCGATGCTCTAGTTTCAAATGTGCTGACGTGATTTTGTGTTCTTTGGGTTGTAGCACCTCTGGTTTATGGGAAATGAAACACCCCTCCGAAAGTCCTCCTGCCGACACCACCTCGGACCGTTACAACTGATCTAATAGTCTTAGAAAGATAAGATTTGACCGGGAACAAATGAATTCATGAAGTTTTACTGCTGGTATCGACGTAGTATTTTATCCTCAACAACATATTAAAAGTCCCCGAAAATTCCCTCATTGGCTTTTTGTATAGACGCGTTTAAAGAGGTGGAGAAGGGGAGGAGGCGGCAGTTTATCTAGCTGAAAATTTTTTTATAATACAATCTAAACATATGACACATGTTTTTAGGGTACTTTTCAACGCTGATTCTAAAGAGACCAAAACTGAAAAAAAGATACATTCATCCTGTAGAAAGTTAAAGTCCTTTTTATGGAATGATGAATTTTTGTTTTAAGTACAACAATTCCAATATTACCCAACACCATTTTAGAATAATGTGATATTAATGAAATTTGGTATAAATGATTCCATTAAAATTGAATTATATTCATTCACTTCACTTAAAACAGAGGTTATTTCAATATTTTTATATTTATATTTCTTCTTCTTCATATTTGGTATAAATGTTTCATTTACATTGTTTACCCAGAATCAAAAGAGTCCCCAAAAATATCTGTGGTGAAAGGGTGTTTTTTTGAGGGCGAGATGTAAGTGCGTCATTATTGCCATAACTTCTATGAATAAGTTTTGACACTGATGAAATTTGCTAAAAATATTAAATATGTCATGGATCCCAAGAATCAAAAGAGGCCATTAAAATACCTTCATCCAAAGAGTTTTTTTTAGATCGTTTATGTTTGACCTGACCTATACGTAGCAAAATGTTATGTCTTACGAAAAATTGTATTTTCGTGTAATCGAGATAGTACATATGACATATGATATATGATTTAAAGGTATTTTAACGCCGAATCTAATAAAAGAAAAACCAATATGATACAAGCACCCTAAAAAAAAGTAAGATTTATTTTGAAGCAGAAATTACTGTTTTTTCTGTTAAGCAGGTCAACCATTACACCCCCAAAAAACACACTTGGACCTTAGATATTTGTATAGGCTCTTTGCATCCTTGGGTGCCAATATCAATTTAATATTTTTAGCAAATTTCATGTGTCAAAATTTGTTCATGGACTTTATGGTAATAATCACTCACTTGCATCTCCCCGTCAAAAAAAAAAAAACACCCTTTAACCACAGGTATTTTTGGGGACTCTTTTGATTCTTGGTAAATATCCCATTACTAACTTCCCATTGGAAGTTATTGTAATTGGTGCGATTTGTCGAATTGAAAATTTTGACATATCTTCACGTTTTGAGATCTAAAGAATCAGAATCCGTCGTTTTTAGCAAGATGTCTGTATGTGTATATGTACGTACGTTCGGAGTACTTTTTTCGTGCACCAAATCTCGAGAACGCATAAAGTTATCGACCTCGGATACATTTTATTTTACAGATAATATTGTCATAACGTGCTGAAAAGGTTTTCTTACAAATTCAATAAACCGTTATTTTACTACAGCAATTTAAAAAGGAGCTGTAAAATGTCATTTATCTGGAATTTCTCGAGAACGGAATAAGATATTCACTTCAGACTAATTTTAATTTACATATAATTACACAATACCAAATAGGTATATATTAAAAAAAATTTAAACTAAGAATTACAGTTGAAAATTAATTTTCGTCTCACATATTTCAACAACAAAAAATGATTTGGAACACAATCTATTTTTTTTACATATAATTACGTAGTCAACAACTGATACTTTTTTTAAACAGTTTTTTTTTTAAGAGACAAAAAACTGGAACAAAAACTATTAAAAATTGTTAACAAATGTATTTCATCTCAAATATTTTGAAAAACAAACAATGATATTGATTTCAAATTTCTACTAAAAATACATACTTATACCACCTAAATGTTGTGTAATTTTGAGATTTTTAAAACCACCCTTGAAAAAGCTAAAAATCAATTTTTTTTAGCCAACAGTCCGTTTTGAAATAATTGGCTTAAATAATTAATACCTCCATACCGAGAAGAGAGAGATGTTCAAATGGGTAGTTATGTGCATTCAAGAGGACACAAGCGTCCACAGGTTTTGTCTTGAAACCCACCTCTGTCTACCAACTCCTACTCTCACCTCCTAGTGGTGAACATTGGGTGTCTAGTACCTCAGCTGGAGATGGGGTTTGAATCCCCGTGGAAAGCTGTTGAAGACAGCCAACGAGAGAGGGAGGGAGGAGTGTTCCCACTAAGGTACTTCTCCTTTCATCGAGGCGGCAGCGGATGAATTCTCCAGATGGAATCAACGGTGGCGTCTACAGTTCCAGTTAGGTTGAACTACTTAGTGAACACCTTATATGGGCTTCTACGACATATTCGTAGCTCAGGCCTAAAAGGAGCGGTTTATCCGATCCTTACCCTTGGAGTTATACAAAGGTTCGGGTCGGTGGTTGTGCGTCGGGGTAACTTCCCTACCACGTACAAAAAGGTTGTTCCGAAACAACAACAAGCCTCGGATATGGATGATTTTAAAGTTGACGACCCCAGCAAACGAAACGAGGACAATGAATTTCGGATCTGCACGTGGAACGTCCAGTCTTTATGCAGAACACGTGCAGCCGAACAGTTAGTGGAGAACCTGGACAGGCTAAAGGCTGATGTAACAGCCATCCAGGAAGTGCGATGGGATGGAGAGGGCATACGGAGACTGAAATCGTGTGACATCTACTACGGCGGGTGCTTGAAGGAACAGGGTCAGCGGCTCTTTGGTTGTGGTTTTGTGATAAGACTTAGGCAAGAAGTCTTGGGCAAATTTAAGAACATTACGCTGATCTGTGTTGACGCCCCCCTATGAAAGGAGAGATGACTCGATCAAGGAAGCATTCTACGATCTCCTGGAGACAACGTATGGTATGTGCCCGAAGTACGACGTGAAGATCATTCTTGGTGACTTCAGCGCAAGATTCGGAAAGGAGGGCATCTTTGGTTCGATAGTCGGAAGACACAGCCTCCACGACGAAACTTCCGGCAACGGACACAGGATGGCAGGCTTTGCGGCGGGGTGAAATGTCATTATTTCAAGTACCTACTTCCCACACCTCGATATACACAAAGGGACTTGGAGGTCGAGTGAACAACAAACCGTCAACCAAATCGACCACGTTGCGATAAACGCGAGACATGCTTCCAGTATCTTGGACATCCGAACGTTCCGAGGGGCCAATATTGACTCGGATCACTACCTGGTGGTAGCTGGACTACGTAGATGCTGTGAAAGCTCAAATCCCAAGAGACCGCCAGAACTTTTGCAGACCACGTAACTCTTAATCTCTCAGGAGGTCCACCACCAGCATCAAGTGCAGAGGACCAGTGGAAACTTTGTCAACAAGCCATCAGAAGTTTCACAAGGGTTGCACAACGAAACCCCTGGTTCGATGAAGAGTGCCGGCTGGCGCAAGCAGCTAAGGACGAGGCCTGGTTTCCGATCTTTAGACTGCCTTTTTTTTACCTCTGCGATAAATATCGAATTTTATGGTGTTTTATTAAACTTAAAAGTTCATAAACTGATCAAGTGTACAATTTAAAAACTATTCTGTTGTATTTTTCATTCGCACCCAAGTGATACTTGTTGTTTTAATAATTAAAAATAAATTCATTTGCGAAAAAAAATTCTATAAAATAAAAGTTTTTGTGCATATTGATAGAGTGAAACTTCATTATAAACATTATACCGTCTCTGTTGCGCTTTACCAAAATTACTATCTACATAATTCTACCTCATTTGCCCTGATGAGTGTAATTTTTATTGTTTATGTTCTGCATGACGAAGCAAACTTCTGAATACTGCAAATTAAAATAAAAATCCAATTTTTATTTTGTACCTATTCTGTGCGCTGCACCTTGCTGTAAGCTGTGGATTCATTTGAAGGCTACAATTTTTCATCAGCAGCTGTATCACCCAGACTAATTGTTATTTTTGCATTTGTCTCATCTCTCCCGCTGACAATTTTCACCACACTTATCAAATACACGAACCTCTTTCGCATACCACAACCCAAACAAAAAAAAGACACTAAGAACCAACAATTTTGTTAGCTAATTAAAGAAAAAAAATTTTTAAAGATAAATCAACAAACTAAAAAAAAAAAAAATTTATACTCGTCCATATTGCCTAAGAAATTAAATAATGGAGAATAACCCGCAAATTCACCCAACATATCACGTGCCGTGGTCTTTGCGGTAAATCATATCACCCTCTGTGTATCCGGCTTAATAAAAAATCAAGCGTATATCTCAAGGAATACTTACATCATTTTGTATGTCTCTGCCCTGAATGTAACAATATATCGCTCTCCCACGTTCTTCTCGCGGTTAAATGTGTTAGTGACTCTTCCAACTCCATTATAACCGAAAATACTCGCTTTCATAAAAACGTTCTCTCACAGTTTCATCACTTTGATGACTTTTCTAAAAGCATTGAAACCCTAGAAAGCCAAAGCGAGACCCTCGCAAAGCGCTTTTTCGCAAACCAATCTATTTTGGAGAAACAGGTGTCATCTATAATGAAATCTCTTAATTCGCGGGTTGAACATACTCACTGCCACTTTGAAAACATTAATAAAGAAATTCATTCTACCCTCGTATCCGTCCTAAATTCATATCCTCTTGAGAATATTTTTGATAATATCAAAACTATACGGTCTGATCCTGAACTTTCATTACAAACCACTTCGAACTCAGTATCATCTGCTTCCAGTCAACTTAATTCCGTCCTTCTCGACCTCTTATCAAGAATGAATGAAATCACCACCGGAATTACAGTGACTCATACTTCTTTTAATGATATCATCGATGAACTAAAAATAACATCAAGCAAGATTGATTCAGATTCAGATGAATAATATTCAACCAATAGAAGCCAACTATAACACATCTTTCCTTGCCGAAATAATGGAATCATCTCTTAGCCCAACAGTCACTCGTTCACTTCCTCCTCTTGCTGCCGCCGATGCTCATGCCATTAACAATACGTCAACACATAATGAAATAATTCAATCAACTGACAGCCTACCTACCACCCTTTCAATCAGTCCCTCTCCAGTTGCCAACACTCAAAATATCTCTTCCGCTATCCGTAACGAATATTCTGCTTCACCTGAACCTACTATCACTCGAGTCGGTTACACTTGGACAGCAAGCGACTGGCATACTAGGCTAGCAAAATTAAAATCCCTTAACGACTTCTATCCTTACTTAGTACATAATACGCCTATTAACGCTGACAATTCCTGGATCCAAAATCTTTTTGTGCGCAGATTTAAAGTTACTATTGGAGAATGCCGCAAGATCGACTCACAAAGTTTTAAAGTTTATATTCCATCAAAATACCAATGGCTGTTTCGTTCAACTTATAAACCTATATACTTGAAAAATAAAATAAAAATTTCCAAATGGTTGGTTAAACAAATTAATGATTATCCTAAGCCTACCACCATGAATGTTTCAAATAAAAAAAATAAAATTGTAAATAGATCTAAGAAAAACTTTTCCAGCACCTATTCTAACCCATATCCAAATTTCTCGACCTCTCCTATCTCGAATAACTCTTTAATTCCGCAGGGAAAGCGAGTCTCCTTTGATACTAAATTAAATATTACTCCCACACCTATATCCAGGAATAATAACAGCTTCTCTGACGGACCTTTTTGCAATTTTATCCATTCCCACACCGCACGCTCTCCTTCTAGAAGTCCCAACCTTTCAAATACTATGTTCGATTCCCGTTTACCTCCGCCAGTTTTTGACCCAATGTTCTCACCCGTCGCTAAACTCACATCAAAATTTGCTGCCTCGAAAACTACCAGTGATGAGTTTGATGGTCGTTATTTGATGGCTCGATTACGTGACAGCAAAATTTATGAAAATGTTCGCCTCTACCTCTCATATCTTTATAATAAGTCTGATAATGTTTGTATCAATGGCAAAACTAAAATAAATGTCTTAGTATCATTGCAAAAAGAAGGCCTTCCAACTGATCCAGCTACTCTCAACAAATTATATATCCGCTTCCACAAAACATTAAATATTTCTTCATCTACGGATTTGAAGGACCTAGCTACTTACGCTTCGCATTTAAATTCTAAACTTTTACCATTCGCTCGTTACAATCATAATCCTCGTCTTTAATTGTAATTCAGCATAGCAGCCTGCATCTACAATTACCCTTTCTCTTTATTATCAGAATGTTAGAGGCCTTCGTACTAAAACTTCCAACGTATATCTCAACTCCCAGAATATTCCTTTTGACATATTTGCCCTTACAGAAACAAATCTCAACTCTGATTTTCTCGATAGTGAACTATTTATATCAGATTTTACTGTCTTTCGTGCGGATGGCCAAATAAGTGATATCGCTCCAAATGGTCGTGGTGTTCTTTTTGCCGTCAGCAATCATCTAAACGCATCTCTAGTTAAAGTCTCTATATCACCACTATATGAATTCGTATGTATCAAACTGTCTATATCTAAACGGTGTTTTTATTTCCTTTGTTGTTATGTTCGTCCTTCACAGCCTAACTCTGTCTATCAACAATTTGTTGACTCAATTTGTTCGTTAATTTAGGATCCACATAGCTCTTCCCTTTTTTTTACACCTCAATCTTCGCATGTCTTAACCATTGTGTTCCTTATACGGTTCAAAAAACATGTGTTTCATCACCTCCTTCGTATACGAAAGAGTTACGTAATATCCGAAATAAAAGAAATAAATTATGGAAAATATACCTTAAATTCCAGTCACCATTAAACTATTTTTACTATCAACAAGCCTCCTCTGACTTTTCGGCCTTGTGCCAATCTCTCTACGAGACATACCTTAATAAAATGCAAACTTGTCTCATCTCTGGTCCAAAACGATTCTACCAGTTCATAAATGTGAGAAGAAAATCCGATGGCCTTCCCTCAACTTTCAATTTCCTCGACATGTCTTCCTTTGAATCCATTGTAATAGTCAATCTCTTTGCAACCTTTTCAGTCAATCCTATAGCAATGCTCCAAATGTACCTGACCACACACTTCTCTCGTTTCGTTGACCAATAATTAAGTTAAGATCATTGAAAGATGATCATTAACCTGGCATTTGTGAACCCCTCACTAATCTCTTTCAACTCTTTCTGTCACAAGCTGTTTTTTCTTCGCTTTGGAAAGAATCTTTTATTTTTCCCATTTTCAAAAAGGGTTGTAAGAACCAAGTTTCAAACTATCGACAGATAGCTAAACTCTCCGTTATCCCCAAGCTCTTCGAAAGAATAGTATACGATTCTCTTTATTTCCATTGCAAATCAATTGTCTCTCCACTACAACATGGTTTCTTAAAGGGTAGATCCACCACGACTAATCTTACCCAGTTTGTCTCCATAACACTCTCGGCACTGGAAAAAGGTCACGAAGTCGATGTAATAACTACTGATTTCAGCAAAGCATTCGATAAGATCAATCACCAAATTATCTATCTTAAACTCAAGGCCTATGGTTTTCCAACATTGTTTATTGAATGGATAAAATCATACCTTGAGAACCGGGTATACAGGGTTGTTTTCCGAAGCGCGGTGTCTGAGCCAATATTCGCCTCTTCTGGTGTCCCACAAGGCCATCTGGGCCCACTCCTATTTGTGCTTGCGATCAATGACGTAGATAAAGTCATTTCCTTCTCGGATCTCTCAATTTATGCAGACGATATTAAAATTATAAAAGTCATCTCTTCTCCTCATGATTCATCCCTCCTTCAATTCGACCTAAATACTTTTCTTACTTGGTGTAATAAAAATTTCCTCGAACTCAATGAACATAAATGTCAATCTATAACCTTCTCCCGTAAACGCTTACCTTCAAATCCTCGAACCTATCACTTTTCCAATGAACCTGTCCCTAAAGTTTCCTCTATTCGTGATCTTGGAATAATCTGTGATAAAGAGCTAAATTTCCGCTCTCACATTGATCAGGTTATTTCGAGAGCAAATTCTTCCCTTGGGTTCATTAAACGGTGGTCTAAGGAGTTTTCCAATACCTATGTTACCAAATCCAAGACCTATCCTTGAATATGCTTGTCAGGTCGTCTCCCTTCCAAATCACTCAATCTTTAAGAATTGAAGCAGTGCAGCGAAGATTTCTCCGATTCGCTCTGCGTAATATGCCTTGGTCCGACCCCTTTTGTTTGCCCCCTTATGAAGACCGTTTGCTGCTAATCAGTTTGCATACACTTTCTCAACGTCGTCGAATCGCAGACATAATATTCGTCCACCAACTTATCACTGGCATAATTGACTGTCCACCGCTGCTTGCAGTAGTAAACATTGATACAAATCCCCGTGATTTAAGACTTGTCCCTTTCTTTCGCCTCCCCGTTCACCGTACCAACTATGGCCACTTCAACCCTATGTGTAGAATGCTTCGTTCAGCTAACACTGTCCAAGATGTATTTGAGTTCTCAATTACTAACCCGTCCCTCAGAAGAATTCTGTACACTCCTTCCCCCTAATCCTTAGCTATTTTTTTTTTTTATTTTCTATATTTTTCTTTAATTTTTATTGTATTATATTTTATATATTGTATAGGTTTATTGTATTTCATTTTGTATTAGTATATAAGTCTACGCTTGCAATAAGCTAAATAAATAAATTACCAGGCAATGCTGCAGACTCGAACAAGAGCTGCTGAGAGAGTAGCCGGGGAGCTCTACGGGATGAAGGGAAAAGAGGAACGCCGACTTCTCAGGAGGAAAAATAGAAGGCACGAGAAGCGGGTGGTCGAGTCGATTGATGGTTGTAGCGGCAAGGGAGATGTTCGAAAATTGTATCAGAGGGTGAAACGATCCACCCAAGGATACAAAGCTAGCACGGAAGCCTGCCGAGACGAGAGAGCGAATATGGGAGTAGACACACAGTCAGTTCTGAGGATCTGGAAAGAACACTTCTCTAGACTGCTTAATGGCGAAGATAGCCAACATTCCGCTAGTAGGCAGAACGCTCCATTCAACTTGGACGATTAGTAGTAGTAGTAGAATGTTTTTATTTCCAACATAATATCAAAAAGTTTACAATTTTTTAAATTTAATTTTGAGTTTAATTATTATGTACAAAATCAAAACTTACGACAATGACAAAAGTCGTCTGTCGGGTAGTTAAATTTACTTCAATTTTAACAATTTTAAATAGAGTTTAATGATGATTTTTTAAGAAAACTTTTATTAGTTAAATTCTCTCACTAGTTCATTTCTGTATCGCAAGGCTACAGTGATGTAATTGTAAAGCCTATCAAAATCATGGCAGTTCTCTCCATTTAGTATAAGGATAACTTCATCAAATGTTAAGCTGGCTCTCCCAAAGAAACTTGCGCGGAATTCTCTTAAACCTGGACATTTGCCTAAGAAATGATGGATGTTCTCTTCTTCCCTTAAGTTGCACACAGTACATATTGAGGTTTCGTTCTGTACAAACCTATTCCCGTTTAGTTTTATTAAGTCACATCTTGCCTTGAAAATCCAAGTGATCTTGTTTAGTTCGAACCCGTCGGTAATGTAGATTGGTCCTCTTGAATGATCTAGATGTTTATATACTCGTGTACTGCTTTCAGATGCCTTTCTTAGATTTTGTTGATGACCTTCTGATTTCAGCATCTGCATTAAATCCAAGTTTTTTTTGATCCATTCACTTTGAGAAGTATCACTCTCATCCCAATGCAGTCCGAACCTATGTCCAAGATGGTTTACCTCTTTTACCCAAAACACTTTATTTCTCAAAAGCATTTTTGTTAGTTGATTTGGTAGTCT
Organism: Melangyna quadrimaculata; assembly: GCA_949320155.1. NCBI lineage: Eukaryota > Metazoa > Arthropoda > Insecta > Diptera > Syrphidae > Melangyna > Melangyna quadrimaculata. The sequence goes on from OX439484.1 coordinate 114,380,896, forward strand.
TCTTTCACTGTACTCGAACATTGTTTTTGCTATATAACGGAGGTGAAGATCAAGGGTATAATAGTGCCCGTCTTCTGACCCTGTTTCTAATGACAACGCGTAGTTTGGTGTAAATGCAGGTAGTTTTAAAATTCGTTTCAAAAAATAGCGTTGGAGCTTATCTACTTCTTGGAACATACCGAAACCCCAGACCTGTGCACCATAAGTTTGGATTGCCCTGCAAACCGCCTGAAACAATTTCCACTTTGCTCCTAGATTGATGTTTTTTTTAGATATAAAACACTGCCACGTTGAGTTTATGCTGTTCTTGGCTGCACTATTTCTCTTCTCTACATGCTTTGAAAATGACATCTTCGGTGATAGTACAACTCCTAAGTATGTATAGTTAGAAACTATTCGTATTCTCTCTCCATTAAGAGTCCAATTTTCTTGACAAGATATCCTTCCTCCATTTCTAAACACCATTATCTCTGATTTGGAGAGGTTAACTTCCAACCCCCATTGCTCGCAGTAAGTTTCCAGGCGCGTTATCATCTGCTGTAATACATTGACATCATCCGCCAGAACGACCATATCGTCTGCATACAAAAGTAACCTTATGTTAAGCGAGTCGATATAGAGTCCTCCTTCTAAAGATTCGTGTAAATCATTTATATACAGTGCGAAGAGCAAAGGCGATAGTAAGCATCCTTGCTTGACTCCAAAGCGTGTATCAAAATATTCGGAGAGTTCTTTTCCCGTCCAGACTGCAGATTGCGTATTGGCGTATATAGCTTCTAACAAATTGACAAATTTAGTCGCAACTCCCATTCTATGTAGTTTATAGATAAGTAATTTTCTTGAAATTTTATCAAACGCGGCTTTCAAATCAACAAAAAAAGCATATACTTTCTTTTTCTCTGCTAGCTTCAGATGGACAATTGATGCTAGATTATAAATGTTATCAATAGTCGAGTATTTTTTCCTAAAGCCCGCCTGAAATTCTGTCAATATATCATTTTCTTCCACCCATGCGCACAGCCTTTCGTTAAGGATTCCCATCATAATCTTTGCAACACAATTCATGAAGGATATGCCCCTGTAATTGCTTGGTTGATTTGTATCCCCTTTTTTAAAAATAGGAAATATTATTGTTTTGTTGAAAGCTTCTTCTATTTTGCACTCATTCAGAATCCTATTGAAGCCAATTGCAAGTTGTTCCAAGAAATCTTCTGTTGCATTTATGAAAAATTCATAGGTAATCCTGTCTTCGCCTGGTGCTTTATTTAGTTTGACTTTTTTTAGAATGATTAAAATGTCATCTATGGTTATAGCCCTATCCAATGCTTCATCTTCAATAAGGTTTGGTGCATAGATAATCGGATTTGCTGTTTCATTTGGGTTAAGGAGTGAATTGTAATATGCTCTAAACTCAGAAGCGGGAATTTGGGGGTACATTTGTTGATCTTGGTTACGTATTTCTTTTGCCAATTTCCACCACTCCTTGCTGTCTTTTACTCTGCTAATTTTGAGGTCAAGTTGACTGTAGTACTCAGTTTTATTCCTGCTGCATATTAACTTGTATTCTTTTTGAGCTTTTAAATAGTTTTCTTTCGCCTGCTGGTTTTCTGTTTTTCGAAAAATGTTGAGTAATTTATAACTTTTCTTTCTGGCTGCTTCGCACTCATAATTGTACCATTTGTTTTTTGGTTTAAGAAGCTTTGAGATATTAACCTGTTCTTTTGTTGAACTCTTAATTAATTCTGTTAGGTCTGTAATTTCAATTGTTTCCTTCTGAAGTTTTAAGTTAAGCAAGTTGCAATTCAGATTATTTTGATACTCAACCTTTTTCCGGTCATTCCACACTAATTTGGGTAACAGGTTAAAGTTAATTGATCCGATTGTGGTACAAATATTTCTAAGGATTAATTTTATGGGCAGGTGATCCGACCATATCTCTTCCTCTACACAGAATTCTTCCACACACATTAGAAGTTCTTGCGATATAGCACAGATATCATTCACCGAGTTTCCAATGTTATTGGTAAATGTGAAGTTACCTTCCTCGTCCCCTTTAGTTCTTCCATTTAGTATGATTAAGCCATTATCTTCGCAGAACTCCATAAACTCCTTTCCTCTTGAATTCACAACGGTATCTTTGGAATGTCGTATCTCAAGGCCCGCGTGGAAAAATGATTTATGTACATCTTCTATGTCTTGTTGTAATTCACCCAGTCTAACGTTCATATCTCCGATAACTATTGGGTTATAAACGCTGTTATCTAGGAAGAAACTTTTCACGTCGTTAAGTTCACTTCTCCAATTCATGCCCCTCAGGTACAAAGGTAGAAGAGTTATTGTCCTTTCGTTCGTGATTATTTGAATGCTCTCCACACCATTAAGTTCCTTATATTCGTGCCGAATTCCCCTCTCAACCAGATTTCTCTTAACTCCGTACAGACACCCACCAATCACTCTTCCAAACTGACTATTTCGAGATCCTGGTTTCCAATATGTGTGAAAATCTTTTTGAAAATATTTTTTGAATTGTTCTATTTTTTCTAATTTCATTATGTGTGTTTCTATTAAAACAAATATTTCACATGACAATACATAATTAAAAAATTCTGTGAATAGACTTTTATTTTCTAGACCATGTATATTATAGGCTATTATTCTAAAATCTTCATTATTTTCTTGTATATTATAATTTCTTTTTAAATTTATGTTAATAATTTTTTGTGTTTTTTCTTTTAAATTACGCCGACAGACTTTGCTTAGTTTTTTTGGTTACCAGGTAACCTTTCTTCCATAACCTCATAAAAACTGCAGGCAACAGAATCTATATCACCATTGTACAGGCCTTTGAGAATGCTTTCACCCTTTTGTTGACCGCATACTAGCTCATAGTTTTTGTTCCATGCAAACCACTTTCCGTTGATTCTCATTCTATCGTTCAGAACGTTTACCCTGTGTCGACTGCTGACTAAAAGAATTCTCCTCCTAAGTGACAGCATTGCTTTTTTTCGCTCCTGCTTTAGTGAGTTTAAATCTCTCTCTAGTATGTAGGATGTGCCAGCTAGATTTTTAGTCAGTTTAAAAATATCATCAACTATTTCCGCAGACCCAAATTCAGCGATCACCGACATTTTTCCGTCTTTTTCAAAAATTTTCTTGGTCGAACGCACATCCACTGGAGTGGGAATTTTTATTATATTTTCGCAAATATGTTTCACCGCTACAGGTATTTGGATTGTTGCATCAAGGCCTTTAAAAATTATATTTTTGTTTTTTATTTGATCCTCTAACCAGGTAATAGTTTGCCTATCCTTTTCTCTCTCCCCAGACATATATTTAATTTGTTCTTTTAGATTGATATTTTCTGCCGCTAAGTCACTTAGGTTCGATGATAGGGTAGTCATTTGTGACGCTAAATCTTCGAAATCCTTTTTGGATGGTATCTGGCTTAGTTTTTCATCTAAAAGATTTGCCATGGCGTATTGCATCGTTCCCATGAGATCCATAATAGTCATGCTTCCAACTAGTTTTTCTGTGCTTTGTGGACTTATTGTTCCAGGTGATATTTCTATCAATCTTCTTTTCGCAATATTATTTGCATGTGAAGTCTCCATATTGGTCGCCTCTACTGTGTTTTGGCTTTTCGAAGGAGTACGTTGCATATTTTTAGGCAACTGGGGATATTTCTTGGAGAGCTTTTCGATTATATAATTCCCACACTCAATAATCCCAAAAGTATGCAATATAATATATTTCAAATTCGCTTCGTACTTACAAGCTTTTGGCTCCGCTGTCAAACAAATAGATTTGCCTTTGGAAATTGCCACAGATCATCAAAACCACAATATTCACTTTTTAGCCACAAAACAGAATATACTAGCTGCACTCGAGTTACTGCGTTTGATTTTAACTTCCACTTTAGTATAGTTAACTTTTCACTTCAAATAAATCACTCCAAATGATAAATTTTCTTAAATGAAATTTCCGTGTTTACAACCAGACTCTTCTCCAGACCAAGGTTACCAGCCTTCTCTTGGACGATTATGGCCAAGAGTTCCGTACACCCGACCTAACCGAAGTGCGGCTGGCGATATCAAAACTTAAGTCGTACAAGGCTGCTGGTACGGATGGCTTACAAGCCGAACTATTTAAATTAGCAGGAGATGAATTGGTTAGGAGCATACACCAGCTCATCTGCAAAATTTGGTCGGATGAAAGTATGCCCGTGTGCCCCATCCATAAAAAGGGAGATGTTCTGAAATGCACCAACACCGCCTAAAACCTTTTGTCAACGATTTGATCGGCCCCTATCAGTGCGGTTTTAGGCCAGGCAAGTCAACCGTCGATCAAATGTTCACACTCCGACAGATTTAGAAAAATCCCGGGAATTCCAGATCGATACACACCATCTCCTTATCGATTTTAAAGTCGCGTATGAAAGCGTGAAAAGGGACGAATTATACAGAGCCATGTCATGTCTCGGTATCCCTGCCAAACTCGTCCGCTTGTGCAGGATGACGATGGAGAAATCTCGCTGCTCCGTCAAAATTGGTAAGAACACCACCAATTCCTTTGATGTTGAGAAAAGATTGAGGCCAGGCGACGCGTTATCATGCAACCTATACAACATCGTTCTTGGCATCGTATTGTAAGCAACGCACAGGTCAACACCAGCGGTACAATCTTTCAAAAATCTGTTCAATTGCTTGCGTATGCATATGACATAGATATTGTCAGCAGAACGAAGTGAGCTGTGGCAGGCGCATTTGCGAGCATTGAATCGGAGGCGGCTTAAATGGGATTGGTGGTTAACGAGGACAAGACGAAGTATATGCTGTCATCGAGAGAGGAATCTCAACATCTTCGACCCGGTCAAAATATCACGATGGACAGATATAGCTTCGAAGTTGTCAAGGACTTTGTCTACCTAAGCTCCACTATTACCTCGCAAAATGACATCAGTACAGAGATCAAGCTAAGAATTACTCTTGCCAACCGCAGTTTCTTCGGTCTTAGAAGGCATTTAAGCAGTAAGGCCCTCTCTCAGAGAACCAAGGAGACTTTATACAAGACCCTAATCATCCCGGTCTGGCTCTATTGCTCAGAAGCATGGACACTGAGAAAATCGGATAAAAATCTGCTAGAATGCTTTGAGAGGAAGATTCTTCGTGTGATTTTCGGTCCGCTGTGTATCGAAGGAGTGTGGAGGAGAAGATTCAACGACGAACTATACGGGCTATACAGTGACGTTGACCTGGTGAAAAAGCTGAAAATACAGCGGCTGAGATGGCTGGGGCACGTGGAGCGTATGGACAGCAACGCACCTGCCCGACGAGTCTTCGAATCCAACCCCGATGGGGTACGCAGCAGAAGAAGAACCCGTAAGAGTTGGCGCAAACAAGTGGATGGCGATATCAAAGCACTCGGTATGCGCAACTGGAAGAGGCTACCTAGGGACAGAGCTGGTTGGAGGGGCTTGTAAGTTAGGCCGAAGCACATCCAGGGCTGTGAGCGCCATCTTAAGTAAAGTAAGTACCGAGAAGAGTTAGGAAAAAAAATTTGTTAGCTATTTACAAAAATATATAGGGAGACTGGGTACGGTTGAAACACAGGACGGTTGAAACAACGCAAATATCTTGTAAACCGTTGGTGATGGGTGGATGTGTCTTAGAGACGCACGAAGCGGCAACAGGTTAAAAGAAGAACTTCAATCTTGCATCGGTCGTAGCATGCTTCAATTGTCTACGGGAGGCGTTTTTGTTTTTTGACATTCAAAAGTAAGTTTTTTTATTCGAATGTTTTTCTTGTTACCGTGTTTTCTATGCGTTGGAGAGTATTGAGTATATTTTTGTGATCGTAGTGAAGAGTATAGAATACAATATGGTGACTATTTTCAGTGTGTCAGTATGATTACTGACACTATGTTAACCTACAGGAGGGGTTGATGACGGTTGAAACAATGTAGCTGGGTACGACATTTGTCACCTGGAATATTCCGAAAAAGTTATTTTATTGGTTTCTGTCCATCAAAACTGAAGAAAACTTTTCTTTTAGTTTCTTTTAAACTAATTAATGAAGTAACGTTTTATTTTTAAATTATTTCATTCTTATTGTTTGTTGTTTTGTTTTTTTGTTTTTTTTTTTGATAAACAATGAAACACTGAAGACTAATGAATCTTGTCAAACAATGTCATAATTTACGTTTTAATTTAAAAAAAAATCATTAACATGTATAACTATGTAATATTATGCACTAGTTACATTTGTTAAAACTTACCCCAATCACTGTTTCAACCGCCACTGGAATGGGTACGGTTGAAACAAATTGGATTTTTTTTTTTTAATTTGATGTATACTTAAAATAATGCACATGGTTCTAAAATAACACTGTCCATATATGGATAAAAACATGATCTTTCATTTAACATACCATCAACATCGCTGGGTGTTCAAATGGCAATATTATGGACGATATAAGAAAAATTAAACATTTTACAATATAAATAGCTAAAGTACAAAATATAGGCAATGCCACATTTTGCCCTGTAAGTTTAGGATTCGTGCAAAAAAAAATTGATAGAGAACGCGAAAAACGTGGGTCTCGCAATTCTCGTTATCGTTATAGTTACATCACGAGTGATTCATTTTGTCCAGTTCAACACAAACTAAACTTCCCTTGGCAATCGCCAATTATTTACAAGAATACAAACATCTTAAACACATCGCAATCACCAACGGCTACAATGAATATATAGTTGATAAACTTATAATCAAACATACCTACCAGAAAAATTAAAAAATCTAATTTATCAATTTTATTTACACAAAACAAACGAGTAGACAAAAACAACAACTTAGAACGAACAAGCATGACTTACTTTACATTATTAACAGACAGGTTAAAATCTAAATTCAAAAAGAAAAACATTGAATGCGTCTTTTCTAATAATGGTAAAGTAAAAAACATGCTAGGAACAACGAAAGATAAAACAAAGCCTAATGAAAAATCGGGAATTTACGAAGTTAAATGCGGAAATTGCGAAGCCAAGTACATCGATCAAACGAAGAGAAGCATCGAAGTACGCTTCAAAGAACATTCCAGCCACATTAAATACAACAGACCCGAAAAATCCTCCGTTGCCTCCCATGTCCTCACCAAATAAACACTTCGATGTGAGAACCGAAGATGTGAAATTAATCAAACACGTCACAAACCCCATACGACTTGATGGGTATGAAAGTTCATACATACATATCAATAACAACTTGATGATCATCGATGACGGGAATATTATTTCACCGCTTTTCAACTTAATATAACTCTCTGTCTCTCTCTCTCTCTTTCTCATATTTATTTTAATAATAATGTTTAAAGTTTTTTCTTTTCTTTTACTTTATTTTAATACCTACCTCCTTTGTTTACATTTTTTTTATATTCTATTTGCCTTATGTAATAATGTTTGAAATGCATCCAATTTAAATACAAAATTAAAATATTAAAATTAAAAGATTAATAACGTTTTTTGTTTTATTTTTCTTGTTTGTTATTTTTTTAATTTTTTTGATAATTTTGTGGTCAATAAGGTTTTAGCTTTTATTTTTAGTAATTTAACGCGGTCACAAACACAACAGTTCAATCCATTTTCGGCCTTTTGGTGTGGAAAACAAGACCATTGTGTAACAAAAGTGTTGAAAAGACTTTAATTTTATTACAATGTCCACCAAGACAATTTCGAACAAATATTCACATTTGGTTGAAAAAGTTTATACAATCAAGGCTAATATTTTCTTCCTAAAAGAGTGCCGTCGTTTCAAAGTGTTCCCTCATTTTATAAAAATTAAGTGTGCCGTTTCAAATTCAAGAACTTCTTTGGTTATTATAAAATCTAAGAATATTTGGCTAAACTTAGAGATAGAATATCATTACTCTCAACTTACTGAAACTGAATTAGAACTTTATCATCTGCATCTGTTCATATCAAAAGGTTTAAACGAATTCTAATTTGAAGCGTGGCTAAAGTTTCAAACTAATGCAATCGACAAATGCAGTGAATCTTTTCAAAAGAAACGCGATTCCCAAAACAAAAAACTGTGTAAACTAAAACAAGAACAAATTAAAAATAAACAATCTACTTCAATAGGCAAGAAAAAACCCAAACCAGTGGATGATTTAATCGTTAACTTGTCTACAGAAGTTTTTTCACAACAGCAACTTGATGTTTTGAATAAAGGATTAAACTTCACACCAAAACCTTTACATATGCCCATCATTGAATCGATCGTTGATTTAGAGACCTGCATAAAATACAAGCCACCGCAAATTAGGGACGAAATAAGAGATTTTGCCAAACCAATTATCAGAGATGCCAAATCAAAGTTTAAATGTGATGCAAAATCTGCAAAACTTCATGAGACCATTCGTGAATTACAACAAAAAGATGTTTTCTACATGAAGGCCGACAAAGGAAACAAACTGGTTTTTATGCAAAAACAGGATTACGATACGAGAGTTCAAAATTCATTGCTTGCAGATAACATCAAACTTTTATCAAAAACACCTTTACCAAGGATGATTCGCGACTCAAAAGAAGTTATTAAAAGTATAAATACAGTGTTTGGAGTGCCAAATTGGAAATTAAATATTTCAAATCCAGACGTCCCAAAACTATATGCTCTGCCAAAAGAACACAAACCTGTCCAAAAAATTGCGACACATAGTGTCAAACATTAATTCACCCTCAGTGAAGATAGCAAAATGGTTAGTCGAAGATCTAAAGAAATACCCAATTAAAAGCCTTTCCGTCAAAAACTCTTTCGATTTTGTTGAAAAATCAAAAGATATCCACATAGACGACGACGAGATCATGATTTCATTTGATGTTGAAGCTTTGTTCCCTAGCATTCCAATCCCAGATGCGATAATTGCTCTAAGACCACATTTGGAAAACCATGCAGTCGATGATGACAAAAAACTGCCGTATATACAAGCCGCGAAAGTATGGATGTCACACAACTTTTTCCAATATAGAGGAAAATTTTACAATATTGATTGTGGTACGAGCATGGGAAATCCTCTATCACCCTTGATTGCAGAAGTTTTTATGTCTTCGCTTGAAATAGATTTGAAGACAAAAGGATTACTCCCACGAATTTGGCTTCGATACGTAGATGATGTGTTCGCCGTCATTAAATTGTTGTGAAATTATTAACGCGAATTTAGGATGAGTTTAACTTTAATTTTATGATGGTGGATTTACTATTCACGAAACACAAATGGATTTCCGAATCTAAAACAAATTTTCACAAAAGAGTGTATAAAATTAAAAATGCACTAACCGGCGTGCGCCGCGAACAAAATGAAATGACAATCTGTCAAACAGAATGAAGTGGGTGCGTTTAATAACTCACAACCAACAACACATATGTAGTGCTGTCACCCAGTAGCTTAGTAATGGGGTGGGTTCAGCGACGTGTGGGTTTTTATTAATCGAATAAACTATTCTATAAAGAAGGATAAAAAAAATTGATGCTAGATAAAAAAAAGGTAATGTGAAGTACAGGGTGTACTTTCACAAAATGGGCCGCAGTGATTTTTTTTTTTGAAATAAAGGAAATCAAAAACCTTTTGAAGCGAACAACAACGACGAATTTTGAGATTGAAATTTAAGAACAAATTTAACGTTAATAAAGAGTTTTTAATGAATTTAAAATTGCTTGGGAAACCTTTACGTGTAGGATTAAAACCCAAGATCTTTTCAGTTAAAATTATTATACACGAATAATTTAATAGGCTTACTGGGCCGTTAACACCGAACAAAAGAAATAAATAACGTGTCCCACAATTGTATTGAGTTTGAAACTAAATTAAACCGGGCTAAAACTATATCAATAAAAAAACACTATCGGAAATTTATTCACTTTAACAATAATTAACCAAAATAATTTTATTAAATCTTTAACTCTACTTATCTGTCTTTTACTCCTCTATCTCCTCGCAATTTTCCACCTAGTTTCTTCGCACCTCGAATCCCTTTTCTTCTAAAAATATTTCCAAACTTGGTCCTTTAATTTCCGACTTTCTTTTTAATCATTTCCAATCTTTTTCTCGATCTTTTTCCTTTCTATTTTCCTCGAATCTCCTTTTTTTCTTTTCTTGCACAACTTGTTGCTGAGTTAGCTCTCAACAGAGTGACTTCCTAATCATCCCGGTCTGGCTCTATTGCTCAGAAGCATGGACACTGAGAAAATCGGATAAAAATCTGCTAGAATGCTTTGAGAGGAAGATTCTTCGTGTGATTTTCGGTCCGCTGTGTATCGAAGGAGTGTGGAGGAGAAGATTCAACGACGAACTATACGGGCTATACAGTGACGTTGACCTGGTGAAAAAGCTGAAAATACAGCGGCTGAGATGGCTGGGGCACGTGGAGCGTATGGACAGCAACGCACCTGCCCGACGAGTCTTCGAATCCAACCCCGATGGGGTACGCAGCAGAAGAAGAACCCGTAAGAGTTGGCGCAAACAAGTGGATGACGACATCAAAGCACTCGGTATGCGCAACTGGAACAGGCTACCTAGGGACAGAGCTGGCTGGAGGGGCTTGTAAGTTGAGGCCGAAGCACATCCAGGGCTGTGAGCGCCATCTTAAGTAAAGTAAGTACCGAGAAGAGTTAGGAAAAAAAATTTGTTAGCTATTTACAAAAATATATAGGGAGACTGGGTACGGTTGAAACACAGGACGGTTGACGTTGGTGGTGTGTGGATGTGTCTTAGAGACGCACGAAGCGGCAACAGGTTAAAAGAAGAACTTCAATCTTGCATCGGTCGTAGCATGCTTCAATTGTCTACGGGATGCGTTTTTGTTTTTTGACATTCAAAAGTAAGTTTTTTTGTTCGAATGTTTTTCTTATTACCGTGTTTTCTATGCGTTGGAGAGTATTGAGTATATTTTTGTGATCGTAGTGAAGAGTATAGAATACAATATGGTGACTATTTTCAGTGTGTCAGTATGATTACTGACACTATGTTAACCTACAGGAGGGGTTGATGACGGTTGAAACAATGTAGCTGGGTACGACATTTGTCACCTGGAATATTCCGAAAAAGTTATTTTATTGGTTTCTGTCCATCAAAACTGAAGAAAACTTTTCTTTTAGTTTCTTTTAAACTAATTAATGAAGTAACGTTTTATTTTTAAATTATTTCATTCTTATTGTTTGTTGTTTTGTTTTTTTGTTTTTTTTTTTGATAAACAATGAAACACTGAAGACTAATGAATCTTGTCAAACAATGTCATAATTTACGTTTTAATTTAAAAAAAAATCATTAACATGTATAACTATGTAATATTATGCACTAGTTACATTTGTTAAAACTTACCCCAATCACTGTTTCAACCGCCACTGGAATGGGTACGGTTGAAACAAATTGGATTTTTTTTTTAATTTGATGTATACTTAAAATAATGCACGTGGATCTAAAATAACACTGTCCATATATGGATAAAAACATGATCTTTCATTTAACATACCATCAACATCGCTGGGTGTTCAAATGGCAATATTATGGACGATATAAGAAAAATTAAACATTTTACAATATATTAATAGCTAAAGTACAAAATATAGGCAATGCCACATTTTGCCCTGTAAGTTTAGGATTCGTGCAAAAAAAAAATCGAGATAATAATTTTCCCTAACATAACGATGATAGAGAAGGCGAAAAAAGTGGGTCTCGCAATTATCGTTATCGTTACATCACGAGTGATTCATTTTGTCCAGTTCAACACAAACTAAACTTCCCTTGGCAATCGCCAATTATTTACAAGAATACAAACATCTTAAACACATCGCAATCACCAACGGCTACAATGAATATATAGTTGATAAACTTATAATCCAGAAAAATTAAAAAATCTGATTTATCAATTTTATTTACACAAAACAAACGAGTAGACAAAAACAACAACTTAGAACGAGCAAGCATGACTTACTTTCCATTATTAACAGACAGGTTAAAATCTAATTAATATACACGAATAATTTAATAGGCTTACTGGGCCGTTAACACCGAACAAAAGAAATAAATAACGCGTCCCAAAAATGTATTGAATTTGAAACGAAATTAAACCGAATTATAATTTAACCGGGCTAAAACTATATCAATAAAAAAACACTATCGGAAATTTATTCACTTTAACAATAATTAACCAAAATAATTTTATTAAATCTTTAACTCTACTTATCTGTCTTTTACTCCTCTATCTCCTCGCAATTTTCCACCTAGTTTCTTCGCACCTCGAATCCCTTTTCTTCTTAAAATATTTCCAAACTTGGTCCTTTAATTTCCGACTTTCTTTTTAATCATTTCCAATCTTTTTCTCGATCTTTTTCCTTTCTTTTTTCCTCGAATCTCCTTTTTTTCTTTTCTTGCACAACTTGTTGCTGAGTTAGCTCTCAACAGAGTGACTTCCCAGCTTACAAAAGTTTCTTCCCTTGGCCATTCCATTCACCCACACATTCATACATTCAGCCATACGTTTTCGTGATTGTCGGTCACGGGACACCGGCTTTCTGGAAAGACTCTTCGCTCCCAGAAAACCTCCGTTGTTGACTCTCAGCGAAACTTTACGCTCACGCTCACATGTACGGATTCAGCAAGTTGCTGGATGTCATTCCAAAACTTGCTGAATCTTAATGGCCGAGTTCAGACCCATCCCAAAACTATATTTTTCGAGAAAAATCAAAAGAATTAAAATCAAGAAGAAGCTTATTCTGAGCATTTTCTCAGTTACCAAAAAACTATACGCGCGTGATTCGAAGCGCGATTGAAACCAATCAACATTTTTTTTTTAGAAGAGATAAAGGAAGGCATATTTTTCAAAATGTGAACCCTACTCTATTAAATAACTTCCGATAGTTGTTCTATAGACAATTCAATACTTTAAAACTAGAATTAAGAATTTCAAAAAGTTAGACACTAACAGCCTTATTTATTAACTCGGTTTAGCGGCGGCGTATAGTTACTCCGACTTTACAACACCTCTAAAACTGGAAAGCTTATTTAAAAAAAAAATATATCAGGAATAGAGGCGGAGTAAGCTAAAACTGGTTTCTAGGAGGTTTAAAGCCGGAGTAAAGCCGTTTTAGTATCTAAATGTCATTTTGACATGACATTGTGTGAATTTACAAAGAGTGCAAACAATTTTTTTCTTTTTTTTACCACGATAAAATGGATATTTATTTTACATTAATAAATCATTTTAATTCTTTAAATGGTTTGACATTTTACAAAGAAGAAGAAAGTCAAAGCAGTACGAAACTCATTTAGATCCCATGACGGATGGATTAGTTGTCGGGGAAAAATCTATGAACATACACCAAAATATTTATTTTTATCTGTTGTAATTATGTAAATATATTAACATATCTTTTGAGAATCATCCCAGTTTTTCTGAACGTTTTCTTTTCTTTTATTTTTATTTTATTATTCGAAATTAACAAATAATTTCTTTACCAAAATAAACCAAAAACAATGGAAATCAGCTGAGGTTTGTTTACGTTTATGTTAACCAGAGTTTTAGATTGGCGATTTTTTGATAAAATATTTGACATAAGGCAGGCGTAACTAAACCGGCTAAGAATTTTTTTTTAAATAAGGATTAGTTCGACATGGCGTAAAACCGGTGTAAATGCTTCGACTTGGTTTAATTATTCCGAGGTTTAACTGAGTATTAGTGAAATCTAATAAATATGGCCGTAAGCGTTAATGACCCATATTACCATACATTGATAAGTTATGTTAAATTTAGGATGATGTTTTGTTTATTAAGATTAAAGTAAGAGCCCGCGCGACTCGCTTACTTCTTCAGCTCATCCGCCGGCACATCAACATGAGACCGTCCGTCTGCATGAATCACAAAGTATCGTATTTTGGAACCAACTGTTCCACTTAATTTCGATCGAATACCTCTGTTTATTGCTTTTCCAAAATACTTTCAGAGCAGGTCTCTGGTTGATGGAAACCAGGTATCTACTGAACTCTAAGAGCATTTTGGAGCCACAATAGAAAATGAAGGTTAAATGGGTTATGGATAAAGAAATAGGCCAGTGCAACTTGTTGTGGTAAAATTTACCGCAACAAATCCCACCCTTACCTCCAAGGAAATGTGCTTACATTTCTGTAACACATTTTCTAAGATTTGCCAAGGTAATGGAAAAAGGGAACGGTTTTTCCATCAAAAATGAAAATCATCGAATATCAAACAAAAATCAAAACAAACTACGTTAATTTACATATTAATCTTCGGATGCATCTGTATACGGTTTTAAATCTTTCACATGCCAAGTTCCGCGCTCTTTACCACTACTATCTTGTAAGACATATGTCCAAGGTGACACACGCTTTTTAATCTCAAACGGACCGACAAACTTCGGTACTAATTTGGCAGCATAATAATTCGCGGCATCCGACAACGAGAAATTCCTACGCCAGACAATCTCGCTCGAGTGATACTGATCATCACGCCGTCAAAGATTGTAATTCTGGGCAGATATTTTAGATGCTGCTTGCAACTTTTCCCCTATAGCTATCCTTAGTTCCTTGAAATGTTGAGCGATCGCCTCCCTATCCTGAACATTTCCTGAACTATCTGCTATTATTGGTGCTTGCTGACCTGAAGTCACCATATCCCTACCAAAATTCGCATAATAAGGCGAGACAACTAAAACCTCATGCTGTGACGTGCGAATAGCACACGCCACCTTGCTGAGTTGTGAATCCCACACCCGGTAAGCCCTCAACATCGTCTTCAAAATCTGATTTATCCTCTCCGCAGGATTCGCCTGCGGATAATAATGGACTGTGAATTTTATTTGTGACGAGTACGCCTGGCAAAGCGCTTTCAGTTCCTTAGATCGGAACTGGGGACCGTTGTTACACACGATCACCTTTGGGATGCCAAATAAGAGGAAGAACTTGTCTTCAAGTTCCCTAACTATAGCCTTAGCAGTGGCTGACCTCAACGCGAATAGTAGTGGAAACTTTGTAAAGTAATCCACTACCGTTAAAATATAAATAAAACCCCTACTTGATTTCGGAAGTGGCCCTACTAAGTCTACACAAATCATTTCCCATGGTTCCCTAATCCCTACCCTCTCTGTCATTAACCCAGCTGGCTTATCATTCACCGGCCTTACTTGTTGGCAAACTTTACAACTTCTTACATATTTGGTTATATCGGCCTTCAATTTTGGCCAATAAAACTTTGCCCCAATTCTGGCAAAAGTTTTCCTAACTCCAATGTGTCCTGCTAAAGGACCATCATGGTATTCCTGTAAAATCCCTAACCTTTCAAAGACCTACTAAGGTAACAGACAACCTTTTCTCCCTCATCAAAGTTCTGTGAAAGAACTGCACCAATGCCGTAATCTGATGCGTCTGTTTGAACGACAAAAGGTCGTTTAAAATCTGGGCAAGTAAGTATTGGTGCTGTCATCAAACACTCTTTTGCCTTCCTAAAACTATCCTCACATTCCTGAGTCCAAATGAACTTCCTATTCTTTTTCAACAAGTTTGATAAAGGCCTAAGCAATTCAGCAAAATTTGGTACAAAACGACGGTACCACGAAACTGTCCCTATAAAACTCCTAACTTCTTTTACATTTCTCGGTGCTGGAATCCTAACCATGCTTTCCACTTTCTCTGGATCTACATGTAAACCATTTCGATCCACTATATATCCAAAAACTTCAGCGATGGCATGCAAAAATTGCATTTCTCCCTACTGACCTTCAATCCTGCTTCACTCAACCTTTTCATCACCTCATTCAGAATTTCAAGATGTTGTTCGAAATTTTCTGTAATGATGATGATGTCGTCTAAATAGACGAAAACGTATGGCTCGAGGTCGGCACCCAAAACTGTGTCGATAAACCTCTGCCAAGTCGCAGGCGAGTTGTGAAGACCGAAAGGCATTCTTCGAAATTGAAAAAGACATCTCCCAGGAACCGTAAAGGCAGTATAGGGCTTCGATTCCTCCTCCATATGAATCTGCCAATATGGTGATTTTATGTCTGATGAGGACAAGAACCTTGCACCTCGAAGCCTATCTAAAATTGAATTAATATATGGAAGTGGCCCAACTAAAAATTTAACTTGTATAAGGTCCAATTTTCAAAATTGGATAGGCTATTGCTGACATAGAATAATTTTAAGGCTAAATAATGCAAGTCAAGCATTAAACGATTTATTTATTTCAAAATAGCTTCTTTAGTGCCGTTAAATTTGTTCCTATATGAGACTTCATGTAATGAGTTCTACGGAGACCTCTTCAAGGCCTGCCGAAACTGGTTACATAAGCTAGAAAAATAATAGCTGTTATAGAACATTCAGCTGAAAGTCATAACAGACAACTCCTTTACGGCTTGTTTAAGAAATAATCGCGCATCATGAAAATGACAGATAGATGTTTAAATAGTTTGATTTTATTCAGTGTTGTTATATTGTTTTGAAGAACGGATTTTTTATAAATTTATAAACTTACTTACTTACTTAGGTCCTCGGACCTATTACGTCCGTGATGTTTCCCTTACGGGACATAGGGCCTCCACTACACCTACGCGCCATCGTGTACGATTTCTTGAAATATATTTCAGCTCTCTCCAACTTTTCCCCAGTCGTGCCGATTCCTGTTCGACCGTTCTTCGCCATGTACTTCTAGGCCGGCCCACTTGTCTTCCCTCCTGTGTGAGCGGGTTCCACTGCATTGCTTGAGATGCAATGCACCGATCGCCTTTTCGAAGCGTATGGCCAATCCACTGCCACTTTCTTCTTCGTATAATGGAGTCTATGGGCTCCTGACCCGTTCTCGTATGAAGTTCGGCATTGGAGATACGGTTGGGCCAGAAAATCCTCAAGATGTTTCGTAGACATCTATTAACGAAGGTTTGCAGCTTTCTAGTGACAATTTCAGTCACTGAAAATAAATTTATAAAGCATATTACAAATGCTTGAACATACGCTTACCTAAATTTTCTATAATCTGCTTCTGCAATTTTGTGCATGAAAATATCTTCGTTTGAGTTTCTCAAAAGTGAAGTCTTGCAAGAAATTTGTTTAAAGTATTTAAAACTCCAACAAGTTTAAAAAAAGAGTTGTTCTCATATTTTACTTAATAGCCTTAATTCGTTTTAAGAGTATACTATTATCCTTCGTTTTCATTGACCACTTCACCAAAATTAAACCAAAAAAAAAACCAGATTCATTTTTGAAATCGGTGTATAACAAGACTGATGACGGTAATCAAATATTTTGCACGAGTGGGACTTGCACTTTTCTTGTAATAGATATTGACTAACGTAAGGGAACATTATATCTTTTGCATTTTGTTAATAGCAAACTTAAGGAAATCAAAAATTAGTTAAATATAGAGCAGGAATTTTGCTTTGGTTGTGACATCTATATTGGCTTCCGTAATGAAATTATAGCTTTTGCATTTTGTTAATAGCAAACTTAAACAAATCAAGAATTAATATTTGTGACAGATATTGCCATCCATTTGAAATGTATAGCTTTTGCATTTTGTTAATAGCTTGCCTACAGAAATCAAAAATGAAAGCTAAAAAAAGAGGAATTTTGTTTTTTTTTTTATATTTATTGCCTTCCTTAATTATATCTTTTGTATTTTGATAAAACAAACTTAGGTATATTGGAAAATGAAATATTATACATACCTAATTGTCCCCTTATGTGAGACTTTGGTAGAATTAAGCAACTTAATTACACTACTGCATCGCACATACATACCTATTTGCTTGAAAAAAAAAAAAACTAAGAACTTTTTTCAAACATATGGTACGATAAAAAAGGTCATGCATACCTTATGTTAATGTAAGTTTAAAGTATATACTTAACTTATGGTATATATTTTTCAAATACTTAAAGAATTTATTGATTGGTACTTCAATCTTCTAAAACCCTGTTATGGGGTACCAATGTTTACTGCCAATTGGCCTGGTGTGTTGCGTGGTGGCCTACTAATCGAGAGGAGCTGAGTTCGATCCCTGGATTCTGAAATTTAATGTGAGTAAAAGTTGAATGTTTTCAAATAAAATAAATTTCTATACATTTCAAAATAAATAGAAAAGCGGTTCTAACTCCCTAACGTAATGGAAAAATGTAAGGACAAATAAAAACAATAATAATAAAATTTAAAGCAACGATTTTTTTTTAAATAATACACAGCTTTACTAGGCATTAGTAAGGCCTTACAATGTGAGTCATTTGATTTATGCGTCCTGCAAGTTGAATTTCTTATAAAAGTCAGATAACTTGTTTAGTGGAGCAATAACACTGTTTTGCTTTGTTTATTTTATCAATAAGACTTTCCATGGAAAACTATTTAATTATATAGAACTTCTGGTCAAATGTCTTAAAGGAAATGAATTAGCTTGTATAATGTGCGCCAAACTGTTTTGCATAAGGTCTATATTAGTTACTATACAAACTAGAAAATAGCTTGCATAGACACTTAAATAAGTTAAATTGTTAGTTGGGGGATAAGCATCCCTATCTGTGTTTTTATTTAGCTTCCTATAATCCACACAGAATCTATAGGAGCCGTCCTTTTTCTTAACTAACAGTATTGGAGATGACCACGCACTAGTCGATCTCTCAATAACTCCTGCTTCTAACATTTCATTTAATTCCCTATCAATATGTACCTGCATCGCCGGAGAAACTGGATAATAACGTTGTTTTATCGGTTCCGCCGACGTCCTAATTTGGGCTCAACCATAGTTGTACACCCTAAACCTTCAGGCATCTTCTTAAAAGATTCCTCAATTTAATTTTCTAAAACCTTAATTTCCCTATCATTCAACTCCGAACGTTCTGTAATAGAACAAATCGAAACCGACTGTTCCGAAAAATTCCACTCACGTGACTTCAAATCCGGGACTATACCCGAGAGTGCCCAAAAATCTGCACCAATGATCACTGTGTGTGGCAGAGTTGGTATGACAGGACAGTCAATCAATACTGCCCTGTCCTCTACTATGATTGGAAAAGAGAGGGTCCCTAACGTTTCGACACCTGTTTCGTCCGCTAACCGAACGCAGCCAACAGTGTCTGTCTTTAAAGAAAGACCTAAATTTTGGAGAATACTCCAAGCATCCCTACCTATTATGGTTCTAGAAACTCCTGAATCTAATAAACCTAAAAATTTAGAACCATAAAATGGTCTCCTATCACTACCGTTTGCCTCCAACGTAAAGCCTAAGTGAACCTGATTCACCAACCGGTTACCAGCAGGTAACCTATTAACTGTCTTCGTACATTCCGCCCTGCTGGCGCATGAGTCCGTTGCCCATTTCCCGAGCAGCGACGACAATTTTGTCTGCTAACACCTAACTGACCACACCCAAAACACGGCCTAGGAGCAGAAAACCTATTTGCAAAATAGCCAGATCCATTGCAGTTGTAACATCTCATTGCATTGAAGGTTGGCCCTGACGAGCAGTTCTGTTGCTCTCAGCAACAACAGAAACTACTGGAGTGTCCCTACCTAAATACGCTAGATCCGGTTCTAGCAGGTTACTATTATTCCTAGCACTTAGTGGTGGAACATACGTTTCCACATTTGCCCTAACCGCTTCTAAGCTCCTACCTGCAACAACCAAATCGGCTACACAACTTGGTTTCACCAAACCAAGCTGAGTTTGGTAGAAAGGTGTCAAGTTCCGCTGGATCATTCACAACTTCCTATCTTCCGAGATGGGATCCGTTAACCTACCAAACAAATTCTGCATCGTCGCCACATAAACACCGATGGACTCATCGTTGCCTTGTGTGCGACGCCTAATCTCATCTATAAGTAAATCATCATAATTCGGTGGCAAGAATTCCAGCTTCAACTCTCTGACAAGTTCTGGCCACGAATTGACAGACATCCTAATCGCCCTAAACCAAATTAGAGCTTTTCCTACAAAAAGCTCTACTGCTGCCTTAAAAAGTTGGGGTTCCGAAACCCCCCTAGCCTGACGAAATTCACTAACCGTTTCTAAAAACGCGTTCACTGAGGCACCACAGCGCTCACCAGTGAACTTCACTTTCAATTTCGATATGTTCAGAAATTTTTCTGAGCTAACTACAACCTGCTCTACAACTGAGCTAATCTCATCCCTACTTTCAACCCTACTACCTGCCACTCCTAAGCTCGTCGATGTACCGGCAGAAGTAACCACCGACCTAATTTTCTGAGGTTCAGCTGAACGCTGTTTTTCAACCTCACTCTTCTTCTTAAGTCCCTCAACTTCTTTCTCTTTAATTTGTTCTTCCTCTTCATCCTCTTCGTCTTCATCGTCCTCTTAACCTGCCATAGCCATAATTATTTTATTTTTAAGAGCCAACTTGATCTTCTCCTGTGCTCCTATCCATCCTCCGCAACCCCCCCTCTACCTTCGTCATTATTTTTAAGTATTCCTTCGAAGTTTCCGACTTCGGAGGATTTTCCAAAAGTTTCTCCTAATTTCTTCTCAACCGCCGCAAAATCCTGTTCAAAGTTGAACGGATAAGCGGGAGGAATAAAAGAATTCCAACGTTCAAGTTTAATAGCTACTCTAAGCGCTTTGAGCATCTCTCCTACTGTGCCTCAATTCTACCTCATAAGTGATTTCGTCTTGCGACAACCTTTTCCCCTGACTAGCTTCCATATTCAAAAAAAAGTGTTTAACAAAAAAAAAAATAATTAAAAAGTGAATTAAAAAAATGTTTACAAAAAAACGAAATGTCTAAAACAAACTTAAACGCAAAAAAGTAAACGAGTTGAAAACAAATCAACAATTAAAACAAATTAAAAATAAAAACAAACTAAATCCTTTTCCAAAAAAATATAATTAAAAACATCCGTAAAAATCTTTCTCCTTATTAATGGACACGAAAATAATTAATTCGATTATCAAAACTCTAATTGATCTCGAATTCAGTGAAAAAATATACCGCACAAAAATTACTAAACACAATTAAAAAAGTATTAAGAAAATAGAAGCAAAAAAAAATGCTGAACCCTACACACACTAATTTTGCACTGCACTACCTACAACTGTCAGAATAATATTCTAATTATTTCACAAAATGGTTGGTCTGAAAGAGACCACACTATTCAACGCAATAAAATAATTTATGTAAAAAAACTTAATTAAAATTTAAAACACTATAAAAACAATTAGTGGTAAAGTGGCAAATCAAAAAAAATATCTCACTTTATCACAAAAAAAGAAATGTAGTTATAAAAACAAAATACCTTACTCAACCACTTATAGTATTTGTTTTCACTTGCTGCTCCTATGACGTATGTTTGTATGTACATATATGTAGCTTTCGATTTTCAGTATGGCCTGCAATTTTTCCCACAGATTTTATAATTTTTTCCTTCACCAATCTTTTCTCGTACGACAATCTGAATATCACCACCTTTTTAGTCACCTAGGAAAATAAAAAATAACACCAAATAAATTTCCTTAATAAAAAGATAAAAAAAAACAATTAACCACTTCCCTAAATGCACGAACACCAAAACAATCACAAAAAAATGGGAGGTATTCTTGTTGGCAACATTTTTTTTACAGATATTAACAAAGGAAGCCCCACGTTTGGACGCCAATTGTTGTGAAATTTTTAACGCGAATTTAGGTGTTTAACTTTAATTTTATATGGTGGATTTACTATCCACGAAACACAAATGGATTTCCGAATCCAAAACAAATTTTCACAAACGAGTGTATAAAATTAAAAATGCACTAACCGGCGTGCGTCGCGAACAAAATGAAATAACAATCTGTCAAACAGAATGAAGTGAGTGCGTTTTTATTAATCGAATACACTATTCGATTAATAAAAAGAAGGATAAAAAAAATTGATGCTAGATAAAAAAAGGTAATGTGAAGTACAGGGTGTACTTTCACAAAATGCGCGACAGTGTTTTTTTTTTTTTTTGAAAGAAAGGAAATCACAAACCTTTTGAAGAGAACAACAACGACGAATTTTGAGATTGAAATTAAAGAACAAATTTAACTTCAATTAAAAAGTACAAGTGACCTCACTCCACTTAGAACGTTAGTAATTTCAATATTTTAATTTCTTCATCTTCTTATTACAACAAATTTAACGTTAATAAAGAGTTTTTAATGAATTTAAAATTGCTTAGGAAACCTTTACGTGTAGGATTAAAACCCAAGATCTTTTCAGTTAAAATTAATATACACGAATAATTTAATAGGCTTACGGAGAACCGTTTAGCCGCAAAAGAACAAGGTAAAACTGGTCCGTTAACAACGAACAAAAGAAATAAATAACGCGCCCCAAAAATGTATTGAATTTGAAACGAAATTAAACCGAACTATAATTTAACCGGGCTAAAACTATATCAATAAAAAAACACTATCGGAAATTTATTCACTTTAACAATAATTAACCAAAATAATTTTATCAAATATTAAACTCTACTTATCTGTCTTTTACTCCTCTATCTCCTCGCAATTTTCCACCTAGTTTCTTCGCACCTCGAATCCCTTTTCTTCTAAAAATATTTCCAAACTTGGTCCTTTAATTTCCGACTTTCTTTTTTAATCATTGCCAATCTTTTTCTCGATCTTTTTCCTTTCTATTTTCCTCGAATCTCATTTTTTTTCTTGCACAACTTGTTGCTGAGTTAGCTCTCAACAGAGTGACTTTCCCAGCTTACAAAAGTTTCTTCCCTCGGCCATTCCATTCACCCACACATTCATACATTCAGCCATATGTTTTCGTGATTGTCGGTCACGGGACACCGGCTTTCTGGAAAGACTCTTCGCTCCCAGAAAACCTCCGTTGTTGACTCTCAGCGAAACTTTACACTCACGCTCACATGTACGGATTCAGCAAGTTGTTGGATGTCATTCCAAAACTTGCCGAATCTTAATGGCCGAGTTCAGACCCATCCCAAAACTATATTTTTCGAGAAAAATCAAAAGAATTAAAATCAAGAAGAAGCTTATTCTGAGCATTTTCTCAGTTACCAAAAAACTATACGCGCGTGATTCGAAGCGCGATTGAAACCAATCAACATTTTTTTTTAGAAGAGATAAAGGAAGGCATATTTTTCAAAATGTGAACCCTACTCTATTAAATAACTTCCGATAGTTGTTCTATAGACAATTCAATACTTTAAAACTAGAATTAAGAATTTCAAAAAGTTAGACACTAAGCGTTAATGACCCATATTACCATACATTGAAAAGTTGTGTTAAATTTAGGATGATGTTTTGTTTATTAAGATTTAAGTAAGAGTCCGCCTGACATTAACATGAGACCATTAACATTAACAGGAGACCGTCCGTCTGCATGGACAACAAAGTATAGTATTTTGGAACCAACTGTTCCACTTAATTTCGATCGAATACCTCTGTTTATTGCTTTTCCAAAATACTTTTAGAGCAGGTCTCTGGTTGATGGAAACCAGGTATCTACTGAACTCTAAGAGCATTTTGGAGCCACAATAGAAAATAAAGGTTAAATGGGTTATGGATAAAGAAATAGGCCAGTGCAACTTGTTGTGGTAAAATTTACCGCAACAAATCCCACCCTTACCTCCTAGGAAATGTGCTTACATTTCTGTAACACATTTTCTAAGATTTGCCAAGGTAATGGAAAAAGGGAACGGTTTTTCCATCAAAAATGAAAATCATCGAATATCAAACAAAAATCAAAACAAACTACGTTAATTTACATATTAATCTTCGGATGCATCTGTATACGGTTTTAAATCTTTCACATGCCAAGTTCCGCGCTCTTTACCACTACTATCTTGTAAGACATATGTCCAAGGTGACACACGCTTTTTAATCTCAAACGGACCGACAAACTTCGGTACTAATTTGGCAGCATAATAATTCGCGGCATCCGACAACGAGAAATTCCTACGCCAGACAATCTCGCTCGGGTGATACTGATCATCACGCCGTCAAAGATTGTAATTCTGGGCAGATATTTTAGATGCTGCTTGCAACTTTTCCCCTATAGCTATCCTTAGTTCCTTGAAATGTTGAGCGATCGCCTCCCTATCCTGAACATTTCCTGAACTATCTGCTATTATTGGTGCTTGCTGACCTGAAGTCACCATATCCCTACCAAAATTCGCATAGTAAGGCGAGACAACTAAAACCTCATGCTGTGACGTGCGAATAGCACACGCCACCTTGCTGAGTTGTGAATCCCACACCCGGTGGTTTTCAGCGACGTAAGCCCTCAACATCGTCTTCAAAATCTGATTTATCCTCTCCGCAGGATTCGCCTGCGGATAATAATGGACTGTGAATTTTATTTGTGACGAGTACGCCTGGCAAAGCGCTTTCAGTTCCTTAGATCGGAACTGGGGACCGTTGTTACACACGATCACCTTTGGGATGCCAAATAAGAGGAAGAACTTGTCTTCAAGTTCCCTAACTATAGCCTTAGCAGTGGCTGACCTCAACGCGAATAGTAGTGGAAACTTTGTAAAGTAATCCACTACCGTTAAAATATAAATAAAACCCCTACTTGATTTCGGAAGTGGCCCTACTAAGTCTACACAAATCATTTCCCATGGTTCCCTAATCCCTACCCTCTCTGTCATTAACCCAGCTGGCTTATCATTCACCGGCCTTACTTGTTGGCGAACTTTACAACTTCTTACATATTTGGTTATATCGGCCTTCAATTTTGGCCAATAAAACTTTGCCCCAATTCTGGCAAAAGTTTTCCTAACTCCAATGTGTCCTGCTAAAGGACCATCATGGTATTCCTGTAAAATCCCTAACCTTTCAAAGACCTACTAAGGTAACAGACAACCTTTTCTCCCTCATCAAAGTTCTGTGAAAGAACTGCACCAATGCCGTAATCTGATGCGTCTGTTTGAACGACAAAAGGTCGTTTAAAATCTGGGCAAGTAAGTATTGGTGCTGTCATCAAACACTCTTTTGCCTTCCTAAAACTATCCTCACATTCCTGAGTCCAAATGAACTTCCGATTCTTTTTCAACAAGTTTGATAAAGGCCTAAGCAATTCAGCAAAATTTGGTACAAAACGACGGTACCACGAAACTGTCCCTATAAAACTCCTAACTTCTTTTACATTTCTCGGTGCTGGAATCCTAACCATGCTTTCCACTTTCTCTGGATCTACATGTAAACCATTTCGATCCACTATATATCCTAAAAACTTCAGCGATGGCATGCAAAAATTGCATTTCTCCCTACTGACCTTCAATCCTGCTTCACTCAACCTTTTCATCACCTCATTCAGAATTTCAAGATGTTGTTCGAAATTTTCTGTAATGATGATGATGTCGTCTAAATAGACGAAAACGTATGGCTCGAGGTCGGCACCCAAAACTGTGTCGATAAACCTCTGCCAAGTCGCAGGCGAATTGTAAAGACCGAAAGGCATTCTTCGAAATTGAAAAAGACATCTCCCAGGAACCGTAAAGGCAGTATAGGGCTTCGATTCCTCCTCCATATGAATCTGCCAATATGGTGATTTTATGTCTGATGAGGACAAGAACCTTGCACCTCGAAGCCTATCTAAAATTGAATTAATATATGGAAGTGGCCCAACTAAAAATTTAACTTGTATAAGGTCCAATTTTCAAAATTGGATAGGCTATTGCTGACATAGATAATTTTAAGGCTAAATAATGCAAGTCAAGCATTAAACGATTTATTTATTTCAAAATAGCTTCTTTAGTGCCGTTAAATTTGTTCCTATATGAGACTTCATGTAATGAGTTCTACGGAGACCTCTTCAAGGCCTGCCGAAACTGGTTACATAAGCTAGAAAAATAATAGCTGTTATAGAACATTCAGCTGAAAGTCATTACAGACAACTCCTTTACGGCTTGTTTAAGAAATAATCGCGCATCATGAAAATGACAGATAGATGTTTAAATAGTTTGATTTTATTCAGTGTTGTTATATTGTTTTGAAGAATGGATTTTTTATAAATTTATAAAGCATATTACAAATGCTTGAACATACGCTTACCTAAATTTTCTATACTCTGCTTCTGCAATTTTGTGCATGAAAATATCTTCGTTTGAGTTTCTCAAAAGTGAAGTCTTGCAAGAAATTTGTTTAAAGTATTTAAAACTCCAACAAGTTTAAAAAAAGTTGTTCTCATATTTTACTTAATAGCCTCAATTCGTTTTCAGAGCATACTATTATCCTTCGTTTTCATTGACCACTTCACCAAAATTAAACCAAAAAAAAAACAGATTCATTTTTGAAATCGGTGTATAACAAGACTGATGACGGTAATCAAATATTTTGCACGAGTGGGACTTGCACTTTTCTTGTAATAGATATTGACTAACGTAAGGGAACAATATAGCTTTTGCATTTTGTTAATAGCAAAGTTAAGGAAATCAAAAATTAGTTAAATATAGAGCAGGAATTTTGCTTTGGTTGTGACATCTATATTGGCTTCCGTAATGAAATTATAGCTTTTGCATTTTGTTAATAGCAAACTTAAACAAAAAAAAGAATTTATGTTTGTGACAGATATTGCCATCCATTTGAAATGTATAGCTTTTGCATTTTGTTAATAGCTTGCCTACAGAAATTAAAAATAAAAGCTAAAAAAAGAGGAATTTTGTTTTTTTTTATATTTATTGCCTTCCTTAATTATATCTTTTGTATTTTGATTAAACAAACTTAGGTATATTGGAAAATGAAATATTATACATACCTAATTGTCCCCTTATGTGAGACTTTGGTAGAATTAAGCAACTTAATTACACTACTGCATCGCACATACATACCTATTTGCTTGAAAAAAAAACTAAGAACTTTTTTCAAACATATGGTACGATAAAAAAGGTCATGCATACCTTATGTTAATGTAAGTTTAAAGTATATACTTAACTTATGGTATATATTTTTCAAATACTTAAAGAATTTATTGATTGGTACTTCAATCTTCTAAAACCCTGTTATGGGGTACCAATGTTTACTGCCAATTGGCCTGGTGTGTTGCGTGGTGGCCTACTAATCGAGAGGAGCTGAGTTCGATCCCTGGATTCTGAAATTTAATGTGAGTAAAAGTTGAATTTTTTCAAATAAAATAAATTTCTATACATTTCAAAATAAATAGAAAAGCGGTTCTAACTCCCTAACGTAATGGAAAAATGGAAGGACAAATAAAAACAATAATTATAAAATTTAAAGCAACGATTTTTTTTAAATAATACACAGCTTTACTAGGCATTAGTAATGCCTTACAATGTGAGTCATTTGATTTATGCGTCCTGCAAGTTGAATTTCTTATAAAAGTCAGATAACTTGTTTAGTGGAGCAATAACACTGTTTTGCTTTGTTTATTTTATCAATAAGACTTTCCATGGAAAACTATTTAATTATATAGAACTTCTGGTCAAAGGTCTTAAAGGAAATGAATTAGCTTGTATAATGTGCGCCAAACTGATTTGCATAAGGTCTTTATTAGTTACTATACAAACTAGAAAATAGCTTGCATAGACACTTAAATAAGTTAAATTGTTAGTTGGGGGATAAGCATCCCTATCTGTGTTTTTATTTAGCTTCCTATAATCCACACAGAATCTATAGGAGCCGTCCGTTTTCTTAACTAACAGTATTGGAGATGACCACGCACTAGTCGATCTCTCAATAACTCCTGCTTTTAACATTTCATTTAATTCCCTATCAATATGTACCTGCATCGCCGGAGAAACCGGATAATAACGTTGTTTTATCGGTTCCGCCGACGTCCTAATTTTGTGCTCAACCATAGTTGTACACCCTAAACCTTCAGGCATCTTCTTAAAAGATTCCTCAATTAAATTTTCTTAAAGCTTAATTTCCCTATCATTCAACTCCGAACGTTCTGTAATAGAACAAATCGAAACCGACTGTTCCGAAAAATTCCACTCACGTGACTTCAAATCCGGGACTATACCCGAGAGTGCTCAAAAATCTGCACCAATGATCACTGTGTGTGGCAGAGTTGGTATGACAGGACAGTCAATCAATACTGCCCTGTCCTCTACTATGATTGGAAAAGAGAGGGTCCCTAACGTTTCGACACCTGTTTCGTCCGCTAACCGAACGCAGCCAACAGTGTCTGTCTTTAAAGAAAGACCTAAATTTTGGAGAATACTCCAAGCATCCCTACCTATTATGGTTCTAGAAACTCCTGAATCTAATAAACCTAAAAATTTAGAACCATAAAATGGTCTCCTATCACTACCGTTTGCCTCCAACGTAAAGCCTAAGTGAACCTGATTCACCAACCGGTTACCAGCAGGTAACCTATTAACTGTCTTCGTACATTCCGCCCTGCTGGCGCATGAGTCCGTTGCCCATTTCCCGAGCAGCGACGACAATTTTGTCTGCTAACACCTAACTGACCACACCCAAAACACGGCCTAGGAGCAGAAAACCTATTTGCAAAATAGCCAGATCCATTGCAGTTGTAACATCTCATTGCATTGAAGGTTGGCCCTGACGAGCAGTTCTGTTGCTCTCAGCAACAACAGAAACTACTGGAGTGTCCCTACCTAAATACGCTAGATCCGGTTCTAGCAGGTTACTATTATTCCTAGCACTTAGTGGTGGAACATACGTTTCCACATTTGCCCTAACCGCTTCTAAGCTCCTACCTGCAACAACCAAATCGGCTACACAACTTGGTTTCACCAAACCAAGCTGAGTTTGGTAGAAAGGTGTCAAGTTCCGCTGGATCATTGACAACTTCCTATCTTCCGAGATGGGATCCTTTAACCTACCAAACAAATTCTGCATCGTCGCCACATAAACACCGATGGACTCATCGTTGCCTTGTGTGCGACGCCTAATCTCATCTATAAGTAAATCATCATAATTCGGTGGCAAGAATTCCAGCTTCAACTCTCTGACAAGTTCTGGCCACGAATTGACAGACATCCTAATTGCCCTAAACCAAATTAGAGCTTTTCCTACAAAAAGCTCTACTGCTGCCTTAAAAAGTTGGGGTTCCGAAACCCCCCTAGCCTGACGAAATTCACTAACCGTTTCTAAAAACGCGTTCACTGAGGCACCACAGCGCTCACCAGTGAACTTCACTTTCAATTTCGATATGTTCAGAAATTTTTCTGAGCTAACTACAACCTGCTCTACAACTGAGCTAATCTCATCCCTACTTTCAACCCTACTACCTGCCACTCCTAAGCTCGTCGATGTACCGGCAGAAGTAACCACCGACCTAATTTTCTGAGGTTCAGCTGAACGCTGTTTTTCAACCTCACTCTTCTTCTTAAGTCCCTCAACTTCTTTCTCTTTAATTTGTTCTTCCTCTTCATCCTCTTCGTCTTCATCGTCCTCTTAACCTGCCATAGCCATAATTATTTTATTTTTAAGAGCCAACTTGATCTTCTCCTGTGCTCCTATCCATCCTCCGCAACCCCCCCTCTACCTTCGTCATTATTTTTAAGTATTCCTTCGAAGTTTCCGACTTCGGAGGATTTTCCAAAAGTTTCTCCTAATTTCTTCTCAACCGCCGCAAAATCCTGTTCAAAGTTGAACGGATAAGCGGGAGGAATAAAAGAATTCCAACGTTCAAGTTTAATAGCTACTCTAAGCGCTTTGAGCATCTCTCCTACTGTGCCTCAATTCTACCTCATAAGTGATTTCGTCTTGCGACAACCTTTTCCCCTGACTAGCTTCCATTTTCAAAAAAAAGTGTACAAAAAAAAAAAATTAATTAAAAAGTGAATTAAAAAAATGTTTACAAAAAAACGAAATGTCTAAAACAAACTTAAACGCAAAAAAGTAAACGAGTTGAAAACAAATCAACAATTAAAACAAATTAAAAATAAAAACAAACTAAATCCTTTTCCAAAAAAATATAATTAAAAACATCCGTAAAAATCTTTCTCCTTATTAATGGACACAAAAATAATTAATTCGATTATCAAAACTCTAATTGATCTCGAATTCAGTGAAAAAATATACCGCACAAAAATTACTAAACACAATTAAAAAAGTATTAAGAAAATAGAAGCAAAAAAAAATGCTGAACCCTACACACACTAATTTTGCACTGCACTACCTACAACTGTCAGAATAATATTCTAATTATTTCACAAAATGGTTGGTCTGAAAGAGACCACACTATTCAACGCAATAAAATAATTTATGTAAAAAAACTTAATTAAAATTTAAAACACTATAAAAACAATTAGTGGTAAAGTGGCAAATCAAAAAAAATATCTCACTTTATCAAAAAAAAGAAATGTAGTTATAAAAACAAAATACCTTACTCAACCACTTATAGTATTTGTTTTCCCTTGCTGCTCCTATGACGTATGATTGTATGTACATATATGTAGCTTTCGATTTTCAGTATGGCCTGCAATTTTTCCCACAGATTTTATAATTTTTTCCTTCACCAATCTTTTCTCGTACGACAATCTGAAGATCACCACCTTTTTTAGTCACCTAGGAAAATAAAAAATAACACCAAATAAATTTCCTTAATAAAAAGATAAAAAAAAAACAATTAACCACTTCCCTAAATGCACGAACACCAAAACAATCACAACAAAATGGTAGGTATTCTTGTAGGCAACATTTTTTTTTACAGATATTAACAAAGGAAGCCCCACGTTTGGACGCCAATTGTTGTGAAATTTTTAACGCGAATTTAGGTGTTTAACTTTAATTTTATATGGTGGATTTACTATCCACGAAACACAAATGGATTTCCGAATCCAAAACAAATTTTCACAAACGAGTGTATAAAATTAAAAATGCACTAACCGGCGTGCGTCGCGAACAAAATGAAATAACAATCTGTCAAACAGAATGAAGTGGGTGCGTTTTTATTAATCGAATACACTATTCGATTAATAAAAAGAAGGATACAAAAAATTGATGCTAGATAAAAAAAAGGTAATGTGAAGTACAGGGTGTACTTTCACAAAATGGGCGACAGTGTTTTTTTTTTTTTGAAAGAAAGGAAATCACAAACCTTTTGAAGAGAACAACAACGACGAATTTTGAGATTGAAATTAAAGAACAAATTTAACTTCAATTAAAAAGTACAAGTGACCTCATTCCACTTAGAACGTTAGTAATTTCAATATTTTAATTTCTTCATCTTCTTATTAGAACAAATTTAACGTTAATAAAGAGTTTTTAATGAATTTAAAATTGCTTAGGAAACCTTTACGTGTAGGATTAAAACCCAAGATCTTTTCAGTTAAAATTAATATACACGAATAATTTAATAGGCTTACGGAGAACCGTTTAGCCGCAAAAGAAAAAGGTAAAACTGGTCCGTTAACAACGAACAAAAGAAATAAATAACGCGTCCCAAAAATGTATTGAATTTGAAACGAAATTAAACCGAACTATAATTTAACCGGGCTAAAACTATATCAATAAAAAAACACTATCGGAAATTTATTCACTTTAACAATAATTAACCAAAATAATTTTATCAAATATTAAACTCTACTTATCTGTCTTTTACTCCTCTATCTCCTCGCAATTTTCCACCCAGTTTCTTCGCACCTCGAATCCTTTTTCTTCTAAAAATATTTCCAAACTTGGTCCTTTAATTTCCGACTTTCTTTTTTAATCATTTCCAATCTTTTTCTCGATCTTTTTCCTTTCTATTTTCCTCGAATCTCATTTTTTTTCTTGCACAACTTGTTGCTGAGTTAGCTCTCAACAGAGTGACTTTCCCAGCTTACAAAAGTTTCTTCCCTCGGCCATTCCATTCACCCACACATTCATACATTCAGCCATATGTTTTCGTGATTGTCGGTCACGGGACACCGGCTTTCTGGAAAGACTCTTCGCTCCCAGAAAACCTCCGTTGTTGACTCTCAGCGAAACTTTACACTCACGCTCACATGTACGGATTCAGCAAGTTGTTGGATGTCATGCCAAAACTTGCCGAATCTTAATGGCCGAGTTCAGACCCATCCCAAAACTATATTTTTCGAGAAAAATCAAAAGAATTAAAATCAAGAAGAAGCTTATTCTGACCCACTTCTCAGTTACCAAAAAACTATACGCGCGTGATTCGAAGCGCGATTGAAACCATTCTACATTTTTTTTTTAGAAGAGATAAAGGAAGGTATATTTTTCAAAATGTGAACCCTACTCTATTAAATAACTTCCGATAGTTGTTCTATAGACAATTCAATACTTTAAAACTAGAATTAAGAATTTCAAAAAGTTAGACACTAAGCGTTAATGACCCATATTACCATACATTGAAAAGTTGTGTTAAATTTAGGATGATGTTTTGTTTATTAAGATTTAAGTAAGAGTCCGCCTGACATTAACATGAGAACATTAACATTAACAGGAGACCGTCCGTCTGCATGGACAACAAAGTATCGTATTTTGGAACCAACTGTTCCACTTAATTTCGATCGAATACCTCTGTTTATTGCTTTTCCAAAATACTTTAAGAGCAGGTCTCTGGTTGATGGAAACCAGGTATCTACTGAACTCTAAGAGCATTTTTGAGCCACAATAGAAAATGAAGGTTAAATGGGTTATGGATAAAGAAATAGGCCAGTACAACTTGTTGTGGTACAATTTACCGCAACAAAATCTACAGAAATCGAAAATGTCCTAGGAACAATAAACTCTCAATTTGAAAATATAAACTTCATATTTGAAAGAGAATCAAACTACATGTTGCCGTTTCTAGATTTAATGATAACACGAAAAAACAATAAAATTGAATTTTCTATCTATAGAAAACCAACAACAACAAATCGTTACATCACGAGTGATTCATTTTGTCCAGCAGCGTTTCATTCGATGGTCCATCGACTGTGTAAACTTCCCTTGTCAATCGCCAATTATTTACAAGAATACAAACATCTTAAACACATCGCAATCACCAACGGCTACAATGAATATATAGTTGATAATCTTATAATCAAACATACCTACCAGAAAAATTAAAAAATCTAATTTATCAACTTTATTTACACAAAAAAAAAACGACCAGACAACAACAACTTAAAACGAGCAAGCATGACTTACTTTCCATTATTAACAGACAGGTTAAAATCTAAATTCAAAAAGAAAAACATTGAATGCGTCTTTTCTAATAATGGTAAAGTAAAAAACATGCTAGGAACAACGAAAGATAAAACAAAGCTTAATGATAAATCGGGAATTTACGAAATTAAATGCGGCGAAGCCAAGTACATCGATCAAACGAAGAGAAGCATCGAAGTACGCTTCAAAGAACATTCCAGCCACATTAAATACAACAGACCCGAAAAATCCTCCGTTGCCTCCCATGTCCTCACTTCGATGTGAGAACCGAAGATGTGAAATTAATCAAACACGTCACAAACCCCAGACGACTTGACGCGTATGAAAGTTTATGCATACATATCAACAACAACTTGATGAACAACGATGGAGGGAATATTATTTCACCGCTTTTCAACTTAATATAACACTCTCTCTCTCTCTCTTTCTCATATTTATTTTAATAATAATGTTTAATGTTTTTTCTTTTCTTTATTTTTTATTAGTTATTTTCTATTCCAATTAGTGTGTTGCTGAAGATGAGTCACATTAGACTCGAAATGCATCCAATGTAACCTAATAGATGACTCAGATGAAATTGAACAACTTTTGTTTGTGTAAGTACAAAGGATTCTGCTGAAACTAAAGATATATATTTTATTGTAAGTTATATTCGTCCAATGAGTGGAGTAGATTTATATACTAAGCATATTTCTAATACTCAAGCTATTTTAAATGAATTAACGACTAACCAATTCCCTTGTATTCTCGGCGATTTCAACATTGGTGACATCGACTGGTGCTACATGGAAGAAGATCATGTTTTAATCCCTTTTGATGCAATTAAAGACGTAGAGATGTTAGTCGTTGATTCATTTTCTGCTATGGGTTTCTTGCAAATTAATAATGTCAAAAATTGTCTGGGAAGACTTTTGGATTTAGTGTTCATTAACAATGATTTAAAATATTCTTTAGAAATTTCAGATTCTCCCCTTCTTAACAACTCTATTCATCATTAAGCTGTTTGTTTATCTTTTGAATTTTATGATTATGCATCTGCTTCCTTCAAAAAATGTAAAAATTTTAATTTTGCTAAGGCAGATTTTATATTACTTAATAGTTTTTATAATATTATCGACTGGAAGGATATTTTGGAAGGTAGGTCATTGGAGGATATGTTTGCTAGTTTTAAATGTATCCTGTTTGAAGGCATAGAACGATTTGTTCCTACGTTTACTAGAAACAAATCATTTAAGCTTCCGTGGTTTAATAAGAGCGTTCCAAAACGACAAAACTTCCCAAAGACCGGGCATTATTTCTTCAGTTGAGAAAAGAATTTGACTTTCTCAACAAATTTTTGTATAGACAATATATAATAAATACTGAATCCAATATAAAAAAATAATTCCAAATCTTTCTGGGTATTTTTAAATTCAAAAAGAAAATGTTCATCTTTTCCTCAATGTATGGAATATGAGAATCTTAAATCGAATGATATTCAGTCATCTTGTAATCTTTTTGCTCAGTTCTTTCAAACGTCATAAACTGTGACATTATTCCAAATATTGATGGATTGTATTCTGATATTGTTCCTGTAATTGATTTTTCCTTACGAAGTTTTTTAGAACAGGAAATTTTAGAAAATTTAAAAGAGATCGACGTTACAAAAAAATCTGGTTATGATATGATTCCCCCTATTCTTTTGTCAAATTGTTCCTCCTCACTTTGTAATGTTCTGAGTCTTATTTTTAAGAAATCCTTTGAAATTCGGACTTTCATTGATGAATGGAAGATATCTTTTATAGATCCAGTATTTAAGAGCTTTAAACTTTTTGAAAAAATAGTCACTCAAAGACTAAATTTTGCTGTTAAGGAAATAGTATCCCCCAAACAATATGGTTTTATAAAAGGAAGGTCGACTTGTACAAATCTAAGTCTGTTTGCAAATTTTTGTAGTGGTCTTATGGAAAACGGTAGACAAGTTGATGCCCTGTACACTGATTTCGTTAAAGCGTTTGATCGAGTTCATCATGATCTTCTCTTGCAAAAGCTAAAAAAGTTAGGATTGAATGAACTGTTCATTAAATGGTTGAGATCTTATTTATCTGACAGAAAACAGGCTGTTAAGTTAGATAATTGCGTCTCAAATCTTATAGAGGTTGAATCGGGTCTTGAACAAGGAAGTCATTTGGGACCACTACTTTTCATTATTTTTACTAATGATTTGCCTTCTATTTTACAATATTGCAATTGTTTGATGTACGCTGATGATGTTAAACTCTTCTTAGCGACATCATCAATTTCAGATTGCTTATTGATGCAATTCGATATAAACAATTTTTTAAAGTGGTGTGAATATAATCATTTAGAACTAAATTATTCTAAATGTAAAATCTTTAGTGTAACTAGATCATACTCATTACTTGAATTTCAATATAAATTCTATGACGTTAGTCTTCTCCGAGTAAACTCAATTAATGATCTTGGTGTGCTTTTTGATTCAAAGCTTGACTTTAAATCTCACATCGACTATATTGTTTCTAAAGGTAATTCACTTCTGGGTTTTTTGAAACGAAACTCCAGCGATTTTAAGGATTCTTATACTTTGAAGACCTTATTTATGTCTATAGTTGTACCAGTTTTGGAATATTGTTGTGTCGTTTGGTCACCTTTTTATAATAATAATATATTGCGAATTGAAAGGATTCAAAAAAGATTCACGCTGTACGCCTTGCGAAAGTTTAATTGGGTTGGATCTTTACCGGATTATAAATCAACGTGTTCTCTTATTGACTTAAAAACGCTTAAGTGTCGCAGACAAGTCCAATGCATTTTGTTTGTCAAAGACGTTTTTGATAATCAAATTCGGTCTACTGAGTTGCTTTCCTTAATGTCCTTTCATGTTCCGATACGGGTTTTTCGAAACAGCGATGAATTATTTTATATTGCCCTTCATAGAACCAATTATGCATTAAATGAACCAATAACGCGTTCCCTAAAATTATTTAACAGGTATACAGTGATATTGATCTTTGTATGAATAGAGATGGTCTTAAGAGAAAAGTTCTTCAACTATGTAATTGATAAAATAAAAATAATAATTATTGTTATTTCTTTTTGGTTATAATTATAATCTATTGGCACTCATTGCAAATAATATGTAAGTAATTTGTAAATTCTTTTTTATTATGTTCTTAATTATGTTTGTAATCAGCAGATCCTTGATCAATTGATGAATAAATAAACAAATTTAAATACAAAATTAAAATATTAAAATTAAAAGATTAATAACGCTTTTTGTTGTATTTTTCTTGTTGTTAATTTTTTAATTTGTTTGATAATTTTGTGGTCAATAAGGTTTTAGCTTTTATTTTTAATAATTAAACGCGACCACAAGCACAACAGTTCAATCCATTTTCGGCCTTTTGTTCTGGAAAACAAGTCCATTGTGTAACAAAAGTGTTGAAAAGACTTTAATTTTATTACAATGTCCACCAAGACAATTTTGAACCAATATTCACATTTGGTTGAAAAAGTTTATACAATCAAGGCTAATATTTTCTTCCTAAAAGAGTGCCGTCGTTTCAAAGTGTTCCCTCATTTTATAAAAATTAAGTGTGCCGTTTCAAATTCAAGAACTTCTTTGGTTATTATGAAATTTAAGAATATTTGGCTAAACTTAGAGATAAAATATCATTACTCTCAACTTACTGAAACTGAAT
This sequence comes from Melangyna quadrimaculata, assembly GCA_949320155.1. NCBI lineage: Eukaryota > Metazoa > Arthropoda > Insecta > Diptera > Syrphidae > Melangyna > Melangyna quadrimaculata. The sequence goes on from OX439484.1 coordinate 114,417,687, forward strand.
TAGAACTTTATCATCTGCATCTGTTCATAACAAAAGGTTTAAACGAATTCTAATTTGAAGCGTGGCTAAAGTTTCAAACTAATGCAATCGACAAATGCAGTGAATCTTTTCAAAAGAAACGCGATTCCCAAAACAAAAAACTGTTAAACTAAAACAAGAACAAATTAAAAATAAAGAATCTACTTCAATAGGCAATAAAAAACCCAAACCAGTGGATGATTTAATCGTAAAAAAATGTAGATGAGCTCGAGAATTTTATAATTTTTCTAGTCACAAATGACTTAGGTGTAGAGTTGGGCACTATAAAAACAATTAGTGGTAAAGTGGCAAATCAAAAAAATATCTCACTTTATCACAAAAAAAGAAATGTAGTTATAAAAACAAAATACCTTACTCAACCACTTATAGTATTTGTTTTCACTTGCTGCTCCTATGACGTATGTTTGTATGTACATATATGTAGCTTTTGATTTTCAGTATGGCCTGCAATTTTTCCCACAGATTTTATAATTTTTTCCTTCACCAATCTGAATATCACCACCTTTTTAGTCACCTAGGAAAATAAAAAATAACACCAAATAAATTTCCTTAATAAAAAGATAAAAAAAAACAATTAACCACTTCCCTAAATGCACGAACACCAAAACAATCACAACAAAATGGTAGGTATTCTTGTAGGCAACATTTTTTTTACAGATATTAACAAAAGGAAGCCCCACGTTTGGACGCCAATTGTTGTGAAATTATTAACGCGAATTTAGGTGTTTAACTTTAATTTTATATGGTGGATTTACTATCCACGAAACACAAATGGATTTCCGAATCCAAAACAAATTTTCACAAACGAGTGTATAAAATTAAAAATGCACTAACCGGCGTGCGTCGCGAACAAAATGAAATGACAATCTGTCAAACAGAATGAAGTGGGTGCGTTTTTATTAATCGAATAAACTATTCGATTAATAAAAAGAAGGATACAAAAAATTGATGCTAGATAAAAAAAAGGTAATGTGAAGTACAGGGTGTATTTTCACAAAATGGGCGACAGTGTTTTTTTTTTTTTTTGAAAGAAAGGAAATCACAAACCTTTTGAAGAAAACAACAACGACGAATTTTGAGATTGAAATTAAAGAACAAATTTAACTTCAATTAAAAAGTACAAGTGACCTCATTCCACTTAGAACGTTAGTAATTTCATTATTTTAATTTCTTCATCTTCTTATTAGAACAAATGTAACGTTAATAAAGAGTTTTTAATGAATTTAAAATTGCTTAGGAAACCTTTACGTGTAGGATTAAAACCCAAGATCTTTTCAGTTAAAATTAATATACACGAATAATTTAATAGGCTTACGGAGAACCGTTTAGCCGCAAACGAACAAGGTAAAACTGGTCCGTTAACAACGAACAAAAGAAATAAATAACGCGTCCCAAAAATGTATTGAATTTGAAACGAAATTAAACCGAACTATAATTTAACCGGGCTAAAACTATATCAATAAAAAAACACTATCGGAAATTTATTCACTTTAACAATAATTAACCAAAATAATTTTATCAAATATTAAACTCTACTTATCTGTCTTTTTCTCCTCTATCTCCTCGCAATTTTCCACCTTGTTTCTTCGCAACTCGAATCCCTTTTCTTCTAAAAATATTTCCAAACTTGGTCCTTTAATTTCCGACTTTCTTTTTTAATCATTTCCAATCTTTTTCTCGATCGTTTTCCTTTCTATTTTCCTCGAATCTCCTTTTTTTTCTTGCACAACTTGTTGCTGAGTTAGCTCTTAACAGAGTGACTTTCCCAGCTTACAAAAGTTTCTTCCCCCGGCCATTCCATTCGCCCACACATTCATACATTCAGCCATATGTTTTCGTGATTGTCGGTCACGGGACACCGGCTTTCTGGAAAGACTCTTCGCTCCCAGAAAACCTCCGTTGTTGACTCTCAGCGAAACTTTACACTCACGCTCACATGTACGGATTCAGCAAGTTGTTGGATGTCATTCCAAAACTTGTCGAATCTTAATGGCCGAGTTCAGACCCATCCCAAAACTATATTTTTCGAGAAAAATCAAAAGAATTAAAATCAAGAAGAAGCTTATTCTGAGCATTTTCTCAGTTACCAAAAAACTATACGCGCGTGATTCGAAGCGCGATTGAAACCATTCTACATTTTTTTTTTTAGAAGAGATAAAGGAAGGCATATTTTTCAAAATGTGAACCCTACTCTATTAAATAACTTCCGATAGTTGTTCTATAGACAATTCAATACTTTAAAACAAGAATTAAGAATTTCGAAAAGTTAGACACTAAGCGTTAATGACCCATATTACCATACATTGAAAAGTTGTGTTAAATTTAGGATGATGTTTTGTTTATTAAGATTTAAGTAAGAGTCCGCCTGACATTAACATGAGACCATTAACATTAACAGGAGACCGTCCGTCTGCATGGACAACAAAGTATCGTATTTTGGAATTAAAAAATGATATTGAAGTTTCAAAAAAAAAGTATGGAAACAAAAATCGATCAAATATCAAGGGGAATTATAGTAATCAATCAAAAGGAAGAAGAACAAGAGAAAAGAATCAGACGGCTAGATAGAATGTTGAGAAGAAAAAATATAATTTTCTCGAATATAGATGAAGAGAAAAAAATGTAGATGAGCTCGAGAATTTTATAATTTTTCTAGTGACAAATGACTTAGGTGTAGAGTTGGGCACACGAGACATAGATTTCATCTACAGACTTGGGAAGAAAGGTAACAAAGCAAGGCCGATAATGGTAAGGTTATTAACTTTAAAAAAGAAAGAGGAAATTATGAAAAATAAAGTCAAACTACGGCAAAAAAGTGGAAACCCAATTTACCTAAGAGATGTTATGTCCAAGGAAGATGCTGAAATGAAAAAAGAAGACCGCACTTTAAAAGGAAAAAACGGAAAGGCGGAAAATCATAGTTCTGAAAAATTAAAAAGAAACAGATCTGATGAAGAACCCGAATCAAGTGTAAATAGAAACAGGAACTCTCCTTTTATATCCGTAACAACAAAAAGGCCTATCTCTTCCCAAGTTAAGAAAAGCAAAACAAAGGACATTGAAACACTTGAAAAACCTAGCACGTTGGACAAGTTTTTTTAGAGTGAGAAGTTCAGCATCAGAATCGTCTATAAACGAAACTGATCGTGAAGATTAAAATCAATGATGTATACAGCACGGGCAAACGAATCTGAAAACGAAAACGATTAAAAAGCAACAAATAAAAACGAAAACAAAAGTAAAACGATCTTCAAAAAAACAAAGAAAACAATCATCCAATCCGGTTGGCCACCGTGGATGATTACGGCCAAAACCCCCCATCAATTGATACACCAAGTCAAACAGCACTACCGTTGCAGGCAGCACCAACAACCCAACCACTATCCCCACCATCATCTCCGTCACCATCACGTCAACCATCAGCACCACATTCACCATCATCTCCAAATTCAACTGGAAAAAAAGAAAAGAGAACACTCGACAGTGAAATATACATTTGTACCTACAATGCTCAATCGCTTCTATCAGAAGAAAGGATGACCTTGTTTGAAAACGCAAGAAAAAAGATAAAGTGGGATATTATTGGACTGTGTGAAATACGAAAAATGGGAGAAGAAATTGTGGAAACCCATGAAGGTCACATATTTTCATATATCGGACAGACCAAAGGGGAATATGGAGTAGGATTTCTGGTTCATGAGCGTTGGAAAAAATACATCATTGAAATAAAAGGATATAATGAAAGAATAATAGGATTGAAGATTCAAATTGGAAGGGTTAAAGCTACCATTATACAAGTTTATGCTCCAACCGGAACAGCTTCGATTGAAGTGCTAGAAAAATTCTACAAAACACTAGATCTAGCTGTCAACCAACTCAGCTCAGATTTACTTGTAGTAATTGGAAGAACCAATAATGGGACCATATGGGTATGGAAATAGTAATAACCGAGGGGAAAGGATGTTGCAATGGCTGTGGCAACATAAATTAACAGTTATGAACTCACTCTTCAGGAAAAAAGATAGCAGAATGTGGACTTGGATCTATCCAAATCGAAAGCATAAGAACCAAATCGATTTTATTCACACCAATAAAAGAACATTTTTTAAAGATGTCGATGTGTTGAATAAGTTCGAATACGACTCAGATCACAGGTTAGTAAGGGCCAAGTTACTTATCAATCATAAGTCAATTAGGCACTGTAAGAAAACCCACGTCGTACTGGAAAAAGAACCCAGTCCAATTCAAATTGCGAACTACATCAAGGAATTAAAGCTCCGCCATCGAATTTTGAAGGAAACGAGTGGTGATAGAACGGTTCAACAAAAATATGACCAATTCGAAAAAACTTTGAAAATAATAGCTTCAAAACATGTCTTTGAAAGTCTCGAGTGTATGAACAAAAATAAAATATCAGTTGCTACCCAAAATATGATAAAGAGAAGAGAATTTTTAAGGAAAACTGAAAATATGTCACAAAATGAAACAATGGAACTGAGAACCTTAAGGAAAGAGATAAAGAAAAGAAGCAAACAAGAAATAAGGGAATTTAATGAAAAAAATATAAAAAATATCTTGGAAGCCACAAAATCGATAAAGAAAGTTAAACAAAGCTTGAAATAGGAGAAGGAGTGGGTGTTAGGGGATTCAAAAAACAACGAACAAGTCAGGAACAGAAAACAAATAAACGAAGTGGCAACAGAATTTTATAAGGATCTCTACTCAAATAATCTCCCAAATGAAAACAGAAGCAATATAGAACAGAGGCTTGAAAAAAACTCTGAAGAAATTTTACCTTTTCTTCAAGACGAAATAAAAAAGGCTATAAAGGAACTTGGGAATGACAAAAAGTATAGGCAGTGATGGAATCGATGCCGAAATTCTTAAGTATGGAATTAAATCTTCTTCAGCTTGACTTAAAGATATTTTTAACGATGTTATAGCTACTGGAGCAATTCCTATCCAATGGACAAAATCATACATCACTCTGTTACACAAGAAAGGGAAAAAAGATGACATCAACAATTATCGTCCAATTAGTCTGATATCTAACATCTACAAAATATTTGCAAAATGTATCTTCAAAAGGCTAGAAGTGGACCTCAGGCAACATCAACCAGTGGAGCAAGCAGGATTTCGATCAGGTTCTCAACTACAGATTACCTGCAGGCAGTTAACCAAATCATCGAAAAGAGTGGAGAATACCGATTACCTATTTATTTCATTTTTATTGATTTTAAAAAGGCCTTCGATACTATCAACCAAGACTTCATGGGGAATGCACTTCTTAACCAAGGTATAAATCCTCGTTGGGTAAACATTTTCAAAAAAATGTATGATTCTTCCACTGCACAAATAAAAACAGAAATCTTTGGAGAACCATTTAAGCTATAAAGCGGAACTAAGCAAGGGGACCCGATTTCACCCCTTTCTTCGCAGCTACTCTAGAAGAATGTTTCAGAAAACTAGAGTGGGAACACATTGGCATACAAATCAATGGAAAATATCTTTCAAATTTGCGGTTTGCTGATGATATTATTTTGATGAGTGATAATCCTGAAGATCTTCAAAAGTTGATTAACGAACTTATTCTCGATTGCTCTAAGGCACGTCTTCAGGCAAACGAAAACAAAACAAAAGTCATGACAAATGCAACCAGATCGCCTATACATATAAATGGAGAGCTGATAGAATATGTAGAGGACTTCATATATCTAGGACAGTTAGTTTCGTTTAATAGAAGAGAGGAGAAGTTGATATCTCGAAGAATAACGAACGGATGGAGGCAATTTTGGGACGTGAAACCTATGTTGGACTCGAATATCTCAAATGCTACCAAAAAATACATTTTCGATTCAACAGTTTTACCAATGCTTACATATGGCTCCCAAACATGGACGAACAAAGTTGCGATTAAAACTAAGCTTTCAACAACTCAAAGGGCAATGGAAAGGGCAAAGTTAAGAATAAGAAGATCTCAACGAATAAGAAACGTCAACATACGCTCATGGACAGGATTCGAAGATGTTGTTTGGAAGACAAGGAAGCTGAAATGGGACTGGGCAGGGCATTTTATGCGGAAATCGGATGACAGGTGGTCAAAAGAATGCACTGAGTGGACACCATTTAGTGGTACCAGACGATTCGGACGTCAACCAAAAAGATGGAGGAAATGAATGGGAATCAATGGGGGAGGCTTTTGCCCGTGCATAAGTATATTTTTATTTATTTTAAATATTTTGTTGAAACAAATAAATTAAGTTTATATAAATATTAATATAAAGATAAAATGAAAAAGAAATTGTAATTTAATATTAAGGCAGAATAGCTAATAAATAATAATAATAATAATAACGTAGATGATGTGTTCGCCGTCATTAAATCTACAGAAATCGAAAATGTCCTAGGAACAATAAACTCTCAATTTAAAAAAAATATGTAAATTTAAATCACCAACGGCTACAATGAATATATAGTTGATAAGCTTATAATCAAACATACCTACCAGAAAAATTAAAAAATCTAATTTATCAACTTTATTTACACAAAAAAAACGACTAGACAACAACAACTTAAAACGAGCATGCATGACTTACTTTCCATTATTAACAGACAGGTTAAAATCTAAATTCAAAAAGAAAAACATTGAATGCGTATTTTCTAATAATGGCAAAGTAAAAAACATGCTAGGAACAACGAAAGATAAAAAAAAGCCTAATGATAAATCGGGAATTTACAAAGTTAAATCCGGAAATTGCAAAGCCAAGTACATCGGTCAAACGAAGAGAAGCATCGAAGTACGCTTCAAAGAACATTCCAGCCACATTAAATACAACAGACCCGAAAAATCCTCCGTTGCCTCCCATGTCCTCACCAACAACCACTTCGATGTAAGAACCGAAGATGTGAAATTAATCAAACACGTCACAAACCCCAGACGACTTGATGCGTATGAAAGTTTATACATACATATCAACAACAACTTGATGAACAACGATGATATAACTCTCTCTCTCTCTCTTTCTCATATTTATTTTAATAATAATGTTTAATGTTTTTTCTTTTCTTTTACTTTATAAAAAAAGAAGGTAGGTATTAACTACCTTCTTTTTTTTAATTTTTTTTTATATTCTATTTGCCTTATGTAATAATGTTTGTGATTTTCTATGCCAATTAGTGTGTTGCTGAAGATGAGTCACATTAGACTCGAAATGAATCTAATTTAATTAAAAGTACAAGTGACCTCAACTCCAGAAATAATTGTGTTTCGCCCAAGGTATAACAGTGGGCTCTTCAGTCAGTCTGTTATACCCTACTAAGACACAAATTTTGGTCGATGTTTACCGACTCTTATAAAAATCACAGCAAAAAGATACTGTGAATTTTATTATTCTAGGGGAATTTGTTTAAATTCGTGCACCCAGAAAATTAATACCCGTGGTCAGGTTTTTTATAATTAGAAGATGAAGAAATTTAAATATTAAAATATTGAAATTACTTCTGTTTTAAGTGGAGTGAATGAATAAAATTCAATTAAAAGTACAAGTGACCTCAACTCCAGAAATAATTGTTTTATAAGAGTCGGTAAACATCGACCAAAATTTGTGTCTTAGTAGGGTATAACAGACTGACTGAAGAGCCCACTGTTATACCTTGGGCGAAACACAATTATTTCTGGAGTTGAGGTCACTTGTATTTTTAATTGAATTTTATTCATTCACTCCACTTAAAACAGAAGTAATTTCAATATTTTAATATTTAAATTTCTTCATCTTCTAATGAATCTAATTTAAATAAAAAATTAATATATTAAAATTGAAAGATTAATAACGGTTTTTGTTTTATTTTTCTTGTGTGTTAATTTTTTAATTTTGTTGATAATTTTGTGGTCAGTAATTTTATTTTTAATAACTCGCAATTCTGTCTGTCCGTCTGTCGGGTCTGTCCACCTGTCTGTACCTCGACCTGCACCCTTAAGGCCTGGAGCAATTTTCTTCAAACTTTGGACTTAAGGTTCTTATGTGATTCCCTAGAGGAAAAATTGAATTTTTTTTTTTAGTTCAAAAAATATGGGTACCTTGCATAAAACCAATATACAAAAAAAGATTTATTTCAAAAACGGCTCTAACTATTTTCAAAAAAAACTACGATGTACTAAAATTACTGAAGAGAATATTTTGGTAGAAAAAAAAATGTTTATAACGGTTATTAATGGTACCTGTCGTACAACCGATTTTTTGGTTTTCAATTTTCTCGTTAACTACTACACCGATTTCAACCAAAATGTTTACACAAAAGGTCGCTTACAATTTCAACAATTTTGCATATGAAAATTTTCGAAAAAATAATTTTTGGATTTTTAAAAAAATGTTGAAATTTTTTTTTGAAAATTTAATATCTTGAAAACGGGCTTATGAATTTTTGTTAAATTTTGTAAAAAATTGTATTTTATTAAATACTTAAAGTTGGCATACTAAATTTCATTTTAAAAAATGTTCAAGATTTTTAATATATAAAAAATTAATTTAAAACAAAACCGCTCTAACGATTTTTGAATTTTTTTTTTTCATAAATTCATATTTTTTTTTTTCAGCTCTATCTGATTCAGCTATTAAAATAAATAATTTATAATAATTCATAGTCATCATTTATATTTTATTTTGTTTTTAAACCTTTTTTTAAATGATATCATAATGTTATGGAACCAATTAATATGTACATTGTCTATTTCAAGCTACGTAAAAGTTTTGAGCTACGAGGGCAAGTTTTGTGCGATCCAGTCGTGCCCATTTTTTAAAAATGGTTTTGGATAATATTTTACTCGTTGTACTTAAAAAAAAGTCATCTTAATCTTATCTTAATTTTAATCTTAATCTTAATCTTAATCTTAATCTTAATCTTAATCTTAATCTTAATCTTAATCTTAATCTTAATCTTAATCTTAATCTTAATCTTAATCTTAATCTTAATCTTAATCTTAATCTTAATCTTAATCTTAATCTTAATCTTAATCTTAATCTTAATCTTAATCTTAATCTTAATCTTAATCTTAATCTTAATCTTAATCTTAATCTTAATCTTAATCTTAATCTTAATCTTAATCTTAATCTTAATCTTAATCTTAATCTTAATCTTAATCTTAATCTTAATCTTAATCTTAATCTTAATCTTAATCTTAATCTTAATCTTAATCTTAATCTTAATCTTAATCTTAATCTTAATCTTAATCTTAATCTTAATCTTAATCTTAATCTTAATCTTAATCTTAATCTTAATCTTAATCTTAATCTTAATCTTAATCTTAATCTTAATCTTAATCTTAATCTTAATCTTAATCTTAATCTTAATCTTAATCTTAATCTTAATCTTAATCTTAATCTTAATCTTAATCTTAATCTTAATCTTAATCTTAATCTTAATCTTAATCTTAATCTTAATCTTAATCTTAATCTTAATCTTAATCTTAATCTTAATCTTAATCTTAATCTTAATCTTAATCTTAATCTTAATCTTAATCTTAATCTTAATCTTAACTATTATTTAAAGACGAAAGAATTATTTTGTTCCTTCGCGCATAACTCATAAAATAATTAACTGATTTACATGAAACAAGTTTTATAATATTCTTTATGGCTATGAGACGGTTTAAGGTTATTTTTTATTTCTTAATTTGTTTAAATTTTCAGAACATTATTGTTTTTTAATTTTGTGTCACCTTTTTCAAAGAGTTTGTCCCAAATATTCACTCATACACTCAAAACGGTTTGATATTTTAAAACAATAAGAATTTTGTAATAAACTCAACATTCTTACAAAAATTTTAAGACCTATATCTTTTCTTAATAATACATAAAAGCTGAGCAATAAATAGATAAACTTTTGAAAATTTTTTTTAAATTATTTCTATCCAGGAAGGCTATTCAAGAGCAATCAATGGGTAGCTGCTTTGTTTTTTTGTTTTGTTCTCTTCTTCCGCAAACTGAATTTATGCCTGCTAGCTGAGCATAATGGTGTAGTTGTAGAAAGGTAAAAAAATAGTATATGTAGTATTTGTGTATTGGGTATCTCTTATCATCGGCAATCGATATAAAAAAGAAGGTGTTTCCGGGTAGAAAAAAAAATTATTTGGTTCGAGTAAAAAGCATCTAACTGGACTTTTAATGGTCTGATCTTTAAAATTGAAATCTTAAAATGACGGGAAAAAACTGTAACATGTTTACAGTCGTGTGTATTAAAAGAAAGAGGTACAATTAATATTAAAGCTTCACATATTTACAAAATGGCTACACTACAAAAACATTGTGTATCAGGAAGCTTAAAAAAACACATATATGTGGGTAGGATGATATGCAAGTATAGACAAACTCCTTTAAAATTATGTAGGTACTTATAGCAAACAAAATATTATTTTTAAAGTTTGGGAAGCAACACGAGCACGGGTCGGCTAGTCATTCCATAAAAAGGTATTTAACTTTCTACAGGATCCTGTATCTTTTCAGTTTTGGTCTCTTGAGAATCAGCGTTGAAAAGCGCCCTAAAAACATGTGTCATATGATAAGATTGATTTATAACAAATTTTTCAGCTTGATAAACTCCCGTCTCCTCCCCATAATCACCTACTTAAATGCGTCTATACAAAAAGTCAATGTGGGGATTTTGGGGGACTTTGGATATGTTGTTGAGGATAAAATTCTGCGTCGATACCAGCAATAAAATTTCATGAATTAATTTGTTCCCACTTGCCCATATTAAATTTTCTATCTTTCCTAGACTATAAATGCTTTCTACAACTGGTGTTCACGTAATTGTGTCGCTTAGAATCAAAATGGACCTATATATTTAGAAGTTACGTTCGTTAGTTTAGAAGTTACGTTCGTAAGTTACCTTTCAATCGAGACGGTCGTTTTCTTTATCCTAACTTAAATCATGAATAATTGTATCATTTGTAATAAAGTTGTGCCTACCGAATCAATTTCGTGTAGTATCTGCAATTCTGTGCTGCATTTGACTTGTGCAAAAATTAAAAAAAACAGAATATAACATCTTAAATTCAAAAACTAGTTTTTGCTTTAAGTGCGACAAGTATTGCTCAAGTAGCTTATCCGCACACATCAATAATTTGGAAGCGCTCGTTGTGAACTTAAATCAAAACATCAGTCTTCCTAAAATCGATTTTCCTTATCTTTTTCTTAATAACAATCCTAAAGATATCAACAATAATGAAGTGCATGCCATTACACGAATAACGCGAAGCAATAATAAAGGAAACGTTATTGAACCTTCCAAGAAACCACTAAAAAAATTAACTCCCCTGCATTGCAATGCATTAGAAAATATATTGCCAAAAAATCTCCATCTAGTGCGCGAAGCAACGGATTAAATTTGCTTAGTTTTTCTCCTAATGGTATGCCCCTTACCCCTTCCCTCAATGCCTCATCTAAGCTTTTAGAAATCGCTGCATCAAGTCAGACCTTACCAACTGCCCCCACACCCGTTGATGCAACCCCTCTTCCAATACCTGTGGAAGTAGACAGAGACATACAAAATAAACCGGTTTTGGACACCAATGCTGATCTTTCTCTTGTGATTATCACCGACGATAATGATAACGAGCTGGTCCATCTGGTTTAAATTCGAATGCTTCTGCTGCTCTTGGTATCTACTATTGCGACGTCTGCAAGTTCAAACGATGACAAGAGCTTAACCGCAAACCGGTTTTGAGCAACAAACCTGGGGTGGAATCGGCTAAGGTGAAAGTTGATTATCAATTGTTGTTGACGCTTTTATAAAATCTAATTATAATATGAAGTACCTATCCTAAGGGCACGGATAGTTATTGATCATGTTTACTTTATATACAAATTTTGTGAAAGCTTTTATCCTATTATACATGAAGTAAATAATGTAGGTATAACTTTCTCCTATCGGGTAAACGGTTCTATATATATATATATATATATATATATTTTGCACAACTCTCACATAGCTTTCTTGAATTGTATCATTTATTTTTGTCATACGAACGGACATTCAAGTTTCGACTGTCTACCAAAGCTGTGCGTTGATCCCAATTAATTAAAATAAAACCGAAATTGTTATAAAGTAAAATAATTTTTCTTTCTTTAACATATAAACATCTAAAACTCTCGTACATTAAATGGTGCCGAAACCCGTGAATTGTAAAGCCCTACTAAATTGAATTAAATTAATAATTGCCGTGAATTAAATAAAAAATTAATTAACTGATGCTTGATATAACCGCTTTGAGTGACCACGACGGTAAACTTGCTTCGGCTTATGTATGCATTTATTTGTATGATTCAATTTTAATAAAACTATTTATACAAAATGGAGAGCCTAGCAAGTTCAATTGAACATCAGCGTCGAACACTTCAACAGCTTCAGCAATTAATACGAAATTTTGATTCTAAGCCCAAAGAAGAGAAAACACGCGGTCTTGTGAAAAGTTATGTTGAGGAAATAGATACCGTTTGCCATGAGTTCAAAGAAAATCATGCCAATCTTTGTCTATATGTATTTAAGGATGATGTTTTTTACTCGTTCAAAGACCTTTATTTATCATTCAAAGGAAAATTACTGGAGTTTTCCATCGATCTACAGTCTGTGAACTCTCCACCTCCTCACACAAGTACTTTTAATATTCCATCAAATTTTCATAACGAAAGTATCACTTCAGACGTGCGTCTGCCTAAAATTCAGCTCCCATCTTTCTCTGGTGACTACTTATCTTGGATATACTACAGAGACATGTTTTCATCGTTAGTGCATAGTAATCATAGTCTTCAAGTGTGCAAAAATACTATTTTTTACGAGGATCATGTCAGGGAACACCACAAGACATTATAAACGAGTATCTAGCTTCAGACGCTAGCTACGAGTTAGCCTGGTCGGCCTTGAATTTGAGGTACTACAACAAAAAAATGATAGTTGAAGAAGCGTTACTGGGAAAATTATTTTCTATATCTTGTGGAACACCACAAGACATTATAAACGAGTATCTAGCTTCAGACGCTAGCTACGAGTTAGCCTGGTCGGCCTTGAATTTGAGGTACTACAACAAAAAAATGATAGTTGAAGAAGCGTTACTGGGAAAATTATTTTCTATATCTAATGCTAACGGTTCATTTGAAAGCATTCAGGTACTGTTAGACACGACTCGTAAGTGTCTTGCTCTTTTACGAACAATGAAAGTTAATGTCGATAGCTGGGATGCTATTTTGGTATTTTTAACCGTAAATAAACTTGATACGCAATCGCGTAAGGAATGGGAGCAATCTTTGAAAGCTTCCACTGAAATTCCCTCAATGAAAGATCTCCTTTCTTTTCTGGAAACAACATTTCGTATCTTGGAATCTGTTGATAAACTTAATTCGGAGTCGTTTGTCTCCTCTGAAAAGACCAAAAGACCAAGAAACCAATGTTAAACAACAGAAGACCTTTTCAACGCAATTTTCACTTAACTGCTGTCAATGATGACCTTAGCTGCCCTTGCTGCGATAAAAGACACTTGCTCTATAAATGCTTCAAATTTGCTGCTCTACCTACTGCTGCTAGACAAGATTTAATAACATCTAAAGGAATTTGTCGAAATTGCCTCAATCCTGGACACTTCCATGCTGATTGCCCTCTAAGCTCTCGTTGTCATGTATGTCAAGAGTCCCATCATACTATAGTACACAAAGACTTTTCAGGAAACAGTAATTATTATCGGCCTTCAACATCAACAGGTGCACAAAGATCAGGTTCAACACATGAACGCACTGCTTCTGTTAATCAGATGACCTCATCTAATGATCAATTCAACAATTTTTCATGTAACTGTAGTAATCTTGATACCTTTTCTTTGCGACAAGTTCTATTGGCTACAATAAGAGTGCCCGTACAGGTTAAAGGTAAAACCTTCTTTCTCAGAGCTCTACTTGATCAAGCTGCACAAGGAACATTTATCACCGAAGACGCAGTTCAAACTCTTCAACTTCAAAAATTTAACGGTTTTGCTAAAATAAGTGGTGTCGTTGGAAAACCTCCTTTGATAGCCCGCAATTTTGTCACCTTATGCATGCACTCTTTATATGAAAGAAATTTTAAGTTAGAATGCAATGCTCTTGTTCTTCCTTCGATTACTTCATACCAGCCATTGCCAGTCAACAAAGGTATTTTATCTAGTGTCAAAAATATATTCTTAGCCGATTCATATTTCGCCCAAAGAAGCCGAATCGACCTTTTGCTTGGTGGAGATGTTCTTCCTGAGCACAAAACACAGAAGAATAGTATTTTCCTACTGCTTTCCCAATTCGGTTGGGTGGTTTCTGGGCCGACATCGAAGATATCTTACGATAAAACTATTAATGTTAATGTATGTACACTTGATGAAATACTTCGTGCGTTTTGGGAACAGGAAGAGTTGAATGAAAAAAGACACCTTACGACTGAAGAAACCGCTTGTGAAAAACACTTTACAACGATCCATATGCGTGAACCAAAAGGCTTACCTATCCCGATGTTTAGTCATACAGACTTTAGTGCATTGCGCCGTTTGAAGCAACTAGAAGCTAAGTTCAAACTTACTTACTTTACTTTTGATGGCGCTCACAGCCCAGGATGGGCTTCGGCCTCAACTAACAAGCCCTCCAGCCAGCTCTGTCCCTAGCTAGCCGCTTCCAGTTGCGCACACCGAGTGCTTTGATGTCGTCATTCACTTGATTGCGCCACCTGTTACGGGTTCTTCCTCTGCTGCGTACCCCATCGGGGTTGGATTCAAAGACTCGTCGGGCAGGTGCGTTGCTGTCCATACGCTTCACGTGCCCCAGCCTTCTCAGCCGCTGTATTTTCAGCTTTTTGACCAGGTCAACGTCGCTGTATAGCCCGTATAGCTCGTCGTTGAATCTTCTCCTCCATACTCCTTCGATACACACCGGACCGAAAATCACACGAAGAATCTTCCTCTCAAAGCACCCTAGCAGATTTTTATCCGAATCTTTCAGTGTCCACGCTTCTGACCCATAAAGCAGGACCGGGATGATTAGGGTCTTGTATAAAGTCTCCTTGGTTCTCTGAGAGAGGGCCTTACTACTTAAATGCCTTCTTAGACCGAAGAAACAGCGGTTGGCAAGAGTAATTCTTTGCTTGATCTCTGCACTGATGTCATTCTGCGATGTAATAGTGGAGCCCAGGTAGACACAGTCCTTGACAACTTCGAAGTTATATCTGTCCATCGTGATATTATGACAGATTCGAAGATGTTGAGATTCCTCTCTCGATGACAGCATATACTTCGTCTTGTCCTCATTAACCGCCAATCTCATTCTAGCCGCCTCCGATTGAATGCTCGCAAATGCCCCTGCCACAGCTCGCTTCGTTCTGCCGACAATGTCTATGTCATCCGCATATGCAAGCAATTGAACAGATTTTTGATAGATTGTACCGCTGGTGTTGACATGTGCGTTGCGTACAATGGCTTCAAAAACGATGTTGAATAGGTTGCATGATAACGCGTCGCCTTGCCTCAATCCTTTCTCAACATCAAAGGAATTAGTGGTGTTCTTACCAATTTTGACGGAGCAGCGAGATTTCTCCATCGTCAACCTGCACAGGCGGACGAGTTTGGCAGGGATGCCGAGACTCGACATGGCTCTGTATAATTCGTCCCTTTTCACGCTATCATACGCGACGTTAAAATCGATAAAAAGGTGGTGTGTATCGATCTGGAATTCCCGGGATTTTTCTAAAATCTGTCGGAGTGTGAACATTTGATCGACGGTTGACTTGCCTGGCCTAAAATTGCACTGATAAGGGCCGATCAGATCGTTGACAAAAGGTTTTAAGCGGTCACACAGGATGGCCGACAAGATTTTATAAGCGACGTTTAGGAGACTAATTCCTCTGTAGTTGGTACATTTTAGAACACCTCCCTTTTTATGGATGGGGCACACTATACCGAGGTTCCATTCATCGGGCATACTTTCCTCCGACCAAATTTTGCAGATGAGCTGGTGTATGCTCTTAGCCAATTCATCTCCCGCTGATTTAAATAGTTCGGCTTGTAAGCCATCCGCACCAGCAACCTTGTACGACTTAAGTTTGGATATCGCCAGCCGCACTTCGGTTAGGTCGGGTGGACGGAACTCTTGGCCATCATCGTCCAAGTTGAATGGAGCGTTCTGCCTATTAGCGGCATCTTGGCTGTCTTCGCCATTAAGCAGTCTAGAGAAGCTCTCCAGAATGATTTTCCAACAATCATAACAAGGTGGCGAATATTTAAAATTGGATTTCGTTCGGATTTGGAAAAAAAGTTCCGTCAAATAAAAATTCAACCTGAAGAACAAAAACATCAACAAATTCTCTGGCGGGACCCTATAACGAAAAATATACTGATTTACAAACTATGCACTGTAACCTACGGAACGACATCAGTGCCATATCTTTCGATAAAGGTTCTTCAACAACTGGCAGAGGATGAAAAAAAATCATTTCCTGAAGCTTGTAAAGTGTTACTTTCTGACACATACGTAGACGATGTTATTTCAGGTGCTGACACAGTTCTGTAAGCTAAAAATCTTTAAGTGCTGCTTTGTGACCTCTTGAAAGCTGGCGGTTTTAACTTGCGAAAGTGGATTTCAAATTCATCTGAACTTTTAAGTACTATTCCTGAGGAGTACAAAGAAATCACAAACAAATTTGAAATCGATAATGTCGTTGGCAAAGCATTGGGTCTTGAATGGGACACCAGATCTGATATTTTTCAGTTTAAAATTAACTTCGATGAATGCCTTCATATAACCAAAAGAAAACTTCTTTCAGATGCGGCCAAACTATATGACCCGTTAGGATGGTTAGCTCCAACAACTATATTGGCCAAAATTACCTTTCAAAAACTGTGGCTGGCGGGTCTTGATTGGAATGATCCATTACCTGAGGATTTAAGAAAAGAATGGACACATTACAGAAATAATCTGAAGGAGCTAGAAGGGATAAAAATTCCTCGATGGATTGGATCACTTAAGACCAGTCGTTTGGAAATCCATGGATTCTGTGACGCATCACAAGTGGCATATGCAGCGGTGGTATACGCCAAAGATATTGATATTGATAGCACAGGTGAATGACCTATTACCTTACTACAGTCTAAGACTAAAGTAGCACCTTTGAAAACGGGTTCAATTCCACGGCTAGAGCTATGCGGAGCATCACTACTCGTCAAATTAGTTCAAAAAATTCGGTTGCAACTTGACAAAGACATACACCATATTTCATTTTGGACAGACAGCTCCACCGTTCTTTCATGGATAAGGGGTCAACCTTCAAAATGGTCAGTAAATGTTGGCAATCGAGTGGCAGATATACAACGATTTTCAGATATAAACCAGTGGAGACATGTTTCCATTCTATTTAACCCGGCAGACTGTGCTTCACGTGGGGTACCACCACAAGAGCTAAAACATCACTCATTGTGGTATGGTGGTCCTAGCTGGCTTTTAAAATCTCAAAACACGTGGCCAACACAACCATCATTCACTAACAACACGGATTTGGAACTTAGAAAAACTGAAATTTCAGTCAATGCATCAGTATGTATGGAATACCCTACTATTCTTACTAAGTATTCTTCGCTTAATAAACTCATTAGAATACCAGCCATACTCTTCAGATTCAAACACAATTGTTTGAGCAAACTTTATTAAACTGAAAAGAAATTGGGATTTTTGAAGACATCTGAATTACAACATGCACTCCTACAACTTATAAAAATTGAGCAATCCTTCGAATTTGAGTCGGAACTTACTTTGCTCAGAAATGGAAAATTTGGTAAATCTAACAACAGAATTGTAAGTTTGTGTCCATTTATTGATCACGATGGAGTTCTACGTGTGGGTGGAAGGCTTCAAAATTCAAATTTTAAATTTTCTGTTAAACATCCAATCTTATTAACAAAACGTAATCCTTTATCTGCTCTTCTTTTCAGAAATGCTCACATTCTTACTCTCCACGGTGGTCTACAGCAAATCCAATCGTACGTTGCCCAAAAATATTGGATTATGTCTTCCCGTTACCTTGTCAAACGAATACAGAAGGAATGTGTTATCTGTTTTAAGTATAATGCTAGCGCGGCACAACAGATAATGGGGAATCTACCTCCTGTTCGTCTGCAGCCTACTCGACCTTTCAAACACAGTGGAGTCGACTATGCTGGTCCAATTACTATCAAACAATCAACAGAACGCAATACGATTACGTCAAAAGGGTATATTTGCCTCTTTATACGTATTGTTACAAAAGCTCTCCATATTGAGGCAGTAACCACCTTATCAACAGAATCTTTTCTCGCTGCATTTAGGCGGCTCGTATCCAGACGTGGAGTGTATACCGATCTGTACTCTGACTGCGGAACGAATTTTGTCGGTGCAAGTAAAGAAAAAACAGCAATTTTGGAGACGATGGGCAAACGAATGTCTTAACTGTTTAAAGCTAGACCTAAATGGCTACGAATGAACAGGAATGCTCAAGTTGGAGACCTTGTGGTTATTGTTGATGAGCGGTGTCCTCCAGGACAATGGCCCCTTGGAAGAGTACAACAAGTGCATCCTGGACATGATGGTTACGTCCGTGTTGTAACTTTGCTTTCTAATGGCAAAAGTGTTAAGAGACCAATTACAAAAATAGCATTCCTACCCATTAACGAAAATTATACAACGGACGATTTAGATGACTTACCCTCAAGGAATGACCATCAGCCGGCTGTGAGTCGTAGCATAGCCCGGTCAACTTGGCGACCAGATCAAAACACTACCAACGGGTCAAACTAAGAGGATATGTCAAAGATTAGATCAAGAACTGTCGTTCTTTGTGGAGGGGAATGTTGACGCTTTTATAAAATCTAATTATAATATCAAGTACCTATCCTAAGGGCACGGATAGTTATTGATCATGTTTACTTTATATACAAATTTTGTGAAAGCTTTTATCCTATTATACATGAATTAAATAATGTAGGTTTAACTTTCTCCTACCGGGTAAACGGTTCTCTTATATATATTTTGGACAACTCTCACATAGCTTTCTTGAATTGTATCACTTACTGTATTTTTGTCATACGAACGGACATTCAAGTTTCGACTGTCTAGCAAAGCTGTGCGTTGATCCCAATTAATTAAAATAAAACCGAAATTGTTATAAAGTAAAATAATTTTTCTTTCTTTAACATATAAACATCTAAAACTCTCGTACAATTGTGGTGATCGTCGTTTTGGTGATTTCGAGCAGAATGCAACGAAAAAGAATGCTGATGACGATTCTTCTGCATTAGAAACTTTCAAAGGAAGTAATACCAATACGAGTGACAGAGATGACATAAATAAACCCATTATTAGGAGTGAAGCAGATGATCTAGTGCAGCCTCTCATCATAATCTCTGGTTCTGAACATGCTGCTGATATTAACGAACTTTTAAATAACAATACAAATGTAAACAATGTAAGCAATTGGGTTAAGATTCAGATAAAACCAAAACCAATACAAAACCACAATCATGAACTTGTTGAGACAGGCTGTAGCTCTCTAAATGCATTGACTTCTTCTAAATGGCTGCATGTTACTAAATTTAAAGTGGATACACTTCCGGATGATCTTATCAATCACATCACTTCTACATCTAAAATACCTTTCAATGCCTTTAAATGCTGTAAACCAGTAAAAAAGGCATTCCCCCATCTGACATTAAATACATTGGGGCATATTCATAGTCGCAGATAGACCCAGGTTTAACTAAACTACAGTTTAAGACAATTTTGGCTCAATGAATACAGACCAACTTTAATTTCAAATTGTTGGTTTTATAATTTTATAAGATAACTAACTTGGTATACTACACAAATAGCTTCAAATATTTTGAAATGATAACCTTAAAAAAATAGAATCAACATCCGAAAATTCAACCAAAGCTATGTTTAACTTAGACCCAGGTCTAAAATGACTATGAACATGCCCATTAACTTTAAATTAAGTGTTCCTTTAGACTGTTTTGATCAGCTAATGAGTGATGCCATTGAATAATAACCCTTGTATATGAAAACCATAGTACTATCATGGACAAAATTTTTTAGTGCAACATTGCTTCGTTGGTGGCGCCACTCTAGCTCGCCGGAGACTTTCATTTTTGGGAGACAATTGTCGGCGGAGACTTCCATTTTTGGGATACTTCCACTTATCAGAGAATCATAACTAGGTAGTTAGAGCAAGAAGAGTGTATTTTTTTCGATTCTGATAAGAATCAAATGGAGTAAGCGAGATTACCAATCGATGGTTTTTTTAAACGTCAATGATGAGAAAAAGGTGAAGAGAATGGCAAACAAATGTTAGTATCCTCTTTGATTGAATGTGCAATTCAAGGTTATTTTTGTACTTAATTTACTGATTTGCTATATGCGAGAAGAGAAGTAGACATACATACATGTAAGTTAGCTTTTTGCGTCGTCGTTGTCATTAACCTTGACGCAAGGAATATATTTTTTTTTTGCGGGAAAGAATAATGCGTGGAGTGGAGGTATACATTCGTATATTATCAAGGGTAGGTTGATTTTAATGCGGGAAAGAAAAATATGGTCATGTTGTGTAAGTATATTTGTAGGTATATATGCAATCGTATGTTATTGAGGGTAGTTTTTATATTAAATTGTCTTGCAAAGATTTCTTATTTGCCGTGAAATTTGTTGCAAGTGCAAGGTTTTGAGCATATTTTTTTGCGTGAAAGGAAAATATACCTACATAAGAAGATAATATTCGTATTAATTATGAATGGTAGGTTTTATTAGTATTTAGGTTGTTTGCATGATTTAAGTTTGACTTGAAATTTTTTGCAAAGAAATTTACAACAATTTATTATGCCGACGAATATAGGTCCATACATAATACATACCTATATGTAGGTAGGTATGAAAATAAGTTAATGAAAAAGGGAGAATTTCTATGCAATGTTGTGGTAGTTAAGTTCTTGGTGGTAGGTAGGTAGGTAGGTTGCATACCTATGTACAGAAAATAAAAAATAATTTCCTGTCTTTGGCTTCAAATTTGTTTGTTTGATTTTCAGGGTAGGTAGGTTTATTTGCTTTGACTTTTAATTCACAATTTATCATACGAGTAGGCATGTAGGTGAGTATGTACCTACCTAGGTACATACCTTTTAATTGTTTGACACTAGAGTCTGTAAATGTGGTGGTTGAATTTCAGCCAGTGGGCGATATCCTAGTAGGTTGGTTTTGTAAGTTTTAGTTGTCAACTATTTTCTTTTGAGTGTAGGTAGGTAGGAACCTAGAAATGATTGAAATATAGGTACCTAGGTACATACTATGTACCTATACCTACGTACATAACTACAAATTGTTCGTTTAATTAAAACTACGTAGGTATAAACATAGGTATGCACATAGGTAGGTACCTACATTTTTATTTGTTTCAAATCAAATAGGTAGGTATGTATCAATTTTTTTTTTTATATATACCTAGGTAGGTACCTATACTAGGTATATACCTATACTAGGTATATACCCATACGTAGGCAGTAGTGTACGCAGGATTTTATTTGGGGGGGGGGCTCAGTCTCAATTTTGGTGAAATTTGTTTAAGGTATCACAAAATAGCAAGCAAAATTAAGTATTATCAACCACCAGAAGTTAAAATTCAATAGAAAAACAAATTAAAACAAAAGGAAAAACACGCCTAATACTTCCTATAGTTATGAAATGAATTTTACCTTTTTTTCTTTGTAAACAAATATTTTTTGTTAAAATCTACTTCATGGACTCGATGTAAACAACGTCAACGGTAATAGGGGTATAGGTGAAAAGTGTATTCACATTTTTATAGATAAAATGTCCGTTTTTTTTTAAATAAGTTCATAGCCAAGGTACTGTTTATTGCACATATGAAAGTACACCAACTGACAACATACACAACCAAAAACCCGCATATAACGTAACTTTTACAAGTCCTATATGTTTTTTAATGCATTTATTAAGTCTGTTCCTTTCCTTTGAGTTTCTGTGATTTTTAGTCCAAATCCCTGTCAAGTTCATATAATAGAAATGAAATTGACAGAACTTGGGAACAAAATGCGCAGAAAATCACAGAAATTTAGAGTAAAGGAACAGACATTATTATAGTTCAAAGTAGCAGAAGCAGTTACTGCCGTCCTAAGTAAAAAGGGCACATCTCCATTTTTGTAGTTATGAGATAAATGCGTTTTAATGTTTTTGTTTCTTTGAAAACCATACGAAAATGGATTTATGCCCATTTTCCATCGTGATTTTGAGCCATTTGCAGTTGGAATTATGATATTTTTTCACACAAAAATCAGACACTGTTAAAAGATTCCAAATATAGATACCTCAAACTCGATTTTTGATTTTTGGCGCTTAGGCCCTTTTTACTAAGGACGGCAGAGTAGCTATACAAATACAATGAAAAAAATGGTAACATTTTTCAAGGGAATTCAAATTATACAAATCATTATTTGGGCGTTTTTGTAGTGGTTTCGCTAAACTCATGTTTTTCTTAAGTACAGTTTAAATAAGATCAATTATAAAAATGTACTCCAATTCGATTGCTGTACTTATCAAAATAGAAGTTTATTAAATTATTGAACGCCAAAAATAGTGCATTGACAAAAACTAAAATAAATGTTTATGTTATCCTTTAAGTTTTAACTAATCATAATAGTTTAATGAATACGTTCCATTAACTTAAAAAAAAAAAGAGTTTGAGAAGATTGTCTACCTCTGATACAAGTTAAAGGCAGTTTTTCGAAATGTCATCAATTGACTAAAGCTTTCTTATAATGCCTTATGTCGTAGAATTAGAAAAAAAAAGTATACAGTTTACAAATATTTAAAAATATTTTTTGAATATTTGATACGTTCACTGAGCGCGAAGATACTGCTTAAAGTATAACTAAAGTATTTGACCAATAAAAAGCAATAAAAAAGAGAAGATATCAAGGGAATCTATTATGTTAATTAGTGCACTGCATTCGTTATTTCATTCCGGCTTTTTTTTAAATGGGAAAAGAAGGAAAAAATTTAATGTGTGAAATCATTTTGCGAAATTTGACTGATTGCAAGGGAATTTTGTTTGGGTTTCAATATAACGTGTGGTATGAACTAATGATTTCAATACGACATCCATGTTTATAGATTTTTTTTAATTAAATTTGAAAATACTGCTAAAGTTCAAAATTAACAACAATACAATTTGAACTAAAAATAATAAAAAAAAATTTCTTCGATAATATATGAAATCTTAGCACAGTACACCATATTGCTTGGGGGGGGAAGAAGCCCCTTAAGCCCCCCATGCGTACACCACTGTACGTAGGTGTGTACATTTTTAAAAAGTCGTTTTAACTAAACCTAAATTTACCAAAATTATTTTTTTTTATTAACTTTTGCTTTTAAGGCCGTGTGCAAAATGCGTTAAAATGTGTATTAAAACTTGACGTTATGACATAAGCGTGGTGAATAAAATATGTTAAAATTTAACTAGCTGCGGAGCAAGATACCTATATATATTACAGGTAATATCACTAGCGTTTTCATTTTTGTTCATTTCTGCGCATGTTGTCAAAATCAATAGTAAAAAAATTGAATTTCAAACAATCACTACAAATTTGTTTTTGTTTACTGTGTACTTACACAAGGGGCAACCATCTTGAAATTTGACAAGCTGTGCCTGATACTACCTTAGATATGTGTACTGTGGCTGCGGAACAGGCTAAAATATATCACTAACACTAGTGGTTAAAATTTTGATGTGATTTTGATGAAGAGAAAAATGGAATATTTACGAATTGATTGTTTGTTTTTTTATTTCTATTTTGTTGACAGCTGTGAACTGTGAATTAGTGTTCGAGAACTGAATTAACGAAGTGTCACAATTGTATTTTTGATCGTTATGAAGTGGGAAATTATCGATAAAAATAAAAAAAAAGTAGGTATGTGAAATTGAGAATTTCTAACATTTCCAAAATAGAATATTTAACTTGATATTTTTCAGCTGGATTTTGTTAAAAAAACTAATTATAATTGAACATAGGAAAAACCATTTTTGATGGTAATTTTTGATGGTTATTTGAAGCCTCTTAAGTTGGCTAAACGGAGCTTTTTTGTGATTTATTTTATTAAATTTCCCCTACTTTTTTCCCGTTAGATTTACAAATACAAAACTACGCACATATTTGTAGAAAACGGGTACACCTATAAATGTGCATCATTAGTTTTCGAAAATATATACATTTTTCATAACCTTTTAAATTTAAAGTACGAAAAATTGAGTTGATTATTCATTAAAACACATTTTTAGTACAAATTTGTTTAATTTTTTGCAATAATTTTTACACAAAAATTTTAGTTATAAATTTCCACCTGAATTTCATATAGCATTTATTATGAACTATAAGGTATTACCCAATTTTGAAGCCCCTCAAATTGTCTGATTGTACATTTTTTGGGATTTATGATTTTTTATATGATTTATGATTTTTATATGGTTATGATGGTTATATTATAAAAATACAAAAAAATAAATAAATTTGAGATAACGGTGCTTTGCACTGGTTGACGATTGTTGACAATGAACAAAGCAAAGCATTTCTATGGATTTTATTCGAATTTTTATGAATTTTAAAAAATCAATTGTGACGCCAATATAGGAGGTTTAGATTAAAAAATAAAGTATCGAATTAATAGTTATTTTATTGAGATTAAATATAAGAAAAAACTAAATCAATCCAGCCTACACTCACATGTTATTAAGTAATATGTGTAAAAAATATTATATTGTTAATATTTCAGCTCAATGGTAGATACAATAGGAATATAATTTTTTTTATGCGAATTCCTAGAACATATAGCTATAATTCATTAGTTCCCTGCAAACCTCTACCACTGTTTATTGACAAGATAAAGTTTACCCTTTCTTAAATAAATCTGTCAAATGATAAGTTAGAAAGATAAAATGTTTACCATTTAATTGCTATCAAATATATCTATGAGATATTGAAATTAAGGATTTTTCCAACTACCGGTTAAAAAGATAAAAATCAAATACTTTGACAAATTGACCAAAATAATTTACCCTTTTCAAAAATCATTTTGGGTATGAAAAAAAAAATCCTGTCAAAACTTCCTTCAACATGGATAATTTTTCTGTTCATTCCCTATACAAATATGTAAAAATAAAAAAAAAAAAAAATAATGTACCCCCATACAACTACTAAGTACTTTTCGAAACGACTACATATTTGTCAATTTTCAGTCTTAAACCGGGTATATGTCGGTTTGTAGAGCTTTAATAATAAAAAAAAGATGTGTTTGTTTTATTCTAATTTTTCAATATCTTTCAAATAAAAAAAATCAAGTTTCTACCACGTTACGTTTAGAAGTTAGTTTTTCGACTTTGATTCAGTTTTACCCTATTTTAACCTATTAAATGTGCGAATTTCAAAAAATTCGTTCTTATTGCAGCCCTATATAAAATTTGCTATCATATACATTTTAGTATATACCTATTTTTAATACTTCTATTTTAAGCTGTTGCAATTTTTATTCTTTCATTTATATCTATAATATAAATAAATGAACATTCACATACAAATTGGGTACGTACCTTCTTACATGTACCTAGTACCTACCTAGGTATTAATACAAATTATCTATCAAAATACCTACCTTTCTAGGTTAAAATAAAAAAGCGACATAACTACCTACCATGAGCCATACTCATCAAAAAACTTCATCGCCATGAAATTCATGAATTATTGCATCACTGATATTCTTGCCAACAGACCTACATAAATATCTAGAAAGCAAAAAAAAACATTCTACCTATGCCTTGACCTTCACGCCGCCGGCCGACGCGACGTCACCATTGTCTTCTTGCATTGCACACAAGACACCCAAAGTTGTAAAAAAACCACCCCTTCCTCTTTAACCGCACAAAACCCAACAAACCAAGGAGAATTCCCAAAATTTTGTTCACACTTTTTAATTCTCTGCACCTTTGCATAGCAAAGTAATCGACAAAAAAATGTAAACCTAACAAAAAACATTCATTGTACCTATTTCACTCTAACTATTATAAATTAGAGTATTTCTTCCCTATTCTTACTTGAAATTCTCCACAAAATTCAATTCTCTCCGTGAAATAGGGTTGTGGAATTCAATAGAGATTCTTTCGCGTTCCCTCTCAAGATGGCAGTCCATTCGACATTCACCATGTTAGTACTATGGTTTTCATATACAAGGCATATACAAGGATAATAACATATAGAAGTGGACACCGAACATTAGGCCGCTCCCTGGCTTGTCGGTACGGTATCGGTACGGTATCGGTAAGCGGGTTTTCTTACCGTACCGAAAGCATACCGATACCGCTTCTGTCTCTTCACTTGTCGGTATACTTTCGGTATTTAATCTAAAAACTCAGAATCCGGAAAAAAATATCGTCCCCAGAAGAAGATGCAATTGCATGTTAGATATATTTATACGCGTTTGCGTATAAAAAGAAATCAATACTGGCGACATCCATATATTGAAAAAATATTTGTTTTGTCGACTGTTTATTGCGGCCAAAGAACTTTCACAAGATGATGAAAGGTTCCAATCCATGTACAAAATGAAAAAGAATACCTATAACGAGCTTTTCCTTCTCGTTGCTCCATTTCTCACAAAACAAGACACCAGATTCAGGTTGCTGATTACTTTGAGGTAAGTACCACATTTTCATTAAAAAAAAAACTAATATTTGGCGTTTTTCTTTTTTAACTCTGAGCAGATCACGAAACTGTCAAACAAAAATTCTGTGTTTTTTTAGCTCAGACATATCAGAGCTCAAAAAGTGCGTTTCTTTTTTCCATCTGAGCTAGCTCAGAGCTTAATCGATTAGCTCAGAATAAAATGACCGAGCAAAACGAGCGAAACGCTGAGCGAAGCCAACTTCACTTTTATCAGTGATTTGACAGACGAAAGAAATACAAAAAATTAAAAATGGATTCCCAGGACAGTCACCCGTCTAAATCAGGTAAACAAAAATGTGTTTTAGTAACACACCTATGAAATGACAGTTCAGTGCTCAAATTTGTTTCATAAATAAGTCTAAGGACTCTGATCATAATCTGCTCAGAGCGCTGCTCTGATCGCTCAGCCTCTGCTCAGAGGTTTATTTAGAGCCAAAAAAGAAAAACGCCAATTGCTTATATGTAGTTAAATAAATATGTTTTATTTAAATAATATAAGGTTTATAGACATAAAAAAGTGACTCGAATCCAGCAAATCCAAATGGGTTTATCTTATGCAACATCAATATCAGAACCGGAGCATGAGCATGCATCCGAAAGCGCTGGAGCATGAGCATGTTCGCATGAACTTCCTTGAGATTGATAAGGATGTTCAATGTCATTATTTGCTGATGAAGGCGATGACGGAGAATAAATAAGATATTCGGGCTGTTTAATCTCACCGACAAGTTGCAAAACTCTAATTTTAAAAGTCCTGATTTGCTGTTCTGTCATAACAGTTAATTCGGGCAGTAGACTCAAGAAAAAATGGTTTATAGGATGATTTTCCTTTGGTTCTGCCTTCTTTTCAGTTTTCTTTTTGAAGTATTTAATCATTATTTATCCTCTTGCGTCGACGTTCACCATGTACAATTTTTTTTGTGGAAGACCCTGCTGGTGTAACTTGTGGTGAAGGGGATGAAGCCGGTTGTTGATGAATGTCTTGTGAATTATCTGCAACTGAATTTGGAACTTGTTCTTCCTCTATGGCGTCCTCGTCAATTAAACTTTCGTCATATTCTTGCGTTGGTGGGGTATTACCACAATTTTGAGTACCGTTGATTGCTTTCAAGTATGGTAAAAGGAAAGTAAGATATTCTGTGAGATAATAGGGCTTTTTTGATTTTGAACCACTCGGTTTTGTTTTTATACTTGTCGAAAAAGTACTTCTTATATTGCGCCATTTTTTTTTGCAGTCATTCACTAAAATAAAGCAAAAGAAACACATTTTAGTCATAAAAGCATTAATATAATGTTAAGGGTAGGAAGCAAACTCAGAACTCATGTAAATGTATTTGAATGTATTAGTGAAAGAACATTGTTCTCTTTATTATCAAAGTCAGCAGTTTGGAATTTCCAATTACTATAACTTGTCTCAATTTCTTATTTTCTCTCAGAGCGAGGGATAGAGTTATACTACGTTTTCATTAGAGCCGAAATGAGGTAATTTCGAAATTTGGCAAAAAAGTGTTTGCATTATCAAATTTGCTAGTTTCATTTGACATCTCATTTCATTTTGAATTTGGAATGGTAGTTAGCCGTTTATTTTTGTTGTTTTCTCTTTCTGTTTTATGTTGTTGAGTATAGTGTATTGATATTTTCATACAAAAGCTTTTAAGAGCTTTTGAAACTGATTCCGGCTGAATGCATTCACCCAATTTGCAACCTAATTTCGTGCAAATGAGGTTGAAATTACATCATTTTGAAATGTGATTTTATATGGGAAATTAGGTAATTTCGGATATCATTTGGAAATTTGCAAGGAAATTACCTCATTTGGCCCAGTGAAAAAGCCATATTACGCACTAGCCAAGACCAAAAGAAAAAGAATAACAGACGAGGATGTACAATACACACTTTTTTACATGATAAACTGGTTTTTGTTTTTTTTTTTTTAGCTAGGTAGATATTTTGTCGTTGCTTTTGCATGCGTATGGTTGGAATTTATGAAGCAAGTAGTGGCAAGTGAGTATTTCTCTTGTCAATGGAGATTATTTTTCTTGAATAGCTATGTATTGCTTTATTCTTTATGTACATAATGTGTAGGTTTTTGTAAATTGTATTTGCTGTTCAAATTTTGTTTTGAAAATTCTTTTCGTGACGCTGGTAAAAATAAAAGAATCAGAGTAGAGCATACCTAGGTAGGTATGTACAAGTACATATAAGTGAAGGCTCACTAGTGTTTTTCTCTGAAATCTTTAAAACTATCATTTCTAAAATTAAAATAAAAAACCATTAAAATGATGATTTTAAAAATATTGCAAGGAAGGTAGAGGAGAGACGGTGAATGCGAAACATACTTTACATATTTTCCATGAAAAAACACTTCCAAGTTCCACATCCACGTCTCTGTGAACTCAATTGATTTTTGCAATAAAGATAGCTTTTAAGACTCAAAAGAAATCTACATTGGGGCGCAAGCTAAGCTTAAGCTTAATTGGCTCTGGTGGCTTAACAGGCGAAGTTATAAAAAATATAAGAAAAAAGTGTAGAGATTACTACATCGAATTATGTACAAAAATTAGAAAAAGAATAAAGTTCCAAGATAAAGTTTTAGAAGCCGTACAAATAATTGATCCACAAAATAAATCCCCAAGCCTTACCCCGCTTATACAATTGTTTCCTAATTTGATTCAAGAAGAACTTGTCGATGACCTTGATGATGAATGGAGGGCTCTTTCACATCAAAATATGATAAGTATAAATTTGAAAGTTGAAGATTTTTGGTGCGCTACCTTTAATTTAAAAAACGCATTTGTTGGGTCAATTTTATGCTTTCCACATAGCAGTGCGAGTGCAGAGCGCATATTTTCGCAAGTAGCTTTGATAAAAGATAAAAAAAGAAACTCCTTACTGACATCCACAGTCAATTCAGTTTTAATGGCAAAGGAATTAATAAGGCATAGTAGCAAACTTAAAGACTTATTGATAAATAAAGTAGATATGTATCTAAGTTTATTTTTTGTTATAAAGAAAGAATTTACAAAAAAAAATATGAATTACAAAAAAATTATATGCGTATTGCTTTTGTCCAAAAATTATGCAAAATTTTTTGGAATGTACTGCTTTGCACTTTTCAGAAACGACAGCACTGATCCCCACAAAGATTGAAAATAAAATCAAAAATGCGATGGCTTTTGCGTTAGACGTTTTCATATGGAATGACTCGTATGGAATGATAAAAAAGGCTAACCAAGAAATAGTAACATTCTGCTAAAAATTTAGCAAAAAAGTAATCAATTAATAATTACCTAATCTCTTTTAAATATTGTTGTTAGTGTCTTGTCACCATATCTTACCTATTAATTTTCTAATTTCCAATTTTTGTATATACTGTAAATTTAAATTGCTTAATTTTTGTATGACCTAAGCTTTCCACTTTATTTAAAAATATAAAAATGCTAACAAAAATCTCAAAATATACTCCTTTACTTGTGTTTTAATAGGAAAGGACAATGGGCAAAAATGTATGGAGCGTGGGCCCAGCGCCAATAAGAACGGCCTTCATATCGTATAGGTATATGTAGGTACATTTTTATGCATTCATTATCCTTTAACAGTTTGTCCATATTCGCTGTGTGACAAAAGTTATCATCAATTTGTATCTCATTTATCCTAATAAAAATGGGTACTATTTTCAAGATTTTAAATTGCAATTCGTAAAAAGTGGACAAAACAACCCACAAAACCACCCACAAACCACCCTTATATGAATGCATAAACATGTACCTACATACGATGTAAAGGCCGTTCTTATTGGTGCTGGCGCAATCTACCTATTGTCCTTTATACTTATTTTGAATGGTCTTATTGTTTTGTCCATAATTGTAAATGTAAATCAAGTGAAAGCACAAGTAGGTAGACTAGACAAAATAACATAACTTCTTCCATAATACTTTTTTTTAAGCATGCTTCCTTTTACGAGCTCCATACATTGGTGTTTTAGCCATTTTTTCACTTAAATAAAATAAAATGCACGGATGAACACACAAGCACATTTTTTATTTTAAACTGTATCTTACGATCAGAACAAACACTATATACCTAAGTGCCACAGCATTCTTTTTTTTTAATAACTGCAATAAGCACAACACAATTAAATTATCACCAAAATGCAAATCTTTATTAAATTGTTTAATTTTTTGTACAAATCCAAAAAATCAGCAACAAGGAATTAAAAGTATCCGCTTCATTGAAAAATAAAAACAATACTGATACTGTCAATCAAAAAACATGGACATTTTCCACCAAATTAAAATATAGCTACTTTTTTTGTAGGGGCGTTTTGATATTCCCCACATACAAACAAAAGAAGCCAGGTATCCTCTTTAAAACTAATGTCCAAAAACCACAATATCTCAAAACTTTCCTATTTATGTGTAGGTATATTATGTACCTAACTTACATAGAGGCAAGTGTTGCAGATATTGATGATCATGTGTTGCATAATTGTATTTTCAACCACACTATTCATACATCCATTCATAAATCTTTTCTAAACTATAAAAACAAAAGTAGAAACCAGTTTTTCCTGTCAAATCCAACCCATTTCTAAAAAAAACACTAAATAGACAAAAATAGATATATATATAACTGACCTACATACGCCCTTCGTCATTTTGTACATACAAACGAAAGAACTAACCCTTTTTAAAAACAAATGCCCAAACACCGCGCAATTCCAAATTTCTTGCGAATTTAAACCACCGAACACCGACCCTAAAACAATAAACAAATACAAATAAATACCTTAAATATACCTACCCTGGCACGAACAACGACAACGACCGATCCACGACAATGCATCGAATTACACTTGTATTTGGCTGTTCATGAATCATGATGTTCATGATAAGAAGCGCATTTGTGTCATATACTTTTGATTCCACTTGGATCAACCTCCCACCATCCATTACATAATTTACCTGCCAACCACCGTTTTCTCGGTGGTCAGCTAAAGAAAAAACCCAATTCATATTCAACAAAAGTCTATTATTCAGCTGTGAAAAAATATATGTATATGCAAAAAACAGAACAAAATATTTGAGAGCGCATGTGCGATATTTGTTTTTTTTTTTGGAATTTTTGTGAACTGCAGCTTCCTTGTGTGCGTGTGAAAAGCATTTTTTTTGTTAAAAAAACGCAAAAAAGAAAATTTATATAAAAAAACTAATGAATGTTTTGACTTTTTTTTAATTGGATCTAATAAAAAAAATATCAAAAAAAAAATAATAAAAATACCTTAAATTTGTGAAGGTTGTCCTTCCTTCACAATAACATTGCACATCTTGAAATATAAGATTGCATTTTTTAATGTGAAAATTAAATAATTTTTTTTTTTATAAAAAGTATAGCTTTTATATAATTCAATAGACCAATAATTAAAATGAACATCAAAAATATTAAAATTTAAACCTGGGATGCCCATGACTTTCAAGTTCAAAAATTGTAATATTACTATTTCTCTGTTAAAACTATTTGTTAAACAAACAATACATTAATCCGAATCGATTTCCTGTATGCGTTAAGTCATATTCAATTATATTTTTTGTATTTCATTGAAAATAAATACAAAATATAAAAGTTATACTTAAAAACGTTCATTTAAAGTGATACAATTTAAACGATTTCAAATGATTTTTTTTTTTTGAAAGGTTTAGGATTTATAATATGTTTATTATTCTCATAAATCAAAAAAAAAATTATTCAAAAATTAATTTAAATAGATGCCCACTATTTAAAAAAATGAGTCCCAGTTTAAAAAAATAAAATCATTTCTTTTCCTCATAAAAGTAGTGAATTTAATATTTATACGCTTTTTAATGATGTGCGTATATGTATTAACTATGTATAAACCAAATTTCAACAAATTAGCTTCACAAACAAAAAAGTTATATAACGGTCAGTAAACGCACGTCCATCAGAATTCAAAGGAAACCTACCCTTAATATTAAGTTCTATTTAGTAAACATGTATAACAACTTTTCTTTTAGATATCTCGCTACAAGAAGTACATTCAAATCATTGGTTTTGTACTTTGCCAGAGGAGATAGCACGATATCGAATATAGTAGCTGAGACTACGGATGCTATTTTGACGATCTTGAATACGGAACACATTGAAAAACCATCCAAAAATAAATGGGAAGATATAGCTAACTGTTTTTATGAGCTTTGGAATATGCCTAATTGCTTAGGTGCTATGGATGGCAAGCACATAAGGATTCAACAGCTGCCAAACTCAGGGTCGACAAATTTTAACTATAAGGGCTATCACTCAATCATCTTATTCGCAGTATATGATGCCGATGGTTTGTTTACCATGATTGACACAGACTTTGCGGAAGGGAATACCGATGGCGGAATTTTTCGTGCTTCGTCTCTGAGCTACTGGCTGGAAAGGATGGTCTTAATATACCCATAGCATCGAAACTACCTCATGATGACACGCAGCAGTTAGTGCCATATTTTTTCGTTGCAGACAATGCATTTCCCTTAAAACGGAATATAATGCGACCTTATGAACGGTATTGATAATATCAAAAGGATCTACAATTATAGACACTCTTGAGCACGAAAATCAATAGAGCGTGCGTTTGGAATGATGACACAACAGTTTCAAAACCTTTTAACCCCTTTTCGTTGCTTAAACTTCCACACAGTTAATAATATTATTAAATCGGTTTGTGTTTTACACAATTTCATAAGGAAATGAGATGGAGCACCATATTCTTCATCAGAGTTTGAGGTTTCACAGACTCGTTCATTTAATTTCGCACAAGATATTGTTGATGTAAATTCCAGATCATCTGGACCAACAGTTCGAAAATATTTGACAAATTATTTTATTTTGCCTAGAGCAACACTTCCATGGCAATATAACCATTTAATTTAATAATAAAAAAAGAATTATTACAAAGAATACATACCTGATATTTTTATTTTGTTGGCGATTTCACTCCATGCCTTGGCCGTAGGATCTTTTCTTGAATATTCTTTTAATTTGTAATTGTATAAAAACTCGTATTTTTCCACTTCCAATACAATTTTAACGTGGACGTCCATATCTGACGATGACATTTTACACAATACACGCGGTATTTACCGATTGCTTACTGCCCATTCGTACCGCGGCCCGGTATACCGCATGTATACCATACCGCTACCGTACCGATACCGCCTAATCAGCATGCACCCATTGAAATACATGTAATCGGTACACAAGCGGTACGTCAGATTTAACCGTACCCCTTGTATATGAAATCCATAGTACTATCATGATGAATGTCAAATGGACTGACATCTTCGTTCAGTGGGCAAAAGAATTTCATTATGCGCGAAACAGATTAAGCCAGCACCGTCACCAGCAACAGCGGCCGCCATTATTTTAGAACCAATGTATTTCAATTGCTGAACATACATTAGACCAGCACCAGCAACGACAACAGCGCCGTTAGGCCAAAGTCCTAAATTTGCTGTTGCTGGTGCAATGCTGTCAACTTTACCACTACGTTTACCAGTTGCACCAGACTGCAAAAAAAAAAAAATTATTGAACTTGTTGCTGTGTTTGTTTAGCGCTTTTGCTAAATTGTTTATAAATTGTTTGATTTTAATATAAATTATCTGTTTCGCGCTTAAATGGAAGAAAAACTGATAGAACTTGTAAGAGAAAATTCGTTCCTTTTCGATAAATCAAGAAAATCATATAAGAACATAGACGCAAAGGAAAAATAGTGGATATAGATCGCTGATTCTCTGAGTTTACCAGGTTTGTCTATTTTAATATTCTTATTGCATGCAATTTTATTCAACTTAATTTTATTTTCCAGTTCAGCAAGTGAAAAAAAGATGGAGCACATTGCGAGACCGATATGTCCCGGAAAAAAAAAGTTTCAACCTAGTGGCAGTGGTGCACTTTCCCCAAAAAAACATTGGAAATTTACCGAACTGATGCGGTTCTTGGACGATATCCCTGCATCAAACGAGAAGTAAAAATATTTTATAGTTTTATAAATTAGCCAATTAAATACAAATTATTTTAGAACGATAGGAAATTACAAACGTGATACCCAACATGATACCCAACGTGATACCCAAAATTGTAAGGCATTGGATGACCAATCTTTCAATGATTAATTTTTTGAAGTTGATTTGGGAGACGAAGAAAATGAATACATTCTTCCATCACAAGATACATTAATACCATCTCCAAGCTATCATGAAACACAGACTTTAAGTTCAAGCTATCCAAATGCAACCCATCAGGCAAAAAATAAACGACGATTGCTTGAAGACGAGCGAAATGCGAACATTGATAATGCCCACAAGGAAATGACTGAGGTGTTGAAAATGGTGAAGGAATCTTTTCAAGGTCCATCAAATTCTCTGAATTTATTTTTTACGTCCGCATCAATCCAGGTTCAGGAAGCAAATCTGCCTGTGTCTTCCCAGGCTTTTATTTAAAGCGAAGTATCCAGGATCATCGAAGTATCATGGATGAAATCAAGAAACATAATACTCTTAGGCTGGTATTCACCGAGGGATCATAACTTAAGAGCCTCATAAACCTATTCACCAAGCAATATTAATGGTCATTTACGAGCGCTCGCAAAAGTTATGAGTGGTCTCGAGCACTCCTAAGTTACGAGCGCTCTCTTCGAAAGGTTGTCCGAAAACTTTCGCAATAAAACGTCCTTCACCCCAAGATAAACAGAAAAAAGTATGCTCATTTGATACACCCAATTCGCCATCATGGTATTTCTGGGTATTTCTATGACGTCACAGCTCACAATCATCTTTTGTTATTATTTTTTGTTTAAAGAAGTGTAAATTAAAGCATTCAAAAGAGTTATTTTAAATTATGTTAAATTCTTAAAAAAACTACTACCTATTATTTTTGTTCAGAGATTATACATATTTACAGACAAAAGTAAAAAATGTTTAGCTTATTGATATTCTTTTGGCGTCTGCCTAGCCAGCTGTCTATAATTTCCAATTGGGAATGTTTGGTTGGTTTTTCGAACATTTGCTCTCATATGCTCTCTTTTTCGAATATGGAAAAATACTTATGACTGGTTGGTGAATAGCACAAATAATTTCCAAGTTAAGAAGCTCATAAAGTTAAGAGCAGTTTATGAGCGATCGGTGAATACCAACCTTAGACCGTAGTTACATATGCATGTACATATATGTATCTATATGTACATTTATTATTCAAATGTTAATTTTGATTGTTTTGTTTGCTTTACATGAGAAAATGTTTATTTTTTTTAGTTACATTTTAATGATGAAAGACTGCAAAAGCAAAGCAAGGCTGTTGTGAAATAAAACTATTTATTTTTATATTTATAAGTATTTAATGTTTTATTAAAAACAAAGTATATTATATACATACACTTAATATTTTGTTTTTTATTTGATTATGCATTATTGAGGTTTTTGGTGGCATATGTATTCCATTAGTGTATCTCTTAAGGCAAACGCACTTTGGGGAGCATTGAACCTTGTGAAGAATCTACACTGTGGGATATAAGATTTGTTTCTACTCCAAAGACCTGGTATATCTAAATTCTCATTCAAGTCACCAACACTGTTTACGGGACAATAGCTAGGATCATTCATTTTAGCGAAATTATGCAGCACAACAACGGCTTTAACTATTTTTTCTGCGTTTTGAGGGAAACAGTTAACTGAGTTAAGTAGAACTCTCCATTTAGTAGTCATTATCCCAAAAGTATTTTCAATTTTAACACGTGCGGATGAAAGCCTTTTGTTGAAAGTTTCTTGATCTTTCGTCAGATTTTTTCGTGAGTATGGTCTCATTAAATTCTTTTTGAGTGGGAAGGCTGCATCTACTACAAAAAAATATGGAAATAAAACGTCCGAGTTAGGGATAACTTCATCAGCTGGCAAATTCATATCACCGTGTAAGATTTTACTCCCAAAACCACTAGCTTGTAATATGCCACCATCACTTTGACTCCCGTATGCACCAATATCGACCGCAGTGGAGCAATAATTACTGTCGCATGCAGCTAATAAGACAATGCTGTGATAATTTTTATAATTGTAGTACAGGGAGCCTCCATGTGGTGGGCATTTGATCCTGATATGCCTTCCGTCGATGGCACCGACACAGTTTGGCATACCAGAAGTGTTGAAGTTGTCAATCGCTATTTGCTTCCATTTTATTGAAGAGGGTGGTGACAAGTAAATTTCATGTAACTCATTCCAGATCACCTCACATGTTTCCAAGATGATTTCACGCACTGTCGAAACTCCCATACGAAATGCCCAAGCTAAGGTTTGCCACGATGATGACTGTGCTACAAAACTATTATATATTGGGAATGTCAATACAATATCTATTAAATTATTATGTTTTATTATTTAACTTACATCAAAGTAAGAACAAGACGGCATTCTGCTTGGATTGGAGTTCTTGGTGAATTTTTTGTGAGTTTATCCTTGAGTATAGAAAAAAGTATTTCAAATTGGGGAACACCCATCCTGCAAGCTTTGTGAAATTGGTCACTATCACGATCCTTCATGACTGCAAAAACTTTCTTGTAAAACCCATGCATTTCTCTTTCATTTTTGTCGTATATTTCTCTAGTCCAAACACGTTTCCTTTTATTTGCAATATTTGCGAGATTAACTAAATTGCAATAAGACAAAAACGCAATAATAACGAGACTTAAATTTTGCATATATTGATACGGAACGATCATGTTCGCTTGCTTATCGTGAATTATTATATACGAATAAAGAAAATTATCCTGATGCAAAATGTCAAACAGATGGAAATGACGGTGCTGGTGGCAATGTGTTTGAAAAATATTTGCTGGCCAGCGTGCTGTTTGCTGTTGACGGTGCTGGTGCTGTTGCTGGTTTAATCTGTTTCGCGCTTTAAATTCCACAACCCTATCTCACGGAGACATTTGAATTTTGTGGGAAATTATTTGCAAGAATAGGAAAGGAATAGCCTAATTGATAACAGTTAGAGTGCAATAGGATGTTTTTTGTTGGTTAACATTTTATTGTCCGTTACTTTTCTATGCAAAGTTGCAGAGAATTAAAAAGTGTGAAATAAAATTTTGGGAATTCTCCTTAGTTTGTTGGATTTTGTGCGGTTAAAGAGGAAGGGGTGTTTTTTTGTACAGCTTTGGGTGTCTTGTGTGCAAGAAGACAATGGTGACGGCG
This sequence comes from Melangyna quadrimaculata, assembly GCA_949320155.1. NCBI lineage: Eukaryota > Metazoa > Arthropoda > Insecta > Diptera > Syrphidae > Melangyna > Melangyna quadrimaculata. The sequence goes on from OX439484.1 coordinate 114,455,770, forward strand.
GCGCGTGAAGGTCAAGGCATAATAGGTAGGTAGATTGTTTTTTTTTTTTTTGCTTTCTAGATTTTAGGTCTGTTGGTAAGAATATAAGTGATGCAATAATTAATGAGTTTGATGGCGATGATGTATTTTGATGAGTATGGCTCGTGGTAGGTAGTTAGCTATGTATGTCGTTTTTTATTTTAACCTAGAAAACTTGGTATGGTTGTATATAATTTGTATTAATATCTAGGTAGGAACCTGTAGGTAGGTAGGTACCTAGACCTACCCAAATTTTAAGTGAATGTTTATGATTATTTTTCGCTGATTTTTGTCTTTTTAAGGTGTTAGTTTAGAAATTTGAAATTATTAGGAATGATGGCTACCATTATTTAGGATTTTCAGTGAGAAATTTGAACTTATAACTTACCACTATGTGACCATGTTGTTGAGTCTTAAGGGCATCTAGGTATTTCCTAAATCATAACTCTTGATATTTAAAAATTGCTGAGATTTCTTTGAAATTCTCTGTTTGGTTCATGGTCGACAATCGCCTACCAATTTTCTAATTGGAGTTTTAAAAAATCCCAACTTCATTTCTGCTGGAAAGAATTTTCAAATTAAGATACCCATTAACATAAGCCAAATAAGTCACATTTAAAGTGCCTTACATTTTGTTTAAATTTTATTGAGGAAAAAAATTAACTTTTGTACAAAAAAAAATAACTTTTTTACAAAAAAAAATTAATTTTTTTACAAAAAAAATTAACGTTATTAAAATAATTACATTTTGGAAAAAATTAACTTTTAACAAAAAAAAAAAATTAACTTTAATAAGCCTAAATTGAGTAACATTTTAAGGGTTGCCACATCTTTAAAATAACTTGTTTTTTTAAGTGAAGCGTGAGGTAGTCAACTAATTTATATACATATATAGGTATTTACGCTCAGCCCTGACTCACATTAAATAACATGGCGCCTTTGGCGACGTCTAGTAAGTATGTAAATAATTTTCTATTTGTTAATCTAACGGGAACAAAGCGGGGGCGTTTGACACATGACGTAAATATTTCAATTTATCATTGAAATATAGATATAGGTTCAGAAGCGTGCTTACAAATATCTGGGGTGAAAGGTGTTTTTATAGTTTTATAGTAGGGGGGGGGGGGGAGGGGTAGTAGATTGAAGAATGGGGTGTGGACTTATAATGAAAAAGTATATAAAATAGTGTCAGTGAAATTGTGCAAAAAAGTGGACAAACGATGTGCCATATGCGTAGGTTACCTCAAAATAAGCGAAATACCATGCTTCGTGACCTTTTACCCCCTCTTTTTAATAGACGCGGAGTTAGGATCGATGAGGACTTTTACTCAAAAATTCATAACACCATACAAAAGCTGATTCAATAACAAAAACCCTGTATATAATTTTTCCGAACTTTGTGAGAATTTATGTCTAATTTTCCTGGGTTATAATGTTTAAATGATCTTCTAGTTTTAAATGTTTGACTAAAAATTAATTGAAGCAGTTTATAAAGAAAAAAATAGTATTAAGTCAAGTAAAATTTTGAAAAAAAATTTAATACATTTTTATCCAATTTTTGTTTTCTAGTTTAAAGTAATTGTTAAAGAAAAAGTATTTTTAAAATTGATTCAATATAGCTTTTAACGGCCTTTAGTCCATAAAAATTGGCGTTTCGTCCCGGCGTTCTCAATTTTTAAAATTGTTTTTCAGAAAAATTGTTTTAAGATTTTTAGTTTTTAAAAGTATAGATATACCTAAGGTCCTGTACCAAAACGACGGGTACAGTACCGAAAATTAACGCTGTGTACCGCGTACCAAAAAAAAGCCTCGGTATACACAAATATACCGAAATCAAATTCGTGTACCAAAATTTAAAAATAAATTGAGATCAAGTCTGATCTGTATATGTACCTACCTAGGTACATATACAGGGTGTCCCATTAACAATGGTCCAAACCAAGAACTGGTGAAAGGCCAGGGCATACCCTATGAGAAATTTGGTAACTTTTCCATACCGAATTGTAGTGTCCACTGATAGACATCACTGTGCATAAACATCATGCACATTCATTTATTTAACTATGTACTTATATATATATATATGCAATATGCATATATCCAACTGTATGTTATGTTATGTTGTGTTAAGCTAAAAGCAATCAGTTAGAATATATCCACGACATTGTACAGTACTCTAAAAGATTATCCCGTATTATTCTTGTTCATATTTAAGTCAATAAATATATTTTATGAAGTAAAATAGATAATCTTTTACCGTTTTATCAAATGGCGACGAGATTTACAAATCTTATTTTGATATTTTTGAGAAGTAGCTAAATATTTGTTTGTCGGTATAAAAATCATTTGTTTTATATAAAATGGCGAATCCAGACACGCTTTTAGATTCCCTAACAACCCTTTTAAGGCAAAAATGGATGGAAGACGTGATTGCTAATCAAAAGAACGCTATGGAAAAATTGAGTGCTGCAGTCATGGTCATCTTTCGTCGATCAATTAAATCAACATTTCAAAGCTTACAATGTTGATGATGATGATCAGAAGAAAGCATTTTTTTTGTCTTGGTGTGGACCTGAACTGTACGAGCTGATAAGAAATTTGTTTGCGGATAAAAAAGTCGAAGATGTAGCTTTTGCTGTAGTCATTGCTAAGCTAACAGTGCATTTTGCTGATAAAACACATGTGCTTGCAGCCCGTTATGCTTTTTTCAGATGATAATGAAAGATAACCAAACATATGCGGAGTGGGTGGCTGACTTACGGGGTGCTGCTAGGGATTGTGCATTTATGTGTAGTAAAGAGGAGTGCAAACAACCGTTTGTAGAAATAAGAGACATAATTGTTCTGCATACTCCACATGACACGGTTCGCTCAGCTGCTTTGCAAAAATCGAATCCTAGCTTGGATGACATTGTAAAGATAGCGGAAACGTATGAATCAACACAAAAATCAATTTTGACGATAAATGGAGATAACAGTGCAGCTCAAACAGTTAACCGCGTTGAAGCTAATTACAAAAAGCCACTTTCACGCTCTAGGGGTCGTTCGTTTTCAGAACAAAGAGGTTCAAAATCAAATTCTTCTCGTGATACTCGCAAGGAAACTAAACGATCTTGCCCGGGTTGTGGGGTTAGAGATACTCAAGCTAAATGTCCAATGCGCGAGGCTGAATGTCGAGTGTGCAATGTCAAAGACCATATCTCTTCCGTGTGTTGGCAAAACCGCAAAGCGAAAACATATGGTAAAGTAGATCAGATTCTAACTCTTAAAGAGGAAGGCACAGATGAAGCACGACATGGAAAAAAACTTTTTGCCAAATTGTTGATCAATGGTGCTTAAGGCTTATGGAAACCATGCGGTTCCTGTGAAAGGTTATGTTCATGTAGCGGTGGAGTTCAAAGGTAAGGAACATACACTTCATCTTTTGGTTGCTGATACCTATGAAGGTGGAAACATTTTGGGCATGGACTGGTTTGACACGCTGGAGTTTCAAGTAAGTTATTGTGATACTATATACTTTTCAACTGCTAGCTATGAAGACGAAATGGAATTAAAAGCATGTGTTAAAGATATTTGTAGCCAGTTCCCTGATGTGTTTGATAGTAGTCTAGGATTTTGCAAAAACTACTCAGCTAAATTATACGTCAAAGATAATGCTAGACCTAGATTTTTCAAACCTCGTCCTACTCCATTCGCTTTAAAAGCTAAAGTGAAAGAGGAGTTAGATAGATTAGTCAAAGCAGAGATTTTACGTCCAATAAATTCTAGTCAGTGGGCTGCTCCAATCGTGGTAGTAAAAAAGCCATCAGGTAAAGTGAGAATCTGCGGGGACTTCAAAATAACAATAAATCCAGAGCTTGGTGTAGATAGCCATTATATTCCTCGAGTAGAAGAGATTTTCCATAAGCTAAAAGGAGGTATTTATTTTACAAAGATTGATCTCAGTGATGCATACTTTCAAATACCCCTCGATGAGGAATCAAGGCAGTTCACAGTAATCAATACAGATTTTGGCTTATTCGAGCATCTCAGATTGCCCAATGGAATCGCTAGTGCTCCTTGCATGTTCCAAAAGTTGATGGATCAAATCATATCTCGGATGAATCATTGTGCTGTTTTTATTGACGATTTTATAGTTATATAGTTATAGCCGTAACAATAAAGAACATGCTGAAAACGTCAAAGAACTTTTGGGTCGACTAAAATCTTTTGGCCTACACTGTGAAGTTAAGAAATGCGAGTTTGCTCAAAAAAGCATTGAGTATCTGGGTCACAAGATTGATGCTGAAGGTATAAGGTGAACCGATAGTGGAATTGAAGCTGTTAAAAATATGAAGCCCCCCAAAGACCTTAAGCAGTTACAAGCTTTTTTAGGAAAAGTAACGTATTATGGAGAATTTATAAATAATCTTTCTAAAATTTCAGCTCCGCTCAACGAGTAACGAAAAGAGAATACACGCTTCATTTGGACTAGGCGTCATCAGGAAGCGTTCGATCAATTAAAGTCTGAAGTTGTAGAAACAACGCGTCTTGTGCATTTTACAGACGAATTACCAATCGTGCTAGCGACGGATGCATCGTTTCATGAAATCGGTGCTGTTATAATGCATCCTTATCCTGATGGATCAGAACGCCCTATAGCTCACGCATCGAAGACATTGAACTCCCAGCAAGTCAAATACAGCCAGATTGAGAAGGAGGCGCTCTCAATAATATTTGGTGTACAGAAATTTCACCAGTACATTTATGGTCGCATGTTCGAGTTGGTTACCGACGATAAGCCGCTTTTGTCCATATTTAGCCCCAGCAAGCAGTTACCAACAATGACAGCTCACAGGTTGCAGAGATGGGCTACTATTTTGATGGCATATACTTATACCATCAAGTACAAGCCAACACGTCAACATGGAAACGCAGATGGCTTGTCCCGCTTGCCTTTAGGGCCTGATACTAAATTCGACGATGAAGAAGAGAACACTTTTGAGGTTAATGCAGATATGGACGATGAACTCGCTGATTTTCCCGTCAATGCAAAGCTGGTAGCAAAGGAAATAGCTAAGGATCCAGTGCTTAGAAGGGTTTATCGACTGCTAGATATTGGTTGGCCTGATAAGCTAAAGAAAGAAGATGAAGACTTAAGGCAATTTTTTTCTCGGCGTTTTGCTTTAACTCGCCAAAATGGAGTTTTGCTTGAGCAGGGCAACGATATGTCTATGGTTTTCGTTCCCTTAAGTTTAAGAAAAAAGGTTTTAAATATGTTACATGCTGGCCATTGGGGTATAGTTCGGACAAAACAGTTAGCTCGTCGACATTGTTGGTGGCCTGGAGTTGACCATGAAATTGAATTGTCGATACAGCAATGTGAGAAGTGCCAACAAAATGCTGCAAATCCAAAACAGGAGTTTACGAGCTGGCCAACACCATCAGAACCATGGCAGAGGATACATGTGGACTTTGCTGGTCCCTTTATGTCGGGCATGTATCTCATCTGTGTAGATGCTTACTCTAATTTTCCGTATGTGGTCGAAATGTCAAATACGTCAGCAGAGTCAACGCTGACAGCTTTGGAGAATATTTTTGGAATTGAAGGCCTGGCTGAGTTGATAGTTTCCGATAATGGCCCCCAGTTTACATCGGAACAGTTCCAAAAATTTTGTAAAGAGCGTAACATTCAACACTTGAGATCGGCCCCATTTCATCCTTCATCTAACGGGGAAGCCGAACGGATGGTTAGGACTTTTAAATCCGCGATGGAAAAGCTGTTTCAAGATGGTAATGATAAAAGAAAAGCCTTACTAGAGTTTTTAGTTTCTTACAGGTCTTTACCAAATTCAAGTCGAAAGTCACCATCAGAGCTGCTTCATGCTAGACAGCCCCGCACGCTTTTGTCACAATTAGCATCACGTGAAGAACCGCCAAAGATGCCTGCATTGAAGTCAAAGTTTGCTGTGGGAGAAGAAGTGTATATCCGAAACTTTTCCAGAGGACCAAAGTGGGTACTTGCTAAAATTACAAATAGAGTCGGAAATCGAATGTTTGAGGTACAAACAAATAAGGGAGTCAGCAAAAGGCATCAAAATCATATTCGAAAAGCCATTGGAGCCTCTGAGTTTGAAGAAGGAAGACGATTAGCTGCACTTGGCCAAAGTAAACAAAATCAACCTGTGCCTACACCATCGACATCAAACCCACACGCAAAGCCAAGAAGTATACTGCAATCTCCAGTCGAGATTTAGCAACGACGCCCACAGCGCAACCGAAAACCAGTTGTTAGATTCACTCCTTCAGTTAACATTCGACACAGAAGACGATCATTTTGAGGGGGGGGGAAATGTAGTGTCCACTGATAGACATCACTGTGCATAAACATCATGCACATTCATTTATTTAACTATGTACTTATATATATATATATATGCAATATGCATATATCCAACTGTATGTTATGTTGTGTTAAGCTAAAAGCAATCAGTTAGAATATATCCACGACATTGTTCAGTACTCTAAAAGATTATCCCGTATTATTCTTGTTCATATTTAAGTCAATAAATATATTTTATGAAGTAAAATAGATAATCTTTTACCGATATATCACGAATCATAGCAGTTCTCGAGTAACGGCTATTTTTTGAAATTTGAAAAAAAAAATCTTACTTTAAAACAGTTTTCTGCTCACCCTGTCCACAATTGATTTTTGTTTTTTTTTTTTTTTACAAATTTTGCATTAAAACATTGACTTATAGTTCCACTAACTTTACTGAGTAAAATATTTTTCATTGGCATCACCATTTGCCTAAAATTCATTAGTTAATATTGAATTTTGCCAAAATAAATTTTGACCTCAATTTTCTGAAGGGCTCCCTAAACAAAATTCATATGGCTCAATACAGGTTTTATATTTCAAAAATTGCCTATTTTTCTGTAGTTTTTAAAAAGCTATAAAACTTGCCAAAGCTATGTTTAAATAGACGGTTATAACCGTTTGAACCCAATCAAACAGGTGCTGCAATAAAAGTATGTAAAAACCCAAAATTCGATTTTTTACCTGGTTTAGATTTTCCCAAGTTTCATAAAATGTATGGGTTTTTGGGTGCACTTATTAATGAGTTTTTTTATTATTGTTTTGTTCATCAGGTAAAAATAATAAAACTTTATGTTATTAGGCATTTTTTGAAAAAAATTGACCTCAAATTCAAAATTTTGCTCGGGAAAGAAAAATTGAACACTATTTAAAATTAAATATCTAGCAACCCTAAACACATATCGGCTTAAATTAAACGTACTTTTAAAGGCTAGTTATTTCTAACTAAAAAAAGTCCATTTGCACTGACAAAGAAATTAACCTTAAAAGGGGTCAGGTACACCAAAGTTTGCCTTATTTTAAATCCCCAAAAAATGATGTCAAAGTTGAAAATCAGACTTTACTATAAAAAAAAAATTTCTTAGAATATGACCAAAAATCACATGCCAAAGTATGGGTTATGAATTACCGGACACCCTGTATACATATAAGTATGTGCATACCTACCTATAGCTGTGTATAATTCGATTTTCAGTGCACTATCCGTCTTGCAATTTAAATTCATTTTCGCCTTCTGGTTGATTTGAAAAATAAAAATGTTAGCTACATACCTGTGTAGTATACATACCTATAGGTAGTTTTAATTAAACGAACAATGTTGTAGGTACATGGCGTAGCTAGGTATATATTTCAAAAACTGCTAGGTAGGTAGGTACCTACAACTAAAACTTATAAAACCTACCTACCCACTATGATATCGCCCACTGGCTGAAATTCTACCACCACATTGACAGACTCTAGTATCAAACAATTAAAAGTTACCTAGGTAGGTACCTTCATACCTACCTACATTCCTACTCGTATGATAAATTGTGAATGTAAAGTCAAACCAAATAAACCTACCTACCTGAAAATCAAACAAACAAATTTCAAGCCAAAATCGGGAAATTTGTTTTTATTTTTTGTACCTAGGTATACAATCTACCTACCACCAAGAACCTACCTACCTCAACTTGCATACAAATTCTCACTTTTGTCATTAACTTATATAGGTATTCCTCGGCATAATAAATTGTAAATTTCTTGTAAAAAATTTCAGGTCAAACTCAAAATCATCCAACAATTTTTATTATATTAACAATTTGTCTTATATTAATAAAACCTACCATTCATTATTTATACGAATGCCTATTTCTACCTATTTAGTTATAGTTTCCTTTCCCGCAAAAAAATATGCTCCAAATCTTGCACTTGCAACAAATTTCACGTCAAATAAGAAATCTTTGCCAGACAATTTAATCATTGTATATATACAATATACAATGATTTAATATAAAAACTACCCTCAATAATACCTATACGATGGCATATACAAATATATAAATATACTTACACAACATGACCATATTTTTCTTTCCCGCACTAAAATCAACCTACCCTTGATAATATACGCATGTCGTTATACCTATACGCATTATTCTTTCCCACAAAAAAAGAAAAAACTATATTCCTTGCTTCAAGCCTTGTATATAAAATCCATAGTACTATCATGGACAAAACATTTTAGGGCGACCGACCCACTGCCTGTGGTGGCGCCACTTTATCTCGCGGAGAAATCCATTTTTGGGAGACAATTTTCGGCGGAGACTTCCATTTTTAGGAGACTTGCATTTATCGGAGAATCGAGACTTATGTATAGATAGAGCAAGAGAAGTGTATTTTTTTCGATTCTAATAAGAATCAAATGGAGTAAGCGAGATTACCAATTGAAGGTTTTTTTAAACGTCTATGATGAGAAAAAGATGAAGAGGATGACAAATAAATGTTCGTATCCTCTTTGATTGAATGTGCAAAGTATTTTTTTTTCTTCTTAATTTACTGATATGATATTTATGCGAGAAGAACAAGATAAGTAGAGAGTAGACATACATAATGTTAGTCGTTTGCGTCGTCGTTGTCGTCGTCGTCATCAAACGAATATAGTTTTGTTTTTTTTTGTGGGAAAGAATAATGCGTATAGGTATACCGACATTCGTATATTATCAAGGGTAGGTTGATTTTAATGCGGGAAAGAAAAATATGGTCATGTTGTGTAAGTATATTTATATATTTGTATATGCCATCGTATAGGTATTATTGAGGGTAGTTTTTTTATAAAATTGTCTGGCAAAGATTTCTTATTTGCCGTGAAATTTGTTGCAAGTGCAAGATTTTGAGCATATTTTTTTGCGGGAAAGGAAAATATAAATAAATAGGTACCTAGATATATTCGTATAAATAATGAATGGTAGGTTTTATTAATATCTAAATTGTTGGATGATTTTGAGTTCGACCTGAAATTTTTTACAAGAAATTTACAATTTATTATGCCCAGGAATACCTATATAAGTTAATGACAAAAGTGAGAATTTGTATGCAAGTTGAGGTAGGTAGGTTCTTGGTGGTAGGTAGATTGTATACCTAGGTACAGAAAATAAAAACAAATTTCCTGTTTTTGGCTTGAAATTTGTTTGTTTGATTTTCAGGGTAGGTAGGAGGTAGGTAGGTTTATTTGTTTTGACTTTTCATTCACAATTTATCATACGAGTAGGAATGTAGGTAGGTATGTAGGTACCTACCTAGGTAACTTTTAATTGTTTGACACTAGAGTCTGTCAATGTGGTGGTTGAATTTCAGCCAGTGGGCGATATCATAGTGGCTAGGTAGGTTTTATAAGTTTTAGTTGTCAAATAATTTTTTTTATTTGAGTGTGGGTAGGTAGGTACCTACCTAATATCAATTTTTGAAATATATACCTACCTACGCATATGTACCTACAACACTGTTCGTTTAATTAAAACTACCTATATGTATATATACTACATAGGTATGTAGTTAACATTTTTATTTTTCAAATCAACCAGAAGGAGAAAATGAATGTAAAAACATAAAAAACGTTGACGAGAGCGTTTTTTTTTTCAATTTTCCCAACTCCGGCGTGACGTGACGACGAGAAACGTTTCATTGTGCATACCCTGGCGTTTCCTCGTATACTTACATGATTTGAAATCGGCTTGACAACTACGACGAGTTCTCGTCACGCTCACGTCGCTTTTTCACGTCGCATTGTGAATCGAGCATTAGTCGTTTGCGTTGTCGTTGTCGTCGTCGCCATCAACCTTGAAGCAAGGAATATATTTTTTTTTGTGGGAAAGAATAATGCGTATAGGTATACCTACATTCGTATCGTATATTATCAAGGGTAGGTTGATTTTAATGGGGGAAAGAAAAATATGGTCATGTTGTGTATTGCTGCATTTACACGAATGGCAAAATGCCATTATATCTGTCAAATCATATCCATTTTTCTTTTCATCGTGTAAACGCTCTAAATACTGGCAATATTTTTGCCAACAATGGCAGAGATAATTTGGCATAAAATGCTGCCATTAATATGACTATATGTAAACACTTTACTGACGCCATTTTCCGAAATTATGCCATTCTAGATAAGAATGAACTTGCTCATTCTTTTATGGCATGTTGCCAGTATTTTGAAACCTGCCAATATATGAACTCGTGTAAATGCATGTCATAAAAAAATTATTTTTGCCATTATTTTACCATTTTTTTTGGCAGAAATATTGGCATCTTTGCCATTCGTGTAAATCCGGCAAAAGTATATTTATATATTTGTATATGCCATCGTATAGGTATTATAGAGGGTAGTTTTTATATTAAGGGTATTCATGCAACGTCGAAAAGCCATCGTAAACGTCGTAAGCGTCGGAAAGTTTACGACATCGTAAACGAACTGTCACAATTTGTATGAAAATTATTTACGATAAATCGTAAGCTTTACCACACGAATTTGTGTCGTAAACGTCGTAAATGAAAGTATAGTAAACGTGGAAAATTTTTATAAAAGTATGATGACATTTTATGTTTCAAAATTTGACAACAACAAATATTTCAGTATCACAGAGCATTTTTAATTATTTTTTTCAAACGATTAAACAAAATAAATTAAATCCGCCGAATTTGTTCACCGCATCATAATGCAATTAGATAAAGGGGCGTTCATGAAACGTGTGTCGGAAACTTTACGATTTTACGGCGTCGGAAAGTTTCCGACGTTGCATGAATACCCTTATTAAATTGTCTGGCAAAGATTTCTTATTTGCCGTGAAATTTGTTGCAAGTGCAAGATTTTGAGCATATTTTTTTGCGGGAAAGGAAAATATAACTAAATAGGTAGATATAGGCATTCGTATAAATAATGAATGGTAGGTTTTATTAATATAAGACAAATTGTTAATATAATAAAAATTGTTGGATGATTTTGAGTTTGACCTGAAATTTTTTACAAAAAATTTACAATTTATTCTGCAGAGGAATACCTATATAAGTTAATGAAAAAAGTGAGAATTTGTATGCAAGTTGAGGTAGGTAGATCCTTGGTGGTAGGTAGATTGTATACCTAGGTACAGAAAATAAAAACAAATTTCCTGTTTTTGGCTTGAAATTTGTTTGTATGATTTTCAGGGTAGGTAGGAAGGAGGTAGGTAGGTTTTTTTTTAGTTTGACTTTTCATTCACAATTTATCATACGGGTAGGAATGTCGGTAGGTATGACACTAGAGTCTGTCTATGTGGTGGTTGAATTTCAGCCAGTGGCAATATAATAGCAGGTTTTATAAGTTTTAGTTGTCAGATAATTTTTTTTATTTGAGTGTAGGTTAGGTAGGTACCTACCTACCTAGCAGTTTTTGAAATATATACCTAGCTACGACATGTACCTACAACATTGTTCGTTTAATTAAAACTACCTATAGGTATGTATACTACACAGGTATGTAGCTAACATTTTCATTTTTCAAATCAACCAGAAGGCGAAAATGAATGTAAATTGCAAGATGGGTAGTGCACTGAAAATTGAGTTATACACAGCTATAGGTAGGTATGCACATACTTATATGTATACAGTGTGTCCGGTAATTCATAACCCATACTTTGACATGTGATTTTTGGGCATATTCTTAGAAAAAAATTGTTTTATATTAAAGTCTGATTTTCAATATTTGACATAATTTGTTGACGATTTAAAAAGGGGCAAACTGTGGTGTACCCTGACACCTTTTAAGGTTAATTTCTCTGTCAGTGCTAATGGTAGGGACCTCATTTTTGACTTTTTTTAGTAAGAAATAACTAGTCTTTAAAGCTACGTTTAAGTTAAGCCGATATGTGTTTAGGGTTGCTAGATATTTAATTTTAAATGGTGTTCAATTTTTCTTGCCCGAGCAAAATTTTGACTATGAGGTCAATTTTTTATTCAAAAAATGACTAATAACATAAAGATTTATTATTTTTACCTGATGAACAGAACAATAATAAAAAAACTCATTAATAAGTGCACCCAAAAACCCATACATTTTATGATACTTGGGAAAATCTAAACCAGGTAAAAAATCTAATTTTGGGTTTTTTACATACCAGCACCTATTTGATTGGGTTAGCTTTGGTAAGTTTAATACCTTTTTTGAAACTACAGACAAATAGGCAATTTTTGAAATATAAAACCTGTATTGAGCTATTTGAATTTTGTTCAGGGAGCTCTTCAAAAGATTGAGGTCAAAATTAATTTTGGCAAAGTTCAATATTAACTAATGAATTGTAGGCAAATGGTGATGCTAATGAAAAATATTTTACTCAGCAAAGTTAGTGGAACTATAAGTCAATGTTTTAATGCAAAATTTGTAAAAAAAAAAAACAAAAATCAATTGTGGACAGGGTGAGCAAAAAACTGGTTCAAAGTAAGATTTTTTTTTCGAATTTTAAAAGAATAGCCGTCACTCGAGAACTGCTATGATTCGGTATGGAAAAGGTACCAAAATTCTCATAGGGTATGCCCTGGCCTTTCACCAGTTCTTGGTTTGGACCATTGTTAAAGGGACACCCTGTATATGTACCTAGGTAGGTACATATACAGATCAGACTTGATCTCAATTTATTTTTAAATTTTGGTACACGAATTTACTTACTTAGGTCCTCGGACCTATTACGTCCGTGATGTTTCCCTTACGGGACATAGGGCCTCCACTACACCTACGTGCCATCGTGTACGATTTCTTGAAATATATTTCAGCTCTCTCCAACTTTTCCGCAGTCGTGCCGATTCCTGTTCGACCGTTCTTCGGCATGTACTTCTATGCCGGCCCACTTGTCTTCCCTCCTGTGTGAGCGGGTTCCACTGCATTGCTTGAGATGCAATGCACCGATCGCCTTTTCGAAGCGTATGGGCAATCCACTGCCACTTTCTTCTTCGTATAATAGAGTCTATGGGCTCCAGACCCGTTCTCGCATGAAGTTCGGCATTGGAGATACGGTTGGGCCAGAAAATCCTCAAGATGTTTCGTAGACATCTATTAACGAAGGTTTGCAGCTTTCTAGTGACAGTTTCAGTGACTTTCCAAGTGCTGCAGCCGTAAAGCAGAACGGATTCAACATTGGAGCGGAACAGTCGTAGCTTGTTCTTTAAGCTAAAAGAGTTGTTTCTCCATATTTTGGACAGCATTCCGAACGCAGCCTTTGCTTTTCTGATTCGGCTGTTTACGTCCAGTTCAGTTCCGCCACCCGTAGAGACAATACTCCCAAGATATTGGAAATCCTCTACCATCTCTACCGGTTGTCCAGAAATATTTACTTGGATTGATGAGGAAGTTCCAAGGCTGATCCTTTTAGTTTTTGCCGAGTTGATCTTAAGCCCTACGTTTTCTGCTTCTCTCTCCACCCTTGTTGCCATTTGATGGAGATCCATGATCCTATGAGAGAGTAAGCATACGTCGTCCGCGTAGTCTAGATGTTTGAAGTGAGATTGCAGAGTCCACTGAATTCCTCCATTTCCATTTGACAAAGCTGCGTGCAGTACGTCACTTATCACCAACAGGAACAGTATTGGTGACAGTATACAGCCTTGCCTAACTCCACTTTGGATTTCAAACTCCTCTGACAGCCTACCTTTGTGCAAAACGTGACACCTGGATCCATCATATGTAGCCTTGATAATAGCAATCAATTTATCTGGGATGCCCCTCCTGCGCAAAGCAAGCCAAATAAATTCTCTATTGACACTGTCGAACGCCTTTTCAAAATCGATGAACAGCAGGTGAAGTGGTGATCGATATTCAACGCACTGTTCGACGATGATCCGCAAGGTGTTGATGTGATCCACACAGGAAGATCCAGTGCGGAAACCTGCTTGTTCGGCGTCGAGTGTGTCTTCGAGGTGGTCTTTAATTCGGTCCAATACTATCCTTGCTATTATCTTGGCTACTGCAGGCAGAACGCATATTCCTCTCCAGTTTTCGCACTGTGTGAGATCTCCTTTCTTTGGGAGCTTGACAATCATTCTTTTTTTCCACTCTTCAGGAAAGCTCTCTGTTTCCCAAGCTCTCTTAATAAGTGGGTGCAGTAGCTCGCTCGATGTCGTTGGGGCTGCTCCTAAGAGCTCTGCAGGAATACCGTCAAGTCCAACCGCTTTGTACACGAATTTGATTTCGGTATATTTGTGTTTACCGAGGCTACGCGGTACTTAGCGTTAATTTTCGGTACTGTACCGGTCGTTTTGGTACAGGACCTTAGGTTATCTATACTTTAAAAAACTAGAAATCTTAAAACAATTTTTCTGAAAAACAATTTTTAAAAATGAGAACGCCAGGATGAAACGCCAATTTTAATGGACTAAAGGCCGTTAAAAGCTATATTGAATCAATTTTAAAAATACTTTTTTTTTAACAATTACCTTAAATAGAGAACAAAAATTGGAAAAAAATGTACTAATTTTTTTTTCAAAATTTTACTTAACTAAATATTATTTTTTTCTTTATAAACTGCTTCAATTAATTTTAAGTCAAACACTTAAAACTAGAAGATCATTTAAACATTATAATCCAGAAAATTAGACATAAATTCGTTCAAAGTTCGGAAAAATTATGTACAGGGTTTTTGTTTCTGTATCAGCTTTTTTATGGTGTTATGAATTTTTGAGTAAAAGTCCCCATCGATCCTAGCTCCACGTCTATTAAAAAGAGGGCGTAAAAGGTTACGAACCATGGTATTTCGCTGATTTGGATCAAACAAAAATCGTCGACTAATGAAACGTGACGTAAATATTTCAATTTATCATTGAAATATAGGATCAAAAGCGTATCTACAAATATCTGGGGTGAAGGGTTTTTTAAAGGTAGGTGAGGGGGGTTGCAGAATGGGGTGTGGATTTATATTGAAAAAAGTTTATAAAATAGTTTCAATGAAATTGTGAAAAAATGTGATATTTGTCATGATAACGAAGTCATGAAGAGGGTAGACGGGTGGCTTTTGAGGAGGGGTCAGGGGGTATTCAAACCACAAAAAAATATTTTGAGGTAACCTACGCATATGGCACATAGTTTGTCCACTTTTTTGCACAATTCAACTGACACTATTTTATATACTTATTCATTATAAGTCCACACCCCATTCTTCAATCTACAACCGCCCCCCTAGTATAAAAACACCTTTCACCCCAGATATTTGTAAGCACGCTTTTGATCCTATATTTCAATGATAAATTGAAATATTTAGGTCATGTTTCATTAGTCGACGATATTTGTTTGATCAAAGTCAGCGAAATACCATGCTTCGTGACCTTTGACCCCCTCTCTTTAATAGACGCGGAGCAAGGATCGATAGGGACTTCTACTGAAAAATTCACAACACCATAAAAAAGGTGATTCAAAAACCCTGTATATAATTTTTGTATTTTATAACCTTTCATTTGATACTTCCTTTATAAATATCAAAAAATAATTGCCCAAGTTATGGCCATTTACGAATATTTTATGTATAGGTATATAATTGTGTATCACTAGTTTTTTCTTTTAATTTGTTTAAAGCGATAAAAATCAAATTTTG
The DNA here is from genome assembly GCA_949320155.1 of Melangyna quadrimaculata. NCBI lineage: Eukaryota > Metazoa > Arthropoda > Insecta > Diptera > Syrphidae > Melangyna > Melangyna quadrimaculata. The sequence continues at coordinate 114,471,738 of OX439484.1, forward strand.
ATTTTTTTATTCAAACACCCCCAGTTTGTTCCCGTTAGATTAACAAATAGAAAATTATTTACATACTTACTAGTAGGTAACAGGTCGCCAAAGGCGCTATGTTATTTAATGTGAGTCAGGGCTGAGCGTAAATACCTATATATATTTATAAATTAGTTGACTACCTCACGCTACACTTAAAAAAAGAAGTTATTTTAAAGATGTGGCAACCCTTAAAATTTTACTCAATTTAGGCTTATTAAAGTTAGTTTTTTTTTTTGTAAAAAGTTAATTTTTTCCTTGTACAAAATTTAATTATTTTAATAGCGTTAATTTTTTTGTAAAAAAGTTTTTTTTTCGTAAAAAATTGATTTTTTTGTAAAAAAGTTAATTTTTGTTTGTAAAAAGGTTAATTTTTTTTGTACAGAAGTTAATTTTTTTCCTCAACAAATTTTAAACAAAAATTTAGGCACATTTAAAGGCTTATTTTAATGGGTATCTTAATTTGCAAATTCTTTCCAGCAGAAATGAAGTTAGGATTTTTTAAAGCTCCAATTTGAAAATTGGTAGGCGACTGTCGACCATGAACCAAACAGTGAATTTCAGAGAAATTTCCCCAATTTTTAATTACCAAGAGTAACGATTTAGGTAATACCTAGATGCCCTTAAGACTTGACAACATGGTCACATACTGGTAAGTTATAAGTTCAAATTTCTCACTGAAAATCTTAAATAATGGTAGCCATCATTCCTATTAATTTCAAATTTCTAAGCTAACACCTTAAAAAGACAAAAATTTGCGAAAAATAATCATAAACATTCAATTAAAATTTGAGTAGTTCTAGGTACCTACCTACCTACAAGTTTCTACCTAGATATTAATACAAATTATATACAACCATACCTACTTTTCTAGGTTAAAATAAAAAAGCGACATACATAGTGAGATAGGGTTGTGGAATTTAATGAAATTCTTTTGCCCACTGAATGAAGATGTCAGTCCAATCGACATTCACCATGATAGTACTATGGATTTCATATACAAGCCTTCAGGTTGATGATGACGACGACAACGACGACGCAAACGACTAACATAACGTATGTCTACTTCTCTTGTTCTTCTCGCATGTATACTTACTTTACTTTACTTTACTTTTGATGGCGCTCACAGCCCAGTATGGGCTTCGGCCTCAACTAACAAGCCCCTCCAGCCAGCTCTGTCCCTAGCTAGCCGCTTCCAGTTGCGCACACCGAGTGCTTTGATGTCGTCACTCACTTGATTGCGCCACCTGTTACGGGTTCCTCCTCTGCTGCGTACCCCATCGGGGTTGGATTCGAAGACTCGTCGGGCAGGTGCGTTGCTGTCCATACGCTCCACGTGCCCCAGCCATCTCAGCCGCTGTATTTTCAGCTTTTTGACCAGGTCAACGTCGCTGTATAGCCCGTATAGCTCGTCGTTGAATCTTCTCCTCCATACTCCTTCGATACACACCGGACCAAAAATCACACGAAGAATCTTCCTCTCAAAGCACCCTAGCAGATTTTTATCCGAATCTTTCAGTGTCCATGCTTCTGACCCATAAAGCAGGACCGGGATGATTAGGGTTTTGTATAAAGTCTCCTTGGTTCTCTGAGAGAGAGCCTTACTACTTAAATGCCTTCTTAGACCGAAGAAACAGCGGTTGGCAAGAGTAATTCTTCGCTTGATCTCTGCACTGATATCATTCTGCGATGTAATAGTGGAGCCCAGGTAGACAAAGTCCTTGACAACTTCGAAGTTATATCTGTCCATCGTGATATTTTGCCCGAGTCGACGATGTTGAGATTCCTCTCTCGATGACAGCAAATACTTCGTCTTGTCCTCATTAACCGCCAATCCCATTCTAGCCGCCTCCGATTCAATGCTCGCAAATGCCCCTTGCCACAGCTCGCTTCGTTCTGCCGACAATGTCTATGTCATCCGCATATGCAAGCAATTGAACGGACTTTTGATAGATTGTACCGCTGGTGTTGACATGTGCGTTGCGTACAATGGCTTCAAGAACGATGTTGAATAGGTTGCATGATAACGCGTCGCCTTGCCTCAATCCTTTCTCAACATCAAAGGAATCGGTGGTGTTCTTACCAATTTTGACGGAGCAGCGAGTTTCTCCATCGTCATCCTGCACAAGCGGACGAGTTTGGCAGGGATGCCGAGACTCGACATGGCTCTGTATAATTCGTCCCTTTTCACGCTATCATACGCGACTTTAAAATCGATAAAAAGGTGGTGTGTATCGATCTGGAATTCCCGGGATTTTTCTAAAATCTGTCGGAGTGTGAACATTTGATCGACGGTTGACTTGCCTGGCCTAAATCCGCACTGATAAGGGCCGATCAGATCGTTGACAAAAGGTTTTAAGCGGTCACACAGGATGGCCGACAAGATTTTATAAGCGACGTTTAGGAGACTAATTCCTCTGTAGTTGGTACATTTCAGAACATCTCCCTTTTTATGGATGGGGCACACTATACCGAGGTTCCATTCATCGGGCATACTTTCCTCCGACCAAATTTTGCAGATGAGCTGGTGTATGCTCCTAGCCAATTCATCTCCCGCTGATTTAAATAGTTCGGCTTGTAAGCCATCCGCACCTGCAGCCTTGTACGACTTAAGTTTGGATATCGCCAGCCGCACTTCGGTTAGGTCGGGTGGACGGAACTCTTGGCCATCATCGTCCAAGTTGAATGGAGCGTTCTGCCTATTAGCGGCATCTTGGCTGTCTTCGCCATTAAGCAGTCTAGAGAAGTGTTCTTTCGAGATCTTCAGCACTGACTGTGTGTCTACTACCATATTCCCACTTTCATCTCGGCAGGCTTCCGTTCTAGCCTTGAATCCTTGGGTGGATCGCTTCACCCTCTGATAAAATTTTCGAACATCTCCCCTACCGCTACAACCCTCAATAGACTCTACCGCCCGCTTCTCGTGCTCTCTCTTTTTCCTCCTGAGAAGTCGGCGTTCCTCTTTTCGTTTCAGCCCGTAGAGCTCCCGGGCCACTCTCTCAGCAGCTCTCGTTCGAGTCTGCAGCATTGCCTGGTAGGGTTCGTCCTTAGCTGCATGCGCTACCCGGCACTCTTCATCGAACCAGGGGTTTCGTTGTATTCGCCTAGTGAAACCCAGCACATCAGAGGCGGCACTTCTGATGGCTTGTTGACTGTGTTCCCACTGGTCCTCTGCACTTGATGCTGGTGGGGGACCTCCTGAGAGATTAAGAGTTACGTGGTCTGCAAAAGTTCTGGCACTCTCTTGCGATTTAAGCTTCTCGACATCGAATCTTTTCACAGCATCTGCTCTGCGTTGTCGCGTCATGGATATCCGCATACGTAGTCTAGCTACCACCAGGTAGTGATCCGAGTCAATGTTGGCCCCTCGGAACGTTCGGACGTCCAAGATACTGGAAGCATGTCTCGCGTCTATCGCAACGTGGTCGATTTGGTTGACGGTTAGTTGATCACGCGACCGCCAAGTTCCCTTGCGAATATTGAGGTGTTGGAAGTAGGTGCTTGAGATGATCACATTTCCCGGAAGTTTCGTCGTGTAGGCTGTGTCCTCCGACTATCGAAACCAAAGATGCCCTCCTTTCCGAATCTTGCGTTGAAGTCACCAAGAATGATCTTCACGTCGTACTTCGGGCACATATCATACGTTGTCTCCAGGAGATCGTAGAATGCTTCTTTGGTTGAGTCCTCTCTCCCTTCATGGGGGGCATGAACACAGATCAGCGAAATGTTCTTAAATTTGCCCTTGATGCAGATTGTGACCAGGCGCTCGCTTACACTTCGGAAGCCCAAGACTTCTTGCCAAAGTCTTCCCCTTATCACAAAACCACAACCAAAGAGCCGCTGACCCTGTTCCTTCAAGCACCCGCCGTAGTAGATGTCACACGTTTTCAGTCTCCGTATGCCCTCTCCATCCCATCGCACTTCCTGGATGGCTGTTACGTCAGCCTTTAGCCTGTCCAGGTTCTCCACTAATTGTTCGGCTGCACGTGTTCTGTATAAGGACAGGACGTTCCACGTGCAGATCCGAAATTCATTGTCCTTGTTTCGTTTGCTGGGGTCGTCAACTTTAAAATCATCCATATCCGAGGCTTGTTGTTGTTTCGGTACAACAATTTTTTTTTACGTGGTATAACTCCAAGGGTAGGGAGCCAGATAAACCGCTCCTTATGGGCCTGAGCTACAAATATGTCGTAGTAGCCCATATTAGGTGTTCACTAAGTAGTTCAACCTAACTGGAACTGTAGACGGCACCGTTAATTCCATCTAGAGAATTCGTCCGCTGCCACCTCGATGAAGGGAGAAGTGCCTTAGTGGGAACACTCCTCCCCCCCCTCTCTCGTTGGCTATCCCCAACAGCTTTCCACGGGGATTTAAACCCCGTCTCCAGCTGAGGTACTAGACACCCGATGTTCACCACTAGGAGGTTCACCACAATTATATACCTATACATAAAATACTCGTAAATGACCATAACTTGGGCAATTATTTTTTGATATTTATAAACGAAGTATCAAATGAAAGCTTATAAAACACAAAAATTATATACAGGGTTTTTGTTTTTGAATCAGCTTTTTTATGGTGTTATGAATTTTTGAGTAGAAGTCCCCATCGATCCTAGCTCCGCGTCTATTAAAAAGAGGGGGTCAAAGGTCACCAAGCATGGTATTTCGCTGATTTTGATCAAACCAAAATCGTCGATTAATGAAACATGACGTAAATATTTCAATTTATCATTGAAATATAGGATCAAAAGCGTGCTTACAAATATCTGGAGTAAATGGTGTTTTTATAGTTATAGATTGAAGAATGGGGTGTGGACTTATAATGAAAAAGTATATAAAATAGTGTCAGTGGAATTGTGCAAAAAAGTGGACAAACCATGTGCCATATGCGTAGGTTACCTCAAAATATTTATTTTTGGTTTGAATACCCCCTGACCCCTTCTCAAAAACCACCTGTCTACCCTCTTCATGACTTTGTTATCATGACAAATATCACAATTTTGCACAATTTCATTGACACTAGTTTATAAACTTATAAATCCACACTCCATTCTTCATTCTGCAACAACACCCCTCCCCTACCTTTAAAACACCCTTTCACCCCAGATATTTGTAGGCACGCTTTTGATCCTAATTTCAATGATAAATTGAAATATTAACGTCATGTTTCATTAGTCGACGATTTTTGTTTGATCAAAATCAGCGAAATACCATGGTTCGTGACCTTTTCCCCCCTCTTTTTAATAGACGCGGAGCTAGGATCGATGGGGACTTTTACGAAAAAATTCATAACACCATAAAAAAGCTGATTCAAAAACAAAAACTCTGTATATAATTTTTCCGAACTTAGTAGGAATTTATGTCTAATTTTCCTGGATTATAATGTTTAAATGATCTTCTAGTTTTAAGTGTTTGATTAAAAATTAATTGAAGCAGTTCATAAAGAAAAAAATAATATTTAGTCAAGTAAAAGTTTTGTTCTCTAGTTTAAGGTTATTGTTAAAAAAAAGTAATTTTTAAAATTGATTCAATATAGCTTTTAACGGCCTTTAGTCCATAAAAATTGGCGTTTATTAACTTTACAGCGAAAATCAATTGTGAACTATATCCAACCCAATTAGAATTTCTAATCAAAAATTGTTGGAAATTTTGTTACCCGTGGCCTAGCATTGTTTCCATATGAGTTTTTTTATAATACAAATTCTATATACTATTGAAATACATCAGCCAAGTAGAAGACTTAGCATTATTTAATCGGACTTGTTGAATTATTTATTCAATATAGCTTTATACGGCCTTTAGTCCATAAATATTGACGTTTCGTCCCGGCGTTTTCACTTTTTAAAATTGTTTTTCAGAAATATTGTTTTAAGATTTTAGTTTTTTAAAGTATAGATATACCTAAGGTCCTGTACCAAAACGACCGGTACAGTACCGAAAATTAAAGCTGTGTACCGCGTACCAAAGAAAAGCCTCGGTATACACAAATATACCGAAATCAAATTCGTGTACCAAAATTTAAAAATAAATTGAGATCAAGTCTGATCTGTATATGTACCTACCTAGGTACATATACAGGGTGTCCCATTAAAAATGGTCTAAACAAAGAACTGGTGAAAGTCGAGGCCATACCCTATGAGAAATTTGGTAACTTTTCCATACCGAATCATAGCAGTCCTCGGGTAACGGCAATTTTTTGAAATTTGAAAAAAAAATCTTACTTTTAACCAGTTTTTTGCTCACCCTGTCCACAATTGATTTTTGTTTTTTTTTTTGTACGAATCTTGCATTAAAACATTGACTTATAGTTCCACTAACTTTACTGAGTAAAATATTTTTCATTGGCGTCACCATTTGCCTAAAATGCATTAGTTAATATTGAACTTTGCCAAAATAAATTTTGACCTCAATATTCTGAAGAGCTCCCTGAACAAAATTCATATGGCTCAATACAGGTTTTATATTTCAAAAATTGCTTATTTTTCTGTAGTTTTTAAAAAGGTATAAAACTTGCCAAAGCTATGTTCAAAGAGACAGTTATAACCGTTTGAACCCAATAAAAAAAAACCAAAATTCGATTATTTACCTGGTTTAGATTTTCCCAAGTATCATAAAATGTATGGGTTTTTGGGTGCACTTTTTTAATGACTTTTTTTTATTATTGTTTTGTTCATCAGGTAAAAATAATAAAGTATTTTGTTATCAGGCATTTTTTGAAAAAAAAATTGACCTCAAATTTAAAATTTTGCTCGGGCAAGAAAAATTGAACACCATTTAAATATCTAGCAACCCTAAACACTGATCGACTTTACTTAAACGTAGTTTTAAAGGCTAGTTAGGTGTTTCTTACTAAAAAAATCCAAAATGAGGTCCCTACCATTAGCACTGACAGAGAAATTAACCTTAATAGGGGTCAAGGAACACCAAAGTTTGCCTTTTTTTAAATCCTCAAAAAATGATGTCAAAGTTGCAAATCAGACTTTACTATAAAACAATTTTTTTCATAGAATATGACCAAAAATCACATGCCAAAGTATGGGTTACGAATTACCGGACACCCTGTATACATATAAGTATGTGCAAACCCTACCTATAGCTGTGTATAATTCAATTTTCAGTGCAATGTCCGTCTTGCAATTTACATTCATTTTCGCCTTCTGGTTGATTTGAAAAATAAAAATGTTAGCTACATACCTATGTAGTATACATGCGTATTGTTTTCATCTAAACTGCCCGCCATAAGTAACCCGCCCGTGAGGGACTCGCCAAACACCAATGCTGGGCACCGCACCGTGGTGTATAGAATTTGCACCTGTGCACTATTAAATTAATAATGAATTAATTCAATCAATTGGTAGTAGGGAACTTTGCCGGGGGTCTTGTTAAAGAAATTAATTAATTTCAGGTGAATTTCATTGGGAAATTTCGATCTGGATGAACTTCGGAGTATGGCACATCAATCGAAAAGAAATTTCATGCCGAATACGAAGAAACGAATATCTTGACGATTCATTGTGACCTGCGGAAAACTAATTCGGTGACAGCTGGACAGAAATGGCGGGAAATGGAAAGCTTCCAGCAGTTCGACAGTGGAGAGTGGAAAACACGGAAAATCACTGGAAGACAGTTGCTGCCCTATAAAAGGACACCTCATCTTTGGGGAAGACACAGTTGATTTGGCTTCTTCCGGCGACGAAATAATAATAATAAACAGAAAAGAAAAAATTAAATTAAAAATCAAACAAAACCAAATAAATAAATCCTCTCGGGAACCGCTAACTTAATAACTGACATTATTTTATTTCTTGTTTTATTTTCTTTTGTCGTCCGCCATAGGTTCGCTTTCGTTACAGTATGTATGTATTTCAAAAATTGCGAGGGAGGTAGGTACCTACCTAACCTACACACAAATAAAAAATTATTTTACAACTAAAACTTATAAAACCAACCTACCCACTATGATATCGCCCACTGGCTGAAATTTAACCACCACATTGACAGATTCAAGTGTCAAACAATTAAAAGTTACCTAGGTAGGTACTTACATACCTACCTACATTCCTACTCGTATGATAAATTGTGAATGCAAAGTCAAACCAAATAAGCCGACCTACCCTGAAAATCAAACAAACAAATTTCAAGCCAAAAACAGGAAATTTGTTTTTATTATCTGTACCAAGGTATACAATCTACCTACGAACAAGAACCTACCTACCCCAACTTGCATACGAATTCTCACTTTTGTCATTAACTTATTTAGGTATTCCTCGGCATAATAAATTGTAAATTTCTTGTCAAAAATTTCAGGTCAAACTCAAAATCATCCAACAATCTAGATATTAATAAAACCTACCATTCATTATTTATACGATTATATCTACCTATTTAGTTATATTTTCCTTTCCCGCAAAAAAAAAATATGCTCAAAATCTTGCACTTGCAACAAATTTCACGGCAAATAAGAAATCTTTGCCAGACAATTTAATATAAAAACTACCCTCAATAATACCTATACGATGGCATATACAAATATATAAAAATACTTACACAACATGACCATATTTTCCTTATTTGCCGCATTAAAATCAACCTATCCTTGATAATATACGAATGTTGGTATACCTCTACGCATTATTCTTTCCCACGAAAAAAAAAACTATATTCCTTGCTTCAAGGTTGATGACGACGACGACAACGACGACGCAAACGACTAACATAATGTACCTATGTCTACCCTCTACTTCTCTTGTTCTTCTCGCATATATCATATCAGTAAATTAAGAAAAAAAAAAATTACTTTGCACATTCAATCAAAGAGGACACAAACATTTTTTTGTCATTCTCAACGTTTAAAAAAAACCTTCAATTGGTAATCTCGCTTACTCCATTTGATTCTTATTAGAATCGAAAAAAATACATTTCTCTTGCTCTAACTACATAAGTCTCGATTCTCCGATTAATGCAAGTCTCCGCCGAAAATTGTCTCCCAAAAATGGACTTCTCCGCCAGCTAATGTGGCGCCACCACAGGCAGTGGATCGTCTATGATGAGAAAAAGGTGAAGAGAATGACAAAAAAATGTTCGTATCCTCTTTGATTGAATGTGCAAAGTAATTTTTTTTTCTTAATTTACTGATATGATACATGCGAGAAGAACAAGAGAAGTAGGGAGTAGACATAGGTACATTATGTTAGTCGTTTGCGTCGTCGTTGTCGTCGTTGTCATCAACCTTGAAGCAAGGAATATAGTTTTTTTTTCGTGGGTGGTTTTTGAGAAGGGGTCAGGGGGTATTCAAACCAAAAATAAATATTTTGAGGTAACCTACGCATATGGCACATGGTTTGTCCACTTTTTTGCACAATTCCACTGACACTATTTTATATACTTTTTCATTATAAGTCCACACCCCATTCTTCAATCTACAACTATAAAAACACCATTTACTCCAGATATTTGTAAGCACGCTTTTAATCCTATATTTCAATGATAAATTGAAATATTTACGTCATGTTTCATTAATCGACGATTTTGGTTTGATCAAAATCAGCGAAATACCATGCTTGGTGACCTTTGACCCCCTCTTTTTAATAGACGCGGAGCTAGGATCGATGGGGACTTCTACTCAAAAATTCATAACACCATAAAAAAGCTGATTCAAAAACAAAAACCCTGTATATAATTTTTGTGTTTTATAAGCTTTCATTTGATACTTCGTTTATAAATATCAAAAAATAATTGCCCAAGTTATGGTCATTTACGAGTATTTTATGTATAGGTATATAATTGTGGTGAACCTCCTAGTGGTGAACATCGGGTGTCTAGTACCTCAGCTGGAGACGGGGTTTAAATCCCCGTGGAAAGCTGTTGGGGATAGCCAACGAGAGAGGGGGGGAGGAGTGTTCCCACTAAGGCACTTCTCCCTTCATCGAGGTGGCAGCGGACGAATTCTCTAGATGGAATTAACGGTGCCGTCTACAGTTCCAGTTAGGTTGAACTACTTAGTGAACACCTAATATGGGCTACTACGACATATTTGTAGCTCAGGCCCATAAGGAGCGGTTTATCTGGCTCCCTACCCTTGGAGTTATACCACGTAAAAAAAAATTGTTGTTCCGAAACAACAACAAGCCTCGGATATGGATGATTTTAAAGTTGACGACCCCAGCAAACGAAACAAGGACAATGAATTTCGGATCTGCACGTGGAACGTCCTGTCCTTATACAGAACACGTGCAGCCGAACAATTAGTGGAGAACCTGGACAGGCTAAAGGCTGACGTAACAGCCATCCAGGAAGTGCGATGGGATGGAGAGGGCATACGGAGACTGAAAACGTGTGACATCTACTACGGCGGGTGCTTGCAGGAACAGGGTCAGCGGCTCTTTGGTTCTGGTTTTGTGATAAGGGGAAGACTTAGGCAAAAAGTCTTGGGCTTCCGAAGTGTAAGCGAGCGCCTGGTCACAATCCGCATCAAGGGCAAATTTAAGAACATTTCGCTGATCTGTGTTCATGCCCCCCATGAAGGGAGAGAGGACTCAACCAAAGAAGCATTCTACGATCTCCTGGAGACAACGTATGATATGTGCCCGAAGTACGACGTAAAGTTCATTCTTGGTGACTTCAACGCAAGATTCGGAAAGGAGGGCATCTTTGGTTTCGATAGTCGGAGGACACAGCCTACACGACGAAACTTCCGGGAAATGTCATCATCTCAAGCACCTACTTCCAACACCTCAATATTCGCAAGGGGACTTGGCGGTCGCGTGATCAACTAACCGTCAACCAAATCGACCACGTTGCGATAGACGCGAGACATGCTTCCAGTATTTTGGACGTCCGAACGTTCCGAGGGGCCAACATTGACTCGGATCACTACCTGGTGGTAGCTAGACTTCGTATGCGGATATCCATGACGCGACAACGCAGAGCAGATGCTGTGAAAAGATTCGATGTCGAAAAGCTTAAATCGCAAGAGAGTGCCAGAACTTTTGCAGACCACGTAACTCTTAATCTCTCAGGAGGTCCCCCACCAGCATCAAGTGCAGAGGACCAGTGGGAACACTGTCAACAAGCCGTCAGAAGTGCCGCCTCTGATGTGCTGGGTTTCACTAGGCGAATACAACGAAACCCCTGGTTCGATGAAGAGTGCCGGCTAGCGCATGCAGCTAAGGACGAGGCCTACCAGGCAATGCTGCAGACTCGAACAAGAGCTGCTGAGAGAGTAGCCCGGGAGCTCTACGGGCTGAAACGAAAAGAGGAATGCCGACTTCTCAGGAGGAAAAAGAGAGAGCACGAGAAGCGGGCGGTAGACTCTATTGAGGGTTGTAGCGGTAGGGGAGATGTTCGAAAATTTTATCAGAGGGTGAAGAGATCCACCCAAGGATTCAAGGCTAGAACGGAAGCCTGCCGAGATGAGAGTGGGAATATGGTAGTAGACACACAGTCAGTGCTGAGGATCTGGAAAGAACACTTCTCTAGACTGCTTAATGGCGAAGACAGCCAAGATGCCGCTAATAGGCAGAACGCTCCATTCAACTTGGACGATGATGGCCAAGAGTTCCGTCCACCCGACCTAACCGAAGTTCGGCTGGCGATATCCAAACTTAAGTCGTACAAGGCTGCAGGTGCGGATGGCTTACAAGCCGAACTATTTAAATCAGCGGGAGATGAATCGGCTAGGAGCATACACCAGCTCATCTGCAAAATTTGGTCGGAGGAAAGTATGCCCGATGAATGGAACCTCGGTATAGTGTGCCCCATCCATAAAAAGGGAGATGTTCTGAAATGTACCAACTACAGAGGAATTAGTCTCCTAAACGTCGCTTATAAAATCTTGTCGGCCATCCTGTGTGACCGCTTAAAACCTTTTGTCAATGATCTGATCGGCCCTTATCAGTGCGGTTTTAGGCCAGGCAAGTCAACCTTCGATCAAATGTTCACACTCCGACAGATTTAAGAAAAATCCCGGGAATTCCAGATCGATACACACTACCTTTTTATCGATTTTAAAGTCGCGTATGATAGCGTGGAAAGGGACGAATTATACAGAGCCATGTCGAGTCTCGGCATCCCTGCCAAACTCGTCCACTTGTGCAGGATGACGATGGAGAAATCTCGCTGCTCCGTCAAAATTCCTAAGAACACCACTGATTCCTTTGATGTTGAGAAAGGATTGAGGCAAGGCGACGCGTTATCATGCAACCTATTACACATCGCTCTTGAAGCCATTGTACGCAACGCACATGTCAACACCAGCGGTACAATCTATCAAAAGTCCGTTCAATTGCTTGCATATGCGGATGACATAGACATTGTCGGCAGAACGAAGCGAGCTGTGGCAGGGGCATTTGCGAGCATTGAATCGGAGGCGGCTAGAATGGGATTGGCGGCTAATGAGGACAAGACGAAGTATATGCTGTCACCGAGAAAGGAATCTCAACATCGCCCACTCGGGCAAAATATCACGATGGACAGATATAACTTCGAAATTGTCAAGGACTTTGTCTACCTGGGCTCCACTATTACATCGCAGAATGACATCAGTGCAGAGATCAAGCGAAGAATTACTCTTGCCAACCGCTGTTTCTTCGGTCTAAGAAGGCATTTAAGTAGTAAGGCCCTCCCTCAGAGAACCAAGGAGACTTTATACAAAACCCTAATCGTCCCGGTCCTGCTTTATGGGTCAGAAGCATGGACACTGAAAGATTCGGATAAAAATCTGCTAGGGTGCTTTGAGAGGAAGATTCTTCGTGTGATTTTCGGTCCGGTGTGTATCGAAGGAGTATGGAGGAGAAGATTCAACGACGAGCTATACGGGCTATACAGCGACGTTGACCTTGTCAAAAAGCTGAAAATACAGCGGCTGAGATGGCTGGGGCACGTGGAGCGTATGGACAGCAACGCACCTGCCCGACGAGTCTTCGAATCCAACCCCAATGGGGTACGCAGCAGAGGAAGAACCCGTAACAGGTGGCGCAATCAAGTGAATGACGACATCAAAGCACTCGGTGTGCGCAACTGGAAGCGGCTACCTAGGGACAGAGCTGGCTGAAGGGGCTTGTTAGTTGAGGCCGAAGCCCATCCTGGGCTGTGAGCGCCATCAAAAGTAAAGTAAGTAAGTAAGTATATAATTGTGTATCACTAGTTTTTTTTTTATTTTTTTAAAGCGATAAAAATCAAATTTTGATTTTTTTATCCAAACGCCCCCACTTTGTTCCCGTTAGATAAACAAATAGAAAATTATTTACATACTTACTAGAAGGTAGCAGGTCGCCAAAGGCGGCCGTCCCCAAAGGCGCTATGTAATTTAATGTGAGTCAGGGCTGGGCGTTAATACCTATATAGGTAGGTAAAAATTAGTTGACTACCTCACGCTTCACTTAAAAAACGAAGTTGTTTTAAAAATGTGGCAACCCTTAAAATGTTACTCAATTTAGGCTTATTAAAGTTAGTTTTTTTTGTAAAAAGTTAATTTTTTCCTTGTACAAAATTTAATTATTTTAATAACGTTAATTTTTTTTTTGTAAAAAAGGTAATTTTTGTTTGTAAAAAAGTTAATTTTTTTCCTCAATAAATTTTAAACAAAAATTTAGGCACTTTAAATGTGCCTTATTTGGCTTATTTTAATAGGTATCTTAATTTGAAAATTCTTTCCAGCAGAAATGAAGTTAGGATTTTTTAAAACTCCAATTACAAAATTGGTAGGCGATTGTCGACCATGAACCAAACACAGAATTTCAAAGAAATTTCAGCAATTTTTAATTATCAAGAGTAATGATTTAGGTAATACCTAGATGCCCTTAAGACTCAAGAACATGGTCACATAGTGGTAAGTTATAAGTTCAAATTTTTCACTGAAAATCCAAAATAGTGGTAGCCATCATTCCTATTAATTTCAAATTTCTAAACTAACACCTTAAAAAGACAAATATCATCGAAAAATAATCATAAACATTCACTTAAAATTTGGGTAGATCTAGGTACCTACCTACCTACAGGTTCCTACCTAGATATTAATATAAATTATATACAACCATACCTACTTTTCTAGGTTAAAATAAAAAAGCGACATACAAAGCTTACTACCTACCACGAGCTATGCTCATCAAAAAACGTCATCGCCATCAAACTCATAAATTATTGCATCACTCATATTCTTACCAACAGACCTAAATATCTAGAAAGCAAAAAAAAACAATCTACCTACCTATTATGCCTTGACCTTCACGCGCCACGCGCCGGCAGCCGTCACCGTTCCCTTCTTGCACACAAGACACCCAAAGCTGTAAAAAAAAAACACCCTTTCCTCTTTAACCGCACAAAACCCAACAAACCAAGGAGAATTCCCAAAATTTTATTTCACACTTTTTAATTCTCTGCACCTTTGCATAGAAAACTAACCGACAATAAAATGTAAACCAACAAAAAACATCCCTTCTACGTATTTCACTCTAACTGTTATCAATTAGGCTATTCCTTCCCTATTCTTGCAAATAATTCTTCACAAAATTCAAATGTCTCCGTGAGATAGGGTTGTGGAATTTAATGAAATTCTTTTGCCCACTGAATGAAGATGTCAGTCCATACGACATTCACGATGGATTTCATATACAAGGATTGGTGCCACCACAGGCAGTGGGTCGCCCTAAAAAAATTTGTCCATGATAGTACTATGCATGAGACTGCATTAATCGGGACAGGGATGAAAAATCGCCTTTCAGCAATGTATCGAATGTTGAAAAAAAAGTGCATCGAATTGTACTTTTCTATTTTTTTCAATAAATCAATGTAATGGAGAATAATAAATAAACAGAAGCATTTTTTTAAAACAAAACATATCGCGTGTTTGGAGTGGATAACAGCTAAGAACACTTAATTCCCCAAAATTTAGTATAAAGGAATGTTACACTACAACTTTCTTTCTTTAGTAGTACCGATTATTTTATAAACATTTTTCTCGAAATTGCCAAGAGCATTCCACCTAGAGATTGCAGTCCCGGGATCCCGTATCCCGCAATCCGGGGATCCTGGTCCATTTTGGACCCCGAAAATCCCGGGATTGAAATGCCCCAATCTTCATTGTTCGCATACAATATTTTCCTGCTTGCATTTTGTATGCTTTCTTACCTTCAACAACAAACCGACAAACAAATTGAACGTGGAAATCAAAAACACTATAAGTAAATTTGTCAATCTTTCGTATATGTTTTACCCCGAAAACCCATTTGCTTACATTATTGTTATGTTTAAAAATCAATTATGATTCAAAATGTTATTTACCAACACTATCTTTCTAGTAAAATGTATCTCCTTATCTATTTATTTATTTTTTTTATTACATAATACTTTCTGACTGAACTAATATTTTTATTTTTCTGTTTTGTTTTTTAACAGTTTTTATGAATTAGTTTTAAAGGTTACTATTTTTGTGAAATAAATATTAAATTTATGTTCTAAGAGTTTTTTTTTGGAAGTAAATGTTTTTGTTAAACAAATAAAATGAAAATTCCAACGAATATCCAGTATTTTTCCTTTAAACAAATGTCTACTTGTTTCTTATTTTTCTAGACCGAATTATTCTTACCTCCTGATACTACGAGAAGCGTTTTTAATTCAAAAAAAAAAAAAAAAAACAATTTTAACGAATATATATTCTTAATTACTTTTTTAAAAATATTTTGCAAAGCCCGGGATTCAAATTTTTGAATCTCAAAATCCCGGAATTGAAAAAATATATATATTGTAATCTTTAATTCTACCCCTTGAACAATTCAACCATAATGCTAGAGTTTCGTGTAAAAAAGAAACTAGCTGGTGTTTACCCTAAACCGAAGATAGATCTTATTGTGTTAGAAAAATTTACATAAAATAAGCCTAAACTGAGTAACATTTTAAAGGTTGCCACATCTTTAAAATAACTTCTTTTTTTAAGTGAAGCGTGAGGTAGTCAACTAATTTATATACATATACAGGTATTTACGCTCAGCCCTGACTCACATTAAATAACATAGCGCCTTTGGCGACGGGCGCCTTTGGCGACCTGCTACCTACTAGAAATTATGTAAATAATTTTCTATTTGTTAATCTAACGGGAACAAAGTGGGGGCGTTTGAATAAAAAAATCAAAATTTGATTTTAATCGCTTTAAAAAAATTAAAAAAAAACTAGTGATACACAATTATAACTTGGGCAATTATTTTTTGATATTTATAAAGGAAGTATCAAATTAAAGGTTATAAAATACAAAAATTATATACAGGGTTTTTGATTTCAATCAGCTTTTTTATGGTGTTATGAATTTTTGAGTAGAAGTCCCCATCGATCCTAGCTCCGCATCTATTAAAAAGAGGGGGTCAAAGGTCACGAAGCTATTAAACACTATTTTATAAACTTTTTTCAATATAAATCCAAACCCCATTCTTCATTCTGCAACCCCCCCTACCTTTAAAACACCCTTTCACCCCAGATATTTGTACGCACGCTTTTGATCCTAATTTTCAATGATAAATTGAAATATTAACGTCGCGTTTCATTGGTCGACGATTTTTGTTTGATCAAAACCAGCGAAATACCATGCTTCGTGACCTTTTACCCCCTCTTTTTAATAGACGCGGAGCTAGGGTCGATGGGGACTTTAACTCAAAAATTCATAACACCATAAAAAAGCTGATTCAAAAACAAAAACTCTGTGTATAATTTTTCCGAACTTTTAGGAATTTATGTCTAATTTTCCTGGATTATAATGTTTAAGTGATCTTCTAAAAGAAAAAAATAGTATTTAGTCAAGTAAAATGTTGAACAAAAATTTAATACATTTTTTTCCCATTTTTGTTCTCTAGTTTAAGGTTATTGTAAAAAAAAAGTATTATTAAAATTGATTCAATATAGCTTTTAACGGCCCTTAGTCCATAAAAATTGGCGTTTCGTCCCGGCGTTCTCACTTGGACTCTTCAGTTGACAGTCTTGTCAAGACCCAATTTTTATTAAGTTCAGTCCAGCTTACATCAACTTTACAGCGAAAATCAATTGTGAACTATATCCAACCCAACTAGAATTTCTAATCAAGAATTGTTGGAAATTTTGTTACCTGTGGCCTACCATTGTTTACATATGAGTTTTTTTTTTATAATACAAATTCTATATGCTATTGAAATACATCAGCCAAGTAGAAGACTTAGCATTATTTAATTGAACTTGTTGAATTATTGATTCAATATAGCTTTTAACGGCATTTAGTCCATTAAAATTGGCGTGTCGTCCCGGCGTTCTCACTTTTTAAAATTGTTTTTCAGAAAAATTGTTTTAAGATTTTGAAAGTATAGATATACCTAAGGTCCTGTACCAAAACGACCGGTACAGTACCGAAAATTAACGCTGTGTACCGCGTACCAAAGAAAAGCTTCGGTATACACAAATATACCGAAATCAAATTCGTGTACCAAAATTTGAAAATAAATTGAGATCAAGTCTGATCTCTATATGTACCTACCTAGGCACATACACAGGGTGTCCCATTAATAATGGTCCGAACCAAGAACTGGTGAAAGGCCAGGGCATACCCTATGAGAAATTTGGTAACTTTTCCATACCGAATCATAGCAGTTCTCGAGTAACGGCTAATTTTTGAAATTTGAAAAAAAAAATCTTACTTTGAACTAGTTTTTTGCTCACCTTGTTCACAATTGATTTTTGTTTTTTTTTTATAAATTTTGCATTAAAACATTGACTTATAGTTCCATTAACTTTACTGAGTAAAATATTTTGCATTGACATCACCATTTGCCTAAAATTCATTAGTTAATATTGAACTTTGCCAAAATAAATTTTGACCTCAATCTTCTGAAGAGCTCCCTGAACAAAATTCAAATGGCTCAATACAGGGGTTATATTTCAAAAATTGCCTATTTTTCTGTAGTTTTTAAAAAGGTATACAACTTGCCTGAACAAAATTCAAATGGCTCAATACAGGTTTTATATTTCAAAAATTGCCTATTTTTCTGTAGTTTTTAAAAAGGTATACAACTTGCTAAAGCTATGTTTAAATAGACAGTTATAACCGTTTGAACCCAATCAAACAGGTCCTGCAATAAAAGTATTTAAAAAACCCAAAATTCGATTATTTACCTGGTTTAGATTTTCCAAGTATCATAAAATGTATGGGTTTTTGGGTACACTTATTAATGAGTTTAAAAATAATAAAACTTTATGTTATTAGGCATTTTTTGACAAAAAAAAATTGACCTCAAAGTCAAAATTTTGCTCGGGCAAGAAAAATTGAACACCATTAAGAAATAAATATCTAGCAACTCTAAACACATATCGGCTTAACTTAAACGTAGTTTTAAAGGTTAGTTATTTCTAACCAAAAAAATTCCAAAATGAGGTCCTTACCCTTAGCCCTGACAGAGAAATTAACCTTAACAGGGGTCAGGGTACACCAAAGTTTGCCTTTTTCCTCAAAAAATGATGTCAAAGTTGAAAATCAGACTTTATTTATAGAACAATTTGTTCTTAGAATATGACCAAAAATCACATGCGAAAGTATGGGTTACGAATTACCGGACACCCTGTATCCATATAAGTATGTGCATACCTACCTATAGCTGTGTATAATTCAATTTTCAGTGCACTGTCCGTCTTGCAATTTACATTCATTTTCTCCTTCTGGTTGATTTGAAAAATAAAAATGTTAACTACATACCTATGTAGTATACATACCTATAGGTAGTTTTAATTAAACGAACAGTGTTGTAGGTACATAGGCGTAGGTAGGTATATATTTCAAAAATTGATAGTAGGTAGGTACCTACCTACCTACACTCAAATAAAAAAAATTATTTGTCAACTTAAACTTATACAACCTACCTACCCACTATGATATCGCCCACTGGCTGAAATTCAACCACCACATTGACAGACTCTAGTGTCAAACAATTAAAAGTTACCTAGGTAGGTACCTACATACCTACCTACATTCCTACTCGTATGATAAATTGTGAATGAAAAGTCAAACCAAATAAACCTCCTACCTACCCTGAAAATCAAACAAACAAATTTCGAGCCAAAAACAGGAAATTTGTTTTTATTTTCTGTACCTAGGTATACAATCTACCTACCACCAAGAACCTACCTACCTCAACTTGCATACAAATTCTCACTTTTGTCATTAACTTATATAGCTATTCCTGGGCATAATAAATTGTAAATTTCTTGTAAAAAATTTCAGGTCGAACTCAAAATCATCCAACAATTTAGATATTAATAAAACCTACCATTCATTATTTATACGAATATATCTAGGTACCTATTTATTTATATTTTCCTTTCCCGCAAAAAAATATGCTCAAAATTTTGCACTTGCAACAAATTTCACGGCAAATAAGAAATCTTTGCCAGACAATTTAATATAAAAACTACCTTCTAACGGGTGATTTTTTTGAGGTTAGGATTTTCATGCATTAGTATTTGACAGATCACGCGGGATTTCAGACATGGTGTCAAAGAGAAAGAAGCTCAGTATGCTTTGACATTTCATCATGAATAGACTTACTAACGAGCAACGCTTGCAAATCATTGAATTTTATTACCAAAATCAGTGTTCGGTTCGAAATGTGTTTCGCGCTTTACGTCCGATTTATGGTCTACATAATCGACCAAGTGAGCAAACAATTAATGCGATTGTGACCAAGTTTCGCACTCAGTTTACTTTATTGGACATTAAACCAACCACATGAATGCGTACAGTGCGTACAGAAGAGAATATTGCGTCTGTTTCTGAGAGTGTTGCTGAAGACCGTGAAATGTCGATTCGTCGCCGTTCGCAGCAATTGGGTTTGTGTTATTCGACCACATGGAAGATTTTACGCAAAGATCTTGGTGTAAAACCGTATAAAATACAGCTCGTGCAAGAACTGAAGCCGAACGATCTGCCACAACGTCGAATTTTCAGTGAATGGGCCCTAGAAAAGTTGGCAGAAAATCCGCTTTTTTATCGACAAATTTTGTTCAGCGATGAGGCTCATTTCTGGTTGAATGGCTACGTAAATAAACAAAATTGCCGCATTTGGAGTGAAGAGCAACCAGAAGCCGTTCAAGAACTGCCCATGCATCCCGAAAAATGCACTGTTTGGTGTGGTTTGTACGCTGGTGGAATCATTGGACCGTATTTTTTCAAAGATGCTGTTGGACGCAACGTTACGGTGAATGGCGATCGCTATCGTTCAATGCTAACAAACTTTTTGTTGCCAAAAATGGAAGAACTGAACTTGGTTGACATGTGGTTTCAACAAGATGGCGCTACATGCCACACAGCTCGCGATTCTATGGCCATTTTGAGGGAAAACTTCGGAGAACAATTCATCTCAAGGAATGGACCGGTAAGTTGGCCACCAAGATCATGCGATTTGACGCCTTTAGACTATTTTTTGTGGGGCTACGTCAAGTCTAAAGTCTACACAAATAAGCCAGCAACTATTCCAGCTTTGGAAGACAACATTTCCGAAGAAATTCGGGCTATTCCGGCCGAAATGCTCGAAAAAGTTACCCAAAATTGGACTTTCCGAATGGACAACCTAAGACGCAGCCGCGGTCAACATTTAAATGAAATTATCTTCAAAAAGTAAATGTCATGAACCAATCTAACGTTTCAAATAAAGAATCGATGAGATTTTGCAAATTTTATGCGTTTTTTTTTTAAAAAAAGTTCTCAAGCTCTTTAAAAATCACCCTTTATAATACCTATACGATGGCATATACAAACATATAAATATACTTATGCCGGATTTACACGAATGGCAAAGATGCCAATATTTCTGCCAAAAAAATGGTAAAATAATGGCAAAAATAATTTTTTTATGATATGCATTTACACGAGTTCAAATATTGGCAGGTTTCAAAATACTGGCAACATGCCATAAAAGAATGAGCAAGTTCATTCTTATCTAGAATGGCATAATTTCGGAAAATGGCGTCAGTAAAGTGTTTACATATAGTCATATTAATGGCAGCATTTTATGCCAAATTATCTCTGCCATTATTGGCAAAAATATTGCCAGTATTTAGAGCGTTGAAAAGAAAAATGGATATAATTTGACAGCTATAATGGCATTTTGCCATTTGTGTAAATGCAGCATTACACAACATGACCATATTTTTCTTTCCCGCATTAAAATCAACCTACCCTTGATAATATAAGATACGAATGTAGGTATACCTGTACGCATTATGGCTAAAACAGATGTGCAGCGAGTCTGGACGCCTCTCTGCATGCAGAGCTGCACACGAAACACATGTGCATAGTTTCTAACATTCATGATGCATAGTTATGTCAAACAAATACATGAAAGCACAGCGTTGCCGATGTCACACAATAGTGTTGGAATGAGATTTTCTTCGTTGGCCAATGGAAGGTTGGCAACGCCGACTTCATGGATTCTTAAACAAAAATCACCAACACAAACGAATTTTTTGAAAGAATGGCAGGTGGTGTCAATATGAGTAATGCCAAATAGCAATTATTTAGAAATGTTCGTTTTTCAGTTGTGGCTGCAATGAAACTAGGCAGCAAATTTAGAAATAGAGACATCGTGCAGCGCTGCGCTGCATGCAGACTTTGAGTGAATCGGCTCCCATAAGAACATGTGTAATTTAATTTCGCTGCATGAAAAAAGCTGCACATCTGTTTAATGCCTAAAACAGATGTGCAGCTTTTTCCATGCAGCGAAATTAAGTTACACAGGTTCTTATGGGAGCCGATTCACTCCACGTCTGCATGCAGCGCAGCGCTGCACGATGTCTCTATTTCTAAATTTGATGCCTAGTTTCATTGCAGCCACAACTGAAAAACGAAAATTTCTAAATAATTGCTATTTGGCATAACTCATATTAACATCACCTGCCATTCTTTCAAAAAATTTGTTTGAGTTGGTGATTTTTGTTTAAGAATCCATGAAGCCGGCGTTGCCACCCTACCATCGTCCAACGAAGAAAATCTCATTCCAACACTATTGTGTGACATCGGCAACGCTGTGCTTTCATGTATTTGTTTGACATAACTATGCATCATGAATGTCAGAAACTATGCACATGTGTTTCGTGTGCAGCTCTGCATGCAGAGATGCGTGCAGACTCGCTGCACATCTGTTTTTGCCATAAGGCATTATTCTTTCACACAAAAAAAAAAAACTATATTCCTTGCTTCAACCAAGGTTGATGACGACGACGCAAACGACTAATGTTCGATTCACAATGCGACGTGAAAACGCGACGTGAGCGTGACGAGAACTCGTCGTGGTTGTCAAGCCGATTTCAAATCATGTAAGTATACGAGGAAACGCCAGGGTATGCACAATGAAACGTTTCTCGTCGTCACGTCACGCCGGAGTTGGGAAATTGAAAAAAAAACGCTCTTCTCGACGTGTTTTATGTTTTTTTTTATATTTGACTGATGGTGAATTTTGTGAAAACAACAGATAAGTGTAATTTAACAAAAATGAATATAAATTTTGTTGATAATGAAATTATATTTATAGATCTATTTGTGTTGACAATATTATAATGTTGTATTGTTTTAATTTCTTTGCATTTTTAGCCGAAAATCATTTCACCAGCCCAATGGACAATCACAATTATAATATTTAAATAATTAAAGTAATTTCAGTTTGATTTTTTTCATTATTTTGAACGCACACTGCACAGCAAGAACAAAAATAATAAATAATTTAACGCTGTCAAAAAACTCATCGTCAAGAAACTCGTCGCATTGTGAATTGGGAACGATTTTAAAACTAGAGAAATAATGACAGCGATTCACGTCATGCTCTCGTCACGTTTTCACGTTGCATTGTGAATCAAGCTTAACATAATTTATGTCTACTCTCTACTTCTCTTGTTCTTCTCGCATATATCATATCAGTAAATTAAGAAAAAAAAATTACTTTGCACATTCAGTCAAAGAGGATACGAACATTTTTTTGTCATTCTCTTCACCTTTTTCTCATCATAGACGTTTAAAAATAACCTTCAATTGGTAATCTCGCTTACTCCATTTGATTCTTATAAGAATCGGAAAAAATACACTTCTCTTGCTCTAACAACATAAGTCTCGATCCTCCGATTAATGCAAGTCTCCCAAAAATGGAAGTCTCCGCCGAAAATTGTCTCCCAAAAATGGATTTCTCCGCGAGCTAAAGTGGCGCCACCACAGGCAGTGGGTCGCCCATGATAGTACTATTGATTTTATATACAAGGGGGCGACCCACTGCCTGTTGTGGCGCCACTTTTGCTCGCGGAGAAATCCATTTTTGGGAGACAATTTTCGGCGGAGAGTTTTTTGGGAGACATGCATTAATCGGATAATCGAGACTTATGTAGTTAGAGCAAGAGAAGTGTATTTTTTTTTTTGATTCTAATGAGAATCAAATGGAGTAAGCGAGATTACCAATTGAAGGTTTTTTTAAACGTCTATGATGAGAAAAAGGTGAAAAAGGATGAGAAAGGTTGCGTCGTCGTTGTCGTCGTCGTCATCAACCTTGAAGCAAGGAATATAGTTTTTTTTTTTGTGGGAAAGAATAATGCGTATAGGTATACCTACATTCGTTTTCGTATATTATCAAGGGTAGGTTGATTTTAATGCGGGAAAGAAAAATATGGTCATGTTGTGTAAGTATATGTATATATTTGTATATGCCATCGTTTAGGTATTATTAAGGGTAGTTTTTATATTAAATTGTCTGGCAAAGATTTCTTATTTGACGTGAAATTTGTTGCAAGTGCAAGATTTTGAGCATATTTTTTTCGGGAAAGGAAAATATAACTAAATAGGTAGATATATTAGTATAAATAATGAATGGTAGGTTTTATTAATATCTAAATTGTTGGATGATTTTGAGTTTGACCTGAAATTTTTTACAAGAAATTTACAATTTATTATGCCCAGGAATACCTATATAAGTTAATGACAAAAGTGAGAATTTGTATGCAAGTTGAGCTAGGTAGGTTCTTGGTGGTAGGTAGATTGTATATCTAGGTACAGAAAATAAAAACAAAATTCCTGTTTTTGGCTTGAAATTTGTTTGTTTGATTTTCAGGGTAGGTAGGTTTATTTGGTTTGACTTTTCATTCACAATTTATCATACGAGAAGGAATGTAGGTAGGTACCTACCTAGGTAACTTTTAATTGTTTGACACTAGAGTCTGTCAATGTGGTGGTTGAATTTCAGCCAGTGGGCGATATCATAGTGGGTAGGTAGGTTTTATAAGTTTTAGTTGTCAAATATTTTTTTTTTTTATTTGAGTTTAGGTTAGGTAGTAACCTACCTACCTAGCAATTTTTGAAATATATACCTAGCTACGCCTATGTACCTACAACATTGTTCGTTTAATTAAAACTACCTATAGGTATCAGTGGCGTGGCGTCCATATAACACGATTCCTACCGCCTTCCCTTTTAAAAATTCCACGAAAAATACTATCAAATAAACAGAAACATAAACTATGTTACCCTACCAATTTGAATTATAAAATTCGCACAAACACACAAACATAAGCTATCGAATAATCACCGTCAATTCATTCTTCTCATCGCTCTTTGCTCAACTGCTGAACATACGCTCTCTTTGAAAATAAAACACGTCTTTCACCGTCTTATAAAATTTGTTTTGTATCCCTTTCTTCCCGTAGCATTTTTGTTTCTAGATCCTCTTTGTCCAACACGCAACAGCATAGGCAAAAATAAGACGCTGGTCCTCGTGTTATACTGGCACTTGGTATGGAGTGGAATGTTTTTCATTCCTTTGTTTGACTCCATTTCTCTTAATATTCGTTCTGTTGGGTGAAAAATAACACGCTCTTCTGCGACTTGTTTGCTATAAAAGTTGTACATAATACATTTTCTATTTTTGTTTGCTTGTTTTTTGGTTAAGCTAAGTATCAGTATAGTCCAGGAAAGATTTAAATGCGTTATTTAATATGGGAAAGATTTAAATGCGTAATTTAATATGGGTAAGCGGTGAAAAATGAATTCATAAAATATTATTTAAGGTATAATTGCAGAATTTCATCTTCTTCGGCATATCTCATCATAGTCTCGACAAATCACAGCAGTGGCTTTTGGTATAAAGGCATTTAAAGATGGGTAAAGGGAAGAAGGTATGGTTTATGAATCTGAAATATTTGGTATGGTTAAATGTAAGAATATGACACATGATTTTAGGGTACTTTTTAACGCTGGATCTAAAAAAAAAAAACTATTATTTTGTATGGGACTTTTGTAGAACAACAAGTTAAATATCTGTAATGAAATAGTGTTAATTAAGTTAGTTGTGAAGTTGAAGGTTTTGTTCTTTAATTTTTGTTTGATAGCTATGTAAATACTTTAGAGATAGGTTTTAAGTCCTGGTTTTTGATTGGTTTTTAAAGCATAGAATGTTGCTTAACAGATTTTCTCTTTGAGGAATCAATAATGAATTAAGCAAACTATGTATCTTTTATTAATAATCGTTTTAATGAAAGGCCACTCTATGCGTCCTATGAAAATAGACTGCAAACGGAAGAGTTGTTTTTTAACTAATTTTAATGTATCTGCTTGTTTTTTTTTTTGTTCAAGATACAAAGGGGTAAGTTTTGTTTACTTTCGCAGATCAATCATTTTTGTTACGGCTTCCCATTTAAAATTATAATTTTTAATTATTATACTACAGAGGTATGTAGCTAACATTTTTATTTTTCAAAGTAACCAGAAGGCGAAAATGAATGTAAATTGCAAGACGGACAGTGCACTGAAAATTGAATTATACACAGCTATAGGTAGGTATGCACATACTTATATGTATACAGGGTGTCCGGTAATTCTTAACCCATACCTACATTGGCATGTGATTTTCGGTCATATTCTAAGAAAAAAATTCTTCTATAGTAAACTCTGATTTTCAACTTTGACATCATTTCTTGAGGATTTAAAAAAAGGCAATGGTAGGGACCTCATTTTGGACTTTTTTTTAGTAAGAAATAACTAGTCTTTTAAACTACGTTTAAGTTAAGCCGATATGTGTTTAGAGTTGCTAGATATTTATTTCTTAATGGTGTTCAATTTTTCTTGCCCGAGCAAAATTTTGACTTTGAGGTCAATTTTTTTTTGTCAAAAATGCCTAATAACATAAAGTTTTATTATTTTTAAACTCATTAATAAGTGTACCCAAAAACCCATACATTTTATGATACTTGGAAAATCTAAACCAGGTAAATAATCGAATTTTGGGTTTTTTAAATACTTTTATTGCAGGACCTGTTTGATTGGGTTCAAACGGTTATAACTGTCTATTTAAACATAGCTTTGGCAAGATGTATACCTTTTTAAAAACTACAGAAAAATAGGCAATTTTTGAAATATAACCCCTGTATTGAGCCATTTGAATTTTGTTCAGGGAGCTCTTCAGAAGATTGAGGTCAAAATTTATTTTGGCAAAGTTCAATATTAACTAATGAATTTTAGGCAAATAGTGATGCCAATGAAAAATATTTTACTCAGTAAAGTTAATAGAACTATAAGTCAATGTTTTAATGCAAAATTTGTAAAAAAAAAAACAAAAATCAATTGTGAACAAGGTGAGCAAAAAACTAGTTCAAAGTAAGATTTTTTTTTTTTTCAAATTTCAGAAAACAGCCGTTACGAACTGCTATGATTCGGTATGGAAAGGTTACCAAATTTCTCATAGGGTATGCCCTGGCCTTTCACCAGTTCTTGGTTTGTACCATTATTAATGGGACACCTTGTATATGTACCTAGGTAGGTACATATACATATCAGACTTGATCTCAATTTATTTTTAAATTTTGGTACACGAATTTGATTTCGGTATATTTGTGTATACCGAAGCTTTTCTTTGGTACACACAGTGTTAATTTTCGGTACTGTACCGGTCGTTTTGGTACAGGATCTCAAAAACTAAAAATTTTAAAACAATTTATCTGAAAAACAATTTTAAAAAGTGAGAACGCCGGGACGACATGCCAAATTTTTTGGACTAAATTCCGTTAAAAGCTATATTGAATCAATAATTCAACAAGTTCAATTAAATAATGCTAAGTCTTCTACTTGGCTGATGTATTTTAATAGTATATAGAATTTGTATTATAAAAAAAACTCATATGTAAACAATGGAAGGCCACAGGTAACAAAATTTCCAACAATTCTTGATTAGAAATTATAGTTGGGTTGGATATAGTTCACAATTGATTTTCGCTGTAAAGTTAATGTAAGCTGGACTGAACTTAATAAAAATTG
Source organism: Melangyna quadrimaculata (assembly GCA_949320155.1). Classification (NCBI taxonomy): domain Eukaryota; kingdom Metazoa; phylum Arthropoda; class Insecta; order Diptera; family Syrphidae; genus Melangyna; species Melangyna quadrimaculata. The sequence goes on from OX439484.1 coordinate 114,499,041, forward strand.
CGTCTTGACAAGACTGTCAACTGAAGAGTCCAAGTGAGAACGCCAATTTTTATGGACTAAAGGCCGTTAAAAGCTATATTGAATCAATTTTAAAAATACTTTTTTTTTACAATAACCTTAAACTAGAGAACAAAAATTGGAAAAAAATGTATTAAATTTTTTTCCAAAATTTTACTTAACTAAATATTATTTTTTTCTTTATAAACTGCTTCAATTAATTTTTAGTCAAACACTTAAAACTAGAAGATCATTTAAACATTACAATCCAGGAAAATAAGACATAAATTCCTACAAAGTTCGGAAAAATTATATACAGAGTTTTTGTTTTTGAATCAGCTTTTTTATGGTGTTACGAGTTTTTGAGTAAAAGTCCCCATCGATCCTAGCTCCGCGTCTTTAAAAAGAGGGGGTAGAAGGTCACGAAGTATGGTATTTCACTGATTTTGTTCAAACAAAAATCGCCGACTAATGAAACGCGACGTTAATATTTCAATTTATCATTGAAAATTAGGATCAAAAGCGTGCCTACAAACATCTGGGGTGAAAGGGTGTTTTAAAGGTAGGGGGGGTGGTTGCAGAATTAAGAATGGGATGTGGATTTATATTGAAAAAAGTTTATAAAATAGTGCCAATGAAATTGTGCAAAAATGTGATATTTGTCATGATAACGAAGTCATGAAGAGGGTAGACGAGTGGTTTTTGAGGAGGGGTCAGGGGGTATTCAAACCACAAAAAATTATTTTGAGGTAACCTACGCATATGGCACATCGTTTGTCCACTTTTTTGCACAATTTCACTGACACTATTTTATATACTTTTTCATTATAAGTCCACACCCCATTCTTCAATCTACAACACCGCCTCCCCCTACTATAAAAACACCTTTCATCCCAGATATTTGTAAGCACGCTTTTGATCCTAATTTTCAATGATAAATTGTAATATTAGCGTCATGTTTCATTAGTCGACGATTTTTGTTTGATCAAAATCAGCAAAATACCATGCTTCGTGACCTTTTACCCCCTCTTTTTAATAGACGCGGAGCTAGGACCGATGGGGACTTTTACTCAAAAATTCATAACACCATAAAAAAGCTGATTCAAAAACAAAACCTCTGTATATAATTTTTCCGAACTTTGTAGGAATTTATGTCTAATTTTCCTGGATTATTATGTTTAAATGATCTTCTAGTTTTAAGTGTTTGACTAAAAATTAATTGAAGCAGTTTATAAAAAAAAAAAAAATATTAAGTCAGGTAAAATTTAATAAATTTTTTTCCAATTTTTGTTCTCTAGTTTAAGGTAATTGTTAAAAAAAAAGTTTTTTTTTTAAATTGATTCAATATAGCTTTTAACGGCCTGTAGTCCATACAAATTGGCGTTTCGTCCCGGCGTTCTCACTTGGACCTTTCAGTTGACAGTGAGGGCCTTGTAAAGATGCAATTTTTATTAAGTTCAGTCCAGCTTACATCAGCTTTACAGCGAAAATCAATTGTGAACTATATCCAAACCAAATTAGAATTACTTATCAAGAATTGTTGGAAATTTTGTTACCTGTGGCCTAGCATTGTTTACATATGGTCACGGCCACGGTCTTATTACGTTTCATTGTACAGGCTTTTTGCTCATTAATCGAAAACCCGCAATAGGATTTGAACTTTTTTATATACGTCTGATAGATTTTTCTAAAGTCTAATTTTAGTAAAAGAAAGTTTTTATTTATCTCCTATAGATTTGTAAATATTGCCCTTCAAAATGACTGATAACGTTACATTTTTTGGAAGTCGATTTTGCTGAACATATTTTGAAAACCCTGCGAATCTAGTGAGCTTACTTAATTTATTTTTTTCAGAGAATTAAAAGGAAATTCCAAGTTGTAGTTTACAAGTGTTTTTTTAGGAAAACAGATATATTATCTGTGATGTTTTAGAAGTATAAATTTGTATCTTATTACGTTACACAAAAAAGTCTTATAACGTTAGCTTGTGAATTTTTGTATACAAAATGTGAAAATATGGCTGAAAGAAAAATAAATCCAGTACAGATTATTAAGATAAGGAACAAATTGATAGAACAAAATTTATAAAGAACTTCATTTGGTATAAATATACATAAATATGAGATACTATACTAGACAAAACTTGAAATAAATTAGAATTGGAAGAAGTTTCAATTATTGTATCCCTGTCTTGAAGTGGCGTAAGTCAGTATTTTTCCATCAGTGAACTGAATTTGCTGAGCAGATAATATATAACGAACATCCTTAGCACCTGAGAATACTTTGGTAGAATTCAAAATGTTATTTATGTCAAAGATTTCTTCATCTTTGACTTCTTCAACGCAAATTGTGGATGAAGTGCGCGTAAACGCCTGTACAAAATCGGATGCATTGTTGACGATACAGTGTCGGGCCCGGATGTGCTTTCGAACGACAGTTTTTGCGATAGCACCAATTCCATCAACACATCCTCTCCCATGGGAAGTGGCAAAATAGTACTAGAAAATTTTGATGTTAAATTTGGATTCTAAGACACGTATGAAGGCTGCGATGTACTTATTTTTGAACTGGGAAGACGGCCCATCGCTCCAAATTTTCAAAACTTTTAACGTACTCGGAAGTGTTAAAAGCAGCTTGTGCCAATACGGGACAATAGTTTCTTTAGTGTGCGTCAAACTGTTTGATACAAACAACCGCGATTGAAAAACTTCATTATAATAAAAAGCAGAAGTAAACAAAGTAATTTGCCTTTGATTCCAATGTGCGCTCTGAACTTCATCCTGGCTTTCACATACCACATTCTCAGCGAAGTCGATTTATAGCAGACCTTCATCACCACATTCGGTATTTAAAGATCGTTGGCGATCGTATTTGTTGAATGTTTCTGATTGTTCACGTTTGACAAAGCTGTGTTTCAGAAATTATGTAGATAAAGTGACAATGTGTCGAATGAGATCAGATATAGTTCCAATTTCTTCGTGTCTTTCGATTCGCTTATATTAAAGGCTTTTTTTCCAAACTTTCCATGAAAGTTCCGAAGTGATTAGATTTTCGCCAACTAAATCTCTAAGCTTGTCAAAAACTATCCCGGAACTTTCCATGAAAGTTCCGAAGTGATTAGATTTTCGCCAACTAAATCTCTAAGCTTGTCAAAAACTATCCCGGAAAACTTGTCACATTTTGAAAACCAGCAGTCTATTGATGAATCTTTACAAAGAAACTGAGTCACAAAACCATTATCTTAGTTCGGCACATTCGGTACACACTTATGAAGGGCACCAACAGCTTCAATAAAGTTAGAAGGATATGAACACATACACATATTGTGTGGAAGATCATTTACAAGTTTTACGTTTGGTGGTCGTTGTTTTTTAAAATATGCGAGACCACAAATCCCTTTAAAAAGAAAATTGAAACATCCTGCTCAAGGTTTCCTATGAGCAAACAGAGTTTAAACAGTTAGAACTCCATCTTCATTTAATTCAGCAGAAAATGTCTTTTAACGTTACACATCCTTAAAGATTGTTAAAATTAAAATCGTAGCTGAATTTAAATGATTTTTTTTATAGTTATGATAAATAAATATAAAATACTCAATAAAATTCGAAAAGTTCAAATCCTAAAACCTTCATATCAGAAGTAAAAAAAACTTTTTAGAAATTCGGTCTCATAACGTTACACAAAGTAGAGCGCGTTTGTTATATTAAATATACAAGTTTGAAAATATATCTGACCAAATAAATGGCGTATTTAGTTAAATTAATACTTTTCCATGAAAATTATAGTGAAATCGTTTAAAAAAGATTATATCAAGTAGTAAAAATTACCTTTTTTCGCGAAATTAAATTTCCGGCCATGTTGGAAGGGATCAAGGATCAAAGTTAGACTGCAGCTAAAGTCAAACAAGAAATGTTCTCGTTGTTGAAATTGATATTTACTGTTACTGTGAAATGTACACTTTCTAAAAATTAACATAGCAACGGTAAATTATAAACAAAAAAATTTGTTGCTTGGTTTCATTTCTCGCGGCCGTGACCATATGAGTTATTTTGTATAGATAATACAAATACATCAGCCAAGTAGAAGACTTAGCATTATTTAATTGGACTTGTTGAATTATTGATTCAATATAGCTTTTAACGGCCTTTAGTCCAAAAAATTTGGCATGTCGTCCCGGCGTTCTCACTTTTTAAAATTGTTTTTCAGATAAATTGTTTTAAAATTTTTAGTTTTTGAGATCCTGTACCAAAACGACCGGTACAGTACCGAAAATTAACACTGTGTGTACCAAAGAAAAGCTTCGGTATACACAAATATACCGAAATCAAATTCGTGTACCAAAATTTAAAAATAAATTGAGATCAAGTCTGATATGTATATGTACCTACCTAGGTACATATACAAGGTGTCCCATTAATAATGGTACAAACCAAGAACTGGTGAAAGGCCAGGGCATACCCTATGAGAAATTTGGTAACCTTTCCATACCGAATCATAGCAGTTCGTAACGGCTGTTTTCTGAAATTTGAAAAAAAAAAAAATCTTACTTTGAACTAGTTTTTTGCTCACCCTGTCCACAATTGATTTTTGTTTTTTTTTTACAAATTTTGCATTAAAACATTGACTTATAGTTCCACTAAATTAACTGAAAAAAAAATAAATAAATCGGGTGGCACAACGGCTCATGAAGAACCAGGGCCTAGTGACTAACAACTCGCAACCATTCCTGTGTGCGCCTTTCGACAGGAATGGAAGGGACCTACAATTTTATGCCGAATCCGAACGGCTAGACGAGAAGCACTTATTCGTGACAAAGAATACTCTTGGAGAATTTGTCAATTCCTCGCAAGAGGCAGTAGCCCTGAAAAAAAACTTTTTAGTTTTTAGGTGGACGAGGCTGGGAAGCGATCCCAGACCTCCAGCGTGACAGTCGAACGCACTAACCATTACGCTACGGGCTACTACCTAAATTTACTGAGTAAAATATAAAATAAAACAAAAAATATTTACTGAGTAAAATATTTTTCATTCGCATCACCATTTGCCTAAAATTCATTAGTTAATATTGAACTTTTGCCAAAATAAATTTTGACCTCAATCTTCTGAAGAGCTCCCTGAACGAAATTCATATGGCTCAATACAGGTTTTAAAATTCAAAAATTGCCTATTTTTCTTTAGTTTTTAAAAAAGTATAAAACTTGCCAAAGCTATGTTTGTATAGACAGATACAACCGTTTGAACCCAATCAAACAGGACCTGCAATAAAAGTATATAAAAAACCAAAAATTCGATTTTTTACCTGGTTTAGATTTTCCCAAGTATCATAAAATGTATGGGTTTTTGGGTGCACTTATTAATGAGTTTAAAAATAATAAAACTTTATGTTATTAGGCATTTTTTGACAAAAAAAAATGACCTCAAAGTTAAAATTTTGCTCGGGCAAGAAAAATTGAACACTTTTAAAAAATAAATATCTAGCAACTCTAAACACATATCGGCTTAACTTAAACGTAGTTTTAAAGGTTAGTTATTTCTAACCCAAAAAAATTCCAAAATGAGGTCATTACCATTAGCACTGACAGAGAAATTAACCTTAACAGGGGTCAGGGTACACCAAAGTTTGCCTTTTTTTAAATCCTCAAAAAATGATGTCAAAGTTGAAAATCAGAATTTACTATAGAACAATTTGTACTTAGAATATGACCAAAAATCGCATGCGAAAGTATGGGTTACGAATTACCGGACACCCTGTATACATATAAGTATGTGCATACCTACCTATAGCTGTGTATAATTCAATTTTCAGTGCACTGTCCGTCTTGCAATTTACATTCATTTTCTCCTTCTGGTTGATTTGAAAAATAAAAATGTTAACTACATACCTATGTAGTATACATACATATAGGTTGTTTTAATTAAACGAACAGTGTTGTAGGTACGTAGGCGTAGGTAGGTATATATTTCAAAAATTGATAGTAGGTAGGTACCTACCTACCTACACTCAAATAAAAAAAATTATTTGACAACTAAAACTTATAAAACCTACCTACCCACTATGATATCGCCCACTGTCTGAAATTCAACCACCACATTGACAGACTCTAGTGTCAAACAATTAAAAGTTACCTAGGTAGGTACCTACATACCTACCTACATTCCTACTCGTATGATAAATTGTGAATGAAAAGTCAAAACAAATAAACCTACCTACCTCCTACCTACCCTGAAAATCAAACAAACAAATTTCAAGCCAAAAACAGGAAATTTGTTTTTATTTTCTGTACCTAGGTATACAATCTACCTACCACCAAGAACCTACCTACCTCAACTTGCATACAAATTCTCACTTTTGTCATTAACTTATATAGCTATTCCTGGGCATAATAAATTGTAAATTTCTTGTAAAAAATTTCAGGTCGAACTCAAAATCATCCAACAATTTAGATATTAATAAAACCTACCATTCATTATTTATACGAATATATCTAGGTACCTATTTATTTATATTTTCCTTTCCCGCAAAAAAATATGCTCAAAATTTTGCACTTGCAACAAATTTCACGGCAAATAAGAAATCTTTGCCAGACAATTTAATATAAAAACTACCTTCTATAATACCTATACGATGGCATATACAAACATATAAATATACTTATGCCGGATTTACACGAATGGCAAAGATGCCAATATTTCTGCCAAAAAAATGGTAAAATAATGGCAAAAATAATTTTTTTATGATATGCATTTACACAAGTTCAAATATTGGCAGGTTTCAAAATACTGGCAACATGCCATAAAAGAATGAGCAAGTTCATTCTTATCTAGAATGGCATAATTTCGGAAAATGGCGTCAGTAAAGTGTTAACATATAGTCATATTAATGGCAGCATTTTATGCCAAATTATCTCTGCCATTATTGGCAAAAATATTGTCAGTATTTAGAGCGTTGAAAAGAAAAATGGATATAATTTGACAGCTATAATGGCATTTTGCCATTTGTGTAAATGCAGCATTACACAACATGACCATATTTTTCTTTCCCGCATTAAAATCAACCTACCCTTGATAATATAAGATACGAATGTAGGTATACCTGTACGCATTATGGCTAAAACAGATGTGCAGCGAGTCTGGACGCCTCTCTGCATGCAGAGCTGCACACGAAACACATGTGCATAGTTTCTAACATTCATGATGCATAGATATGTCAAACAAATACATGAAAGCACAGCGTTGCCGATGTCACACAATAGTGTTGGAATGAGATTTTCTTCGTTGGCCAATGGAAGGTTGGCAACGCCGACTTCATGGATTCTTAAACAAAAATCACCAACACAAACGAATTTTTTGAAAGAATGGCAGGTGGTGTCAATATGAGTAATGCCAAATAGCAATTATTTAGAAATGTTCGTTTTTCAGTTGTGGCTGCAATGAAACTAGGCAGCAAATTTAGAAATAGAGACATCGTGCAGCGCTGCGCTGCATGCAGACTTTGAGTGAATCGGCTCCCATAAGAACCTGTGTAATTTAATTTCGCTGCATGAAAAAAGCTGCACATCTGTTTAATGCCTAAAACAGATGTGCAGCTTTTTCCATGCAGCGAAATTAAGTTACACAGGTTCTTATGGGAGCCGATTCACTCCACGTCTGCATGCAGCGCAGCGCTGCACGATGTCTCTATTTCTAAATTTGATGCCTAGTTTCATTGCAGCCACAACTGAAAAACGAAAATTTCTAAATAATTGCTATTTGGCATAACTCATATTAACATCACCTGCCATTCTTTCAAAAAATTTGTTTGAGTTGGTGATTTTTGTTTAAGAATCCATGAAGCCGGCGTTGCCACCCTACCATCGTCCAACGAAGAAAATCTCATTCCAACACTATTGTGTGACATCGGCAACGCTGTGCTTTCATGTATTTGTTTGACATAACTATGCATCATGAATGTCAGAAACTATGCACATGTGTTTCGTGTGCAGCTCTGCATGCAGAGATGCGTGCAGACTCGCTGCACATCTGTTTTTGCCATAAGGCATTATTCTTTCACACAAAAAAAAAAAACTATATTCCTTGCTTCAACCAAGGTTGATGACGACGACGCAAACGACTAATGTTCGATTCACAATGCGACGTGAAAACGCGACGTGAGCGTGACGAGAACTCGTCGTGGTTGTCAAGCCGATTTCAAATCATGTAAGTATACAAGGAAACGCCAGGGTATGCACAATGAAACGTTTCTCGTCGTCACGTCACGCCGGAGTTGGGAAATTGAAAAAAAAAACGCTCTTCTCGACGTGTTTTATGTTTTTTTTTATATTTGACTGATGGCGAATTTTGTGAAAACAACAGATAAGTGTAATTTAACAAAAATGAATATAAATTTTGTTGATAATGAAATTATATTTATAGATCTATTTGTGTTGACAATATTATAATGTTGTATTCTTTTAATTTCTTTGCATTTTTAGCCGAAAATCATTTCACCAGCCCAATGGACAAACACAATTATAATATTTAATAATTAAAGTAATTTCAGTTTGATTTTTTTCATTATTTTGAACGCACACTGCACAGCAAGAACAAAAATAATAAATAATTTAACGCTGTCAAAAAACTCGTCGTCAAGAAACTCGTCGCATTGTGAATTGGGAACGATTTTAAAACTAGAGAAATAATGACAGCGATTCACGTCATGCTCTCGTCACGTTTTCACGTTGCATTGTGAATCGAGCTTAACATAATTTATGTCTACTCTCTACTTCTCTTGTTCTTCTCGCATATATCATATCAGTAAATTAAGAAAAAAAAAATTACTTTGCACATTCAGTCAAAGAGGATACGAACATTTTTTTGTCATTCTCTTCACCTTTTTCTCATCATAGACGTTTAAAAATAACCTTCAATTGGTAATCTCGCTTACTCCATTTGATTCTTATAAGAATCGGAAAAAATACACTTCTCTTGCTCTAACAACATAAGTCTCGATCCTCCGATTAATGCAAGTCTCCCAAAAATGGAAGTCTCCGCCGAAAATTGTCTCCCAAAAATGGATTTCTCCGCGAGCTAAAGTGGCGCCACCACAGGCAGTGGGTCGCCCATGATAGTACTATGGATTTTATATACAAGGGGGCGACCCACTGCCTGTTGTGGCGCCACTTTTGCTCGCGGAGAAATCCATTTTTGGGAGACAATTTTCGGCGGAGAGTTTTTTGGGAGACATGCATTAATCGGATAATCGAGACTTATGTAGTTAGAGCAAGAGAAGTGTATTTTTTTTTCGATTCTAATGAGAATCAAATGGAGTAAGCGAGATTACCAATTGAAGGTTATTTTTAAACGTCTATGATGAGAAAAAGGTGAAGAGAATGACAAAAAAATGTTCGTATCCTCTTTGATTGAATGTGCAAAGTAATTTTTTTTCTTAATTTACTGATATGATATATGCGAGAAGAACAAGAGAAGTAGAGAGTAGACATACATTATGTTAGTCGTTGTGTCGTCGTTGTCGTCATCAACCTTGAAGCAAGGAATATAGTTTTTTTTTTGTGTGGCAAAGAATAATGCGTATAGGTATACCTACATTCGTGTTCGTATATTATCAAGGGTAGGTTGATTTTAATGCGGGAAAGAAAAATATGGTCATGTTGTGTAAGTATATTTATATATTTGTATATGCCATCGTTTAGGTATTATTGAGGGTAGTTTTTATATTAAATTGTCTGGCAAAGATTTCATATTTGACGTGAAATTTGTTGCAAGTGCAAGATTTTGAGCATATTTTTTTTCGGTCAAGGAAAATATAACTAAATAGGTAGATATATTAGTATAAATAATGAATGGTGGGTTTTATTAATATCTAAATTGTTGGATGATTTTGAGTTTGACCTGAAATTGTTTACAAGAAATTTACAATTAATGCCCAGGAATACCTATATAAGTTAATGACAAAAGTGAGAATTTGTATGCAAGTTGAGCTAGGTAGGTTCTTGGTGGTAGGTAGATTGTATATCTAGGTACAGAAAATAAAAACAAATTTCCTGTTTTTGGCTTGAAATTTGTTTGTTTGATTTTCAGGGTAGGTAGGTTTATTTGGTTTGACTTTTCATTCACAATTTATCATACCAGAAGGAATGTAGGTAGGTACCTACCTAGGTAATTTTTAATTGTTTGACACTAGAGTCTGTCAATGTGGTGGTTGAATTTCAGCCAGTGGGCGATATCATAGTGGGTAGGTAGGTTTTACAAGTTTTAGTTGTCAAATATTTTTTTTTATTCGAGTTTAGGTTAGTGTGATGTATGCATGTGGCAACACCATACATTTTCCACAATAAATACATTCCACAATTTGACGTTTGGATGTCAGCTCTTTTGTTACTTGAATTACTCACTTCTCATCCAGACGTCAAGTAGAACACTTCTCTTTAAAGTTAAAAATAGTTAATTAAAATAATTAAAAGTAATAAAATAAATTATAGAGAATATAAAGAGTTTATCTTTTATTTGTCTGACGACATAACATTGGCGACAAGTGCAGTGATTGCGAAAATTTGTACAGATTAGAATATTGTTTAATAACCTTTCATTCCATATATTCTGTTCAACTCCTACACGTGCTAAAATGCCAGATAGTGTACCCGGTGGCAGTGATCAAAATAGAATCAGTGAACAGTCCAGCTTTTTAATGAACCAATCATCAGCGGTGCTCAGTATTCCTTCATTTGAATACGATGTACAAAAGTGGTCTGTATTCAAAGGGCGCCTGGAGCAATATTCCTGCCAGGCAGAGATCACTGACGAAACAAAGAAACGAGCAGCTCTCATCAATTTACTGGGAGACAGGACGTACAAAGTGGTTCTTGGGTTATGTGCACCTAAAACACCTGGAGAGAAGTCATACGACGAACTTATCACAATATTTAACGCTAATTTCACAATTCCAACGATTTTGTATTGTGAAAGACGAATGTTCTACGAAGCTGGAATAAGAGAAAACGAAACTGCGCAAGAGTACCTTATCAGGCTGCGTAATCTGGCGTAGGCATGTGAATTTGGTAGCCGACTAGAAAGCATGCTCTTGGATAAATTTGTTATTGGGATGTCTGGAGTTGTCTTTGACAAATTATGTGACGATGAGAAGCTTACGCTCACCAAAACCCTGGAGACAGCAAAAAAATTCCAAAAACGACACGATGGGGCGCATGTGGAAAACATATGCGCAATTAAAACGAGTTATCAGAAACGACAACAGCAACAGAGGACAGGGCAACCACAGCAGAGAACGGGTCAGCAACGAAAGCAACAACTACAACATAAGCAAAGTCCGAGAGCAGAAACAACTGCTTTTAAAGTATGCCCGCATTGCGGTTTCGATAACCACAAACCTCAGCAGTGCAAATACAAAGATGTCACATGCTTCAATTGCGAACAAGTTGGGCACATGGCGTCTATGTGCAAATGTCCACGTAAGAAAAATTCATCAAAAAACATAGCAACTGTTAAAAATAATGAACCTATTACTGATTCAATCGATATTGAGTTAGAATTATGTAATCAAAAGTTAAAATTCCAAGTTGATACGGGTGCAGCCGTTTCAGCTATTCCTTGGGAAACGTATCTGCGTTTTTTTTTAAATATTAAACTGCAAAAAGATAGCACCAGTATTTCTGGTTACGGTAAAAATTTATTAACGGTGAAAGGTTCATTATTTTGTAACATCAACTACAACAATATTATAAGATATTTTAAGTTTTTAGTTATCGATAGGGGTGAAAACCCTATAGTTGGGAGAGATTTTTTTAAAGTTTTTCAAATTAAACAAATTCAAATAAATGCTTTAGTCTCAGATGAGGAAAATTTAAAACCGATTATAAAAAAACACGATTCACTTTTTTCGGACGATTACGGTAAATTAAAAAATTGTAAAGTTAGCCTCGAAGTTGACAGTAACGTCCAACCAATTTTTGTTAAAGCACGCCCGATTCCATTTGCTTTCAGGGAAGAAGTAGAAAGTCAAATACGCGACTTAGTCAAACGCAGTATTATCACGAAAACCGAAAGCACCCAGTGGGGAACACCCCTGGTGCCAATTTTGAAAGAAAACGGGAAAATAAGAATATGCGCAGATTATAAAATAACGATAAACAAGTTCTTGAAAGACACGAATCATCCTCTACCGCGAATAGCTGATATAATGAACAATATCAAAGATGGACGAGTTTTCTCCAAAATAGACTTAGCTAACGCATATAATCAGATAGAATAAGACGAGTCATCAAGAGAGTTGGTCACGTGGAGTACCCACATTGGTAACTTCTTGATGAATAGATTACCTTTTGGTATAAAGCCAGCCACGGGTATCTTTCAAAGAGAAATAGAAAAGGTTTTACATGGTATCGAGGGAGTGGTAAATTTTTTAGACGATATAATTATTTCGGCACCTAATCTAATGAAGCATAACGAAAGACTTCACGCGATTTTTGAAAGATTACATAATGCGGGGTTAAGATTAAATAAAACTAAATGTGTTTTCGCGAAAGATGAAATCAAGTATCTAGGGTATTTAATTTCGAGTAAAGGTTTAGTAAAAGTAAATCGAGATGAAACTATAACGAATTTTCCAGTGCCGAAAAGTATCTCGGATGTTAGATCTTTTTGTGGTTTCGTTAATTATTTTGGCCGATTTATTTCGGGTTTAGCTACAAAAATGTCTCCGATATACAGCGTGTTGAAAGGCAAAACTTTTGTGTGGAATAAGCAAGCTATGGATGCCTTTGAAAATATGAAAGACGAAATTATGTCAGAAACGGTTTTAGTTCACTATAATCCGGAATTACCTTTAATGCTTACCTGCGATGCATCAAATGTGGGTATAGGAGCAGTTTTAGCGCACACTTTTCCGGACGGGTCTGAACGACCAATAGAATTTGCCTCACGTTGCCTATCAAAATCCGAGCAAAACTACGGGGTTATAGAGAAGGAAGCTTTAGCCATTGTTTATGCTACCAGAAAATTCTATCAGTATTTAATCGGAAAGCCATTTGATCTAGTTACGGATCACAAACCACTTGTCGCAATCTTTGGGGATAAGAAAGGTATACCACAAATGTCCACAAGTAGATTGCAAAGGTGGGCTTTTCATCTGTCAGCTTTTCAATATAAAATACGATATATTAAATCAGAAGAAAATGTGGCCGACGCAATATCTCGTTTTCCTCAACGTACGATTAACGACGATGATTTCAAAGATGACGAAAAAAATACTGTGACGTATTTAAAACGAATTGAGACTAATTCCAACATTTTAGTTGACGCTGAATTAATACGGAAAGAAACGCTAGCTGATGAAATCAACCATACGGTGGTAGAGGCAGTAAAGACAGGAATTTATTCAAAACTTCAAGGTATTGAAGCTTTTGCTCCTTTTTGGAAACGAATCAACGAACTTGTAGTTGAAAACGATGTATTGATGTGGGGGCATAGAGTGGTAATTCCACGTTCTTTACGAAAATTAATATTGAAACAATGTCATGCTACCCACATGGGCATTGTAAAAACGAAATCGCTCTTGCGATCTTACGTGTGGTGGCCAAATCTTGACCACGAAGTAGAAGAAATGATTAAAGGTTGCGAAATTTGTTTGTCGCTTTTACCAAATCCACCTAAATCCAGAGTTATTAACTGGGAAAATTCAGGAAAACCGTGGGAGCGAATTCACGTAGATTTCGCGGGACCTTTAAAAGGCTTAAATTTTCTAGTCATAATTGACGCGTTTTCTAAATGGATTGAGGTGTTTTATACTAAAACACCCAACTCCACATTCTACATAAAGTGTCTTCAAAGCGTGTTTTCAAGATTTGGCGTTCCGGAGGTGATTGTTTCCGATAATGGAACACAATTTGTTTCCGAGCAGAGTAAAGTGTTTTTGAAATCGTATGGTATCTCTCAGTGCCTTACAGCACCCGGATATCCAGCGACTAATGGTGCAGCGGAAAACGCTGTTCGAACTGTCAAAAATGCAATTAAGGCTAGAGAAAACGATGATATAGATGAGGTTTTGACTCAATTCTTATTTGATTATAGAAATACAGAGCATTGCTCTACGAAGGTTACTCCGGCATCTTTGATATTTACGTATTTACCGAGAAATAAATTTGATCTTTTTGCTCCAGCTAATTTAAATTCAAAGCCGTTTAAAAAAGAGCTAATGAATAACACGGGCGATAGAAAATTTGAAATCGGTGAAGTAGTTATGATTCGTGATTTCAATTCTGTAAAAAATAGTCAACAATGGGCAAAAGCCTGTATAATTAAAGCCTTCGGTCCGCGAATGTACCTGTGTAAAATGGAATCAGACAGGCATATTAAAAGGCATTAAGACCAAATAAGAAAATGTAATTGCAAAATTTTGTATAAAGATAATGTGGTGGAAGCACACAAAACTGTAAAAAGATCAATGTTTTGGAAACGTTGTTTACCACAAAATAAGACTAAAAATGTAACCGACTCTGTAATTGTTAATAATGCAGCTGAAGCGCATGATGATAAAAATGTAAAAAAATTGTTAAGAAATAGATTAGAACTAAAAAAACCAGAAAGACTCGGATTCCAAAAATAATATCTTATCTCGTGCTATTTTTGTAAGGGGGGCGTATGTGATGTATGCATGTGGCAACACCATACATTTTCCACAATAAATACATTCCACAATTTGACGTTTGGATGTAAGCTCTTTTGTTACTTGAATTACTCACTTTTCATCCAGACGTCAAGTAGAACACTTCTCTTTAAAGTTAAAAATAGTTAATTAAAATAATTAAAAGTAATAAAATAAATTATAGAGAATATAAAGAGTTTATCTTTTATTTGTCTGACGACATAACAGTTAGGTAGGTACCACCTACCTAGCAATTTTTGAAATATATACCTAACTACGCCTATGTACCTACAGCATTGTTCGTTTAATTAAAACTACCTATAGGTATCAGTGGCGTGGCGTCCATATAACACGATTCCTACCGCCTTCCCTTTTAAAAATTCCACGAAAAATACTATCAAATAAACATAAACTATGTTACCCTACCAATTTGAATTATAAAATTCGCACAAACACAAAATAAGCTATCGAATAATCACCGTCAATTCATTCTTCTCATCGCTCTTTGCTCAACTGCTGAACATACGCTCTCTTTGAAAATAAAACACGTCTTTCACCGTCTTATAAAATTTGTTTTGTATCCCTTTCTTCCCGTAGCATTTTTGTTTCTAGATCCTCTTTGTCCAACACGCAACAGCATAGGCAAAAATAAGACGCTGGTCCTCGTGTTATACTGGCACTTGGTATGGAGTGGAATGTTTTTCATTCCTTTGTTTGACTCCATTTCTCTTAATATTCGTTCTGTTGGGTGAAAAATAACACGCTCTTCTGCGACTTGTTTGCTATAAAAGTTGTACATAATACATTTTCTATTTTTGTTTGCTTGTTTTTTGGTTAAGCTAAGTTTCAGTATAGTCCAGGAAAGATTTAAATGCGTAATTTAATATGGGAAAGATTTAAATGCGTAATTTAATATGGGTAAGCGGTGAAAAATGAATTCATAAAATATTATTTAAGGTATAATTGTAGAATTTCATCTTCTTCGGCATATCAAAAGTCTCGCAAAATCACAGCAGTGGCTTTTGGTATAAAGGCATTTAAAGATGGGTAAAGGGAAGAAAGTATGGTTTATGAATCTGAAATATTTGGTATGGTTAAATGTAAGAATATGATACATGATTTTAGGGTACTTTTTAACGCTGGATCTAAAAAAAAAAACTATTGTTTTGTATGAGACTTTTTAAGAACAACAAGTTAAATATCTGTAATGAAATAGTGTTAATTTAGTTAGTTGTGAAGTTGAAGGTTTTGTTCTTTAATTTTTGTTTGATAGCTATGTAAATACTTTAGAGATAGGTTTTTAGTCCTGGTTTTTGATTGGTTTTTAAAGCATAGAATGTTGCTTAACAGATTTTCTCTTTGAGGAATCAATAATGAATTAAGCAAACTATGTATCTTTTATTAATAATCGTTTTAATGAAAGGCCACTCTATGCGTCCTATGAAAATAGACTGTAAACGGAAGAGTTGTTTTTTAACTAATTTTAATGTATCTGCTTGTTTTTTTTTTTTTTTTGTTCAAGATACAAAGGGGTAAGTTTTGTTTACTTTCGCAGATCAATCATTTTTGTTACGGCTTCCCATTTCAAATTATAATTTATAATTATTATACTACAGAGGTATGTAGCTAACATTTTTATTTTTCAAATTAACCAGAAGGCGAAAATGAATGTAAATTGCAAGACGGACAGTGCACTGAAAATTGAATTATACACAGCTATAGGTAGGTATGCACATACTTATATGTATACAGGGTGTCCGGTAATTCTTAACCCATACCTACTTTGGCATGTGATTTTCGGTCATATTCTAAGAAAAAAATTCTTCTATAGTAAACTCTGATTTTCAACTTTGACATCATTTCTTGAGGATTTAAAAAAAGGCAATGGTAGGGACCTCATTTTGGACTTTTTTTTAGTAAGAAATAACTAGTCT
This sequence comes from Melangyna quadrimaculata, assembly GCA_949320155.1. NCBI lineage: Eukaryota > Metazoa > Arthropoda > Insecta > Diptera > Syrphidae > Melangyna > Melangyna quadrimaculata. Next base: position 114,515,628 of record OX439484.1, read on the forward strand.
TTTAAACTACGTTTAAGTTAAGCCGATATGTGTTTAGGGTTGCTAGGTATTTAATATTAAATGGTGTCCAATTTTTCTTGCCCGAGCAAAATTTTAACTTTGAGGTCAATTTTTTTTTCACAAAATAAAATTATTTTAACCTGATGAACAAAACAAAAATAAAAAAACTCATTAATAAGTGCACCCAAAAACCCATACATTTTATGATACTTGGGAAAATCTAAACTAGGTAAATAATCGAATTTTGGGGGTTTTACATACTTTTATTGCAGGACCTGTTTGATTGGGTTCAAACGGTTATAACTGTCTATTTAAACATAGCTTTGGCAAGTTGTATACCTTTTTAAAAACTACAGAAAAATAGGCAATTTTTGAAATATAAAACCTGTATTGAGCCATTTGATTTTTGTTCAGGGAGCTCTTCAGAAGATTGAGGTTAAAATTTATTTTGGCAGGTTCAATATTAACTATTGAATTTTAGGCAAATGGTGATGCCAATGAAAAATATTTTACTCAGTAAAGTTAATGGAACTATAAGTCAATGTTTTAATGCAAAATTTGTAAAAAAAAAAAACAAAAATCAATTGTGAACAAGGTGAGCAAAAAACTAGTTCAAAGTAAGATTTTTTTTTTCAAATTTCAAAAATTAGCCGTTACTCGAGAACTGCTATGATTCGGTATGGAAAAGTTACCAAATTTCTCATAGGGTATGCCCTGGCCTTTCACCAGTTCTTGGTTTGGACCATTATTAATGGGACACCCTGTGTATGTGCCTAGGAAGGTACATATAGAGATCAGACTTGATCTCGAATTTGAATTCCGTATATTTGTGTATACCGAAGCTTTTCTTTGGTACGCGGTACACAGCGTTAATTTTCGGTACTGTACCGGTCGTTTTGGTACAGGACCTTAGGTATATCTATACTTTCAAAATCTTAAAATCTTAAAACAATTTTTCTGAAAAACAATTTTAAAAAGTGAGAACGCCGGGACGACACGCCAATTTTAATGGACTAAATGCCGTTAAAAGCTATATTGAATCAATAATTCAACAAGTTCAATTAAATAATGCTAAGTCTTCTACTTGGCTGATGTATTTTAATAGTATATAGAATTTGTATTATAAAAAAAAACTCATATGTAAACAGTGGTAGGCCACAGGTAACAAAATTTCCAACAATTCTTGATTAGAAATTATAGTTGGGTTGGATATAGTTCACAATTGATTTTCGCTGTAAAGTTGATGTAAGCTGGACTGAACTTAATAAAAATTGCGTCTTGACAAGACTGTCAACTGAAGAGTCCAAGTGAGAACGCCAATTTTTATGGACTAAAGGCCGTTAAAAGCTATATTGAATCAATTTTAAAAATACTTTTTTTTTTACAATAACCTTGACCTAGAGAACAAAAATTGGAAAAAAATGTATTAAATTTTTTTCCAAAATTTTACTTAACTAAATATTATTTTTTTCTTTATAAACTGCTTCAATTAATTTTTAGTCAAACACTTAAAACTAGAAGATCATTTAAACATTACAATCCAGGAAAATAAGACATAAATTCCTACAAAGTTCGGAAAAATTATATACAGAGTTTTTGTTTTTGAATCAGCTTTTTTATGGTGTTACGAGTTTTTGAGTAAAAGTCCCCATCGATCCTAGCTCCGCGTCTATTAAAAAGAGGGGGGGGGTAGAAGGTCACGAAGTATGGTATTTCGCTGATTTTGTTCAAACAAAAATCGCCGACTAATGAAACGCGACGTTAATATTTCAATTTATCATTGAAAATTAGGATCAAAAGCGTGCCTACAAACATCTGGGGTGAAAGGGTGTTTTAAAGGTAGGGGGGGTGGTTGCAGAATTAAGAATGGGGTGTGGATTTATATTGAAAAAAGTTTATAAAATAGTGCCAATGAAATTGTGCAAAAATGTGATATTTGTCATGATAACGAAGTCATGAAGAGGGTAGACGGGGGGTTTTTGAGGAGGGGTCAGGGGGTATTCAAATCACAAAAAATTATTTTGAGGTAACCTACGCATATGGCACATCGTTTGTCCACTTTTTTGCACAATTTCACTGACACTATTTTATATACTTTTTCATTATAAGTCCACACCCCATTCTTCAATCTACAACACCGCCTCCCCCCCTACTATAAAAACACCTTTCATCCAGATATTTGTAAGCATGCTTTTGATCCTAATTTTCAATGATAAATTGTAATATTAGCGTCATGTTTCATTAGTCGACGATTTTTGTTTGATCAAATCAGCAAAATACCATGCTTCGTGACCTTTTACCCCCTCTTTTTAATAGACGCGGAGCTAGGTCCGATGGGGACTTTTACTCAAAAATTCATAACACCATAAAAAAGATGATTCAAAAACAAAACCTCTGTATATAATTTTTCCGAACTTTGTAGGAATTTATGTCTAATTTTCCTGGATTATAATGTTTAAATGATCTTCTAGTTTTAAGTGTTTGACTAAAAATTAATTGAAGCAGTTTATAAAGAAAAAAAAAATATTAAGTCAAGTAAAATTTTGAAAAAAAATTTAATACATTTTTTTTCAATTTTTGTTCTCTAGTTTAAGGTAATTGTTAAAAAAAAAGTTTTTTTTTTAAATTGATTCAATATAGCTTTTAACGGCCTTTAGTCCATAAAATTGGCGTTTCGTCCCAAAATTTTAACTTTGAGGTCAATTTTTTTTTTTCACAAAATAAAATTATTTTAACCTGATGAACAAAAAAAAAATAAAAAAACTCATTAATAAGTGCACCCAAAAACACATACATTTTATGATACTTGGGAAAATCTAAACCAGGTAAATAATCGAATTTTGGGTTTTTTACATACTTTTATTGCAGGACCTGTTTGATTGGGTTCAAGCGGTTATAACTGTCTATTTAAACATAGCTTTGGCAAGATGTATACCTTTTTACAAACTACAGAAAAATTGGCAATTTTTGAAATATAAAACCTGTATTGAGCCATTTGAATTTTGTTCAGGGAGCTCTTCAGAAGATTGAGGTCAAAATTTATTTTGGCAAAGTTCAATATTAACTAATGAATTTTAGGCAAATGGTGATGCCAATGAAAAATATTTTACTCAGTAAAGTTAATGGAACTATAAGTCAATGTTTTAATGCAAAATTTGTAAAAAAAAAAAACAAAAATCAATTGTGAACAAGGTGAGCAAAAAACTAGTTCAAAGTAAGATTTTTTTTTTCAATTTTCAAAATTAGCCGTTACTCGAGAACTGCTATGATTCGGTATGGAAAAGTTACCAAATTTCTCATAGGGTATGCCCTGGCCTTTCACCAGTTCTTGGTTGGGACCATTATTAATGGGTAGGTACATATAGATATCAGACTTGATCTCAATTTATTTTTAAATTTTGGAACACGAATTTGATTTCGGTATATTTGTGTATACCGAAGCTTTTCTTTGGTACGCGGTACACAGCGTTAATTTTCGGTACTGTACCGGTCGTTTTGGTACAGGACCTTAGGTATATCTATACTTTCAAAATCTTAAAATCTTAAAACAATTTTTCTGAAAAACAATTTTAAAAAGTGAGAACGCCGGGACGACACGCCAATTTTAATGGACTTAATGCCGTTAAAAGCTATATTGAATCAATAATTCAACAAGTTCAATTAAATAATGCTAAGTCTTCTACTTGGCTGATGTATTTCAATAGTATTAGAATTTGTATTATAAAAAAAAACTCATATGTAAACAATGGTAGGCCACAGGTAACAAAATTTCCAACAATTCTTGATTAGAAATTCTAGTTGGGTTGGATATAGTTCACAATTGATTTTCGCTGTAGAGTTGATGTAAGCTGGACTGAACTTAATAAAAATTGCGTCTTGACAAGACTGTCAACTGAAGAGTCCAAGTGAGAACGCCGGGACGAAACGCCAATTTTTATGGACTAAAGGCCGTTAAAAGCTATATTGAATCAATTTTAAAAATACTTTTTTTTACAATAACCTTAAGCTAGAGAACAAAAATTGGAAAAAAATGTATTACATTTTTTTCAAAATTTTACTTAACTAAATATTATTTTTTTCTTTATAAACTGCTTCAATTAATTTTTAGTCAAACACTTAAAACTAGAAGATCATTTAAACATTATAATCCAGGAAAATAAGACATAAATTCCTACAAAGTTCGGAAAAATTATATACAGAGTTTTTGTTTTTGAATCAGCTTTTTTATGGTGTTACGAGTTTTTGAGTAAAAGTCCCCATCGATCCTAGCTCCGCGTCTATTAAAAAGAGGGGGTAGAAGGTCACGAAGTATGGTATTTCGCTGATTTTGTTCAAACAAAAATCGCCGACTAATGAAACGCGACGTTAATATTTCAATTTATCATTGAAAATTAGGATCAAAAGCGTGCCTACAAACATCTGGGGTGAAAGGGTGTTTTAAAGGTAGGGGGGGTGGTTGCAGAATTAAGAATGGGGTGTGGATTTATATTGAAAAAAGTTTATAAAATAGTGCCAATGAAATTGTGCAAAAATGTTATATTTGTCATGATAACGAAGTCATGAAGAGGGTAGACGGGTGGTTTTTGAGGAGGGGTCAGGGGGTATTCAAACCACAAAAAATTATTTTGAGGTAACCTACGCATATGGCACATCGTTTGTCCACTTTTTTGCACAATTTCACTGACACTATTTTATATACTTTTTCATTATAAGTCCTGATAATGTCTGGTCAGTCGACAGTCAAACTGATGATGGTGCTCATCGGTATGGAAACAATTGTATTTTATTAATATAAAAATAAAAAAAAAATGTATGTAACAAAAAGGTGACCTGTTGTTTTCAATAACTAATTTTCTAAAATTGTTTTTCTGTTACATAGCCCTAAAAATTAAAATTAAACATGCATTATTTTTTTTAAAAAAAAAAAGCCCACGCCTCTTTCTCCCCACGATACCGCACGCGCTGGGGTCCATTTTCACCGAGTACGACAGCAATTACGATTGCAAGTCATATCGGCACTTATATTAATTATTTGATGTTAGATAATTATATAAAAAAAAATCGTTACTTAGTTATGTTTTACAATAACACAGCAACTTGTCTTACAGCGAGACGAGTAGGTATCAACGGAAGTTAAAAGAGATTAGGTCTGCTTAATGCAAGCAGTTGAAAAATTTAAAATTGAGAAAAAAAAAATAAAACTATTTAAAAAATAAGGATTATGAAATGGTTGAATTGTTCCAGGGGTAGAATTAGACATTACAATATATATATTTGTTCAATCCCGGGATTTTGAGATCCAAAAATTTGAATCCCGGGGTTTGCAAAATATTTTTAAAAAAGTAATTAAGAATATATTTTCGTTAAAATTGTTTTTTTTTTGAATTAAAAACACTTCTCTTAGTATCAGGAGGTAAGAATAATTCGGTCTAGAAAAATAAGAAACAAGTAGACATTTGTTTAAAGGAAAAATACTGGATATTCGTTGGAATTTTCATTTTATTTGTTTAACAAAAACATTTACTTCCAAAAAAACTTAGGTATTCATAAAAACTCTTAAAACATAAATTTAATATTTATTTCACAAAAATAGTAACATTTAAAACTAATTCATAAAAACTGTTAAAAAACAAAACAGAAAAATAAAAATATTAGTTCAGTCAGAAGGTATTATGTAATAAAAAAAATAAATAAATAGATAAGGAGATACAATTTACCAGAAAGATAGTGTTGGTAAATAACATTTTGAAACACAATTGATTTTTAAACAGAACGATAATGTAAGCAAATGGGTTTTGGGGGAAAAACATATACGGAAGATTGACAAATTTACTTATAGTGTTTTGATTTCCACGTTCAATTTGTTTGTCGGTTTGTTGTTGAAGGTACGAAAGCATAAAAAATGCAAGCAGGAAAAAATTGTATGCGAACAATGAAGATTGGGGCATTTCAATCCCGGGATTTTCGGGGTCCAAAATGGACCAGGATCCCCGGATTGCGGGATACAGGATCCCGGGACTGCAATCTCTAGGTGGAATGCACTTGGCAATTTAGAGAAAAATGTTTATAAAATAAGCGGAACTACTAAAGAAGGAAAGTTATACTGTAACATTCCTTTATACTAAATTTTGGAGAATTAAGTGTTCTTAGCTGTTTCCCACTCCAAACACGCGATATGTTTTATTTAAAAAAAATGCTTCTGTTTATTTATTATTCTCCATAACATTGATTTATTGAAAAAAATCGAAAAGTACAATTCGATGCACTTTTTTTTCAACATTCGATACATTGCTGAAAGGCGATTTTTCATCCATGTCCCGATTAATGCAAGTCTCCCAAAAATGGAAGTCTCCGCCGAAAATTGTCTCCCAAAAATGGATTTCTTCGCGAGCTAAATTGGTGCCACCACAGGCAGTGGGTATGTGTATGTGAAATCCATAGTACTATCATGGTGAATGTCGAATTGACTAACATCTTCATTCAGTGGGCAAAAGAAATTCATTAAATTCCACAACCCTATCTCACGGAGGCATTTGAATTTTGTGGAGAATTATTTGCAAGAATTGGAGAGGAATAGCCTAATTGATAACAGTAAGAGTGAAATAGGTAGAAGGGATAACAATTGTGAAATAAAATTTTTGTGTATTGTGCGGTTAAAGAGGAAGAGATGGTTTTTTTTACAGCTTCGGGTGCCTTGTGTGCAAGAAGACAATGGTGATGGCGGCGCGGCGCGCGGCGCGTGAAGGTCAAGGCATAATAGGTAGGTAGATTGTTTGTTTTTTGCTTTCTAGATATTTAGGTCTGTTGGTAAGAATATGAGTGTATTTTATGAGTTTGATGGCGATGATGTTATTTGATGAGTTTAGCTCGTGGTAGGTAGTTAGCTATGTATGTCGCTTTTTTATTTTAACCTAGAAAAGTAGGTATGGTTGTATATAATTTGTACTAATATCTAGGTGGAACCTGTAGGTAGGTAGGTACCTAGACCTACACAAATTTTAAGTGAATGTTTACGATTATTTTTCGCTGATTTTTGTCTTTTTAAGGTGTTAGTTTAGAAATTTGAAATTAATAGGAATGATGGCTACCATTATTTAGGATTTTCAGTGAAAAATTTGAACTTATAACTCACCACTATGTGACCATGTTGTTGAGTGTTAAGGGCATCTAGGTATTACCTAAATCATTACTCTTGATAATTAAAAATTGCTGAATTTTCTTTGAAATTCTCTGTTTGGTTCATGGTCGACAATCGCCTACCAATTTTCAAATTGGAGTTTTAAGAAATCCTAACTTCTGCTGGAAAGAATTTTCAAATTAAGATACCTATTAAAATAAGTCTTTAAATGTGCCTAAATTTTTGTTTAAAACTTACTGAGGAAAAAAATTAACTTTTGTACAAAAAAAAAAATTAAAGTTTTTACAAAAAAAAAATTAACTTTTTACAAAAAAAAAAACTTTTTACAAAAAAAAAATAACGTTATTAAAATAATTGAATTTTGTACAAGGAAAACTTTAAAAAAAAAAAAACTAATTTTAATAAGCGTAAATTGAGTAACATTTTAAGGGTTGCCACATGTTTAAAAAACTTCTTTTTTTAAGTGAAGCGTGAGGTAGTCAACTAATTTATATACATATATAGGTATTTACGCTCAGCCCTGACTCACATTAAATAACATAGCGCCTTTGGCGACCTGCTACCTACTAGTAAGTATGTAAATAATTTTCTATTTGTTAATCTAACGGGAACAAAGTGGGGCGTCTATTAAAAAGAGGGGGTAATAGGTCACGAAGCATGGTATTTTGCTGATTTTGATCAAACAAAATCGTCGACTTATGAAACATGACGTTAATATTACAATTTATCATTGAAAATTAGGATCAAAAGCGTGCTTACAAATATCTGGGGTGAAAGGTGTTTTTATAAAGCTGATTCAAAAACAAAAACTCTGTATATATTTTTTCCGAACTTTGTAGGAATTTATGTCTAATTTGGCTGGATTATAATGTTTAAATGATCTTCTAAAAGAAAAAAATAGTATTTAGTCAAGTAAAGTTTTGAAAAAAAATTTAATACATTTTATTCCAATTTTTGTTCTCTAGTTTAAGGTAATTGTTCAAAAAAAGTATTTTTAAAATTGATTCAATATAGCTTTTAACGGCCTTTAGTCCATACAAATTGGCGTTTCGTCCCGGCGTTCTCAATTGGACTCTTCAGTCGACAGTGAGGGCCTTGTCGAGACGCAATTTTAAGTTTAGTTTAGTCCAGCTTACATCAACTTTACAGCGAAAATCAATTGTGAACTATATCCAACCCAATTAGAATTTCTAATCAAGAATTGTTGAAAATGTTTTTACCTGTGGCCTAGCATTGTTTACATATGAGTTTTTTTTTATAATACAAATTCTATATACTATTGAAATACATCAGCCAAGTAGAATACTTAATTGAACTTGTTGAATTATTGATTCAATATAGCTTTTAACGGCCTTTAGTCCATACAAATTGTCATTTCGTCCCGGCGTTCTCACTTTTTAAATTTTATTTTAAGATTTTTAGTTTTTAAAAGTATAGATTTACCTAAGGTCCTGTACCAAAACGACCGGTACAGTACCGAAAATTAACGCTGTGTACCGCGTACCAAAGAAAAGCTTCGGTATACACAAATATACCGAAATCAAATTCGTGTACCAAAATTTAAAAATAAATTGAGACCAAATCTGATCTGTTACTTTTCCATACCGAATCATAGCAGTTCTCGAGTAACGGCTATTTTTTAAAAATTTAAAAAAAAAAATCTTACTTTGAACCAGTTTTTTGCACACCCTGTCCACAATTGATTTTGTTTTTGACAAATTTTGCATTAAAACATTGACTTATAGTTTCACTAACTTTATTGAGTAAAATATTTTTCATTGGCATCATCATTTGCCTAAAATTCATTAGTTAATATTGAACTTTGCCAAAATAAATTTTGACCTCAATCTTCTGAAGAGCTCCCTGAACAAAATTCATATTGCCTATTTTTCTGTAGTTTTTAGAAAGGTATAATACTTGCCGAAGCTATGTTTGTATAGAGAGTTACAACCGTTTGAACCCAATCAAACAGGTGCTGCAATAAAAGTATGTAAAAAACCCAAAATTCGATTTTTTACCTGATTTAGATTTTCCCAAGTATCATAAAATGTATGTGTTTTTGTGTGCACTTATAAATGAGTTTAAAAATAATAAATCTTTATGTTAATTGACCTCAAAGTCAAAATTTTGCTCGGGCAAGAAAAATTGAACATCATTTAAAATTAAATATCTAGCATACCTAAACACATATCGGCTTAACTTAAACGTAGTTTAAAAGACCAGTTATTTCTAACTAAAAAAAATTCAAAATGAGGTCCCTACCATTAGCACTGACAGAGAAATTGACGTTAACAGGGGTCAGGGTACACCAATGTTTGCCTTTTTTTAAATCCTCAAAAAATGATGTCAAAGTTGAAAATCAGACTTTACTATAGAACAATTTTTTCTTAGAATATGACCAAAAATCACATGCGAAAGTATGGGTCACGAATTACCGGACACCCTGTATACATATAAGTATGTGTATACCTACCTATAGCTGTGTATAATTCAATTTTCAGTGCACTGTCCGTCTTGCAATTTATATTCATTTTCGCCTTCTGGTTGATTTGAAAAATAAAAATGTTAGCTACATGCCTATGTAGTATCCATACCTATAGGTAGTTTTAATTAAACGAACAGTGTTGTAGGTATATACTTTAAAAATTGATAGGTAGGTAGGTACCTACCTACCTACACTCAAATAAAAAAATTATTTGACAACTAAAACTTATTAAACTTACCTGCCCACTATGATATCGCCCACTGGCTGAAATTCAACCACCACATTGACAGACTCTAGTGTCAACAATTTAAAGTTACCTAGGTAGGTACCTACATACCTACCTACATTCCTAATCGTATGATAAATTGTGAATGAAAAGTCAAACCAAATAAACATACCTACCCTGAAAATCGAACAGACAAATTTCAAGCCAAAAACAGGAAATTTGTTTTTATTTTCTGTACCTAGGTATACCACCAAGAACCTACCTACCTCAACTTGCATACAAATTCTCACTTTTTTCATTAACTAATAGAGGTATTCCTCGGCATAATAAATTGTAAATTTTTAGTAATATTTTCCTTTCCCGCAAATAAGAAATCTTTGTCAGACAATTTAATATAAAAACTACCCTCCCAGCGGGAAAAATTCAAAAATTCATTGAGGAAAAATCAGCTTTTTCCTTGAGGAATGGCAGCTGCACCGTCCACTTTTCAGCTGATTCCTTTGATGAAATTAACATGGGCATGTCCTAGGCGGGAAGCACATGCTGAAAATCCGATGCAATTTCGCCAACGAAATCATTACTTTGTTGGAAGTTGTTTATTCACCGACCCAGATGATGAAAAACATGGTGGTTGCATAATATATGAATTCACTGCATAAATGTATGTGGTTTATTCATCAGTTCAATATTTTCGGTGAAAATGGTAATGAAAATTCAATTATCAAATCACAAGATATAGAAGTAGGTAGTTGTTTATTCAGCAATTAGTTAATTCAATACGAAAAATGTGAAGAAAATTAAATAAATAGTAAATTTATTAACTCTGTTGTGTTGTGAATTATTTGTGATTGGTTAATTAAAATATAGAGTTAAAACTTTAAATTAAAGTTAAATCACTAGGTCAGTGGTGGTTGGTTAATCACTTCTTCATATGCGAAGTGGTGATTAACCAAAAAACTGAAATACTTTGAGAAAATCTGAGATTGCCTCTTTTTAATGGAAATTCATAAGTCCTGTTATAATATTTACTGTCAGTAGACAATGTCAACACAGAGAGCACAAACAAAATCAACTTCTATCAAAACACACAATGGCGATGCACACTTTACAAAGCATATGAGTGGACATAGACGATGAACTGATGAACTTCTACATGACTTTTCAACAGTTTTTTCATCTTATAACTGTCCATATCAAAAGCAACGACAGAAAGGGTTGTTTTCTAAACACAAAGCTGAAAGTGGGTTCAAATCTATGAACTGAGGAACCCTTGCATGACTCTTCACTTATTAAATCATTACATGTCGTTTCCTTGTATTATCTGGCTAGTGAATTGATTGCTGTTGACTTGTTGTTTTCTACACACAAAGCAAAAAGTGGGTTCAAATCTATGAACTGAGGAAACCTTGCATGACTCTTCACTCACTAAATCATTGCATGACGTTTCCTTTTATTATTTGGCTAGTGAATTGATTGAAGAATTCAGCTGTTAAATTCATTGGGGACTATATTTCCCGCTGGGTTATGCCTATTATAGTTGGGCCTTAACTATGAAATAAAATGATGATAATTTCGGCACGACACTTTTTTAAGCAAATAGTGGTCAAAAGTAACTTTAATCAAACAGAACATCCTTTCACATACCTCAAAACGGCCAGTCAAGAAATTTAAAATTATCAGTTTTATAGGCATTTTTTAAAAATTAATTAAATTAGTTTTTTTTTTACGGGGACTAATATAAAACACAAAATATCTTATAAATCATTATGTTTTCTTATTAAAATTGTGACTTATATAATGTATAAACAAAATACATAGTAAATTCTTAAGAAAAATTAAATAAAAGTATCCAGAGTAATTGTGATGTATAGGTATCTAACAATATATTTTAGACTTCTGTTTTATCTCTGTTGTTTCTTATGAAAAGTTACTAAAAACCGTGGTAAATACATTATTTTTGTGTTAAATAATTTATTTTTAGGAACGTTACCCGGGGTTTAGACAAGCGAGTAGAACTAGTAGCATTTATATCATAGTGTTATTTTTATGGATTTATGTGTAACTAGTAGCTCCCTGCGCGTTTTGTCAACTAGTATGATTTTTTTTAAATATTTCATACAGAAAAATATACAAATTATGGAAACTATGGAAACAAAACAATTAAATGAAAACAATACACTACACTAGCAGGGTAACTGGCAGGCTACTCGCAGGCAAAGGGCGAGTTCGTAATCGCAGAAATATGCGGCAGGTCTGCCGCATGCCTGCTTAGCTTCTGCGTATCGATTTTATTTTTCTTCTGCCCGCAGAAAGCAAGTAGGCGGCAGTTTTTTAATAAATTTGTATTCGTAAACATCGCAGCGCATAAAATTATTTATAAAAAAATCGGATTATCAAAAAAAGGCGATTCTAGGGCTTTTGGGTGACATTTGGAAAGAACCATTCATTGATAGATAGTCAAATATCCTGACGATTTATGTACTTCGAAGCCATTTCATTTATAGGGTAGGTCAATGACAAGTTTCTTTTTAAAAATGCAACTAAGTGAACAAAATTTAATTTTGTCGATGTATTATGGCTTTAATACTAACAACAAACATTCCCATTAATTATGGAACTCAACGTCGTTCAAGTGGCTGCCTTGGCTGGGTTCGCAGCAGCGAATATACGAATATTGTTGATGGTTCGGGCTGTAGCTCACGGATTGCTTGTATGATATGGCCTTAAGTGCTTAAATCAATTCCTGATTGCTGGCATAACATCGGTCCTTTACGTTTCCCAACAAAAAATAAGGTCAAAAGGGTCAAATCGCAGCTCCGCTGCGGCCAATTGACATTGAAAAGACGGCTGATAACACGATTTTGGAATTTGGTGCGCAAAATATCGATTGTGGTATGGGCTGTGTGGCATGGCGCACTATATCCTGCATGAAGCAAAGGTTGTCCAAATCCATGTCTTTAAAGTTAGTAAAAAAAAGTCGGTCAACATGGCTCTGTAACGACCATTGTTCCCAGCCTCGTTTTCGAAGAAAAATGGTCCAATGATGACACCACTTCACAATCCGCACCAAACTGTCATTCTCTATGGATGCTTTGGGTTCTCGACAGTAACGTGTGCGGGTTTTCCGAGCCCCAGATGCGGCAATTTCATTTATTAACGAAGCCGCCGAGATGAAATGTGCCTCATGGCACTCACTTTGGAAATAAGTTTTCAATATTACTCAATGTTGTCAAGCGTGAAGCGACTTGGAGGTATAATACTGACTTCCCGTCAAGATTTCGTTTGGAAACAGCTGTCAGTGTAAAAATAACATATAATTCAAAAATAAACCCCTAGATGGCCCACCCTTTACATGTTTTCCTGTTTTAATTTTAATTTTTTTTTTCAGCAGAATGTTTTTTTTTTCTGCACAAACTGCCCGACGCCGATTTGATTTCTGCGTACTTTTGATGATTATGAACGTTATTTGTTTTGCAGGCCTGGCGAAGTCAGATTTCAATTTTTGTTTACGAACGCAAACTTTGCAGATCTAAGTTAGTCAGACGATTACGAATTCGCTCAAAAATATTATACTATTTGGGCTACTTGTTGACTCTCTCGTGTTCAGATACACTAACACACATAAACGCTACTAGTTCTACTCCCTTGTCTAAACCCCGGGTTGAATAAAAAAGTAATGAATTTAAAAAAATAGCCTCAAGTAAGAACATTTTATTAAAAAAAATTGCCAAGGGACTGAGGCCAGGGGACTGAGTGTTTTCATAGTTTCTGCGCCAAAAAACATAGTAACGTTTTATTTGATATAAGAAAGAAAATTGTTTATACTGTGGTTTCACTAGGCCTATACAATAGCGCTAAAAAACGTGCATGCTTTCATATAAAATTTGTGCGTAAAATCCTTGCCAGGGGACTGAGAAACTGAGTGGACATTCAACGTTTTCTATCACAAATGTTTTCTTCACAACTGACATATGTTCATAACGGACGCAATAAACTTTGACAATTATGTGTTAGCAAAACTTCAATGTACCATATCTGGAACTTCGATTGGTGCCTTAGTTATCGAAATTTTTGACTGTTTCAACCTGCCAGTGGACTGATAAGAAACACGGGGCACAAAGTTTAATTATATTTTTTTGTAATAAAGAAAATAGTTATGAAAAATTTGTTTACGTCATAAAAAAGATTTATTACTTAAGTTAATTAATTTATTGTTGGTTTTAGTGTGGACTCAAAAACAAAAGTACAGTTATGATTTTTTGTTAAAAAAACAAGCGGGGGACACGTCAAGGGACTGAGAATTAGGCACTTTGAAGAATTTTTTGAGTAATGAAAATGTATCAGATCTTGATAATTTTTTTTTGTCAATGTGGGTTTCGACTTGATTGACTGCTGTAAAATCAGATTGATTATGGTTGAACCGTTTTCAAAATAGCAGCGGGGCCATTCATTCCATCATTTGTAGAATCACATTCGATTTTATACAATTTCAAAAGTACCCTTATTGTGTCGATTCAATACAATGCAGCTTAAATTAATAAAACGTATTACTTTTTACCTCTACCTACCTATTTAATTTGTATCATACATTTTCACCACACCAACCTTCTTTAAAAAGTTTTTCCGTTTAGGGTAAAAAGCAGGTAGTTTCTTTTTTACACAAAACACTAGCATTATGGTTGAATTGTTCAAGGGGTAAAATTAAAGATTACAATATATATATTTTTTCAATTCTGGGATTTTGAGATTCAAAAATTTGAATCCCGGGGTTTGCAAAATATTTTAAAAAAAGTAATTAAGAATATATTTTCGTTAAAATTGTTTTTTTTTTTCCGAATTAAAAGCGCTTCTCTTAGTATCAGGAGGTAAGAATAATTCGGTCTAGAAAAATAACAAACAAGTAGACATTTGTTTAAAGGAAAAATACTGGATATTCGTTGGAAATTTCATTGTATTTGTTTAACAAAAACATTTACTTCCAAAAAAACTTAGGTATTCATAAAAACTCTTAAAACATAAATTTAATATTTATTTCACAAAAATAGTAACATTTAAAACTAATTCATAAAAACTGTTAAAAAACAAAACAGAAAAATAAAAATATTAGTTCAGTCAGAAAGTATTATGTAATAAAAAAATAAATAAATAGATAAGGAGATACATTTTACTAGAAATGTTATTTACCAACACTAGGTAAATAACATTTTGAATCATAATTGATTTTTAAACAGAACGATAATGTAAGCAAATGGGTTTTGGGGGAAAAACATATACGGAAGATTGACAAATTTACTTATAGTGTTTTGATTTCCACGTTCAATTTGTTTGTCGGTTTGTTGTTGAAGGTAAGAAAGCATAAAAAAATGCAAGCAGGAAAAAATTGTATGCGAACAATGAAGATTGGGGCATTTCAATCCCGGGATTTTCGGGGTCCAAAATGGACCAGGATCCCCGGATTGCGGGATACGGGATCCCGGGACTGCAATCTCTAGGTGGAATGCACTTGGCAATTTCGAGAAAATTTTTTATAAAATAAGCGGTACTACTAAAGAAAGAAAGTTATACTGTAACATTCCTTTATACTAAATTTTGGAGAATTAAGTGTTCTTAGCTGTTTCCCACTCCAAACACGCGATATGTTTTATTTTAAAAAAATGCTTCTGTTTATTTATTATTCTCCATAAACATTGATTTATTGAAAAAAATCGAAAAGTACAATTCGATACACTTTTTTTCAACATTCGATACATTGCTGAAAGGCGATTTTTCATCCCTGTCTCCGATTAATGCAAAAATGGAAGTCTCCGCCGAAAATTGTCTTCCAAAAAATGGATTTCTCCGCGAGCTAAATTGGTGCCTTGTATATAAAATCCATAGTACTATCATGGACAAAATTTTTTAGGGCGACCCACTGTCTGTGGTGGCGCCACTTTAGCTCGCGGAGAAATCCATTTTTGGGAGACAATTTTCGGCGGAAACTTCCATTTTTGGGAGACTTGCTTTTATCGGAGAATCCAGACTTATGTAGTTAGAGCAAGAGAAGTGTATTTTTTTCGATTCTAATAAGAATCAAATGGAGTAAGCGAGATTACCAATTGAAGGTTTTTTTCTTAAACGTCTATGATGAGAAAAAGGTGAAGAGAATGACAAAAAATTTTCGTATCCTCTTTGATTGAATGTGCAAAGTAATTTTTTTTTCTTAATTTACTGATATGATATATGCAAGAAGAACAAGAGAAGTAGAGAGTAGACATACATTATGTTAGTCTTACTCGTTTGCGTCGTCGTCGTCATCCACCTTGAAGCAAGGAATATAGTTTTTTTTTTGTGGGAAAGAATAATGCGTACATTCGTATATTATCAAGGGTAGGTTGATTTTAATGGGGGAAAGAAAAATATGGTCATGTTGTGTAAGTATATTTATATATTTGTATATGCCATCGTATAGGTATTATTGAGGGTAGATTTTATATTAAATTGTCTGGCAAAGATTTCTTATTTGCCGTGAAATTTGTTACAAGTGCAAGATTTTGAACATATTTTTTTTTGTGGGAAAGGAAAATATAACTAAATAGGTAGATATATTAGTATAAATAATGAGTGGTAGATTTTATTAATATCTAAATTGTTGGATGATTTTGAGTTTGACCTGAAATTTTTCACAAGAAATTTACATTTTGTTATGCCGAGGAATACCTATATAAGTAAATGACAAAAGTGAGAATTTGTATGCAAGTTGAGGTAGGTAGGTTCTTGGTGGTAGGTAGATTGTATACCTAGGTACAGAAAACAAAAACAGATTTCCTGTTTTTGGCTTGAAATTTGTTTGTTTGATTTTCAGGGTAGGTAGGAGGTTGGTAGGATTATTTGGTTTGACTTTTCATTCACAATTTGTCATACGAGTAGGAATGTAGGTAGGTATGAAGGTACCTACCTAGGTAACTTTTAATTGTTTGAAACTAGAGTCTGTCAATGTGGTGGTTGAATTTCAGCCAGTGGGCGATATCATAGTAGGTAGGTAGGTTTTATAAGTTTTAGTTGTCAAATAATTTTTTTTATTTGAGTGTAGGTTAAATAGGTACCTACCTACCTAGCAATTTTCGAAATATATACCTAGCTACGCCTATGTACCTACAACATTGTTCGTTTAATTAAAACTACCAAAGGTATGTATACTACATAGGTATGTAGCTAACATTTTTATTTTTCAAATCAACCAGAAGGCGAAAATGACAAGACGGATAGTGCACTGAAAATTGAATTATACACAGCTATAGGTAGGTATGCACATACTTATATGTATACAGGGTGTCCGGTAATTCATAACCCATACTTTGGCACGTTATTTTTGGTCATATTCTAAGAAAAAAATTGTTTTATAGTAAAGTCTTATTTTCAACTTTCACATCATTTTTTGAGAATTTAAAAAAAGGAAAACTTTGGTGTACCCAGACCCCTGTTAAAGTTAATTTCCCTGTCAGTGCTAATGGTAAGGACCTCATTTTGGACTTTTTTTAGTTAGAAATAACTAGCCTTTAAAACTACTTTTAAGTTAAGCCGATATGTGCTTAGGGTTACTAGATATTTAATTTTAAATGGTGTTCAATTTTTCTTGCCCGAGCAAAATTTTGACTTTGAGGTCAATTTTGTATTCAAAAAATGCCTAATAACATAAAGTTTTATTATTTTTACCTGATGAACAAAACAATAATAAAAAATCTCATTAATAAGTGCACCCAAAAACCCAGACATTTTATGATTCTTGGGAAAATCTAAACCAGGTAAAAAATCGAATTTTGGGTTTTGTACATACTTTTATTGCAGCACCTGTTTATTTGTGTTCAAACGTTTATAACTGTCTATTTAAACATAGCTTTGGCAAGTTTTATACCTTTTTAAGAACTACAGAAAAATATTTTTCCTGTTTTTGGCTTGAAATTTGTTTGTTTGATTTTCAGGGTAGGTAGGAGGTAGGTAGGATTATTTGGTTTGACTTTTCATTCACAATTTGTCATACGAGTAGGAATGTAGGTAGGTATGAAGGTACCTACCTAGGTAACTTTTAATTGTTTGAAACTAGAGTCTGTCAATGTGGTGGTTGAATTTCAGCCAGTGGGCGATATCATAGTAGGTAGGTAGGTTTTATAAGTTTTAGTTGTCAAATAATTTTTTTTATTTGAGTGTAGGTTAAATAGGTACCTACCTACCTAGCAATTTTCGAAATATATACCTAGCTACGCCTATGTACCTACAACATTGTTCGTTTAATTAAAACTACCAAAGGTATGTATACTACATAGGTATGTAGCTAACATTTTTATTTTTCAAATCAACCAGAAGGCGAAAATGACAAGCCGGATAGTGCACTGAAAATTGAATTATACACAGCTATAGGTAGGTATGCACATACTTATATGTATACAGGGTGTCCGGTAATTCATAACCCATACTTTGGCACGTTATTTTTGGTCATAATCTAAGAAAAAAATTGTTTTATAGTAAAGTCTTATTTTCAACTTTCACATCATTTTTTGAGGATTTAAAAAAAGGAAAACTTTGGTGTACCCAGACCCCTGTTAAAGTTAATTTCCCTGTCAGTGCTAATGGTAAGGACCTCATTTTGGACTTTTTTTAGTTAGAAATAACTAGCCTTTAAAACTACTTTTAAGTTAAGCCGATATGTGCTTAGGGTTACTAGATATTTAATTTTAAATGGTGTTCAATTTTTCTTGCCCGAGCAAAATTTTGACTTTGAGGTCAATTTTGTATTCAAAAAATGCCTAATAACATAAAGTTTTATTATTTTTACCTGATGAACAAAACAATAATAAAAAATCTCATTAATAAGTGCACCCAAAAACCCAGACATTTTATGATTCTTGGGAAAATCTAAACCAGGTAAAAAATCGAATTTTGGGTTTTGTACATACTTTTATTGCAGCACCTGTTTATTTGTGTTCAAACGTTTATAACTGTCTATTTAAACATAGCTTTGGCAAGTTTTATACCTTTTTAAGAACTACAGAAAAATAGGCAATTTTTAAAATATAAAACCTGTATTGAGCCATATGAATTTTGTTCAGGGAGCTCTTCAGAAGATTGAGGTCAAAATTTATTTTGGCAAAGATCAATATTAACTAATGAATTTTATGCAAATGGTGATGCCAATGAAAAATATTTTACTCAGTAAAGTTAGTGGAACTATAATTCAATGCTTTAATGCAAAATTTGTAAAAAAAAAACAAAAATCAATTGTGGACAGGGTGATCAAAAAACTGGTTTAAAGTAAGATTTTTTTTTCAAATTTCAAAAATAGCCTTTACTCGAGAACTGCTATGATTCGGTATGGTATGCCCTGGCCTTTCACCAGTTCTTGGTTCGGACCAGTATTAATGGGACACCCTGTATACGTACCTAGGTAGGTACATATACAGATCAGACTTGATCTCAATTTATTTTTAAATTTTGGAACACGAATTTGATTTCAGTATATTTGTGTTTACCGAGGCTTTTCTTTGGTACGCGGTACACAGCGTTAATTTTCGGTACTGTACCGGTCGTTTTGGTGCAGGACCTTAGGTATATCTATACTTTTAAAAACTAAAAATCTTAAAACAATTTTTCTGGAAAACAATTTTAAAAAGTGAGAACGCCGGGAAGAAACGCCAAGTTTTATGGACTAAAGGCCGTTAAAAGCTATATTGAATCAATAATTCAACAAGTCCAATTAAATAATGCTAAGTCTTCTACATGGCTGATGTATTTCAATAGCATATAGAAAACATAGAAATATAGAAATATAGGAAAAACTCATATGTAAACAATGCTAGGCCACAGGTTCCAAAATTTCCAACAATTCTTGATTAGAAATTCTAATTGGGTTGGATATATATAGTTCACAATTGATTTTTGCTGTAAAGTTGATGTAAGCTGGACTGAACTTAATAAAAACTGCCTCTTGACAGGGCCCTCACTGTCAACTGAAGAGCCCAAGTGAGCCGGGACGAAATGCCAATTTTTATGGACTAAAAGCCGTTAAAAGCTATATTGAATCAATTTTAAAAATACTTTTTTTTTTAACAATTACCTTAAACTAGAGAACAAAAATTGGAAAAAAATGTATTAAATTTGTTTTCAAAATTTTACTTGACTTAATACTATGTTTTTCATTATAAACTGCTTCAATTAAGTTTTAGTCAAACATTTAAAACTAGAAGATCATTTAAACATTATAAACCAGGAAAATTAGACATAAATTCCTACAAAGTTCGGAAAAATTATATACAGAGTTTTTGTTTTTGAATCAGCTTTATAATGGTGTTATGAATTTTTGCGTAAGAGTCCCCATCGATCCTAGCTCCGCGTCTATTAAAAAGAGGGGGTAAAAGGTCACGAAGCATGGTATTTCGCTGATTTTGATCAAACGAAAATCGTCGACTAATGAAACATGACGTTAATATTTCAATTTATCATTGAAAATTAGGATCAAAAGCGTGCCTCTAAATATCTGTGGTGAAAGGGTGTTTTAAAGGTAGGGGGGGGGTTGCAGAATGAAGAATGGGGTGTGGATTTATATTGAAAAAAGTTTATAAAATAGTGTCAATGAAATTGTGCAAAAATGTGATATTTGTCATGATAACAAAGTCATGAAGAGGGTAGACGGGTGGTTTTTGAGGAGGGGTCAGGGGGTATTCAAACCAAAAAAAATATTTTGAGGTAACCTACGCATATGGCACATCGTTTGTCCACTTTTTTGCACAATTTCACTGACACTATTTTATATACTTTTTCATTATAAGTTCACACCCCATTCTTCAATCTACAACCCCCCTACTATAAAAACACCTTTCACCCCAGATATTTGTAAGCCGCTTTTGATCCTATATTTCAATGATAAATTGAAATATTTACGTCATGTTTCATTAGTCGACGATTTTTGTTTGATCAAAATCAGTGAAATACCATGCTTCGTGACTTTTGATCCCCTCTTTTTAATAGACGCGGAGCCAGGATCGATGGGGACTTCTACTCAAAAATTCATAACACCATAAAAAAGCTGATTCAAAATCAAAAACCCTGTATATAATTTTTGTATTTTATAAGCTTTCATTTGATGCTTTATTTATAAATATCAAAAAATAATTGCCCAAGTTATGGCCATTTACGAGTATTTTATGTATAGGTATATAATTATGTATCACTAGTTTTTTTTTTAGTTTTTTAAAGCGATAAAAATCAAATTTTGATTTTTTATTCAAACGCCCCGCTTTGTTCCCGTTAGATAAACAAATAGAAAATTATTTACATACTTACTAGAAGGAAGCAGGTCGCCAAAGGCGCTATGTTATTTAATGTGAGTCAGGGCTGAGCGTAAATACCTATATATGTATATAAATAAGTTGACTACCTCACGCTTCACTTAAAAAAAGAAGTTATTTTAAAGATGTGGCAATCTTAAAATGTTACTCAGTTTAGGCTTATTAAAGTTAGTTTATTTTTTTGTAAAAAGTTAATTTTTCCCTTGTACAAAATTTAATTATTTTAATTACGTTAATTTTTTTTTTTGTAAAAAAGTTATTTTTTTTTGTAAAAAAGTTATTTTTTTTTGTACAAAAGTTAATTTTTTTCCTCAATAAATTTTAAACAAAAATGTAGGCACTTTAAATGTGCCTTATTTGGCTTCTTTTAATAGGTATCTTAATTTGAAAATTCTTAGGATTTTTTAAAACTCCAATTAGAAAATTTGTAGGCGATTGTCGACCATGAACCAAACAGAATTTCAAAGAAATCTCAGCAATTTTAAATTATCAAGAGTAATGATTTAGGTAATACCTAGATGCCCTTAAGACTCAACAACATGGTCACATAGTGGTAAGTTATAAGTTCAAATTTCTCACTGAAAATCCTAAATAACGGTAGCCATCATTCCTATTAATTTCAAATTTCTAAACTAACCTCTTTAGAAGACAAAAATAAGCGAAAAATAATCATAAACATTCACTTAAAATTTGGGTAGGTCTAGGTACCTACCTACAGGTTCCTACCTAGATATTAATACAAATTATATACAACCATACCTACTTTTCTAGGTTAAAATGAAAAAGCGACATACATAGCTAACTACCTACCACGAGCCATACTCATCAAAAAAACATCATCGCCATCAAACCCATAAATTATTGCATCACTCATATTCTTACCAACAGACCTAAATATCTAGAAAGCAAAAAAAATAACAATCTACCTACCTTATATGCCTACCTTCACGCGCCGCGCCGCCGCCGTCACCGTTGTCTTCTTGCACACAAGATACCCAAAGCTGTAAAAAAAAAACACCCCTTCCTCTTTAACCGCACAAAACCCAACAAACCAAGGAGAATTCCCAAAATTTTATTTCACACTTTTTAATTCTCTGCACCTTTGCATAGAAAACTAACCGACAAAAAAATGTAAACCAACAAAAAACATCCCTTCTACCTATTTCACTCTAACTGTTATCAATTAGGCTATTCCTTTCACAAAATTCAAATGTCTCCGTGAGATAGGGTTGTGGAATTTAATGAAATTCTTTTGCCCACTGAATGAAGATGTCGGTCCATACGACATTCACCATGATAGTACTATGGATTTCATATACAAGGATTGTTGCCACCACAGGCAGTGGGTCGCCCCCTTGTATGTGAAATCCGTAGTACTATCATGGTGAATGTCGAATGGACTGGCATCTTCATTCAGTGGGCAAAAGAAATTCATTAAATTCCACAACCCTATCTTACGGAGGCATTTGAATTTTATGGAGAATTATTTGCCAGAAGATTAAACACCATAACCTATGTTAATAAACGAGTACAACCACGATGCCTGTCTCTTGTGTGTGTGTACGATAAGCATGCAAGAGATAAGGAATTGTCATCACGCTTGTATTCGTTTATCTTTAGTTATAAAATGTGTACATAATATTGTTATCTTTTTTTCCTTTAGGAAAAAAGGATATAAATAGCGTAAAATAGTTTTAAGTATTGAGTATCAATAAAGATTTTTAAAAGGAATCACCTTCCTCTTATTTTTCTTAAATTAGTAAGAATTTCCTCCCACCAGCGGTAAGGAAATCTTTACATTGGTCCTATTTAGAAAGTTCTCCCCCACCAGCGCTAAAAGACTTAAAAAAAAAAAAAAAAAATAGTGATCTATAGTTACTACAGGCGTTTCTGGGGCTTAACACCAGAAAATAAAATAAAAAAAAAATAATAAATAGCGTTTCTGGGTCTTACACCAGAAAGTGAAAAAGAGCGTTGCTGGGAGAGTGAATTAGGAAAAAAAAAGGGGCTGTACAATGGAAAAGCAGCAGTGCCTTAAGCGCCAACAAGAAATTGGCGAAGAAATTATCAGCATTGAAAACAAATTCAAGCTAGATAAAATTGAAAAAAACGTTCTTGAAGTGACGATCAACCGCATTAAGAACTGATTAAAGCTACTTCAAAATTTTTACTATGAAAGTATAATGGCAAAAATAGTCAAGATAAATATATACATCAAAGAAAAGGAGGATGATAATGAAATAACTTTCACGGAGATTCCAATCGAGAAGATATCAGGAACACGCGCTCAAATTTGGTTGGAAAAATGCACCAACCAAATTAAGCAGTTCAACAAACTTGCAAAAGAAATAGAGGAAAAACAAAAGGAAATTTCCACTGATCAAGCGAGGGAAACATCGATGACCCTGCTAAAAGAAGAATTACAGGACTTAAAAACCGTATATTCAAAATTAACAATAAATCTGGAAGTGGACGATGAATTTATTGAAACAGAATACCAAAAAGCGAAAAACATATACTTTGCAGCTATAAATACCTTAGCAACAAAACCACGGACGCCCACCAGTCACCATGGGATCGAATTAGAAGACATAAAGATCCCAGTGTTTTATGGGGACATCCACGAATGGTCTTCATTTCACGACCTTTTTAAAAAATTGGTGCATGAGGAAAACCAGTTTTCAAACGTTGAAAAATTATATCGTTTGAAAACATTGGTCAAAGGGGATGCTGGACGTTTGGTGCAACATTTAAAAATAACGGATGTCAACTACGAAGCAGCGTGGGAAATACTCCAACAGCGCTACTCAAACCGTCGGCTGATGTACACAGCTCTAGTTGATAGGATCTTAGATCAACCAGTTATAAACAGTGATTCATCAAACAGTGTAAGACAGCTATTTGACACCACAACTGGAAGTGTTCACGCAATAAAAGGAATGGGAATTGAAATAGATGAACTTTTCATAGCCCGAATATTAATAAGGAAACTGGATAAAGAAGGCCTTCGGTCTTATGAACAAAGCACAAAAGACACTAAGGAGATCCAAACCCTTAATAAAGTGCTTACATTTTTGGAACAGCACTTTCAAGCACTAGAGGCCATAAAAGGCAAAAGACAATCAACAATTTACAAAAGCAGTGGTCAACCAGGCGGCCAAAACCCCAGTGGATCATTCCATGTGACCCATCAATTCTGTGTTTACTGGAATATTTCGGGACATTCTACTTCAATCTGCAGAAAATTTCAAAGTTTAGCAGCAGATAATCGCCTAAGTTGGACCCGAAAGAGTGTAGTATGATATGTATGCCTTGGCCACACGAAGAAGCAGAGGTGCCCAAAATACAACGAAATGTGTAAGAAGTGTGGAAAGCGTCATCACACTCTTATTCACGTTGAAATGAATTCAAAAGAGAAAGCATTAAACCAAGAAACTAATATCTCAATGGTAACTAAAGAAAATGCAAATCAAACTATACTACTTGCAACAGCACAAGTACGCGTTGAGACTGCTCAAGGAGAATACACAACTTTAAGAGCACTTATTGATCAAGGATCACAAAAAACTGCATTGTCAGAAGAAGCCGCTCAAATACTGAATTTGCCAAGGGAGAAAATCAATAACTCTACAAGGCCTTGGAAATGTAACAGTTGGTGTGGCGAAATCTAAGGTAAATGTGAAAATACGACCACGGTTCATGAGTGATAAAATCTTTGTGAAAATTAGCCAGAGCTTTTTTTTTTTTTTTTTTCCTCCTACTGCCGCTTATTATAAAAAATAAATAAATAAAATATCCATTGCCCTCTAAAATATAATAAATAAAAAAATTAGAAATACAAAATCAACACAAATCGCGCCGCGCAAATCAAAATAATCAATAGACTACATACATACTTAAACAAGTTACAAATAAAAAAAAAAGTGCAAGTGGCAGTGCACAAAAACAACAACAAAAGTGCACCCGTGTAGCGACGTTTATGATGCTCAAACCACAAACAGGCATAGCACAGCGGTAATTCCTAATCTCTCCTTTCCACTTCACTCACAGTGCTTTGGCTTAGTTATTATATGTAGTATATGTATGTATCATTACATGCAATTCTTATGATGGACTAAGCCGAAGCATATCAGATAAATTGCTGTTATTGATTTTGTGTTTCCAGGGGCGGATCAGTACACTGCTTTTTTAGGCATAACACTAGTAGTATTGTACTGTGAAGTCATTTGGGGCCCAAACTTGATATCAGCATAGATAACTGTCTGATTTGGTTTTTTATGTCTGTTTATTGTAATGGTGGGTGAATTTAGGGTTGACTACAGCAACATTCGGGGACTGAGGCAGAATTTTTGTGCTGCATATGTCCATACTGTGAAAAACAGGCCAGCTGTTTTGGCACTAAGTGAAACCCAGGTAGGGGAAAATACCGATCACTCGGAATTCAGCCTACATGGTTATAGCTTAGTGCCTCTATTTTTTCCACATCATGGTCTCGCCGTGTATGTTCGCAGTGATGTAGCTTATCAGCTTCAACCACAATATGGTTCATGTTTGAATACGAACTTTAATTTCATGTGGTTTAAATTCACCATCCATAAGCGCATCATCCATACTTGGCTCTCTTCCTTATATTCATAAACGATCTTTTATCTGAAACTTCTAATCCATTAAATTGTTTCGCTGACGACAGTACCCTCAGCTTCTCATATTCGTTTACAGATTCTCATCCATGTCCTTCGGATGTGGAACTTGAACGGCAGCGTATGATAAGCTCACTAAATTCTGATCTCGACAGCATTGTCCATTGGGGAATAAAAAATCGTGTAGAATTTAATGCTTCAAAAACTCAATGCTGTCTACTTTCGTTAAAACGAAACCCACCCCCCATGCCACTATCCATGAGTGGCACTTGCATTGAGGAAACCGAAAAGCTTTCAGTCCTCGGTATGTGTGTCACAGACCACCTTTTATGGAACGACCACATATTCGACATCGCCAAAAATGCTGCTAAGTGTTTAGGTTTTCTCCGTCGATGCAAGAAATTTGTCTCCCCTTCTGATCTGGCTGTGATCTACAAAGCCTTTATTCGTCCAAAACTTGAGTATAACTCTCACATTTGGGCAGGTGCTCCAATAACCCACTTGAGTTTATTGGATAGAATTGAAAAGAGAGCTCTTAAAATGATAGGTGAAAGAACTATAACGGAAACATTCTCATCTCTTGAGCACCGTCGAAATGTTTCATGTCTTTCGTTATTTTACCGTTATTTCCATAAACAATGCTCTAGTGAAATAGCCAGTTGCATTCCTCCCCTTAAACAATTCAACCGTAATACTCGCGCTTCTAGGAATGCCCATCAGTTTACCCTTGAGCCCAATTTCGGACGTACTGTTAAGTACAGAGATTCTTTCTTTAGTCGCACTACTCGAATGTGGAATGCTCTACCCAGCTCAATTTTCCCCTCCCATTGTGATCTACAGACGTTCAAAACCAATGTGCATCGGTATCTCCTTTTAAATCCCCTCCAATCTACCTAATCGCTCGTGCTGTGTATATCATCTTAAGGGTAGTCACAACCCCTTTTGCACGCGCTCAATATAAACAAAAAAAAAACCAAATAACTCATTCGCATACGATATCAATGTATGGAACAACTACACTCTAGCTGATCCTAATTTTAATAAAACGGACAGAATAGATATGGTTATTGGCGGAGATCTGTTTCCACAAATTATGGAAGGTGGTATAGTTAAAATGGACAAAGTATTGGGTCAATGTACAGCATTGGGATGGATTTTATCAGGTGCAATTCAAATCCAAAACCAAAAGACACGTTTTATGACCGCTGCTGTGACAACAAACCTAGAACGATTTTGGGAGATCGAAGAAGTTTATCCAAGTGAACCCATTGAAGATAATAACTGTTTAAAACTATATGAGAACACAACTAAAATAGATAAGGATGGAAGGTTTGTCGTTAAACTGCCATTCAAAGAAGAAATCATTCTTGGCGATTCTCGTAAACAAGCAATTGCACGATTACTAAGCTTAGAAAAGCGATTCAAAAAAGATCATGTACTTCAACAAGAATACATCCAGTTCATAAGAGAATATCAGGATTTTGGCCACATGAAAGAAGTCAGTATACCTAAGAAAGGGAAATACTATCTACCTCACCAAGCAGTTATTCGGGAAGATCGTCTTACAACAAAAATCCGAGTAGACCATTGTGTCATATCTGCGAATTTCTCGTACCACCAAAACACAGTTAAAGAAAAAACTCCCAAGAGAACCGTTTGGCAGTATGAGAAAGCCAACTGGGACGGTCTCAATGTTTTCTTCAGGAACTTTAACTGGTCACTATGCTTCCTCGATAGTGACGTAGATTCCAGTGCAGATATGATTACAAACTTAATTCTTTGTGGAATGAGAAATTTTACCCCGAATAGGGTGAAACCTATCAAACCCAAAGAAAACTCATGGTTTGATTCGAGCTGTAAAGAGGTTATTAGGGTTAGAGAAGTAAGCTTCCGAAGTTATAAAGCCAACCCTACAGAGGAAAACCGGAAAAAGTTTCAACAAGCTAGAAAGACCTGTAACGTTCATATTCGACGAACCAAATTTTTACATGATCAAAAATTACGGCAAAAAATTCTACAATGTCCCAAAGGTAGTAAAAATTTTTGGTCATTTGTAAAAAACATACGAAACACCACCTCGTCCTCGGTTCCAACGCTCGTCTTCAACGATACTCCTTTTGTCAGCTCAATCGATAAAGCCAATTTGCTTGCAGCACAGTTTGCTGTTAATTCGTCGCTGCCTGAAAGTGATATGACTCCTCCTGTACTTGAGAGCGCAAATGATTCTATGGGACAAATCTTCTTCCGCACTCGTGCAGTTGCCAGAGTTCTGAAAGATCTCGATATACACAAATCCGCTGGCCCGGATAGTATTCCTCCCATTGTTCTGAAGAGGTGTTCTTCAACGCTGGCAAAACCACTGCGTAAGCTTTTCCATCTGTCCTACTCTACTGGTCTCTTTCCGAGTGGATGGAAAACAGCATTTGTCCAGCCTGTCCCTAAAAAAGGCGTGTCTTCTTCCCCCTCCAACTATCGGCCAATTGCGCTTACGTCCCTTCTTTCCAAGGTCATGGAAACGCTGATTAATTTTCAGCTCAAGAAATATCTCGAAGAACGAAAGCTTCTTAATGACCGGCAGTACGGCTTTCGTAGCAATAGGTCCACTGGTGATCTGATGGTATATCTCACCGAACAGTGGCACAAATCTTTACATCGTTTTGGAGAAAGTAAGATTATTGCGCTTGATATTTCCAAAGCATTTGATAGAGTTTGGCATCAAGCTCTCTTATCGAAAATGCGTGCATTTGGTATCGATGAATCTCTTCTTCGTTGGATTAGAAATTACCTTTCGGACCGTTCGATACAAGTTGTATTGGATGGTTTCAAGTCTGAAATTCACAAAATAAATGCTGGTGTGCCCCAGGGCTCCGTTCTGTCTCCGACTCTCTTCCTTATATTCATAAACGATCTTTTATCTGAAACTTCTAATCCATTAAATTGTTTCGCTGATGACAGTACCCTCAGCTTCTCATATTCGTTTACAGATTCTCATCCATGTCCTTCGGATGTGGAACTTGAACGGCAGCGTATGATAAGCTCACTAAATACTGATCTCGACAGCATTGTCCAATGGGGAATCAAAAACCGTGTAGAATTTAATGCTTCAAAAACTCAATGCTGTCTACTGTCGTTAAAACGAAACCCACCCCCCATGCCACTATCCATGAGTGGCACTTGCATTGAGGAAACCGAAAAGCTTTCAGTCCTCGGTATGTGTGTCACAGACCACCTTTTATGGAACGACCACACATTCGACATCGCCAAAAATGCTGCTAAGTGTTTAGGTTTTCTCCGTCGATGCAAGAAATTTTTCTCCCCTTCTGATCTGGCTGTGATCTACAAAGCCTTTATTCGTCCAAAACTTGAGTATAACTCTCACATTTGGGCAGGTGCTCCAATAACCTACTTGAGTTTATTGGATAGAATTGAAAAGAGAGCTCTAAAAATGATAGGTGAAAGAACTAGAACGGAAACATTCTCATCCCTTGAGCACCGTCGAAATGTTTCATGTCTTTCGTTATTTTACCGTTATTTCCATAAACAATGCTCTAGTGAAATAGCCAGTTGCATTCCTCCCCTTAAACAATTCAACCGTAATACTCGCGCTTCTAGGAATGCCCATCAGTTTACCCTTGAGCCCAATTTCGGACGTACTGTTAAGTACAGAGATTCTTTCTTTAGTCGCACTACTCGAATGTGGAATGCTCTACCCAGCTCAATTTTCCCCTCCCATTGTGATCTACAGACGTTCAAAACCAATGTGCATCGGTATCTCCTTTTAAATCCCCTCCAATCTACCTAATCGCTCGTGCTGTGTATATCATCTTAAGGGTAGTCACAACCCCTTTTGCACGCGCTTAATATAAAAAAAAAAAAAAAAAAAAAGTGTTTGATGCTTCCGCAACAACTTCAAACGGAAAAAGCCTCAACGACATTCTACATACTGGACCCAGGCTTCAAAAAGAATTATTCGATATAATCGTAAAATGAAGACTCTGGAAGTACGCGCTTACAGCTGATGTTGAAAAAATGTATCGGCAAGTTAAAGTAACAAAAGAAGATGAAGAATATCAATACATTCTTTGGAGAGAAAACACTAAAGAACAAATCAAACAATATAAACTTACAACTGTCACGTATGGGACATCATCAGCACCATTCCATGCAACTCGAACGTTGCAAGAAATTGCATCAAAATGCAGCAATAAGAAGTTAGCTAACATAATAAACGAATCCTTTTATATGGATGACTTGATGACTGGAGAAGACACAATTGAAGGATGCCAAGAAATCCAGAAGCAACTCCTAAATCTGTTTGACAAATATGGTTTTCACCTAAGAAAGTGGGTTTCAAACGCAAATAAAGCTACTCAAAATATAGCAAAGAAAGGAGGTAATGAAGTTCTACTCATTGAAGAAAATGAAACTGTGAAAACACTTGGCTTGAAATGGAATCCAAAAAGTGACGCGTTTATGTTCAATATATTAGCATTAGAAGCAAACACGATAACGAAGAGACAAGCGTTATCATACTTAGCAAGAATATTTGATCCTATTGGATGGTTAACACCGGTGACGATCACAGCCAAGCTGTTTATACAAAAATTATGGATGATGAAAAGTGAATGGGATGATCCACTAGAGATCATAATTGCAAAAGAGTGGATCGAATTCGTAAAGCAGATACATCACATAAGCGAAATCAAAATTCCTCGTTGGATGGGCGTAACGAAAGAAACAAAGTTCCAACTATATGGATTTGCAGACGCTTCTGAGAAAGCATATGCAGCAGTAGTGTATTTAAAAACGAATACATGTATATCGATTATAGCAGCTAAAAGCAAAGTGAATCCCATAAAAAACAGGAAGACATTGCCAAAATTAGAGCTATGTGCAGCTCATTTATTAGCGAAATTATTAAACAGAATTCAAAAGGTCATGAGCAGAAATACCAGTAATTTCGCCTGGGGTGACTCAAAAATAACGCTATGCTGGATTCAAAACAACAAGAGCAAAGATAAATTTGTACGAACAAAAGTAACAGAAATAAGGACACTAGTCCCAAACACTAAATGGGGATATGTTAACACTAAAGAGAACCCTGCCGATGCAGCATCCAGAGGAATATCTCCCATAAAATTAAAGAAAAATGATAAATGGTGGAAGAGTCCGTCTTGGCTAAGTGAAGACGAAACTGACTGGCCGGAAAACAAAGAGGACGAAGAAGAAAAGGCGATAGTGGCAATGACAACACCAATTCAATTTGAAGACATCCTCCCTAAATTACAAGAACGATGCTCTCAAGGCAAAAAATTGGAAAGGGTTATTGCCTACGTTCTAAGATTTATTAGATTAGCTAAAAAAGAAAAACTGCCACCATATCTGACGACCTCGGAACTTCAAGAAGCTGAAACAATTATAATAAAACATCGACAATCTATTGAATTTCCAAGTGAAATAACATGTTTACAAACTGATAAGCCCATCAATCACATGAGCAAAATATCAAACTTGAACCCATTTTTGGACAACAAAGGAATTTTGAGAGTAGGTGGTAGACTCGAAAACTCGTCCGTAGACTATGCAGGACCTTTTCAAATGCGATGTTCTAAAGTCCGAGGTCAAAAATCGTTTAAAGGATATATCATGGTTTTAGTATGTATGACAACTAAAGCAGTCCATCTGGAAGCAGTAAGTGAATTAACCTCAGAAGCATGTCTAGCAGCGTTAAGAAGATTCTTTGCAAGAAGAGGCCAAAGTCAACACATCTATTCAGATAATGGAACGAACTTCGTTAGAGAAGCAGGAAAACTGGATAGTGATTTCAAAAAATCAATTAAGAAAAACTCAGATCTAGCCCCTATTCTTGAAGCGGAAAAAATACAGTGGAATTTTATACCTCCAGCAAGGGGGTATATGGGAGGCAGGTGTCAAATCAGTAAAATACCACTTAAAAAGATTAATAGGTGAAACCAAGCCCACATTTGAAGAAATTACTACGTTACTCACTCAAATCGAAGCAATCCTAAATTGAAGACCCTTAACCTCATTTGGAAGTAACCCTGATGAAATAGATGTCTTAACTCCTGGCCATTTCTTGATCGGTCGACCAATACTTGAAAGTCCAGAACCAGAAGAGGAACGAAAAATCAGCTCATTGGATCGTTGGAAAATTATACAAAAAATGAAGAATGAATTCTGGAAGAGATGGAAGGATGAATATCTAATTCTACTTCAACAGAGGTACAAATGGAAAGAGCCAAAAGAAAACTTAACACCTGACCAGATAGTAATTATTAAAAAACGAAAACACTCACCCAGCGAAGTGGCCAATGGGGAAAATTATAAAGACGCATCCTGGGCTAGACGGCAAAGTTCGAGTAGTAACAATCAAAACACAAAATGGGGAATTAAAACGACCTATTCACAAAATATGTCCATTAGTAGTTACCAAGGTTCAAGAAGAAGAAAAAAGAGAGGAAAAGCAACAATTACTTACACCACTAAAAACGAATGTTGAGAATAATAACACCAAGCTTTATAGTCCAATCCTAATGTTGCTTGTCCTATATATTTGCTCAGCAAAGGCAACACGACCATCAACCGACTTTGGGGCTCGCATATCCGTGATCAACAACAACACAGCAGTTTATCTTCAGACCATGGGCACCACGGATATCATTAATTCCAAATGATCATTCCTGATCATATATTATGATTTGAATATGTTTTTTGATGAAATAAGAAACATCCAACAATGTATTCAAAATTTGGAAAACAACTGCAATAAATTATTAGCATATGAACACTCATGCAAATTCATGACACTGGCGTTAACAAGACGGCATCAACGCTTACAGGAAAACAATAATCTACTACTAGGTAAAAAAACATAGATATCGTAGAGCTCCTTTAGAGTTCATTGGTTCACTTCAACATTATTTGGTATTATGGTATCATGGATGCAGACGATAGAAAAGAAATGGAAGCAAATATGGAAGAAATATTAAATAACCAACAAAATATAGCGTATTCAGCAAACAACAGACGTCAACAATTAACTCTACTCTAAATATTCTCAAGAAAACTACCGAAGATGTCAACAATTCGTTTCAAAAAATGAACTCACAATTGATATTATTCCAAGATTCAATTATGGAATTGGAAAGGCAAGCTAACTTGTTCCACCTAATGACATCCCAGGTAATACTCATGTTAGACGAATGCGAAGAGATACAGATGGCTGTTATGAATTTGCTCATAGACATTCATCATGATCATATAAATCCCAACCGATTACCCCACTGCAATTACAAAAGGAATTGTCATTTATCAAGACGAAATTACCAGCTCAACTTAAACTTCCGGGATGGAAAATAGACAATGAATTAAAAGAAGTATATCACAAAATAAAAGGAAAAGGTCTAATGCTGAATAAAAAATTAATTATTTATGCAGAAATACCACTTCTCAAAAGTGAAACCATGACGTTATACCAACTAATTCCTATACCAATTGATCGAAACGGTACAACTATAATTGCAACCCTCGAAGCTGAATACATTGTGTATAATTTTGGACGGAATCTCTTCCTACTAATGACACAAGCTCGACTGGATAAGTGCAAAAAAAACTTAGAAGATAACTATATGTGTCAAGAAAACTGGGCCTGGCTACCACCAACTCAAAATGGTTGTGAAATATCAGCTCTTAAACAATCTCAAAATGCAAACTGCCGATTTGAAGAAACCAAACGAAACAGTTTTTGAAAACTACTATCCCCCGAAATCGTTGGTTGTTCAGGGTATTTAACGAAGTCAATGTTATAATTGAATGCGGAAAACACAAACCGATGGCATTGGAGCTACCTAACCAAGGAGTCTTAGAACTAGAAGCGGGATGTTCAGCGATTTATGAAGGAATTATCATATCATCATCGCAACAATGGGATTCTCAAAGGAAGATGCCTATATCAAACTATATGTACACCAAAGATGTCATTGACTTAAAAGAAATTGAGGTTACGGCGTCCCATACAATCTTAATAAACAACACTGGAGAAATCGCCAAACTAAAGCAACAACTCATCTTCATGAATTCATCGTCTATTCAACTTAAGGCACTTCATCAGATACACAACATGAGTGGCCATATTTCGTTAAGTGTTATTTTTATTGTTGTAATAGTATTAAGTTATATATATGTGAAAAATCATTCAAATCTTAAGAAAACTGTAGAAATTGAATTCAACCTGTCAGAAACTAGCCAAGTCGCCGGGCAGAATGTTTAAAGATTAAACACTATTACCTATGTAAATAAACGAGTACAACCACGATGCCTGTCTCTTGTGTGTGTGTACGATAAGCATGCAAGAGATAAGGAATTATCATCACGCTTGCATTCGTTTATCTTTAGTTATAAAATGTGTACATAATTGTTATCTTTTTTTCCTTTAGGAAAAAAGGATATAAATAGCGTAAAATAGTTTTAAGTATTGAGTATCAATAAAGATTTTGAAAAGGAATCACCTTCCTCTTATTTTTCTTACATTAGTAAGAATTTCCCCCCACCAGCGGTAAGGAAATCTTTACACTAATTGATAATAGTTAGTGTGAAATAGGTAGAAGGGATAAAAATTGTGAAATAAAATTCTGGGAATTCTCCTTGGTTTGTTGGGTTTTGTGCGGTTAAAGAGGAAGGGGTGATTTTTTTTACAGTTTCGGGTGTCTTGTGTGCAAGAAGACAACGGTGATGGCGGCGCGGCGCGTGAAGATCAATGCATAATAGGTAGGTAGATTGTTTGTTTTTTTGCTTTCTAGATATTTATGTCTTTTGGTAAGAATATGAGTGATGCAATAATTTATGAATTTGATGGCGATGATGTTTTTTGATGAGTATAGCTCGTGGTAGGTAGTTAGCTATGTATGTCGCTTTTTTATTTTAACCTAGAAAAGTAGGTATGGTTGTATATAATTAATATAATTAATATAATTAATATATAGGTAGGAACCTGTAGGTAGGTAGGTGTACCTAGACCTTCCCAAATTTAAAGTGAATGTTTATGATTATTTTTCGCTGATTTTTGTCTTTTTAAGGTGTTAGTTTAGAAATTTGAAATTAATAGGAATGATGGCTACCATTATTTAGGATTTTCAGTGAAAAATTTGAACTTATAACTTACCACTATGTGACCATGTTGTTGAGTCTTAAGGGCATCTATGTATTACCTAAATCATTACTCTTGATAACTAAAAATTGTTGAAATTTCTTTGAAATTCTCTGTTTGGTTCATGGTCGACAATCGCCCACCAATTTTCTAATTGGAGTTTTAAAAAATCCTAACTAATCCTCCTAATTTTCAAATTAAGATACCTATTAAAATAAGCCTTTAAATGTGCCTAAATTTTTGTTTAAAATTTATTGAGGAAAAAAATTAACTTGTACAAAACAAAAAATTATTTTTTTACAAAAAAAATTAACTTTTTACAAAAAAAAAAACTTTTTTACAAAAAAAAATTAACTTTATTAAAATAATTAAATTTTGTGCAAGGAATATTAAAAAAAAAAAACTAATTTTAATAAGCGTAAATTGAGTAACATTTCACGGGTTGCCAAATCTTCAAAATAACTTCTTTTTTTAAGTGTAGCGTGAGGTAGTCAACTAATTTATATACATATATAGGTATTTACGCTCAGCCCTGACCCACATTAAATAACATAGCGCCTTTGGCGACCTGCTACCTACTAGTAAGTATGTAAATAATTTTCTATTTGTTAATCTAACGGGAACAAAGTGGGGGCGTTTGAATAAAAAAAATCAAATTTTGATTTTTATCGCTTTCAAAAAATAAAAAAAAAAAACTAGTGATACACAATTATGTACCTATATATAAAATAAAATATGTGCATTCAGGAGGACACAAGCGTCCACAGGTTTTTCGCAAAACCTACCTCTGTCTACCAACTCCTACTCTCACCTCCACGTGGTGAATATCGGGTGTCTAGTACCTCAGCTGGAGACGGGGTTTAAATCCCCGTGGAAAGCTGTTGGGGACAGCCAACGAGAGAGGGGGGGGAGGAGTGTTCCCACTAAGGCACTTTTCCTTTCATCGAGGCGGCAGCGGACGAATTCTCTAGATGGAATCAACGGTGGCGTCTACAGTTCCAGTTGGGTTGAACTACTTAGTGAACACCTTATATGGGCTACTACGACATATTTGTAGCTCAGGCCTATAAGGAGCGGTTTATCCGGCTCCCTACCCTTGGAGTTATACGAAGGGTCTGGTCCTCCGGGTCGGGGGTTGTGCGTCGGGGTAACTTCCCTACCACGTAAACAAAAGTTGTTCCGAAACAACAACAAGCCTCGGATATGGATGATTTTAAAGTTGACGACCCCAGCAAACGAAACAAGGACAATGAATTTCGGATCTGCACGTGGAACGTCCTGTCCTTATACAGAACACGTGCAGCCGAACAATTAGTGGAGAACCTGGACAGGCTAAAGGCTGACGTAACAGCCATCCAGGAAGTGCGATGGGATGGAGAGGGCGTACGGAGACTGAAAACGTGTGACATCTACTTCGGCGGGTGCTTGAAGGAACAGGGTCAGCGGCTCTTTAGTTGTGGTTTTGTGATAAGGGGAAGACTTAGGCAAGAAGTCTTGGGCTTCCGAAGTGTAAGCGAGCGCCTGGTCACAATCCGCATCAAAGGCAAATTTAAGAACATTTGTGTTCACGCCCCCCATGAAAGGAGAGAAGACTTAACCAAAGAAGCATTCTACGATCTCTTGGAGACAACGTATGATATGTGCCCGAAGTACGACGTGAAGATCATTCTTGGTGACTTCAACGCAAGATTCGGAAAGGAGGGCATCTTTGGTTCGATAGTCGGAGGACACAGCCTACACGACGAAACTTCTGGCAACGGACACAGGCTGGCAGACTTTGCGGCGGGGCGAAATTTCATCATCTCAAGCACCTACTTCCCACACCTCAATATACACAAGGGGACTTGGCGGTCGCGTGATCAAGTAACCGTCAACCAAATCGACCACGCTGCGATAGACGCGAGACATGCTTCCAGTATCTTGGACGTCCGAACGTTCCGAGGGGCCAACATTGACTCGGATCACTATCTGGTGGTAGCTTGACTACGTATGCGGATATCCATGACGCGACAACGCAGAGCAGATGCTGTGAAAAGATTCGATGTCGAGAAGCTTAAATCGCAAGAGAGTGCCAGAACTTTTGCAGACCACGTTACTCTTAATCTCTCAGGAGGTCCGCCACCAGCATCAAGTGCAGAGGACCAGTGGGAACACTGTCAACAAGCCATCAGAAGTGCCGCCTCTGATGTGCTAGGTTTCACTAGGCGAATACAACGAAACCCCTGGTTCGATGAAGAGTGCCGGCTAGCGCATGCAGCTAAGGACGAGGCCTATCAGGCAATGCTGCAGACTCGAACAAGAGCTGCTGAGAGAGTGGCCCGGGAGCTCTACGGGCTGAAACGAAAAGAGGAACGCCGACTTCTCAGGAGGAAAAAGAGAGAGCACGAGAAGCGGGCGGTAGAGTCTATTGAGGGTTGTAGCGGTAGGGGAGATGTTCGAAAATTTTATCAGAGGGTGAAGCGATCCACCCAAGGATTCAAGGCTAGAACGGAAGCCTGCCGAGATGAGAGTGGGAATATGGTAGTAGACAGTCAGTGCTGAGGATCTGGAAAGAACACTTCTCTAGACTGCTTAATGGCGAAGACAGCCAAGATGCCGCTAATAGGCAGAACGCTCCATTCAACTTGGACGATGATGGCCAAGAGTTCCGTCCACCCGACCTAACCGAAGTTCGGCTGGTGATATCCAAACTTAAGTCGTACAAGGCTGCAGGTGCGGATGGCTTACAAGCCGAACTATTTAAATCAGCGGGAGATGAATCGGCTAGGAGCATACACCAGCTCATCTGCAAAATTTGGTCGGAGGAAAGTATGCCCGATGAATGGAACCTCGGTATAGTGTGCCCCATCCATAAAAAGGGAGATGTTCTGAAATGTACCAACTACAGAGGAATTAGTCTCCTAAACGTCGCTTATAAAATCTTGTCGGCCATCCTGTGTGACCGCTTAAAACCTTTTGTCAACGATCTGATCGGCCCTTATCAGTGCGGTTTTAGGCCAGGCAAGTCAACCGTCGATCAAATGTTCACACTCCGACAGATTTTAGAAAAATCCCGGGAATTCCAGATCGATACACACCACCTTTTTATCGATTTTAAAGTCGCGTATGATAGCGTGAAAAGGGACGAATTAAACAGAGCCATGTCGAGTCTCGGCATCCCTGCCAAACTCGTCCGCTTGTGCAGGATGACGATGGAGAAATCTCGCTGCTCCGTCAAAATTGGTAAGAACACCACCGATTCCTTTGATGTTGAGAAAGGATTGAGGCAAGGCGACGCGTTATCATGCAACCTATTCAACATCGTTCTTGAAGCCATTGTACGCAACGCACATGTCAACACCAGCGGTACAATCTATCAAAAGTCCGTTCAATTGCTTGCATATGCGGATGACATAGACATTCTCGGCAGAACGAAGCGAGCTGTGGCAGGGGCATTTGCGAGCATTGATTCGGAGGCGGCTAGAATGGGATTGGTGGTTAATGAGGACAAGGCGAAGTATATGCTGTCATCGAGAGAGGAATCTCAACATCGTCGACTCGGGCAAAATATCACGATGGACAGATATAACTTCGAAGTTGTCAAGGACTGTGTCTACCACTATTACATCGCAGAATGACATCAGTGCAGAGATCAAGCGAAGAATTACTCTTGCCAACCGCTGTTTCTTCGGTCTAAGAAGGCATTTAAGTAGTAAGGCCCTCTCTCAGAGAACTAAGTAGACTTTATACAAAACCCTAATCATCCCGGTCCTGCTTTATGGGTCAGAAGCATGGACACTGAAAGATTCGGATACAAATCTGCTAGGGTGCTTTGAGAGGAAGATTCTTCGTGTGATTTTCGGTCCGGTGTGTATCGAAGGAGTATGGAGGAGAAGATTCAACGACGAGCTATACGGGCTATACAGCGACGTTGACCTGGTCAAAAAGCTGAAAATACAGCGGCTGAGATGGCTGGGGCACGTGGAGCGTATGGACAGCAACGCACCTGCCCGACGAGTCTTCGAATCCAACCCCGATGGGGTACGCAGCAGAGGAAGAACCCGTAACAGGTGGCGCAATCAAGTGAGTGACGACATCAAAGCACTCGGTGTGCGCAACTGGAAGCGGCTAGCTAGGGACAGAGCTGGCTGGAGGGGCTTGTTAGTTGAGGCCGAAGCCCATCCTGGGCTGTGAGCGCCATCAAAAGTAAGTAAGTAAGTAAGTATATAAAATACTCGTAAACGGCCATAACTTGGGCAATTATTTTTTGATATTTATAAATGAAGTATCAAATGAAAGGTTATATAATACAAGAATTATATACTAGGGTTTTCGTTTTTGAATCAGCTTTTTTATGGTGTAATGAATTTTTTAGTAGAAGTGCCCATCGATCCTAGCTCCGCGTCTATTAAAAAGAACGGGTCAAAGGTCACGAAGCTGATTTTGATCAAACAAAAATCATCGACTAATTAAACATGACGTAAATATTTCAATTTATCATTGAAATATAGGATCAAAAGCGTGCTTACAAATATCTAGAGTGAAAGGTGTTTTTATAGTAGGGGTGGGGTTTTAGATTGAAGAATGGGTTGTGGACTTATAATGAAAAAGTATATAAAATAGTGTCAGTGAAATTGTGCAAGAAAGTGGACAAACGATGTGCCATATGCGTAGGTTACCTCAAAATAATTTTTTGTGGTTTGAATACCCCCTGACCCCTCCTCAAAAACCACCCGTCTACCCTCTACATGACTTCGTTATCATGATAAATATCACATTTTTGAACAATTTCATTGACACTATTTTATAAACTTTTTTTCAATATAAATCCACACCCCATTCTTCATTCTGCAAACCACCCCCCCCTACCTTTAAAATACCCTTTCACCCCTTATATTTGTAGGCACGCTTTTGATCCTATATTTCAATGATAAATTCGTCGCCCTAGTGACACAAGAACGTAACTACATTTTTTACGATTTTGGACTGGGTATGCCACCTTTCTCAAAATATGGCATTCTATATTGTGTAAAAAAATTGTACCTCTAAGTCAAGTAGCTTAGAAGTTAGCACTTGCCGTATCAACATTTTTTTCAAAATACATCGAAGCAAACAAACGTATGCGGCGGTACGTTTCTATGACCTAAACTCTAAAAATTTGAATGAAGATACGTTTCTATGGAAATAAGCTTTTACCGTTTGACTTGCACATCAAATTCAATGAGTTTTTTTTGTCAACAACTAATTTCCATGTAAACAATTACTAAGACTTGCTCTAGCTTTGGTGAACAGAAAAAAATTGCCGTTATTGTTGTTCTGTAATGCTTTTACTGATGCGTTATTCAGTTTCATTATTTGTGATTGCAAGATCGTGATTTTTTGAAAGGTTTAAATTAAAGTGTTCATAATGGAATTTTCAAGAGCTAAAAGGCTTGTCATGTTAGCTAGACAAAATCAAAGAAATTCACCTTCGTCTCGCACATGTACTTCTAATGGAATAGAATATGGTAGGTTAAATACTAAATAATAATCAAGTACAGAGTTTTGTTGCCTTCATAACTTCATCTTGTGTTTTCTCTAGAGGCAGAATTTGAAGGCGAAATGAATGCAACGAATCATCCTTTTGTATCAATGTTCGATAATGAAAACAATGATGGTAATATTAATAATAATAATAGAATTATAATAGTTTGAAATATATAAGATTTCCATACTAAGGTGATCTTGATAACGACGTGACTTCAGATGATTTTGATGATGGTGATTCAGTTATCGATCACCATTTCTTTCCTTCATCCTCCGAATCTCTCTCGTCAATTGTGCAGAATTCACCATACCACGTTCAAGATAACTCCGTTCCAGTAGAAGGTACAACAAACGAATGTCCATCAATTAATATTGAAGTCGATACATTACTAGCTTTCGTGAGGGGAACGATGCGACACCAAAAAGAAAACGAAAAATGGATCCCAAATCGTGGAAAAAAACATTCGAAAGGCTTTATTTCAATCGGGAAAGTCATAAGTGTCGACCCGTGGGAAAATTGTCAAAGCGCGAAGTGTACAACCCAAAGACTGTTCAAATTGCCCAAGAAAGTGTAACACTCATTTTGACGAAGAGGCTAGGCAGTATTTGCATACAACTTTTTGGGAAAAGCTAAAAGGTACTGAAAACCAGAAAAAATATCTATCTTCGTTGATCGAAGAGATACAAAAAAAGTCAGTTAGAACCTCAGCCCAACATTCACGGCGTTCGAACACAAAGTTGTTTTTCCTTATTAAAAATGGTTTAAAAATTCAAGTTTGTCAAAGTTTTTTTATTGCTACATTCAACGTTTCTGTGATTTCTTGTGAGAAATATTGTAAGAAATAGATCCGATTGTAACCTTGTTTCCGCAAGTAAAAAAGGTTGTCATCCACCTGGAAACAAAAGGGCTGAAGATGCCAGAAGATTTTTAAAAAAACATATAAATTCTTTCCCAAAAGTGCCTTCTCATTACTGTAGAAAGTCAACCAATTATGAGTACTTGCCCTCCGATCTTAATTTACAAAAAATGTACGAGTGTTACTTGCAAAGATGCCAAGAGGATAATATACGGCCAGAAAAGTTATGGTTGTATAGACAAGTATTCAAAAACGACTTCTACCTTAAATTCCACACTCCGAGAAAAGACATGTGTGATAAATGCTTTCGGTTCCAAAATTCTAATGAGGAGGAAAAAAGAGAACTTCATGATGAATATGAGCAACACATAAAGAGAAAAGTAAGTGCTAGAGAGTTTCATGATAAATTCAAAGAAGATGCTATTGCCAAAAACATTCATTTTATTGAATTTGATTTGGAGGCTGTTAGATACTGTCCTAGCGCAAATGCGAAAGCCATATTTTATAAAAGACGTTTGGCAGTTTATAATCTGACTGTATACAATGTTGGAACCAAAGAAGCTACCTGTTATATGTGGCATGAGGGAATGACTGGAAGAGGGTCAGACGAAGTGGCATCATGTCTTTATATGTATTTTAGGCAACATTGTGACGGCAAACCATTTGTCCTGATGAGTGATACTTGTGGAGGGCAGAATCGAAATGTTAACATATCAGCAATGCTTCTCTACTCGGTACAATCACTGGATATCCCGAAAATTGACCATTGCTATTTTGAACCTGGACACTCTATGATGGAATGCGATTCCGTTCATGCCCAAATTGAACGATGTTCAAAAAACATAAATATATTTGACCCCGTTGGATGGTACACTGTCGTAAGGATGTCATCAAAACAATCAAAATATACAGTTGTAGAAATGGGACGCGAGGATATTTTTAGCTTCAAAGCAGTAAGTTCGACATTGATTAAAAATCGTAAGGTTGATACTGAAGGAAATATTGTTAATTGGCTAAAAATATCTTGGCAGCAGTATAGAAAAACTGATACAAATAACATCTTTTTTAAGTATGACAAGGATTCGGCGGCAGTCAAGGAAAAATGAGTTACCAAAATTAGTTCAATGTTTCACGGGACCCAAGTGTATAAAACCAGAAAAGTAAAGCGATTTGTTGGACCTCTGTGTCAAAGGTATTATACCCTCGCACTACCATGGTTTCTACAAATCGTTAAAAACTTCTGATTTGGATGACGAAAGTGATAGCTAGACTTAAATGCCTTATGTATATTACAAAACAAAAAATTAATAAAATGAAGTTAATGAGAAAGTTTTTTTGAACATGATTATTTTATTCAAAAACGTAACAAAACAAAAAAGGGTGAGAGTAATAATTATCGTTTGCGGCACAAAAACGTAACAGTATATCTTTTCACTTTATTGCATAAAATATATTGTAAACCACAAAAAAAATGGAGAATAATTTATCTATTCTATAGTAAGTATGTTAATCTTGAATTGTTTAAAAGTTAAATTTACAAAAGTATTCATGGAATTAATAAAATTGCAAAATGGTAAAAAAAAATCACAAAAACGTCTCTCCTGAAAATAATCAAATATTGACATACGTTTCTATGTCACTAAGGCGACGAATTGAAATATTTACGTCATGTTTCATTAGTCGACGATTTTTGTTTGATCAAAATCAGCGAAATACCATGCCCCTCTTTTTAATACATACCCCCTCTTTTTAATAGACGCGGAGCTAGGGTCGATGATGACTTGCCTTGTCAAGACGCAATTTTTATTAAGTTCAGTCCAGCTTACATCAACTTTACAGCGAAAATCAATTGTGAACTATATTCCAACCCAATTAGAATTTCTAATCAAGAATTGTTGGAAATTTTGTTACCCGTGGCCTAGCATTGTTTACATATGAGTTTTTTTTTTATAATACAAATTCTATATACTATTGATATACTTCAGCCAAGTAGAATACTTAGCATTATTTAATTGAACTTGTTGAGTTATTGATTCAATATAGCTTTTAACGGCCTTTAGTCCATACAAATTGTCATTTCGTCCCAGCGTTCTCACTTTTTAAATTTTATTTTAAGATTTTTAGTTTTTAAAAGTATAGATTTACCTAAGGTCCTGTACCAAAACGACCGGTACAGTACCGAAAATTAACGCTGTGTACCGCTTACCAAAGAAAAGCCTCGGTATGCACAAATATACCGAAATCAAATTCGTGTACCAAAATTTAAAAATAAATTGAGATCATGTCTGATATGTATATATACCTACCTAGGTACATATACAGGGTGTCCCATCAACAATGGTACAAACCAAGAAATGGTGAAAGGCCGGGCCATACCCTATGAGAAATTTGGTAACTTTTCCATACCGAATCATAGCAGTTCCCGAGTAACGGCTATTTTTTTTGAAATTTGAAAAAAAAATCTTACTTTGAACCAGTTTTTTGCTCACCCTGTCCACAATTGATTTTTGTTTTTTTTTGTACAAATTTTGCAATAAAACATTGACTTATAGTTCCACTAACTTTATTGAGTCAAATATTTTTCATTGGCATCACCATTTGCCTAAAATTCATTAGCTAATATTGAACTTTGCCGAAATAAATTTTCACCTCAATCTTCTGAAGAGCTCCCTGAACAAAATTCATATGGCTCAATACAGGTTTTATAATTCAAAAGTTGCCTATTTTTCTTTAGTTTTTAAAAAGGTATAAAACTTGGCAAAGCTATGTTTGTATAGACAGTTACAACCGTTTGAACCCAATCAAACAGGTACTGCAATAAAAGTATTTAAAAACCCCAAAATTCGATTTTTTACCTGGTTTAGATTTTCCCAAGTATCATAAAATGTATGGGTTTTTGGGTTCACTTATTAATGAGTTTAAAAATAATAAAACTTTATGTTATTAGGCATTTTTTGAAAAAAAAAATTGACCTCAAAGTCAAAATTTGCTCGGGCAAGAAAAATTGAACACCATTTAAAATTAAATATCTAGCAACCCTAAACACATATCGGCTTACCTTAAACGTAGTTGAAAAGACCAGTTATTTCTAACAAAAATGAGGTCCCTACCATTAGCACTGACAGAGAAATTGACCTTAACAGGGGTCAGGGTACACCAAAGTTTGGCTATTTTAAATCCTCAAAAAATGATGTCAAAGTTGAAAATCAGACTTTACTATAGAACAATTTTTTCTTAGAATATGGCCAAAAATCACATGCGAAAGTATGGGTTACGAATTACCGGAAACCCTGTATACATATAAGTATGTGCATACCTACCTATAGCTGTGTATAATTCAATTTTCAGTGCACTGTCCGTCTTGCAATTTACATTCATTTTCGCCTTCCTTATTTTCTGTACCTAGGTATACCACCAAGAACCTACCTACTTGCATACAAATTCTCACTTTTTTCATTAACTTATATAGGTATTCCTCGTCATATTAAATTGTAAATTTCTT
Source organism: Melangyna quadrimaculata (assembly GCA_949320155.1). Classification (NCBI taxonomy): domain Eukaryota; kingdom Metazoa; phylum Arthropoda; class Insecta; order Diptera; family Syrphidae; genus Melangyna; species Melangyna quadrimaculata. The sequence goes on from OX439484.1 coordinate 114,560,465, forward strand.
GTAAAAAAATTCAGGTCAAACTCAAAATCATCCAAGAATTTAGATATTAATAAAACCTACCATTCATTATTTATACGAATATATCTACCTACTACCTATTTAGTTATATTTTCCTTTCCCGCAAAAAAATATGCTCAAAATCTTGCACTTGCAACAAATTTCACGGCAAATAAGAAATCTTTGTCAGACATTTTAATATAAAAACTATCCTCAATAATACCTATACGTTGGCATATACAAATATATACTAACACAACATGACCATATTTTTCTCTCCCGCATTAAAATCAACCTACCCTTGATAATATACGAATGTAGGTATATCTATCTCGGTTGCAAAAGTTGATACAACTGTACTTTTTTCAATACACTCGAATTGCTGAAGTACACAAATACACTTTTATAAAATTCAGTACACTTTTGCTCTGCCGCTTACATAATAGCTATTTACTTCAACAATATACATTCGATTTTATACAATTTCAAAAGTATCCTTATTGTTTCGATTCAATACAATGCAGCTTAAATTAATAAATTATACTTTTTCACTACACCTAGCTTCTTTAAAAAGTTTATTTTATGTAAATTTTTCTCACACAATAAGATCTATCTTCAGTTTAGGGTAAACACCAGCTAGTTTCTTTTTTACACGAAACTCTAGCATAATGGTTGAATTGTTCAAGGGGTGGAATTAAAGATTGCAATCCCGGGATAATCCCGGGATTTGAAAAATATTTTTAAAAAAGTAGGTAATTCAGAATATATTTTCGTTAAAATTGTTGCGGTGAGGTAAGACTAATTCGGTCTAGAAAAATTACAACCAAGTGGACATTTTTTTAAAGGAAAAATATTGGATATTCGTTCGAATTTTTATTGTATTTGCTTAACAAACACATTTAGTTCCAAAAAAACTTAGGTATTCATAAAGGTGCAGTGCATAAACGCCCACGAAATTATCCCCCGCGGGTGTTAATTCCCAAACAAAAAGGAATCAACCCCCGCGGGTGTTAATTTCTTTTTAAATTGGTAATAAGGCCCACCGCAAAAAAGAACTAAGACCCGCGGGTGTTTTTGCTTTTTGTAATTGGCATTAAGACCCAAACTTCATACACATATGGTTCTTAAATACTTTTACCCAAATCACTGTTTACTACAAACACTTTGAAAGCAGACCGACTGACAACATAGGCGCCTGTCAGGCGACTGAACATACCCTAAGCGGAGCGACGGAGTCGCGTGAGCGGGACAGAGGACCCGAAACGGGAGTTTAAATCCTTGAACCGCCCAAAGTACTATTTGGTACAAAAACTTTGAAAGCAGACCGACTGATACCATAGTCTGCCAGATGGGGTTTATTTCCATTTTCAATTGGAATTTCAACCCGTCAGAAAAAGGAATTATCCCTCGCGGGTGTTAATTCTATTTTAAAAAGGAATTAACACCCGCGGGGGGTAATTCCTTTTTAAAATGGAATTAACACCCGCGGGGGTTAATTCCGTGGGCGTTAATGCACTGCACCATTCATAAAATCTAGTTAAAACATAAACTTAATATTTATTTCACAAAAGTAGTAACAGTAAAAACTAATGCATATAAACTGTTAAAAAACAAAACAGAAAAATAAAAATATTAGTTCAGTCAGAAGGTATTGAGTATTAAAAAAATTAAATAAGAAATAAGAAGATGCATTTTACCAGAAAGATAGTGTTGGTAAATCACATTTTGAATCACAATCCATTTTTGAATAGAACAATAATGCAAACAAATGGGTTTTGGGGGGTAAAACATATAGGAAAGATTGACATATTTATTTAAAGTGTTTTTAATTTCCACTTTCAATTTGTTTGTTCGTTGGTTGTTGAAGGTAAGAAAGTATAAAAAATGCAAGCAGGAAGAAATTGTATGCGAATATTCAAGATTATAGCAATTCTATCCAGGAATTTTTGGGATCCAAAATGGACCAGGATCCCGGGATTGCGGGATCCGGGGATTTTAATCTCTAGATGGAATGCACTTGGATATTTCAATAACACTGTTTATAAAATAAGCGGTACTATAAAACAAAGAAAGTTATACTGTAACATTCCTTCATATTAAATTTTGGAGAACTAAGTGTCCTTAGTTGGTTCCCACTCCAACCACGCGACATGTTTTATTTAAAAAAATGTTTCTGTTTATTTATTATTCTTCATAAACATTGATTTGTTGAAAAAATTCAAAAAGTACAATTCGATACACTTTTTTTAACATTCGATACATTGCTGAAAGACGATTTTTCATCCCTGATACCTATACGCATTATTCTTTCCCAAAAAAAAAAAAACTATATTCCTTGCTTCAAGGTTGATGACGACGACAACGACGACGACAGCGACTACGCAAACGACTAACGTAATGTATTTCTACTCTCTACTTCTTTGTTCTTTTCGCATATATCATATCAATAAATTAAGATAAAAAAATTAGTTTGCACATTCAATCAAAATAAAAATAAATCGGGTGGCACAACGCCTCATGAAGAACCAGGGCCTAGTGACTAAGAACTCGCAACCATTCCTGTGTGCGCCTTTCGACAGGAATGGAAGCGACCTACAATTTTATGCCGAATCCGAACGGCTAGACGAGAAGAACTTATTCGTGACAAGTGATACTCTTGGAGGATTTGTCAATTCCTCGCAAGAGGCAGTAGCCCTGAAAAAAAAACTTTTTAGTTTTTAGGTGGACGAGGCTGGGAAGCGATCCCAGACCTCCAGCGTGACAGCCGAACGCACTAACCATTACGCTACGGGCTACTACAATCAAAGAGGATACGAACATTTTTTTGTCTTTCTCTTCACCTTTTTCTCATCATAGACGTTTAAAAAAACCTTCAATTGGTAATTTCGCTTACTCCATTTGATTCTTATAAGAATCGAAAAAAATACACTTCTCTTGCTCTAACAACATAAGTCTCGATTCTCCGATGAATGCAAGTCTCCCAAAAATGGAAGTCTCCGCCGAAAATTGTCTCCCAAAAATGGATTTCTCCGCGAGCTTAAGTGGCGCCAGCACAGGCAGTGGGTCGCCCATGATAGTACTATGGATTTTATATACAAGGAATAGAGTTAGAGTAGGACAACAAAAATGAAGACAAATATATGAGATTGCAAGGGAGACTTTTTTAAGTTTTTTTATCATTTTTTTTTTGTTTATAGGAAGATGGTATAATGTTAAGTATAAGAGGAAGTAAAGCTGAAGTATAAGAGGAAGTAAAGCTGAAAACAAAAGCAATTGTGTCTGTTGTTTGGGTTCGTGAATGTTTTGCTTTTCGTGGCCTTCTATGGGTGTTGTTGTTGTATTTTGGTTAGATTTTTTTTGTTTAAATTTGTAATTCATTCTAAAGGAATTATGTAAGTATAAAGGTATCCATTCGTGTATTATCGAGGGTAGGTTTTATGGATATCAGTGATGCCAGACTTTTCCAGTTGGCATTCCCAAATGAATGAACGAAAATGCCCTTTTCGTTCAGGCAGCTGTCGACAAATGCCCACGATGTTGCCCACGATGTTGCCCACGAAATTATTTATACAAAAAAATACAAAATATAGTTAGCCTTTTCATTTTACTGAGTTCCAACACTAAATTAATCATTTTTAAAGCTTTTTTTCGTATTTTGATACTTAAAACTAAGTTGTAAGCTAAGGCGTTTGGGATCCTCTTCCCAGGACATCTGGAAACGTTTCTTGCTTCGCTTTTCTTCAGAAATTTTACTATTGAGGAATACCAAAAACATTAGAACAAAATAATAATTAACAATACCTATTGTATGCACATTGTACATGTACCTTTTATCAATTTACCAGCCAGCGGAACTCCTTAATAGAAAAATACAAGAGCGATCCACGCATCCATGCAATGAGAAATAATCTACGCCTGACAAAGTAACTACGAAAACAGTTTGCTTGACATTTTTTGACGTTTGGAAAATTGAAAATGAGTGCATTCAGCAAACGATTTGAAATGGGTTGCTTTAAAGTTTAAAAGTTTAAATAATTATGGAAGAATGGATGCATTAAAATCCAAAAATATTTTATAAAAAAGATTGAAACATGGAACTGCCCTTTTTTGTACTGAGAGTCATTAAGATGCCCTTTCGCCCTTTAAGCTTATTTTTTTTATATTTTTTATCAAACCTAAGAGCTTGCATGCAAATTTTTCAAAAACTGTTGGTATGAATAATTCAATTTAACATTAGGAAACCGGTATAGTACTTTATTGTAACTGTTGGCGTTGTTTTTTAATATTTTTTTTCATTTAAAGTAGTTTTTTTTCTAAAATGCATCTACCTCCTAAACGATGAGAAAGACCCCCCTCCCATTGTCAAAAATGCTCCTTTTTGACCCTTCAAAGTTATCGAACTCGTGCCGTACCTTCGGTGAAGGTACCTTTTTGTCCACGATATCTCGAGAACAAATACATATAGTCCAGTCAAATTAGGATAAAATTGAAGCATATTATGTGGATGTAACAGTGATAGCATCTTATATTTTTGTGGGATTCGATCAGAAATAACATAAACAATGAGAATATGAAGTTGCTCCCGTTCAAAAAGGTGTGCTATTTGCAAACAAATCAAAAGTGCAAGAAAGTGCATTATTCACTCCCTGTTTTTTGTTATTTTCTTATATAAATTTGGAAATATACCTGTTAAGAAAAAACACATTGAGACAAAATTTTTTTGCTATAAAATTCTCCATAAGATGACATTTATATTAAACTTTATCGTGTTATATTTTTGTTGCTATAAAAGAAAAACAGCAGAAAAAAGCTGTACAAAATCAGAGTGGTTTTAAATTTGTATGAAAAAATGCTTTTTTAACTAAATTAAAATAATTATTTTATTAAAAAAAGCATTTTTCATACGATTTTTGTTCTTTCAAATTGATACCGAAGTCACTAAAAAAATTAAATAAATATTATAACGATAATATACGATAGTTAAGGGTTCCTAGTATGTGTATAAAAATTAGCGCCAGCTTAAATTTTTAACTTTGACCACTACATTGACGCAAAAATTCCGCGGTGCACTTTTTTAACATTATTTGTCATGCCGAACCTATCACACCGACTTGCATTGGGTTTTGATAATTCATTTTGTAATTCCCTAGAGTACCTACTTCAGTCCACATTTATAGTAGAATTGGATCATTTTTGATGTGTCAGTTAAGCGCTTCAAAACTACTCTGCACCTATAGCAAAAAATATACAGCACCAGAAAGTTTTATATAAATGTCTTGTGGAGAATTTTGTAACAAATAAATTTTGTGTTGATGTTTTTTTCTTAAGATGCATATTTCCAAAGTTATATAGGAAAATAAAAAAAAACAGGGAGTAAGTATTGCACTTTCTTGCACGTTTTGATTTTTCTGCAAAAGCACACCTTTTTGAGCGGGAGCAACCTCATATTATCTTTGTTTATTTTATTTCTGATCGAATACCACAAAAATCTAAGATACTATATGTTACATCCATGCCAAAATCTAATTTGCCTGGACTAATATGTTTATATCGACTTCGGATGAATTTTATTTTACAGATTATAACGTGCTGAAAAGGCTTACACATGATACATAACACACATAAAACATAACAATACAATGCACATAATTACGTAAAAAAGAATTGGTAAAAATTAAAAAAAAATCAATCAACAATTTTTTTTAACCAAGAAAAACAGTTGAAAAATAATTTCGTCTCAAAAATTTCCAGAACAAATAATGATTCCGAACCCAGTTTATATTTTGTCTACACATAATAACGTAGTCAACATTTGGTTTTTGTTTTTCTTTAGAAAAAAAAACAACGGTAGCGACTTCAAATTTTTCGCAAAAATATATATCAATACCATCTACACGTTGTGTAATTTTGAGATTTGTAAATCCACCCTTTGAAAAGATTAAAATCAAAATGTTGATGCCAAAAACGACTTTTCAAAAATGTATTAATTTTAAAAATTCTTGAGTTCAAAATCGTTTAACACCAAAATTTGTCATCTGAAACTTAATTTGTTTTTTTTTTTATATTATTTGCAACCATGTATTTTTCTTTAAAGTACAATCTCTCCAATGTATGGTATTTTTCTGCCAATAGTTTATTTTTAAATAATTTCTTGCACGTTTAAGTTAAATAAGTAAGGAGTTAAGAAAAAAGCAATATTCATGAGATTCTTAGAATTTTATAAGTTATTCCCAAAAAAAACTAGAAACTGTTATATTATACATACCTACAGTACCTACATAGCGATTTTTTAAGGCAAATTTGTAGGTACCTTTACCTATATGGTTTTCAAGGGCACCAATGGGAAGTTACTAGTGGGTTTCGCACCTAGTGGTCTTCCTACCTTATGCTAGGTTTCCACTTGTCGTTGAATTGACACAGTTTGACAGCTGTCAATTTGGTCTTTGAACGACACGAATGCTAATTCATTTCCACTTGTGTCTGTAATTGACACAAATTAGTTTGTCTTTTCAAAGACAAAGAATTTTTGACAGATGACTTTGTCAGTTCATTGACATCTTCCACTTGCATTGGTCTTTTCGAACTGACACTGATGGTCAATGAGATCTTCGATGAAATTTGTTTATATGTGTGCAGATCGTTTTTTTTTTTTATAAAACAGATAAAGATTCGTCTGTTTTTCAACCATTTCCAATTAACATTTCTAGCGCACTCCTGATTTATTGGACTGCAGCATTTTTACATTAACGATCAGGTAATCTCCGTTGTCCACTCCGTTGTAGACTCCCTAATTCTTTTTTTTAAGCTTCTATAAAATTTTATCATCATCTGAATTAGGATAACTTATATTCGTTGGTCAATTCAGTTATTTCCACAGAGTTTGCCAGTTCAAAGACAAGCAATTTTAGGGTATTTCCACTTCTCATTTTGTTAAAAGACTCAAAATAGGTCTTTCGTCAGTTGGTAAATGACAAGTGGAAACCTAGCATAAGTATTTCAACTGATAGGTGCCTAGTTAAAATAAGCTTACCTTATAAATTTCTTTTTTTTTAATAATTGTTTTCAATAATTAATTTTCCAATTAAAAATAGGTGCCTACCTTCATATTTAATTACAAAGAAAGTTTTTTCCGACATACCTACCTATATTTACCTATCTACCTACCAACCTAGTACCTACCTAATTTTTTTAAGTTTAATTTTGTTTAAATATCTACCTACAAGCTACAACTACCTATTTATGAAAAATGTAACCCAGCGGGAAATATCGTCCCCAATTAATTTTGTAGCTGAATTCTTTAATCAATTCACTAACCAAATAATAAAAGGAAACGACATGCAATGATTTAGTGAGTGAAGCGTCATGCGAGGTTTCCTCAGTTCATAGATTTGAACCCACTTTTTGCTTTGTGTATAGAAAAAAAACCCTTTCTTTCTTTCGTTGAATTTAAAATTGCTTTTGATATGAAAATTATAAGATGAAAATACTGTGGAAAAGTCATGTAGAAGTTCATCAGTTCATCGTCTATGTGCACTCATATGCTTTGTAAAGTGTGCACCGCCATTGTGTGTTTTGATAGAAGTTGATTTTTTTTGTGTTCTCTGTGTTCACATTGTCTACTGACAGTAAATATTATAACAGGACTTGTGAATTTCCATCAAAATAAGGAAATCTCAGATTGTCTCTTAGTATATCAGGTTGTTGGTTAATCACCACTTCGCGTAAGTGAAGTGGTGATTAACCAACAAACTGGCCTAGTGATTTCACTTTAATTTCAAGTTTTAATTCTATATTTGAATTAACCAATCACAAATTCACAACACAACGGAATTAATGAATTCACTATTTATATAATTTTCTTCACATTTTTCATATTGAATTAACTAATTGATAAATAAACAACTACCTACCTGTGATTTGACAATTGAATTTTCATTACCTTTTTCATCGAAAATGTTGAACCGACGAATAAACCACATACATTTATTTAGCATTTATTTAGTGAATTCACAGATTATGCAACCACCATGTTTTTCATCACCTGGGTCCGTGAATAAACAACTTCCAACGAAGTAGTGATTTCGTTGGTGAATTTCCATCGGATTTTCAGCATGTGCTTCCCGCCTAGGACATGCCGATGTTAACTTCATCAAAGGAATCTGCTGAAAAGTGGACGGTGCAGCTGCCATTCCTCAAGGAAAAGCTGATTTTTCCTCAATGAATTTTTGAATTTTTCCCGCTGGGAAGTAGACAAGTAGGTATGTCTAATTGTACATAAGTGGTTGTAGATCATTCAAACATTCATAAAGGTACCTATAAGACGGAGCAAAAGCTATGCAGCCTAACTGCGAGTGTGTTATCATACGAAATCCCCAATTGAAATACATACTATGATATTGCATAAAATACCTATGCAATATCGCAATGTTGCAGGACCATTCCCTCGTAAAATGAAGTTTAACAACGTTGCCTTCATAATCATCAAAAGCAAAACCCAAATATTTCAAAATTCAAATGCTAAGAAAGAAAAAAGAATAAAATACCTACTTCTACCTTATACTATGTATATACTCGTATATCGCGCATTTTCATCTCGTTTCATCCCCCTTATTATCGTCGTTGCCTGGCGCAAACATTTGAGTCTCTTACTAAGTTTGGGAGTAAGAGAGTCAGATGTTTTCGGTATACGAATTCCATTTATACAACCCTCTATGTCTTACTAAATATCTTTATTATTCTTCCTTACTCTACGAGGTTTGGTTAGGGAAAGCAACAAGGCAGGTTGTGCTGCTGCACAACCTTATACCAGTTTTATTTTTAAAACAGTAATAGTAATTAATTTTAACCGTTCCCGTTTCCCGTTAAAACGGACCATCAGGATGGAGCCCTATTGGAGAGTAGGACTTCATCTCTGGGTACACAGGAGATATTATTCTCCAGTAAACGAAAATCTAATTCCTGGAATTAGATACCTAGAACCTAATCCCGTTGTAAAGGACCACAAGGCTGTACCACGTTCCGGCCTAGCAACGGCATCAGCCATTGGTATATGGTTGGTATTTTATCATAGCACGCGACGGATAGGATGCACCTATTACTTGATACAACAACGCCACAACGGTCAACATCCCAGATGTTTAAAATATACTACAAGATCCTTATACGTGAGGATACAAAGTGACAAAGGCGACCAACCTGATGACATAATTTCAACCGTTAGCATCTAGGACTATTAGATGCTTTATCAAATAAAGTACACATAATATATATGTATAAACCACCTGTGCATAAACCTAGCATGCAGAACAAATAATGCAACTCGAATCATAGAAGTCTACACACCAGTGCCATAACAGTGAAAATTTTATCAACAAATCATACCTACATTCAATAAGTGTTACCTCAATTAATTTTTTTTCTAATCATGACAGTAAATATTTTAAATCTATCTATTTATTTCAAGTAAAAAAAAAGAAAAAAAAATATTTGTTCGTAGGTTATAATTGAAAGTGTGTCTCTATTAACACATAGTAACAATTTAAACTTTAATAGGGCGATCTCGCTCCAAAATATTTTCTTTTTCACTCGATTGTATTTGTAATATAATAAGCAACGTTATATGTTCTAACTATAGAGCGTTCTCGCTCTCAAAAAAAGATATAAAAAGCAATTTATACCAATGTATATAAATCATATAGCCGTCGCGTAGTTAGTTTTTAAGATATTTGTATGTATGTATATTTTTATTCTGTTGCAACCATAAGCCAACACGTAACTGTCATTCTCTTTAGAGCAGGAGAATTTAACCTAACATTATAAAAGCCAGCCATGAGGCAAACAAAGATGTAACTAGAAAGAGCAGGCAATACATTATAGCCGCAGTTTTCACATGTATTATGACTTAAGCAAATGACAAATGAATTGTACTCTATAAAATGTTTTAAAAGTCTCAATAAAATCAATTCAATTCAAATTCCTTACTCTACACTAAGGTCTCCAATGGCGGTTTGAGCGCTAATTTCTGCCAAATTGTGAGGAGAGTAAGTACTACAAAATTGAGCTCCATGATAGTACTGTAGATTATAAATACAATGATTCAACATGTGTGAACTTCGAAAGAGTTGCGTTTGTGTTGTAGAGGAGGAAAAAAGAACACAAAATAAAAGGTAGACACTCAACCTTCTTTCGTATTGTTGTTTTTTTTGTACCGTCAGTCGGCGTCAGATCTGTCTGATCTCTGCGATGTATACACAGTTTGGAAGAAAAGAGTTGTATGTAAATATTTAGGTATATATTTACTTGTTGGGATGTACATAATTGTAAATTCAACGTTTACGTTGTGTGTGAAGAATTGGGTTATATTTTTCTGTCATTCATTGCGAGATCAATGCAATATTTGAGCAATGAAAAAAGGAGGTATTTATTCTACCTAGAAGCACCAAGTTGCATAGAAAATTAGAGCAGAGTTATTGTTGTAGTAGGTAGAGGATAGGTAGTTTGTGGTTGGTATCTAGCTACCCAAAATTTTTTTGCACGTAGAAGCACCAAGGTTCATAGAAAATTAGAGCAGAGTTATTGTTGTAGTAGGCAGAGGATAGGTAGTTTGTGGTTGGTATCTAGCTACCTAAAATTTGTTTCCACATTTTGTTGTCATGCTAACTTTACGCGGCTTGATCTTGAACTTGGATGATTTTAGATTTAAGGATAGGTGTTGCTATGGTAGGTAAGTGATAAGATGGGTAGGTAGGTAGGTACGTATTTTTTTTTATAATTTCAGATAGGTAGTTAGGAAATGATAACTTTAATTTTAGGGTGTTTTTTTATTTTTCGTGTCGTTTCAAGAATTTTTTTCTTGAAGGTATTTCAGTGAAGATAACAAAAGCTTTGACATTTCTTTGTGGTGAAGTCTGCATGTTGTGTAGTAGTTTAAATAGAAAAGAAAAAAGCAAATTTTAATTTATTTAAAAAACTGTACATAATCGATCATAGAAAAAAAAACGCACAAGCTTAAAATTTGTTCCGTTATTTTTTTTTATGCACATGATGTGTAACAAGTTAACGTAAGCAAAGGTTATTCTTTAATACACATTTGTGAGTATAGAGTGTTTTTTTAAACAATGGCGGCTAAACATCCACGCTTTATCCCTAACTTAGGAATTTTTTTTCCATTTTTTGATCATTTGAGGATTTAGTTTCGACCAACGAAAAAATATAACATTACTTACTGTTCTATACCTATTATAAAAAGAACTAGGTATTATTCATAATCCACAAAGAAAAATATGTAATTAAAAAATAAAAAATCAAATAAAAAGTAGGTTTGGAAATTTCCAATTTTCTCAAGAAGATATAAAATCATCTAGTTTTCATTTTTTAATGAAGAATTATTTAGAGCAACGAATTTCAGAAAAAAAAATAAAATATAATTTTACTGTTTTGAAAAATTACACTTAAACCTTTTTTTTACCAAAATTTTTAGTTTAAACCCCCTTTTTTGAAACTGTGCATAGATTCCACTTGATTTGAAAACTAGCTAATAGTTAAAAGTGTTGGCTTTGAAACGTGGTATACAACTGAATTGTAAGTATTACCGTTATTTTTTAATATTTTCTTTTCATTTTTAGTAAATTTTTTATAAAATTGCCCCTCCCACCCAAACGGGGGGAGTAGGACCCTCCTCCCGTAATGCTTGTATTGAACTGTTCTACACAAAACCGTTATCAATTCTTGACGCCTAAGTTATCGTACTCTCTCCTCCTTTTTATTAAAAACAAATAGAAATGGAGTTGGAATTATGATTTAAAAAAAAATAATTTTTTTACTTTATAGAATTTAATTTAATTTGTATTGTTTTTTTTTTTTAAATATTTATGTGCTTGTTTCCAAAGTAAAAGCAGAAACAGCTATGATGTTTTTTAAAAAATATCAGCTTGCAAGTGATAGCAGCTGATTTTGACAATCGTCACAAATCTGTTCTTAGTTGTTTTACCAAAAAAGTAAGAACAGCAAATCGTGTTCTATTCTGTTTCTTTTTTCTGTATCAAACATTAACCTATCCCAACATTGCATAGAAATTCTCACTTATTTAAAATTAAATGATTTCCATACAAAAAACTACCCTCCATTGCCTACCTACATACATAATATATAAACCTACAAATGACCATGGCTTTCTTTCCCGCACAAAAATCAACCTACCAACCATTGATAATAAACAAAAATGCATACCCACAAATGCAACCTATACAAATAATTCTTTCCCGCAAAAAAATCTACCTATACAAAAAAGTTACATACATATCTTGCTACAACGTTGACGACGACGACTAAAAAAAAACGTGATGCAAAAAATAGAAATATCAATCAACCACCGTCACCGTGGTTCTTCTCTCTTATCCACCGCCTCTCATATGAACCATTCATACTTCATTCACACAAATAACCATTCGCATTCCAACTTCCAACACTTTTTTTTGTTGATTTTCGAAGAAAAGTCATCTTGTAGCAAAGAGATCTACTAAAAATTCGAAATATTTGAAAATAACGAATAAGACCTTTAGAAAATGTGTTATTTTGCAATAATAAGTTACATTTTGCAATTGTTTTTTTATTGAAACGGTTTTAGAAAACATATATGGTATTTACAGAAAGTTATGTAATTACATACTCAAGTATGTAATTACATACTCAAAAATGCATGAGAAATTGACCAATTTTGGTGTTTTTCAAAAGATGATTATTCAAAAATAAAATAATATTAAAAATCCGCTCCAAGGGATTTCAAGATCTACTCATTACCTATAAAATGACCATTTCAATTTCTCACACACTGCGTAGTTATCCGAGAAGTTTTGTAAAATTTAGAGAGATCGGCAAATAAAATATTAAAATTAAATATGATAAAATAAAAAAAAAAAAAAAAAAAGTTACTCGACGCTTTTCAAGATAAAATATCATTCTTTTATAAACAATTTAGTTTTTTACAATACGTGTTGTATTGACTTCTCAAACGTTACGGCCATTTGCCCAATTTCACGAGGGATAGCGATAAAATGAAGGAAAAGTTAAAACTCATAAATAAGAATGAAGTTTTTTTTATTTTTTTTTTTGGTTTGTTTACATTTTTTTGTCGGTTACTTTGCTATGCAAAGGTGCAGAGAATTACAAAGTATGAAAACAATTTGGGAATTCTCCTTGGTTTGTTGAGTTTCGTGCGGTTAAAGAGGAAGGGCTGGTTTTTTTTACAACTTTGGATGACTTGTGTGCAAGAAGACAATGGTGACGTCGTGTCGGCCGGCGGCGGCGTGAAGGTCAAGGCATAGGTAGATTGTTTTTTTTGCTTTCTGGATATTAATGTAGGTCTGTTGGCAAGAATATCAGTGATGCAATAATTCATGAGTTTCATGGCGATGAAGTTTTTTGATGATATGGCTCATGGTAGGTAGTTAGGTATGTCGCTTTTTTATTTTAACCTAGAAAGGTAAGTCTGTTTGTAGATAATTTGTATTAATATCTAGGTAGGTACATGTAAGAAGGTACGTACCCAATTTTTATGTGAATGTTTATTTATTTATATTATAGATATAAATGAAAGAATACAAATTGCAACAGCTTAAAATAGAAGTATTAAAAATAGGTATATATTAAAATGTATATGCTAGCAAATTCTATGTAGAGCTGCAATAAGAACGGATTTTTTTGTAATTCGGGCACTTAATAGGTTAAAATAGAGTAAAACTGAATCAAAGTCGAAAAACTAACTTCTAAACTTGACGTCGTAGAAACTTGATTTTTTTATTTGAAAGATATTGAAAAATTAGAATAAAACAGACACATCTTTTATTTTTAAATCTACAAACCGAGATATACCTACCCGGTTTAAGACTGAAAATTGATAAATAGTCGTTTCGAAAAGTACTTAGTAGTTATATGGGGGTACATTTTTTATTTTTTTTATTTTACATATTTTTTATAGGGGATGAACAAAAAATTATCCATGTTTAAGTAATTTTTGACAGTATTTTTATTGACATTCCCAAAATGATTTTTGAAAAAGGGTAAATTATTTTGTTCAATTTTTTAAACTATTTGATTTTTAACGGGTAGTTGGAAAAATCATAAATTTTAATATCTTATAGATATATTTGATAGCAATTAAGTGTAAAAAATGTTATCTTTCTAACTTATCATTTGACAGATTTATTTAAGAAAGGGTAAATATTTTGAATTTTTTTCTGGGTTTTTTATTAATATCTTTTCAATAAACAGTGGAAGAGGTTTGCAATAAACTAATGAATTATAGCTATATGTTCCAGGAATTTGTATACAAAAAATTATATTCCTATTGCACCATTGAGCTGAGAAATTAACAATATATAATTTTTACACATATTACTTAATAACATGTGAGTGTAGGCATGGATTGATTTAGTTTTTTTCTTATATTTAATCTCAATAAAATAATCATTAATTTGATACCTCATTTTTAAATCTATACCTCCAATATTAAAAACTAAGCAGGATTACCCTCTTCTACCAAAATGTAAGAGGGCTTCGCAGTAAAACCGCTGATATCTACATAAACTCCCAAGCATTGTCACATGACATCTTTGTTTTGACGGAAACTTGGCTTAATCCAAGTTTTTTAGACACGGAACTCTTTAGTCAAGATTTTTTAGTATATAGAAATGATCGTCATGGTGACAAACTAAAAGAAGTGGGAGGCTGTGTTTTGATTGCAGTTCGCGATAAATTTATGTCTTCGTCTGTTTCATTCCCTTTTAATCTTTCTATTGAATTAGTCTGTATTAAGGTAGCTATACAGTCAAAAATTTTTATATTTTAAATGTCTACATACCTCCAAAAAGTCCACACGCAGCTCACGTTGAACTTTCTAGGGCCTTAGATTTTGTTGTTGACTTGTCTTGCTCTAACAGCAACATTTTACTTCTCGGAGATTTCAATTTACCACACATTGATTGGGTATCTTCTGAAGACGAATCTTGTCAAGAAGCTTCTTTAACTTCTTCCCAAACTGAACTGCAGTTTCTTGATAGGATTACCTCGACTGACTTACAGCAAGTTAGCTGTATTAAAAATTACAAAAATCGAATTCTCGATTTAGTTTTTTCCTCAGACGCTGTTAGTACTCTGGTTCTTGAATCTAGTCTCGGAATTACTAATATAGATAGCTATCATCCTCCTTTGGATATTATTTTTGACTTGAGCAGTCACCTTACTGAAAACAGTAACACTTATGATTGTTCATATACTTTTGACTTCAGGAAAGCAAATTTTCAATTGCTTTCAGATGAATTAACTAGATCTGGTATTGATAGTATATCAGTGTCTAATAATATTGACGAAGCAGTTAACAGTTTCTATACCATCCTTAATAACTGCATGAATAATACTATCCCCATAAAAATGTCGAAAAATTCGAACGCCTGCTTTTCATGGTATACGAAAGAGCTGAAATTACTCAGAAACAAAAGGAACAAAGCATGGAAGTTATATTTAAAAACCCTTTCGTCTTTCGACCACAACTCTTACATTGCATTATTTGAAGAATTTAAAACCCTTTCGAAGACTCTCTATACAGATCATGTAAACGAAATGGGTAGATCTTTAAATGATGATCCTAAGAGATTTTGGAAATTTGTTAATTCAAAGAAAAATTCTGACGGTTACCCGGCAAATTCCACATACGAGAACTGTTCTTTGCAAAAACCCATTGATATTTGCAACGCTTTTGCGAAAAATTTTCAAAATTCATTTGTCGACACATCTGTTGATGTTGATGAAACTTTTTTTAGAAATTTACATATCTATGCCCAAACAAGTTTCAGTAATAAACCGGTGCAACAAAGCTCTATTTTAGAGGTTCTCTCATCGTTAAATGATGATTACTCATCTGGGTCGGATGGAATTCCTCCAATACTTCTAAAAAAATGTAAAAATATACTAGTTGATCCCATTAAATTTTTGTTTGAGTTTTCTATTAAATCAGGAAAATTTCCTTGTTTTTGGAAAAATGCATTTCTTACTCCAGTTTTTAAAAAGGGTGACAAAACTGATATCAAGAATTATAGACCTATATCGAAACTTTCATGCATTCCAAAGCTCTTTGAGCAAGTTGTTTGTGAAAGTTTAGCATTTTATACTAAGAATATAATCAGCCCTATCAGGAGTTTCGCCTGAATGACATTCCACCCGGAAAAAATCCCTTTTTTCTTTTCCCTGACTTTGAGTTTCGCCCGAAAAAAAATCATGTTCGAAAAATTCCCCTTATCATGAGCATTGAATTCGGGGGAAATGTCACACACTTGACAGCTAAAATGTTCACTTAAATTTTGGAGGCGAAGAGGACGGCAGCAACTTTAAAATGTAAGTTTTTCGACGAAATTGTTTACTATTAACATAAATTTATTATTTTTGTTTTATTTCCAGGAGCAAATCAATAAACTCAAGTCAAAGCGATATGCTCTTGCTGAAAATGCAGGGAAACCTCGAAATTGCGAGTGGTTTTGTCAAAGAAAACAAAAATAAAATTTCGGCTTTTTGGAAACAGCTTACGTTGGAGCTGAATAGCGCTGGGCCTCCCATTAAAAGCGAGTTTGAATGGAAGAAGGTAAGAAATTAATTTTATTTTTGTGTTTGTACCTACATAAACAAAAAAAATTATTATCAGGTGTGGACCGACCAAAAACGTTACGTGCGGAAGAAGGCCTCCCAAAATAGAATATATGAAAAAGGAACAGGTGGTGGACCCAACAAAACGAACAAATTCTCTCCCTCTGAAGAAGCAATTTTCCAACTCGTTGGCATGAAGACGGCAGTCGAGGGTGTCGTTGCCTCCTCTTCGTTCGGACTGCATCAGCCTAGGAAACCACAAACTGAAATAGAAACGTACCTATCGGAAGCATTTTATGAATCCAATGGAAATGAAGAGGTACTGACGGATGAAATCGAGGAGATCGCCACTGATTCAATTCCACCACCTGTGCCTTCTCAAACAATTGAAAACAGTACCCCCGCTCTAACTAAAAGATGTGAAGAACAAAAAAAAAAGTCGGGCAAGGTAAATGCACATCAAGTTCTTATGGACGAACTGGAAGTCCAAAAAACACTTTGTGGGAAGGTAGATGAAGCTATCGGAGTGATGAAAGAGCACAACAATCAAATGGAAAAAAGCATGAAGAAGTTGTACCGATCACTAGATAGCATTCACTATCAACAAAAGGAACTCTTAAAGGAACAGAAGCGGCACAACCATGAAATGGAGAAGTTAAGAAAAGAAGAAATTGAATCGAAAATTAAAAAAAATCAAAAAATAATCGAGCTGGAAGACCTATAAATTAGAGTTATGCGAGGCAAAGAAAACATGTGAACGTTTCTTCTTAAAGTGTTTTTTTTGTTGTATTGTTTTTGGATTACTTACTTTTTTTGGGTTTTGTTATGTATAGAAATAATTTTATTTTATGTTAAACTTTATATTTTTTATTTATTTATTTATTTACAAAGAACCTGTGAACATGAAACGAAAAGACCTGAATTAATAACCTAGTTTTAAATAAAAAGTTATAAAAAAAAAACTTAAAGAATTTTTGTTTTATTAAAGTGTGTTTGCAATGTTATTACGAATGCGCTGTCCTGCAGTTAGGTAGCTAGAACTTGACTCGGTGCCTTGAACTTCTTCAACTTCGTTTGAAAGATCTTCCCTTACGAAAAGTATGTCACTTTTATAGCTAATGCAAATGTTATGGAGTGCTGAACAAACATTTACAATTTTGATTGCTTTCCCAGGTGAATAGTGCAATTCCCTTGCACCTAAAAGGCATCTCCATCGGTTCTTTAAAACACCGTTTGTCCTTTCTATGATGTTTCGGCACCGTGAATGAACTTCATTAAACTTTTCGGCTTGGGAACCGCTCTCTGGAGTTCTGAATGGTGTTAAAAGCCATGGCTCTAAGGGATAACCAGCGTCTCCTATAAAAAAATCGAATTTCATTTTTAAAACAGTAAAATTTTAAATAACAACCTAATATCCATACGTTAATATCATTCTGCAAATAATCATTCTCCATTTTGGATCTTAGATCACTTACGTTCCATATTAAGGAATCGTGACAAGCTCCGGGATGTGTACCATCTATGAATCGGATTCTCAGTTGATGGTCGCATACCTGTAAAACATTTGTCATTATATCAAACATCAAAGTCGTACAAAGTCTTCTTACTAGTAAAACATTTAAACTGCATCTTCCTTTACGATTATAAAATAAATGTTTATTAACTTCAGGTGAAACTATATTCACATGGGTACCATCGATGCATCCAACAACTCCCGGCAGCTTGTATTTAGAATAAAAAAATTGGCTAGTTTGTCGTTGTTCATCCAGTGTTGGCCAAGTAATCCAGTGTGAGCAAAGTTCTTCTTCAAATATATCGAGAACTTCGGAAAGTACGGCACTCATGGATGATTGTGCTAATCCAACTTGGTAATCATTACCGACACCTTTTTGGTATCCACCCTCTGAAAAAAACCGCAAACAAGCGGCAAGTTTAACGATGGGTGGTATTCCAAAGGATTGTATTTTTTTGGGCAATTTAGTGGTTAAGACATCTAGCAAATACGTAAAAGCTGCCTTGTTTACTCTATAGAACTGTTGAAATCTGAAAATTATGTATAATTAAATTAAGTTTTTTAAGATTAAATGAAGTTGAAAATGTAATTTCATTCTTACAATGGTTCAGGTAACTCCAACGGATTGGAGTGATCCCTTAACTGCCTCCGAATAGTTCGACGCAATGTTACCTCTTCTTCTTCCTCTTCCTGAAGCAATAGTACATGCATGGCTATGCTTTGCATTTTTAATATCTTTAAAATTATTATTTTTAGTTTATAATTTATATTTATAGATTAAAACACTTCAATTAGGTACAATTTGTTGCAACACTAAACAAATATCAACAAAAACAAATTGTTTGTATTTATCGTTTATGTAATTAAATCCTTGATGGTTGTCAACAGCTGTCAAAACTAAAATTCAGGTAGTAGGTTTGTTCATTTTCTGAAAATGAAAAGACACCATGCTTAGAACGGAGAGGGAAATTTTGTGTATCTGCTTACTCAGAATGTTTTTTTTTTGTTTTTAATCGGTTGGAAAAGAATAAAAAATCGTATCATGTCATTCAGTGACTACAATTTTTACAGGAAATTGCAACACCTCATTCATTTTATACTTTTTTGTATTTTCAAGAAAAAACTTAAGTTCAGATTTCATTCTCTGATTCCATAACAGAGATGGGGACATTTATTGAGGACTGCTTTTTGAACATACCTATTTTTCGAACTGTCAGTTCTAAATTCGAAGTGAAATCTTGTTCGGGCGAAACTCCTGATAGCTTTTAAAAATCCGGGGGAACAAAAATATTTCGGGGGAAAGGTTTTTCGGGTGAAACTCCTGATAGGGTTGAATATGTGAACAACAGCATGGCTTTGTGAGAAGGAAATCTGTGGTAACAAATCTCCTTACTTTCTTGCACAAATGTTCTAATGCATTGGAAAATGGAAGTGAAGTGGATTGCATATACACTGATTTTTCAAAAGCATTCGATCAACTAAGTCACATCATTATTATATTTAAACTCCAAGCTTTTGGTTTTCCGAATATTGTTATAGAATGGATAAGGTCATACCTTGAAAATAGATCTTACCAGGTAAAATTTAGAAACTGTCAACACTGTCAGATTCATTCAATGCTCACTCGGGTGTACCTCAAGGAAGTCATCTTGGCCCACTTCTATTCATTCTGGCTATAAATGATGTTAAATCATGTATACACCATAGTGATATTCTTATACACTCCTCGTCAACTGAATACGCACAAACATTTTTGAATATATTTTATCCATTTTTTCCAAACTGTGATGGTTATTATGCCATCTGTTGATGGTAAAAATTTTCGTAACATATAAATAACAGAATTTCAAAGTTTTATCCAAAAACAACCGTGAGTTTTTCCTTCAACCACTTCCAAAGTGTAACTTATGCAAAGTAGAAGTTTTTTTTTGAGTCAACTGAATAGGTACAAAAATTAAAATTGGTATTGGAATGGAATGAAACAAGTTTTTGTTTAAGTTTAGTAGTGGGTACTTCCACCTTTATTTTTAATTACTTCGTAAATTCGATCCGGCATGGAATCGTATAGCTTTTTAATGTAATTTAACGAAATTTCGCTCCACGCTAATTTGATTGCAGAAATTAAGGTTTCTTTGTCTTCGAACTGACGACCACCCTCATAAACTTTGCGTACTAACCATCCCTAGACATTTTCTATGATGTTTAGATCAGGTGCGTACGGCGGCCATTGAAGCAACTGCACTTGTTGCTCCTCTATCCATGTTTTTATTATGCGCGCTGAGTGAATAGGCGCATTATCATGTTGGTAGGTCCAGTTTATGGGTCCAAAGATGTTAGAAAATTTAGGAAAATTTCTTTCCAAAATTACTTTATACCCAACTGCTGTCATTCTTGATGTTACAACCTCGAGCTCAACTTTTCCATAATAACTGACTGCTCCCCATATCATGACACCTCCTTCACGACTATGATGGCGCTTTAAAAATCTTTTTTCTTTTCTTAAGTCGTGAAAATAGAAGTTGAACCCATCAGGGCCATCGAAATTAAACTTTTTTTCATCTGAAAAAACCACGTGATACCATTCTTTTTTCCAACTCATGTGAAGTCTTGAAAAATCTAATCGCAACATTTTCCGTCTCTCGTCAAGTGGTGGTTTTTTCTTACGTTTCATTCGTTTAAGATGGCTTGAGTTGTTGATTACTCTTAATACTGTTGAGCAACTTGCGTTTACGCCGACTTTTTGTTTTATTTTTGCCACAGAATCAGAAGAATTTGATGCACATCTTAAAATTCTTCGTCTCTCAGCTGCTGTTGTTGCTGTTTTCTTACCTCCCTTCATGTTTTTGCCGTATGCATCTTTATTTTTCAAGTAAGAATAAACTACATTAAAACTTCGGCCAACTTTATCAGCTATTGCACGTCCAGTTAGGCCTTGGTCTCTAAGTAAATCGATTTTAGCTTTTTCAACACTGTTAAGACACGTAGATCTACCCATTTTTCTTAAAATTTGAAATCAAGAATTAAATTTTACTGAAAACACTAAAATCGTTAATTTAAACTGTCAAGCACTCCAAAAAACTTATAAACAACGAAGAAAATGGCGTTGTACCTATTCAGTTGACTAAAAAAAAAACTCCTACTTTGCATATAAAACACTTTGCAAGTGGTTGAAGAAAAACTCACGGTTGTTTTTGGATAATTCTTTCGGAATTATCTGCTTAACATCTTAAGGGAATAGTTAGCATCAACAGATGGCATAATAACCATCACTGTTTGGAAAAAATGGATAAAGTATATTAAAGAATGTTTGTGCGTATTCAGTTGACGAGGAGTGTATATTCTGATGATATGAAAATGTTTAAAACAGTAAAATCTAACAGTGATCGCATTCTCTTGCAAGCAGATATTGACAATTTTAATGTTTGGTGTGACAAAAACAGTCTTTCTCTTAACCCAGTTAAATGCCAAACTATTACTTTTTCTAGAAAACGAGTACCGAGTGCTTTTGATTATTCCATTTCACAGCACTCACTATTTCGTGTTCTAAGCTTCAAAGACCTTGGTGTTCACTTTAGTTCTAATCTAGAATTCACAGAGCATATTAATTACATTGTAAAAAAAGCAAGTTCCATGCTTGGTTTTATAAAACGGTGGGCTAAGGAATTTAACGATCCGTATGTCACCCTCTCCTTATACAATTGCTATGTACGACCCCATCTTGAGTACGCCTCACAAGTTTGGTCTCCTTTTTACGTTATTCATAAACACCGTATTGAAGCAATACAGCATAACTTCATTCGATTTGCTTTAAAAGGGTTACCCTGGACTGATCCATATAATCTGCCACCATATGAACATAGGATCCAGCTTCTGCAGGTCCAAACTTTATATCAGAGGCGGGTTAATAATGATTTAATATTTATTCATCAACTTATTAGTGGTCAAATTGATGATCCTGATTTGCTATCCTGTATTGGCTTGAACTACCGCGGGGGTTCTCACCACCTGTGAGAATTTGAACTTTTTCACGTAAATTTTCATAGAACTAATTATGGCATGCATGAACCTCTTAACCGAATGAGTAAACTCTATAATTTAAATGTTTCCTCAATTGATTTTAACATGTGTAAAATAGGACTTAAAAAGTTATTTCGAACCAGTGCTCCACTGTCGTGATCGGTTTAATTTTTTGTTTTATTCTTAATGTTGCATTTTGTTTATAAACTAAATATAACGTAAACTAAACATAATTTTAATTTTTTGATTTCATAATCCTTATTTTTTAAATAGTTTTATTTTTTTTTCTCAATTTTAAATTTTTCAACTGCTTGCATTAAGCAGACCTAATATCTTTTAACTTCCGTTGATACCTACTCGTTTCGCTGCAAGACAAGCTGCTGTGTTATTGTTAAACATAACTAAGTAACGATTTTTTTTTTATATTATTATCTAACATCAAATAATTAATATAAGTGCCGATATGACTTGCAATCGTAATTGCTGTCGTACTCGGTGAAAATGGACCCCAGCGCGTGCGGTATCTGGGGGGGAAAGAGGCGTGGGCTTTTTTTTATTATTTTTTTATTTTTTTAATATAAAAAATCATAACCATATAAATATCATAAATTACAAAAAATCTACATTTAGACAACTTCATAATAAATGATACATGAAATTTAGGTAGAAATTTATAACTTAAATTTTTGTGCAAAAATTATTGCAAAATATTAAACAAATTTGTACTAAAAATGTGTTTTAATGAATAATCAACTCATTTTTTCGTACTTTAAATTCAAAAGTTAATGAAAAATGTATATATTTTCGAAAAATAATGATGCACATTTATAGGTGTTATACAAACATATGAGTAATTTTGTATTTGTAAATCTAGCTGGAAAAAAAGTAGGGGCAATTTACGCTCCATTTAACTAAGTTTAGAGGCTTCAACTTGATTTAGTGAAAAATCAATTCCATTTTTGGTACTTTAAATGCAAACGTTAAAAAAAAATTGATACATTTTGAAAAACAAAACCAACACACTATTTACTCTAATCCTCTTCTAAAATATTATTTATAAATTTTAGGTGATTATTTCAACAAAAGCCACTCTAGAATTAGTTTTATTGATTTATTTACAAAAAAAAAAAAATGCAAAATGGATCATGCTTTTTCAAGGAACATTGTCAACACGCCCATCAAATATTTTCAAATTTAAAAATTATAAACTTTGAAAATCTAATAGATCTAATAAAAAAGATAAAATCCAGAAAAGATTTAAAATTATCAATTTGTCGGCATAAAATTGGTTGTAAATCGAAAAGTACTTATCCGAATTTAAAAAAATTAGATGTCTATAGAAAGTTTATTTCCTCAGCATTTAAATACATATGCATATCTTAACTAATATATAAAAGTTTTTTTTTTGTTTTCTTGTCAGTTTGGCTGTACGGGTGTCCAAACTAACAACAAAACAATCAAAATACTAATTTTTTTTATGGAATCAACAATGTCTATCCCCCTGCTATCCGATAGATACCTTCTAAAAAAAAAATAAACTTAATTCTTTCTTTCTTTCTTTAACAATAATAAAAAAATGTTGCCTATATGAAATTTTTTTTTTGGTTTTTTATTAATATCTTTTTAATTAACAGTCGTAGAGGTTTGCAATGTACCAATAAATTATAGCTATATGTCCTAGGAACTTGTCTAAAAATTATATTCCTATTGTACCGTTGAGCTGAGAAATTACAATATAATATTATTCACACATATTACTTAATAACATTTTGGTGTGTGCAGGGATTGATTTAATTTTTTCTTATATTTAATATCAATAGTATAGCCATTAATTTGATACCTCACTTTTTAATCTACCTCCTACATTAGCGTCACAATTGATTTTTTTTAAATTCATAAAAAATCGAATAAAATCCATAGAAATGCTCCGCATTGTTCATTGTCAACAATCGTCTACCAGTGGAGAGCACCGTTATCTCAATTGAATTTCTAATTGGAGTTCTTTTAATATACAAAATCATAACTTCATTTCTACTCAGGCGATTATTAAAGTTTTGATCTCAGAATTAAGCTATGAGATATGGCTACATTTGTGTATAAAAATTATTGAGGGGGGTGAACAATTTCATACTAAAAGGGTGTGTAAATGACCCGTCAAATTTATATTACATATATTAAATTCAAAACTTGAATGAAAAACAAAACTAACACACAATAAATGTTTAGTGATTATTTCAACAAAAACCACTCTAAAATTAGTTTTATTGATTTATTTACCAAAAAATCATGCCTTTTCAACGAATTTTATTTTTATAATTTCACCACGCCCATAAAATATTTTCAAATTTAAAAATTATAAATCCTGAAAATCTGATAAAAATTTTGATATACAAAAAATTAATGCGCTTTGCTCACAAGCTGCACAAAATAATTTCAAACATTAAAAATTAGACAAAAGCCACTCCAGAATTAGCTTTATTGATTTATTTACCAAACAGAATGCAAAATGGGTCATGGATACAAAACATAACTGTGCGTTGCTCACAAGCTTCACAAAATAATTTCAAATAATAAAATTTTACATTAGAAATATTTTTTACAGATAAAATCCAGAAAAAAATTCAAAATTGTCAATTTATCTGCATAAAATGGGATATAATTTGGAAAGTACTTATTCGAATTTCAAAATTTAGATGTCTTTGGAAAGGTCGTTGTCTCACTATTTAAATACATTCAAAATATTAATAGAAAACCATACAATTTTAAAGACTGATTCGATTAAACAGATGGCAGGATTATGAAGATGTCCAGAAAAAATCCAATGGAGTCCGAAAAATCTATGTCCACATGCAGCGACCGACATGGCGAAAAATATAACTTTTTGAACAAGACATGAGCGTTGTACAAAGCTTAGCTATGAGATTTGACGTTTAAAGTGCGTATGAGTTTTTTGCCTGGTTTTTGTTGAATGTGTAAGTGAATATAAGAATGTTGGAAAATATAATATGTAGCGATGAAAGGCTAATGAATGGCATGGTATAATTCTCAAGTAAGTAAAAATGCGCTGGTTGTTGATTGGATTGTGGTGGAAGGTAAAACCTTAACCAATCATGTTTGATTTACATGGTCGGTGAAAATTTAGTTATGCTGAAATCAACACGGCGAATACTTTCACAATCTCCCAAATCAGTGAGAAACATTCGCTCCGTAGAGTAAATCATTCACATGTATAACAAAAATGGTAACAGCAATGCTATAAGAGCAAAAACTGCCGTATTACAGCTCCTCTCTTCTGTGCGTTGCAGGTCGTGTGTCGAAATGTCAAAATGTAAGGGCACCAATCGATTAAGGAGGGTTTTATTACCTAATGTCTCGGCCAGCACTTTAGCACCAACAGAATATAAGAAATTTCACTTTTCAATTTGAAAGGTGTCGAAATGTTAAGATCTGAGAGCGCCAATCGATTTAGGAGGTGGATTTTGCACTCTAAGTCCAATGGAAATCAAAAAAAATCGCACTTGACAGTTGACAGTGATGATGGTGAAATGTCAAAAATCCGAAAAATCACACCTTTTGCTTTGACAGTTGATAGTTGGGGGCGAGATAGCAAACCATACAAATTTTTCAAATATTTTCTTACAAGTAGGTGTCTTTAGCATAGATATTTAGAAGTACGTGAATAAGCTTTTATATTTATAATAATTAACACTTGCACAATATTTTTATCCTTTGAAAATTGAGAACATGAATGATATTGAAAATTTATTGATGTCGGGAATAAGATTTCCTGGGGAATCGGGCGGTCAATTCATCGAATTTATTTCAGAGATATTCACAACAGCAGAAATATTTTCAAGGAAAACTATTTTCCACGGGAAATTTTTTTTCAAGATTTGTTAACAAACTATCGTTTATCAAAAGGGACCCGGGCAACGCCGGGTGTTTCCGCTAGTATAAAATATTTAGATTATTATACAATTTTTAGTTCTAATACGCCTGGACAGATAAAATAGCTTTATTTGGGCTAAATAGTTAATATTATAACTATTTTTCTGCCGATTTTCACAACTTAAACTTGACGGTCGATAATCAACTGTTTGCTGAAATGATCATTTAGCCGGATTGTTCTTAGTTTAATGTGAAAGTTGCTTCATTTATTTTTTCATATCTTAAAAAGTTAAAGTCCTAGATCCATACGGTTTTCAGCGCTTGACTAAAAATTGACAACAGCATTAAGTTTTGAAAACAAAAATTATCCTTAATTACATACATTTTTTTTTTAATTTTTTTTTCTTCAAAATTTTGACTTTGAAAATTAATTTTTCAAAAACTATTCACTCGAACAACTTAATTTAAAAGTTATATTAAAAATAAGCCTTGGCTTACCGTTATTTTTTTAATATTTTTGGAACAAAGAATATTACGTAAAATTCTTAAGAAAAAAATTCAATTTCTATTTTCAATTCAATAAATTTTGACTTTGAAAAATTTTGTTTCAAAAACTATTAATTGAATATTTTTATTTTGATGACAATTTATCGTAATATCGTTGATTTTTAATAATTTTTAATCCATTTAAAGCAAATATTTTAGAAAATTGCACCTCCCCCACAAACGGAGGGATATAGAAGTTATAAGCTTTAAACATTAAAAAAAAAAAAAACCACTAGGTTACTAATTATATTTATTATTAATTTCTAAAATTGTATTCCTTTTAGAAATTTATAAAAAAAGGTCACGAAAATAGTAACAATTTATAATTATTATTATTGTATTAATTATGCAAAAATTCATATTTAAGTTTTTCAAATTTATTTTACACTTAAATTTCAAAAAAAGGAAAAAATTCCTTACGAAATAAGTTATTGGTAGGTAGGTTGGGGGTGTCTAGTAATTTTTTTGTTGTCAGATATTCAATATGGGTATCGTGGATCTTGTAGAGGATACCCACACAAGTATTTCTATGTCCCGGAAATTTTTTAAAATGGTACTTCCAGACCCCACGGATCTGGTAGAGGATACCCACACAAGTATTTCTACGTCCCGGAAATTTTTTAAAATGGTACTTCCAGACCCCGCGGCCGTTTTTTATGTAAAAAACACGTTTTTTTCAAAGTCAACAAATGATCAAGAATTTTGCGTATCAAACGTGGTTTCACCGACTTTAAAAAGATTTCTTTTGACTCTCTAGAGATGCTAGTAATAAAATAGCACAAGTAACTGCCCCTTAAAATTTCAAAATATGACTTTTTTTCTCGATAAATGGCTGAAAATCCCCCAAAAATTGGTTGATTTTTAAGCTTTTCTCGATTTTAAAGACCTACAAGAGTTCAGGAACGAGCAAGTAAGACTCGTATCATATGTAATTTCGTGTGCTGAACTCAAATCTATCATCCATTTTTCGCCATCAGCTCTAGTTTTTGAGATATTACAGTCTGAAAATGGAATATAACCATTTTTTTACCTATTTTTGAGATTCTGGAAAAATTCGAAATGCTTTTTTTCAAAAAAAAAAATGCACCGATTCATCAAACTCCTGCACTATGACTCATGTTTATGTACGAATCGGTGCATTTTTTTGAAAAAAAAAGCTCAAAAATAGGTGAAAAAATGGTTATATTCCATTTCAGACTGTAATATCTCAAAAACTACAGCTGATGGCGAAAAACAGATGATAGATTTGAGTTCAGCACACGAAATTACCTATGATACGAGTCTTACTTGCTCGTTCCTGAACTCTTGTAGGTCTTTAAAATCGAGAAAAGCTTAAAAATCAACCGATTTTTGGGGGGTTTCAGCCATGTATCGAGAAAAAAAGTCATATTTTGAAATTTTAAGGGGCAGTTACTTGTGCTATTTTATTATTAGTATCCCTAGAGAGTCAAAAGAAATCTTTTAAAGTCGGTGAAACCACGTTTGATACGCGAAATTCTTGATCATTTGTTGACTTTGAAAAAAACGTGTTTTTTACATAAAAAACGGCCGCGGGGTCTGGAAGTACCATTTTAAAAAATTTCCGGGACGTAGAAATACTTGTGTGGGTATCCTCTACAAGATCCACGATACCCATTTTGAATATCTGACAAAAAAAATTATTAGACACCCATAAGGTAGGTATCTACAGGTAGGTACCTACCTACATTAAAACATTTACATATTTTGTAAACTACCTGGAATCAAAAAATCCGAAATAAAAAATAAAATGGGTAAGTAGGTAGGTACCTACCTGTTGGCACGTTTTGCAATTGGTTTATTTAAAAAAATAAAATAAAAGTTTAGGTAAATTTACGTTTAGTTAAAACAATTTTTTAAAAATGTACACACCTACGTATGTATATATATAAACCTACCTACCTACGTAGGTATACATAAAAATGAAATTGACACAGTCGACTCACACCATAAATGCAGACCATTTGTTTCAGTTAAGTGGAGTTTTCAGTTAACCGAATACCGAACTTTGGATAACTGAAACTTGTTTCAAATAAGCGGAGTTTTTTCAAAACAAATATTAAATTTCATTTAGCCTGAAAATCAAAAAAAAATTGAGGTATGATTTTTTGTGTCAAAATATGTATGTACCTATATGAGGTTCTGTTTCCATATGAAACAATTCAAACAACAAAGGTACTTACATTTTTAATCACAAAACGAATATGAATATACAATAATTAAAAACAAAAAAAAAAACTTTGAAACTTTGACTTTGAAAATTAATTTTTCAAAAACTATTCACTCGAACAACTTAATTTAAAAGTTATATTAAAAATAAGCCTTGGCTTACCGTTATTTTTTTAATATTTTTGGAACAAAGAATATTACGTAAAATTCTGAAGAAAAAAAGTCAATTTCTATTTTCAATTCAATAAATTTTGACTTTGAAAAATTTTGTTTCAAAAACTATTAATTGAATATTTTTATTTTGATGACAATTTATCGTAATATCGTTGATTTTTAATAATTTTTAATCCATTTAAAGCAAATATTTTAGAAAATTGCACCTCCCCCACAAACGGAGGGATATAGAAGTTTTAAGCTTTAAACATTAAAAAAAACCACTAGGTTACTAATTATATTTATTATAAATTTCTAAAATTGTATTCCTTTTAGAAATTTATAAAAAAAGGTCACGAAAATAGTAACAATTTATAATTATTATTATTGTATTAATTATGCAAAAATTCATATTTAAGTTTTTCAAATTTATTTTACACTTAAATTTCAAAAAAAGGAAAAAATTCCTTACGAAATAAGTTATTGGTAGGTAGGTTGGGGGTGTCTAGTAATTTTTTTGTTGTCAGATATTCAATATGGGTATCGTGGATCTTGTAGAGGATACCCACACAAGTATTTCTACGTCCCGGAAATTTTTTAAAATGGTACTTCCAGACCCCACGGATCTGGTAGAGGATACCCACACAAGTATTTCTAGGTCCCGGAAATTTTTTAAAATGGTACTTCCAGACCCCGCGGCCGTTTTTTATCTAAAAAACACGTTTTTTTTCAAAGTCAACAAATGATCAAGAATTTTGCGTATCAAACGTGGTTTCACCGACTTTAAAAAGATTTCTTTTGACTCTCTAGAGATGCTAGTAATAAAATAGCACAAGTAACTGCCCCTTAAAATTTCAAAATATGACTTTTTTTCTCGATAAATGGCTGAAAATCCCCCAAAAATCGGTTGATTTTTAAGCTTTTCTCGATTTTAAAGACCTACAAGAGTTCAGGAACGAGCAAGTAAGACTCGTATCATAGGTAATTTCGTGTGCTGAACTCAAATCTATCATCCATTTTTCGCCATCAGCTCTAGTTTTTGAGATATTACAGTCTGAAAGTGGAATATAACCATTTTTTCACCTATTTTTGAGATTCTGGAAAAATTCGAAATGCTTTTTTTCAAAAAAAAAATGCACCGATTCATCAAACTCCTGCACTATGACTCATGTTTATGTACGAATCGGTGCATTTTTTTGAAAAAAAAGCATTTCGAATTTTTACAGAATCTCAAAAATAGGTGAAAAAATGGTTATATTCCATTTTCAGACTGTAATATCTCAAAAACTACAGCTGATGGCGAAAAATGGATGATAGATTTGAGTTCAGCACACGAAATTACCTATGATACGAGTCTTACTTGCTCGTTCCTGAACTCTTGTAGGTCTTTAAAATCGAGAAAAGCTTAAAAATCAACCGATTTTTGGGGGGTTTCAGCCATGTATCGAGAAAAAAAGTCATATTTTGAAATTTTAAGGGGCAGTTACTTGTGCTATTTTATTATTAGTATCCCTAGAGAGTCAAAAGAAATCTTTTAAAGTCGGTGAAACCACGTTTGATACGCGAAATTCTTGATCATTTGTTGACTTTGAAAAAAAAACGTGTTTTTTACATAAAAAACGGCCGCGGGGTCTGGAAGTACCATTTTAAAAAATTTCCGGGACGTAGAAATACTTGTGTGGGTATCCTCTACAACATCCACGATACCCATTTTGAATATCTGACAAAAAAAAATTATTAGACACCCATAAGGTAGGTATCTACAGGTAGGTACCTACCTACATTAAAACATTTACATATTTTGTAAACTACCTGGAATCAAAAAATCCGAAATAAAAAATAAAATGGGTAAGTAGGTAGGTACCTACCTGTTGGCACGTTTTGCAATTGGTTGATTTAAAAAAAATAAAATAAAAGTTTAGGTAAATTTACGTTTAGTTAAAACAATTTTTTAAAAATGTACACACCTACGTATGTATATATATAAACCTACCTACCTACGTAGGTATACATAAAAATGAAATTGACACAGTCGACTCCGCATAACTGGAACACCATAAATGCAGACCATTTGTTTCAGTTAAGTGGAGTTTTCAGTTAACCGAATACCGAACTTTGGATAACTGAAACTTGTTTCAAATAAGCGGAGTTTTTTCAAAACAAATATTAAATTTCATTTAGCCTGAAAATCAAAAAAAAATTGAGGTATGATTTTTTGTGTCAAAATATGTATGTACCTATATGTAGTTCTGTTTCCATATGAAACAATTCAAACAACAAAGGTACTTACATTTTTAATCACAAAACGAATATGAATATACAATAATTAAAAACAAAAAAAAAAACTTTGAAACTTTGACTTTGAAAATTAATTTTTCAAAAACTATTCACTCGAACAACTTAATTTAAAAGTTATATTAAAAATAAGCCTTGGCTTACCGTTATTTTTTTAATATTTTTGGAACAAAGAATATTACGTAAAATTCTGAAGAAAACAATTCAATTTCTATTTTCAATTCAATAAATTTTGACTTTGAAAAATTTTGTTTCAAAAACTATTAATTGAATATTTTTATTTTGATGACAATTTATCGTAATATCGTTGATTTTTAATAATTTTTAATCCATTTAAAGCAAATATTTTAGAAAATTGCACCTCCCCCACAAACGGAGGGATATAGAAGTTTTAAGCTTTAAACATTCAAAAAAAAAAAAAACCACTAGGTTACTAATTATATTTATTATTAATTTCTAAAATTGTATTCCTTTTAGAAATTTATAAAAAAAGGTCACGAAAATAGTAACAATTTATAATTATTATTATTGTATTAATTATGCAAAAATTCATATTTAAGTTTTTCAAATTTATTTTACACAAGGAAAACATTCCTTACAAAATAAGTTATTGGTAGGTAGGTTGGGGGTGTCTAGTAATTTTTTTGTTGTCAGATATTCAATATGGGTATCGTGGATCTTGTAGAGGATACCCACACAAGTATTTCTATGTCCCGGAAATTTTTTAAAATGGTACTTCCAGACCCCACGGATCTGGTAGAGGATACCCACACAAGTATTTCTACGTCCCGGAAATTTTTTAAAATGGTACTTCCAGACCCCGCGGCCGTTTTTTATGTAAAAAACACGTTTTTTTCAAAGTCAACAAAAGATCAAGAATTTTGCGTATCAAACGTGGTTTCACCAACTTTAAAAAGATTTCTTTTGACTCTCTAGAGATGCTAGTAATAAAATAGCACAAGTAACTGCCCCTTAAAATTTCAAAATATGACTTTTTTTCTCGATAAATGGCTGAAAATCCCCCAAAAATTGGTTGATTTTTAAGCTTTTCTCGATTTTAAAGACCTACAAGAGTTCAGGAACGAGCAAGTAAGACTCGTATCATAGGTAATTTCGTGTGCTGAACTCAAATCTATCATCCATTTTTCGCCATCAGCTCTAGTTTTTGAGATATTACAGTCTGAAAATGGAATATAACCATTTTTTCACCTATTTTTGAGATTCTGGAAAAATTCGAAATGCTTTTTTTCAAAAAAAAAAAAATGCACCGATTCATCAAACTCCTGCACTATGACTCATGTTTATGTACGAATCGGTGCATTTTTTTGAAAAAAAAGCATTTCGAATTTTTACAGAATCTCAAAAATAGGTGAAAAAATGGTTATATTCCATTTTCAGACTGTAATATCTCAAAAACTACAGCTGATGGCGAAAAACAGATGATAGATTTGAGTTCAGCACACGAAATTACCTATGATACGAGTCTTACTTGCTCGTTCCTGAACTCTTGTAGGTCTTTAAAATCGAGAAAAGCTTAAAAATCAACCGATTTAGGGGGGGTTTCAGCCATGTATCGAGAAAAAAAGTCATATTTTGAAATTTTAAGGGGCAGTTACTTGTGCTATTTTATTATTAGTATCCCTAGAGAGTCAAAAGAAATCTTTTAAAGTCGGTGAAAACACGTTTGATACGCGAAATTCTTGATCATTTGTTGACTTTGAAAAAAACGTGTTTTTTACATAAAAAACGGCCGCGGGGTCTGGAAGTACCATTTTAAAAAAATTCCGGGACGTAGAAATACTTGTGTGGGTATCCTCTACAAGATCCACGATACCCATTTTGAATATCTGACAAAAAAAATTATTAGACACCCATAAGGTAGGTATCTACAGGTAGGTACCTACCTACATTAAAACATTTACATATTTTGTAAACTACCTGGAATCAAAAAATCCGAAATAAAAAATAAAATGGGTAAGTAGGTAGGTACCTACCTGTTGGCACGTTTTGCAATTGGTTTATTTAAAAAAATAAAATAAAAGTTTAGGTAAATTTACGTTTAGTTAAAACAATTTTTTAAAAATGTACACACCTACGTATATATATATATAAACCTACCTACCTACGTAGGTATACATAAAAATGAAATTGACACAGTCGACTCCGCATAACTGGAACACCATAAATGCAGACCATTTGTTTCAGTTAAGTGGAGTTTTCAGTTAACCGAATACCGAACTTTGGATAACTGAAACTTGTTTCAAATAAGCGGAGTTTTTTCAAAACAAATATTAAATTTCATTTAGCCTGAAAATCAAAAAAAAATTGAGGTATGATTTTTTGTGTCAAAATATGTATGTACCTATATGTAGTTCTGTTTCCATATGAAACAATTCAAACAACAAAGGTACTTACATTTTTAATCACAAAACGAATATGAATATACAATAATTAAAAACAAAAAAAAAACGGTTGTTTCACTTATACGGAGTTGAAAAAGTGAAAAATGTTCCTTTGAGGCAAACAATTTTGTTTCAATTATCCCGAGTTCGCAATTAAGCGGAGTTCAGTTATGTGAAGCAGTTTGTGTGAAAAATTCTTAAAAAATCCTCCGGAATAAATTTCTTGTTTCAGATAACCGATGTTTACAGTTAAGCAGAGTTGACTGTACCTACATACAAGAACAAAAAACATTTTATTTGACAACTGAAACTTCGTTTCTTCTTTTTTTTTTTAACAATATTTATATACCTACCTAAAAACGTACGTATGTACGTCATACCTACCTACAACTGTATATAATTCAATTTTTAGTGCACTGGCCGTTTTGCAATTTACATTAATTTTCCCTCTCTGTTTGATTTGAAAAAATAAAACATTAGGTACCTACCTAGGTACATACCTATGCACTTGTACATACCTAGGTAGCTTTAATTAAACGAACAGTGTTGTAGGTAGGTAAAGGTACATACCTAGCTATATTTTTTAAAAATTTCTGGGTACCTACCTATCTACAACTAAAACTTATAAAACCAACCTACTAGGATATCGCCTACTGGCTGAAATTCAACCACCACATTGACAGACTCTAGTGTCAAAGAATTAAATCATATCTACCTATGTAGGTACATACCTACCTACATGCCTGCTCGTATGATAAATTGTAAATTAAAATTCAAAGCAAATAAACCTACCTTACCTGAAAATCAAACAAACAAATTTTAAGCCAAAGACAGGAAATTAGTTATTAATTTCTGTACCTAGGTATACAAGTACAACCTACCTACCACCAAGCACTTACCTACCTCAACATTGCATAGAAATTCTCCCTTTTTTCATTAACTTATTTTCATACCTACCTACATATAGGTATGCATTATTATGGAGCTACCTATATTTGTCGGCATAATAAATTGTAAACTTCTTGCAAAACATTTCAAGTCAAACTCAAATCATGCAAACAAACTAAGTATTAATAAAACCTACCATTCATAATTTAAACGAACCTATGTAGGTATATTTTCCTTTCCCGCAAAAAAATATGCTCAAAATCTTGCACTTGCAACAAATTTCACGGGAAATAAAAAATCTTTGCAAGACAATTTAATATAAAAACTACCCTCAATAATATACGATTGCATATGCATATATACCTACAAATATACTTACACGACATGACCATATTTTTCTTTCCCGCATTAAAATCAACCTACCCTTGATAATATACGAATGTATTGACAACTAGAAAAGTCAAAATGCGATAACTGGTGGTAAAATAAAACAACAGGATGTATACACCAACCAGTGACAGCCATAAGGGATACCTGTGTTTACTATCATGTAAAATAATTAATTTTTTTATAAAAATTGATTTTGTTTCAAACAAAATATACTAATATGTCTTTGTTTATATTATTTCTTTATTTTTCATTGCAGTGCTTTGAAAAATCATCAGCTGGAGACCACAAAAATGGAAAATAAAAAAAGCCAAATATAGACAGCCGTAAGTACTAAGTAATTAAACTACCTACAATATTCTGTTCAGGATATTATTTATGTATATTTTTTATAATATTAAATACTGTGCCTTTGTGAGTCTTTATATATTTTGGAGGTACACTCTTTTTAATAATTTAGAAACTCGACCTAATAAACGTAAGAAACTCATACAGTTTTTAATTAATTTTTCATTTTTTTCAGCCGGCAGCTCAGAATACAGCAGCAACTGGTGGTTTTGGTGCTTCAGTTCAACAAACCTCTGTCTTTGGGGCGCCTTCAACAAAAAATAAGCCAGCCTTTGGTCTGGCAGCATCTACAGCCAATACTGAATTAGGAGGATTTGGTATACTAATGTCAATACCACCACCGCAGGTGGGGGACTGTTTGGACAAAAGCCTGCTCCAGTATTTGGGAACACTTCTGCGTTTGAAGCAGCTGCTCCAACCACTGGCTTCAGCAACTTCCAGACCAACCAAGTCGGTTCGTTGTTTCAACTGGAGTTTGAACACGCAACCCACAAACATAAGCTGCTCCACTCACATTCAGTCATATTCACGGACACCCAACAACGCAAGAAACATGACGATAACACCAGTTTCTCTGTGACAAACAATAACGCCAGTATACGGTCATCGTATGTTGTCAAGGAAGTTGAACGTTTAAAAGAGAAACATCGAGCTCGTCAAGGTAAACTGAAAGAGGAAACATTTTCGTGAATCTTAGTCCGGCCAATCCGAATTGGGAAACAACAAAGGTGTAGTCCTTCGTATTAGATAAAATAAGTACAAACCATTTCAATCGACTAAATCAAGATAGTGGTTTAGAAATAACAGCATTTTTTAAGAACACTTTTAAGAATTTCAAGAAAAAATCATACAAAATACTTGTAAGTGCTAGTTATAAAACGCTTTTATTTCAAAACCACTATCTTGATTTGGTGGATTGAAACTGTTCTCAGTCGTAATTGAAGTACTCGTATTGATCATTATAATCATTTTTAATACAGATAAATATTTAAACAAAAATTCATATAAAACACGTTCGAAAAATTTCAGTCGATTTTTTTGTTTAAAAGTGTCCCATATGAAATTTTTTTGAAATATTTATCTATATTAAAATTGATTGTAGTGTTCACTACCACGACTTAATTTAAGCCTCAGACTCAGAATTCAATCAAGCAAAACAAAATTTCGGCCGAAAATAAATTGTTTTCTTTGTTTTTCTTAAGATGATCTACAACAACTATGAGAATAAAATAAAAGCAGATGGAACAAAGATTGATCGATCCGAGGATGCCTTCATGCCAAAAAGGCAATTTACAATTAAACGTCCATTCTAAAGGTTTTAAAATCGTTTTTAATAGAAATCTAAGAAATAATTTCTCGGCATAGTATTCTCATTCCATTTATTTAAAAAAAGTAATAAAATAATTTCTTCTTTTGTAGGCTATAGTCAATGAAAACATACCCGAAACGTCGAAATAAAAAAATCAAAATCTGTTTCATTGACCTATAGCCTACAAAACAAGAAATTATTATAATTTATAAAAGGTCACAATCATAATTAAAGAAAAAGTATTAAATTTACAAAAACACATAAAGCTTTAAATGTTTTAAGTGTATCAATAATTTAAATTAAAAAATTCTCTACATTTTCAAATTTATGAAAAAGCAATTCTAAAAGCTCAATGATCTACAATTATTAAGTTATTAAATAATAAACTTAAGAATAAAATTACTTGTAACAAAAATTAAAACATATACCTATAAAATATTTAGATTTCATTAAAATAATACAAAACTAGTTTCCTCTTAAGATTCGTTGTTGCGATAGTACCTACTGGTATAGTTGATCAAGAACAAAAGTATATATAATTTTTGATCTTAAAAATTAAAGTAGTTATACCCAAATACCTACAACCAATTTTGATAATGTATATGAAATGTGTAAAAAGTCATACAAACATTAAAATCTGTGAAATTATTATATTATCAATAAAATAAAGCAGAAAACTACAACAGAATATTTTCATTTTTTTTGAAACCTTTAAAAAAGTTCACCGATTATGAAGTTAAAAGGCGTTGAAACAATTAGGAAAAGTTTCACCATACACACAAAGCCGATTTTTCTAGTTTCTTAAGAGATGAGGAGAACTTCTTTTGGAAGGTGAAACATAGAAATTTCACCCATTCTATAAGAGTTACACTTGGGAACTCCACAATGACCAGGATTAGCTCGCGGAATTGTCTGGAATAAAACAAAAATAGGTACAGCCACATATCGAAAAATTGTAATATTCAATAAATAAATAATGCTAAAAAAATGAAAAAAAGTATAAACTGAAAAGCTTTTGGACTGTATCTTTGGAACAGGTTGGCGTATAAAGGCAGTTGATATCTTTTTATAATCGGTGCTTGATACTTTCAAAACAACCATCAAAAGCTTTTACATAAAAGGCTTTTTTGAGAATAGGAAGTGCTGATTCAAAAAAGGTATCAACCGCCTTTATAGGAGAACCCGTTCCAAAGATATACTTTAAAAGCTTTTCGCTGTTCACTTGGAAAAGTAAAATCTTAAAATGGATTGTAGTGTATCTTTGGAACTGGTTATCCAAAAAACGTGGTTGATACCTTTTTTGTATTCTGCTCTTGATACTTTCAAAGTAAGCATCAACAGATGCTGGACAACTCCTTTCAAAGATAATAATTGAAATAGATTAACTTCCAAAACTTAAAATTTAACACTTACATTGTTGAGAAATGATTGTGAAGGAGCACCAGGATATCCAACAGGTTGATGGACCGAAGCTCTAGACTGCGGTAGAATGGAGTTAATGTACAATAGTTATGTATGTATAGTAGGTTTGCTTGTAGGTATAAGCTCCTGCTTTGAGCTAAAGAAATAAATTTAAAAAAATCAATTTTTTCTTGCAATTTTATAAGTTGTAGTTGCAACTTACTCGTTCACGATGGGAAACTCAACACAGTAATCGCTGCTTGATAACTAGAACTGGCGGACCAGGGACTTTAAAGCCACTAATGAAGATCTTGATTCTCTTCACCTATTGACAAGATGAAGAAAGAAAAATAGTTCTTAATTATCTTTTATTTATTTGATAAAAACAAACTATTTACGTCCAAGAGCACTCACGAAATCGCACCCACTTTTATTAAACTTTTTAATAAAATCACAGTTCAATTCTTATGGAAAAATTGTTTTAATGAAATGTTTCACTTCTTTGTTTTACAAAAATATTAATTTTATTATTGTTTAAATTGTTTAATTGTTTGTAACAATAATTTTTAATACACACTTCTCAAATCACATACTTTTTATGACAGTTTCTGTCATCTAGTGTATACATCAAAGTTCCAGGGTTTGCCGCCAGAGCACTGCCTTCAGTTGTCAATACCTTCACGCATTATTCTTTCCCGCAAAAGAAAAAACTATATTCCTTGCTTCAAGGACGACAACGACACGACGCAAACAGCTTACTTACATAATGTATGTCTACTTCTCTTCTCGCATATAGCTTATAGCATATCAGTAAATTAAGCAAACAAAAAAATAACCTTGCACATTCGACCAAAGAGGATTCGAACATTTTTTTGTCAGTCTCTTCACCTTTTTCTCATCATTGACGTTTAAAAATACCTTCGATTGGTAATCTCGCTTACTCCAATTGATTCTTACCAGAATCGAAACA
This sequence comes from Melangyna quadrimaculata, assembly GCA_949320155.1. Taxonomy (NCBI): domain Eukaryota; kingdom Metazoa; phylum Arthropoda; class Insecta; order Diptera; family Syrphidae; genus Melangyna; species Melangyna quadrimaculata. Next base: position 114,599,398 of record OX439484.1, read on the forward strand.
AATACACTCCTCTTGCACTAACTACCTAGTTTGGATTATCTGATAAATGGAAGTCTCCCAAAAATGTAGGTCTCCGCCGACAATTGTCTCCCAAAAATGGAAGTCTCCGCCGAGCTAAAGTGGCGCCACCAACGAAGCATTGTTGCATTAAAAAAATTTGTCCATGATAGTACTATAGTTTATATATACAAGGGTTATTATTAAATGGTGATGCTTCGTTATGGCCATGGGGTGTTAAATCTATTTTTGTAGTATACCAAGTTAATTATCTTGTAAAAATATAAAACCAACAATTTTTAATTATAATCGGACTGCATTCAGTGAGCCAAAATTGCCTTAAACTGTAGTTTAGTTAAACCTGGGTCTATGTGCGACTATGAATATGCCCCAATGCATTTAGAATTTAGTGACAGGTATGGAAAGAGGTGGAGGAGTTTTGGTTGCAATTCGTGCTTCACTGCCATGTAGACAAATTATTTTGGAATCAAACTCTTCCAACTCGGACATTGATATTGATCAACTTGGTTTATGTGTTAAAATAGGCGAATCTTGACTATTTGTTTCAGCCAGCTATATTCCTCCTAAAAGGAATTTGGATTTGTATAAAGCTCATTTAAGGAACTTAAAATCAATATTGGCAAATCTTTAAAGTTCGCAACATATTTTATTTGCAGTTGATTTTAACCTTTGTAACATTGAATGGACGTTGGACTTGGAAGACAAATGCTTAGTTCCTTTTAATGTTTCAACTGAAATAGAATCTTTTGTTATAGACTTCTTAGGCCAATATAATTTAATTCAGATTAATAATCAAAGCAATGACCTGACCAGGATACTTGATTTGATTTTCGTGGACAATGAGTTTCTCATTTGTCTTGACAAGTCCAACTTCCCGATCATTGATAACTCCATTCATCATGTTGCAATTGATGGAAATATTTATTTTTATCACTTTATAAAGAAAGAAGTACCTTTTCATAAGTATGTTTATGATTTTCGAAAGCTGGCTATGATGCAATGGTTGATTATTTTTTGTCTTTATCATGGAACAATATTCTTAGTTCATCGGACTTAGTTAATATTTATAATGAATTTATAATCATTTTAAAAGATGCAATTGATATCTATGTACCTAAAAGAAAATTAATATCTAATTCTAGTCCTGCTTGGTATAACAGGAGGTTAAGTAATCTAAAAAATAAAAAAAATAAAGCGTACAAATCATATAAAATTAACAAAGAGAAATCTTAAACAAATTCTTATATAGGAACTATCTTTTATCGTTTGAGAGTGATTTTAAATCAAACAGCAAGCATTTTTGGAATTTCATAAGCTCGAAGCGGAAGTCAAATGGAATACCTAGTTCTATGAAGTACCTCGACACTACGACTAGTGAGATACCAAAATTATTTGCAATTTATTCGCTGATTATTTTCGATCAGTTTATTCATTGGACGCTCCTTCCATCCAAGAGATGCCTTCCGTAAATAGAATTGTCGACTTCGGCTCGGTTAACCTACGTTGTAAAGAAATTGAAGAGGCTCTATCTGGATTAGATGCCAATAAAAGTGAAGGACCCGATAGGATTCCTGCTTGTCTTTTAAAAAACTGTGCAATTGCGTTAGCTGAACCACTTTTTATAATTTTTAATCTTTCAATTGCCGAAGGCTATTTTTTTGATAGCTAGAAAATCTCTGTCAAGGCAATCGGGGTCAAGGCAGGAAATTATTAATTATAGGCCAATATGTAATATTTCTGCCGTACCAAAAATATTCGAGAGGCTAGTTTGTAACAAACTTTCAGTTTTGTTTCGTAGCCACATATCAGTTTTCCAACATGGTTTTGTGTCAGGTAAATCAACTGCGACAAACTTAGCTTTAATGGCTCACGATATCATATCAAATATGGAAATAATGTGTCAAACAGATATTATTTTCACAGATTTTGCGAAAGCATTCGATAGAATAAATCATAACGTCTTACTTCATAAATAAACTTCCCTAGGTATTCACTCTTCCTTATTGAAGTGGCTAAAATCATACTTGACAGGTAGAATTCAAAAAGTAAAAATGATTGCTCGTTTTCATACAACATCTCTGTCCCATCAGGGGTTCCGCAAGGAAGCCATTTAGAGCCATTTCTGTTTTTGTTATTTGTAAATGAAATACCTAATGTATTTAATGATTCGAAATGCCTTCTTTTTGCGGACGACCTCAAACTTTATCGTAAAATAAGCTGTGAATCTGATTGCTAGCTCCTTTTGAAGGATCTAGCAAGATTAGATGATTGGTGCAAACGGAATCACCTTCTTCTTATTATTTCTAAATGTCAAGTCTTGTCGTGTTTCAGGAATCACAACCCAATTTTGTTTGATCACAACATCAAACATATTAAACTAGAAAGAGTCAGAAAAAAGAAAGACCTAGGAGTTATCTTACATATCAATTTGTCATTTTTACCTCACTATGACCATATGATTAACAAAGCTAATCAAATGCTTGGTTTTATCAAAAGAAACACCAGAGAATTTTCAGATCCTTATACCTTAAAATCGCTTTATAATTCTTTAGTAAGGTCGGTTCTGGAGTATTGCAGCATAGTCTGGAATCCTTATTATAATAATTCAAGGGATAGAATTGAGAGAATCCAAAAGAATTTCACTAGATATGCCTTCTTCAAGTTGAAATGGAGGATTTCAAGATCGTCCTATAGTATTCGGTGTTTGCTGTTTGGAATACAATCCTTTCAAGATCGTAGAGTATACTTTTCAGTGATGTTTATTAGAGACATCATAACAGTCCTGAATTGTTTAAAATTGAATACAAAATGAGAGTTCCCGGTAGCAAACAAAGAGTTCTAGAGTTCCTCATACTTTTTTTTCAATAGTTCTGGCAAATAAAGTGTTAAAAACAGAAAAACAAGTTTTTTTGCTAACTTCACGCAGCAAGGACTTTTTCGAGAAAAAGAGTTCTGAGCATGTTTTTCAACTTAAAATCAAGAGGTCTAGAGTTCCTGATGGGTTTTAGTAGAAAGAGTTCTGCAAAATTGTAAAAGTTAGGGCAAATTAAGGTTCCCATTGACTTAGAACCAAAAATTTTCAAAATCCAAAAAAATAAAAAATAAAGGAGTTCTGATTAGAGTTCCCGATAGCAAACAAAGAGTTCTGAACATTTTGTTAATAACTTTTTTTTTCTAAAACTTATTTTTCAAAAGTTATGCGCAAATTAAGGTGCCCATTGACTTAGAACCAAACATTTTCAAAATCCAAAAAAAATAAAAAAAGGAGTTCTGATTAGAGTTCCCGATAGCAAACAAAGATTTCTGAACATTTTATTAATAACTTTTTTGCAAAAACATATCTTCTTGTTGTTCTGGTCGAAATGAACCTATTTCCCGTCGTATCAGGCAGGCAAATTTAATTTGTAGCAGGGTTGATTTTTTTTGTAATTGTTCAAGAGGCATTTTCAAATCACTTGTATTAAATAATATTTGAATAATTTTTTCCTAATTGTTATTAAAAATGCTTTATTTAATGTAAGACAATAGAACCTTCTATTTTAAATAGTTGTATGAGTATGTAATACATACCAACAATTAAATTATGTACTTTTATCGAATCGAATTGATGATAAAACTGAAAGTGGTTAAAAAGGACAAAAACCTATAACTTCTAAACTATTGGAGATAATTATCCGAAGTAATTTTTTTTAATCTGTTAGAAATTTGTTATAAGATAAAACAATAAATGAAATATAAGGACCTCGTCAGGACATTCTAAAAAAAATGTTTTTTTTAAGGCCTGTTTGATCGTGAAAAATAAAAATAGGCATTTTGAATCTTAATACCAAAATATAGTACCGTTTTGATTCTGAAATGCATAGAAATTGAAAAACCAGTATTGAATTTCTTTTATTAAACTAACTTACAAAACATGCACGACTGGATCGCACGGACTTGATCTCGTACCTAACAAATAGAACGTAGCTAAGCAATGACAGTGTAGATATAGTGATGGTTTACAAATATTCTTATATCGTTAACGAAAAATTAATAAAAACATGAAAAAATAGAAATTTTGATTTTTTTTTTAAATTTAAATTTAAATATTTTTTGATTAAAAATAAAAAAAAATTTCTTTTATTTATTTTTTTCGTAAAAAAAGATTATTTATACAAATTTCAAATATTTGTTGAATAACTTAGAAGTAAGAAATATGAGGGAATATACATTAATAAGTATAAAAAAAGACCAATAAAAAAAACACATATTTTTATTTCCATTATTCGTATTTTTTGGTAAAAACGTTGTATGCAGTATTATTAGAACTAGTCTAAATATGACATGTACAAAGTACATGTACAATCGTTTTAGCCGTTTTCAAGACGTCTTGATTAAAATCACTTTTTTGGACTTCTCCATCATCGTTATGCTAGTTTTGATTAAAACCTCGAAATCATTTATAGTAAAAATAGGTCCGTTTTGATTATTAAAAAAAATAGATAGGGTAGTTTTGATTCTAAACTCAAAATCCAAGTGCTTATAACTATCAAAATAGATCGATTTAAATCAAAAAAAGGATGCCATCTTGTATCTATATTTTCAAAAAGGTCGAGATAGGTCCGTTTTGATTCTAAGCGGCACAATTATTTGTTGTTAAATATTGATAAGTGCAAGATTATAAATTTTTCAAGTCTGTTTATGTAAATGTTATGCAAATGTTAGTGAAGTATCTATCCTTGGTGTAATGTTTGGTAAAAAACTCGAATTCGCACAGCATATCAATGTAATTTGTAACAAGGCCAATTCCATATTAGGTTGGATTAAAAGGGAATCACGTCAGTTTTTCTGACCCTTATGTTATTAAACAACTGTTTACCTCATATGTCACACCCATTATAGAGTATGCTTGCCATGTATGGACCCCATATTACAATTACCACAAAATAAGAATATAATAAATAAGTTTGCCCTCAGATGCTTAGCTAGCAGGACCATTTGAATCTTCCTTCATATAGTAGCCGTCTAAAACTCATAGATCTAGCAAGTCTGGAGAGCAAACGTTCTTATTTATATTTTGTTTTTATTGTTAATCTTATTGATGGTAATATCGATGCTTTGAACCTTTTGTCTCACGTTAATTTTAATGTCCCAAATCGTAATTTAAGAGGTCTAGCTGACCCAATTTATATAACACACTATTGTACCGACTATGAACGGAGTTTACCACTGAATAACATGTTTAATTTGTATAACATAAATCATAATTTATAAGTAAATCTGTCTGATGTATCAAATACTAGTTTTAAAAAAAGATTTTATAGTAAGTAAGGAAGTAAGTAAGTAAGTAAGAATTAATTTATTAGCATAGTTTTCTTTGCATAAACAATAGTTTGTATGAATATTCAAGCTTTGGCTGTGCCGTCAGCTCGACTGGAAACTTAATTTTAGATAAATTACATATCGCTCATTAAAAAGAACAACGTCATAAGTCATAACTCTAAAAACCTCAAACTTCAAAAATCGCAATTTAAAATTAGCATGGCTGTTTATCATAATCATCTTCGTTTGTATCTAATTTTTTCGTTTTTCTTGGTAGAGCTATTAATTAAAGTTTTGTTGCAAAATATGACATTTTTAAATATTTATTGGACTGTTTTCACAGTGTATACAGTTTTGCCAAAAAAAAAAAAAAAAACATTTAAAAGTGACAGTGTATGTAACGACAAATGATGCTCTATAGCCTTAAATTTTTGAGTTCTGGATATGAAATTTTGCCAAAAAATAGTTTATAGACTATAGAGTATGAGTTTGAACTGTATCATTAGGTCAAAATTGATGTTTTTTTAGTTATGACGTTGTTCTTTTTAATGAGCGATATGTACTTGAACTTTTTTTTATTTATGTATGTACATATACGAGTATGTATGTTAAAGTTTAATTGATTTTCGTTTCCTGCATTGAAAGCGTAAGTTTTCCGAAGTAGATGGCTCTTTGTTGTTTAAGGATAGGACATATACTTAAAAAGTGGTAACAGTCCTCTTTAGTCTTTAGATTACAAAGATTCCAGAAAATGTTAAAACTTCTATTATATGGCGTTCCATTCCGATAAAGGACCTCACTTCTTGTTTTATATATAAATGAAATATCTTTGAAGGTCAGAGCATCTTGAAAGTAGTGTCCGTCGCACAGGTTAAAATTCAATTGGCTGTATAAAATTCTGCTTTCTGATTGACAAGCTTTTTCAATAAGCTGGTTTCGAACAGAGTCCTCAGTTTTTTGAATGATTTTTTACAGTTGCTCCTTTAATAAACGAACATTGTTTACGTCCATAAGCAAATCTTCTCCACAAGCAATACCAATACTTTGTCATTTCCTCATCCACCAATCTTTGTTCCTCAATTTATAATGAAGCATAATTTTACTTAAACGACTATCCTGAAATCCGCAAACTATAATAATATAATCGGCTTGTATTTTTAGAGTGTTAGTATACAGTTTCGGCAATCCCGTTTCCAATTAAATTGAATAGCTTGTCACAGTATTTGGAAGTTTGAATATTTTTTGAATGAAATTTCTCTGAACTTTTTCAATTTCTTCGTACTCTTCCATACCCCTATAAATTGTGCAACATAACAAAGCGTAGACTTCACCATTGAATTAAAGATGCTGTACTTAGTTGAAAGGTTTATGCTCTGGTTTGAAAAAAATGTTCTCTATGTAAGATTTATTAAACTCTGAGAGGCATTGGTTTTTTCAGCAAGGCGTTTCCTGAGATCCAGCGTTGGGTTTAGTGTTACTCCCAGATATTAATACTCTTTCGCTACTTCCAAACGTCTTCCATAAAGCACCCAGTTATTCCTTACTTCACTCCGAGACCGCGAGAAAACCATAACTTTCGATTTATCAGTATTGGTAAGACGTAAGACCCCTTTCACACAGGGAAACTGATTTGCCGGCGATTTTTAGTTTGTAGGCGAGAAGGGCGTAAAAGGAAGACAAAAAATCTCCCCTCACACCCTTCTCGCCTACAAATTAGCCAGTTTCTGGCAACTCAGTTTCCTTGTGTGAAAGCCGTCTAACTAGGCCCCATTTGATGCAGTATTCCGCGAGACGATTTATCATTAGTTGTAGGTTTTCTGGTGTTTCTGATAATATCAGCAGGTCGTCGGCGTATAGCAACACATTAGTAAGGCTATCTGCCATTCGAATCCCACCGGGGAGATGACTTGCTATATCATTTATAAATAGAGAGAAGAGTAAAGCACTGAGAGGACATCCTTGTTTAACTCCAGTATCCGTTTTAAATGTTTCAGAATAAACTTCACCATCCCACACCGCTGCTGTATCCATATACATATTTCTTATTATTCTTAGAAATCTCGTTGAAACTCCAAGTTGGAAAAGTTTATATATTAAAGCATTTCTATAAATAAGTTATAAACTTTCTTATTTCTAGCTCGAAATGCTTGTACTATAGATGCAAGAGTAAATATGTTATCAACGGTCGAATAGTTTTTTTCTAAAACCAGCTTGAAGTTCCGTCATAATTTGTTTGTACTCCACCCACTCTTCCAGTCTGCCAACAAGAATTCCAGAAAATATCTTTGATATTACATTCATAAAAGATATCCCTCGACAATTTTCAACTGTACTTAAAGAACCTTTTTTTATGAATTGGAAAAATTACAGACTTTTTAAATGAAGAAGGTATCTCAGCGTTCTTCAAGATCTTGTAAAAAAGTGCTAGCAGAGGGTAATGTAAACGCGGTGATGCATTTTTGAAGAACTCATAAGGTATCCCATCTTCACTTGGTGCTTTTCCGTCTTTTGCTTTTCGAAGAACAAATTGAATATTATCAGCAGATATCTCAGAGTCCAATATATCATCGCATATAAGTGGTTCAGCATATAAAAAAGTAATAGTGGAATTCTTTCGAGAAAGGTTTTTGAAATATAATGAGAGATCGTCGGCCGAGACACTTAAGCCAATCATGTTGTTCAAGCCATTTATTTCTTTTGCCATTTTCCAAAATTGTTTTGTGTTTTTGGGGAGCGGGTCGAAATTCTGGTTTCAAAATTCTGCTTTTCAAAATTCTGCCTATTGGTACAAAAATTCTGCTTTTCAAAATTCTGCTTTTTTTCGATTCTGTTTTACGAAATTCTGCTTTTCAAAATACTGACAAGTAATAATATAGAAAAATATAATTCTGCTTATTCTAATTTTTTTTTAAAAGGATTTATTAACGATGTAACAAAAAAAAAAAAAATAACAGCAAAAAATAATAAACATAGTCTTATAAATTAATGAAAAAACAAAATCTAAGCAAAACCACAGAGAACTATATTATTTGCTTAAGGAATCCAGTATGGCTTAAGTCTGTTCTCTTCTTTAAAATTCTTTTTTTTTTGTTCTTTATAATATGTTATTAATTTTTTTTTTTCGTTTTATTCTCTCTACATTTTTGACCCTTTCAGCTTCAGCTTTGACAGTGATAAGTTCCTTTTTGAGATCATTTAAGATTTTTGATATGCTTCAACATTGTTCTTGAAAATGTCAATTTCGTTGCTTTTGAACTGCCATAGATAATTTAAAAAACACGCGCGCTTTTTTACATTTTTTAAACTTTTATTTATATTCGCAGACTTTTGTAAAACAGAATTTTGAAAAGCAGAATTTTGAAAAGCAGAATTTTGTTAAGCAGAATTTTGAAAAGCAGAATTTTGAAAAAAAAAGAATTTTGACCTCGGCAGAATTTCGACCCCAACCCGCGTTTTTGGTTTTAATAAGCGATTGAGCTTGCTTGATTTAAAAATTAGCTTTCTTTATCCGGCACATGTGTTTGTAATTAGCATTACATTCTGTGTACCATTTTCGTAGTTCATCACTAGAATAAGAGCGGAATACATTCAAAAGAGCAAATGATTTTTCCTGGCATATAAACACTCTCTGTCATACCATTTCTACTTAAATGTTATCTTTGAATTGGATTCATTATTGAACAACAACTTAAAGGCGCTACCACCAATTGTTTGGCTGGAGATATAGCTATTTCGTGCTTTGCCACTTTTGCACTCATCAGTCTCCTTTTTGTGGTGCTGAGCTTTAATCCAATTTTATTTGAAAAAGTTTTTATGCACACCATAGGATTCGAATCCACGCATATCAGATTTGCTCAGTCTTAGCAGTCGTGTGCACTACGCACTACACCGCTTTAGACCACTGACGTCACAGGTCGAGATGTGTTATATGTTTATCAAATGCATTTGGAGCATCAGCATTTTTATAAGCACCTTTAAGTATGCTGTCTTGTTCCGCCTCCATTTTTCTCCATACCTTATTTCGATATAGTAGTAGCCCGTAGCGTAACGGTTAGGGCGTTCGACTGTCACGCTGAAGGTCTGGGTTCGCTTCCCAGCCTCGTTCAGGGCTACTGCCTCTTGCGAGGAATTGACAAATCCTCCAAGAGTATCACTTGTCACGAATATGTAAGTGCTTCTCGTCTAGCCGTTCGGATTCGGCATAAGATTGTAGTTCCCTTCCATTCCTGTCGATAGGCGCACACAGGAATGGTTGCGAGTTGTTAGTCACTAGGCCCTGGTTCTTCACGAGCCGTTGTGCCACCCGATTTATTTTTTTTTTGTTTATTTTGATAGACTACAATTCGCAGTTCGTATCAAAGGGGGAGAGGTTGGAAGATCGGTAACGAACCAGACTATTAAGTTATTATTGTTATTATTGTACTATAATAGGCTTGACCATTCTTTGTTCCGTCAATTTCATTGAATTTTTGAACAACAACAACAACTTAAAGGCGCTACCACCAATTGTTTGGCTAAAGATATAGCTATTTCGTGCTTTGCCACTTTTGCACTCATCAGTCTCCTTTTTGTGGTGCTGAGCTTTAATCCAATTTTATTTGAAAAAGTTTTTATGCACACCATAGGATTCGAATCCACGCATATCAGATTTGCTCAGTCTTAGCAGTCGTGTGCACTACGCACTACACCGCTTTAGACCACTGACGTCACAGGTCGAGATGTGTTATTTGTTTATCAAATGCATTTGGAGCATCAGCATTCTTATAAGCCCCTTTAATGCGTGGTTCGAATCCTATGGTGTGCATAAAAAGTTTTTCAAATAAAATTTGATTAAACCTCAGCACCACAAAAAGGAGACTGATGAGTGCAAAAGTGGCAAAGCACGAAATAGCTATATCTCCAGCCAAACAATTGGTGGTAGCGCCTTTTAGTTGTTGTTGTTGTTCAAAAATTCAATGAAATTGACGGAATAAAGAATGTACAAGCCTAATAAGCTGACATTCTAGTACGAATAGTACAAATAACTTAATAGTCTGGTTCGTTACCGAATACGAATAAGTACTGCGAATTGTAGTTCGAAATAAGGTATGGAGAAAAATTGAGGCGGAACAAGACAGCATACTTTAAGGTGCTTATAAAAATGCTGATACTCCAAATACGTTTGATAAACAAATAACACATCTCGACCTGTGACGTCAGTGGTCTAAAGCGGTGGAGTGTGTAGTGCACACGACTGCTAAGACTGAGCGAATTTGATATGCGTGGGTTCGAATCCTATGGTGTGCATACAAATTTCTTCAAATAAAATTGTATTAAAGCTCAGCACCACAAAAAGGAGAATGATGAGTGCAAAAGTGGCAAAGCACGAAATAGCTATATCTTTAGCCAAACAATTGGTGGTAGCGCCTTTAAGTTGTTGTTGTTGTTCAAAAATTCAATGAAATTGACGGAACAAAGAATGGTCAAGCCTATTATAGTACAATAATAACAATAATAACTTAATAGTCTGGTTCGTTACCGATCTTCCAACCTCTCCCCCTTTGATACGTACTGCGAATTGTAGTCTATCGAAATAAAAAAAAAAAAATAAATCGGGTGGCACAACGGCTCGTGAAGAACCAGGGCCTAGTGACTAACAACTCGCAACCATTCCTGTGTGCGCCTATCGACAGGAATGGAAGGGAACTACAATCTTATGCCGAATCCGAACGGCTAGACGAGAAGCACTTACATATTCGTGACAAGTGATACTCTTGGAGGATTTGTCAATTCCTCGCAAGAGGCAGTAGCCCTGAACGAGGCTGGGAAGCGAACCCAGACCTTCAGCGTGACAGTCGAACGCACTAACCGTTACGCTACGGGCTACTACTATATCGAAATAAGGTATGGAGAAAAATTGAGGCGGAACAAGACAGCATACTTAAAGGTGCTTATAAAAATGCTGATGCTCCAAATGCATTTGATAAACATATAACACATCTCGACCTGTGACGTCAGTGGTCTAAAGCGGTGTAGTGCGTAGTGCACACGACTGCTAAGACTGAGCAAATCTGATATGCGTGGATTCGAATCCTATGGTGTGCATAAAAACTTTTTCAAATAAAATTGGATTAAAGCTCAGCACCACAAAAAGGAGACTGATGAGTGCAAAAGTGGCAAAGCACGAAATAGCTTTATCTCCAGCCAAACAATTGGTCGTAGCGCCTTTAAGTTGTTGTTGTTGTTCAAAAATTCAATGAAATTGACGGAATAAAGAAAGGTCAAGCCTAATAAGCTGACATTCTAGTACGAATAGTACAATAATAACAATAATGGATTTATTATTATTTGTAGAGTTTCTTATACAATCAGTTAATTGAATTAAAATATCATCAGTTGTTGAATGCGAAGTTGCAACATTTCTCGCAATGAGATCATCTCAACAGTTTTGAAAGGCTCCAACGTTTATACTTTTCCATTTTAGACGTGGAATCAAGTTATGACGTCTGTGTTGTGTTTGGGTTGGGGTCGAAATACTGTACGTGGCAAAATACTGTACTCAAAACACTGCATGCCAAAATACTGTATGTCAAAATTATGTATGTGTAAAATGCTGTATAAGCAAAATACCGTATATCAAAATTCTGTATAACAAAAATCTGGTTGGTCAAAATACAGTATTTAAAAATTCTGTACACCAAAATTCTGTAAAAATGCTGTAAAAAAATATCGTTATTTCTGTTACAGCATTTTTATAGAACTTTGAAATACAGATTATTTATTAGAGGTTTTATACTCACGTCATAACTTTCTTATTACCACCTGAAACAATAAAAGATCGAAATTGATAAAGAAGCAAGCTTCAATTGTTGATTAATGTCAGTACCGTGGTGGAAGCTAAGGGAAAAGGAGGGAGAAAACTAAATTCTACACTTATTTACTTATTCTTCGTTCACTTCATTTTCCCTCTAAAATTATTTCTTGAGTTTTTTTCGACTTTTTTGGTAAATGTCAAGATTTGTATCAAATTATTTTAATAATTTTTTGTTCACTCTTTCTTACATTCTCCATTTAATTTCACTTTATCTCTTCTCTTTATGAAAATACAATTTTATTTCATGAATGAGTTCTATTTACATATATACATGACATACATTTGTTGCTATGTATGTATGTATATTTTTTGAAGCGCTCAAATATGAAAAAAACTATGTATTACTAAAATCAAAAAAATTTAACGTGCTATTAAAAAAACCCCTTAAACTGCATACATACCTAAAACGAATTGCAAACAAATTAAATTTATATTGATTCTGACATAATACATTACATATTTGTAAAATGTATTTGTTTACCTTTAAGAAAAGTTTGATTTGTTTTTTTCTCAGGATTTAAATATGTATATACTTTCTAAGTAACACAATTATATTTGTATAAAGTTATGATCTTGTTCGTAACTCCTCGAAATTGGCACCGCTTTTGGTTACCACAAACTACGCGGGTCAGATAAATCTTGGAAACTCAAGCCTTCGCACCACGGCAAGGTGTCTGCCACGCGAAGGTAATTCAAGGTTACTGTTTGTTGTTCTAGCTGCACCCATTTGCTCAAGGTTTGCCTTGAGAATGTTTTTGAAAAGATTACGTAAGAAAACCTTAGGGTTCCTTCCAGAGGTATTCTCTGTGAAAAGGCCTTCTAAGATAAACAAAATTATTCTGTGATCAGACATTGATGGTTCATTTTAGACTCTCCAAGCTAAGCTGCTTACGTTCGGGGTACCGAGCGTTAAGTCTAATACTTCTTCTTTAGTTTTTGTTACAAAGGTGGGGCTAAACCCCACGTTAAATATATGATCTAGATTTTTTCCGATAATAAAGTCTTTACCCCTTCGGTTGATATCGGTTCTACCCCATGTTATATGGTGGGCGTTTGCATCGCACCCAACAGACTACGGTAGTTTTTTAGTGTTGCAGTAGTCAACAACCATTTGCATCTCTAGCGGTGGAAAATTGTCTTCGTCACTTGGGAAGTAGGCTGATGCACAACCATTGTGCAGGGGCTGCCTGCGTCATAAATTCTGAAAGACAAATACATTTTATATTATTTCTTATTTTTATGCATGTTCTGGGTGAGTCTTGTCTCGTGTCCCAGATAAGTGTAGAGTCCTTACTTGTTAGGTCTCTTACTTGACCCCCGTTAATCCCGGGTTTTTGAATCAGTACTAGCCCTAGTTTTTCCACCGTAAACTTCCTTAATATAACGGCTGATGCCACCTTAGCATGGTGGCATCAGATCTACAAATGATTAAATCCACCATTGATTCTTCACTGCATACAGAGCTTGCGATGGCAACTGCAAACTTAACCACCGAAGAAGACCTGAGTAAGCTCAACACAGAAATACTTTTTTTGCGTACAAAAACGAAGATCTAACAAAAAAAAGTTCTGCAGTTTGAAGACATGTGTAATTTACTAGAGGAGGAACTAGAATCTCAAAGTCGTGAAATAAAATTCAAGAACATCATTATTTCTATCCCAAATGCAGATTTGCAGACAGACCCAGAGGAAAAAGTACGATCTGTCACTCGGCTCCTTCTTGGTAGTGAATGTACACAACGCTTCCCGCCACCCGTGAAAATAAGTGAAAACAACACTACAAGAAACTATAAATTAAACACCGGCTCCAATGAAATTGCCTTGAAGATGCTTAAGAATTCACAAAAGCTTAAAGATACGGGTGTCTTTTTACAACGTGATCTCACAAAGAGAATGCAACTGAAACAACGAATTCTACTTCAATACAGGAAAATAATGAAAACTCATAAGCCCAATATAATACTTCGAATTGAAAACAATGCTCTTTTAATTGAATACAAATTATTTTATTTGAATAATAATAATAACCTTAAATTTAATGAAACTGATGGAGAATATGAGCTACAACAAATTTTCGGAAATATAAACTTTGAAGCTGTCAAAAATATCAACATGTCAAGAGGACGCCGATTTTGCAACGAACGCACTAGATCAGCAAAAATTAATGTGCCACCAGGGATGACACTACTCCAGGAAAATAGTAGTGTGTTTAGAAATTGAGGATTAAGCGCCGTCAGCTCACTTAGTATTAATTTTTGTAAAATAGTAGCATATAATATATCTGGTCTGAGTAATAAGATCATGTTTTTAGATTTTTTTAACTAGGTATATAAAAACTTTTGAAGTATTTTTCCTTTTTGAAAACCATATTACAGATTATACAAGATTTGTATCAATTTATTTTAATAATTTTTTGTTCACTCTTTCTTACATTCTCCATTTAATTTCACTTTATCTCTTTTCTTTATGAAAATACAATTTTATTTCATGAATTAGTTCTATTTACATATGTACATGTCATACATTTGTTGCTATGTATGTATGTATAATATTTGAGGCCCTCAAATATGAAAAAAAACTATTACTAAAATCAAAAAAAATTTAACGTGATATTAAAAAAAAAACATCTTAAACTGCATACATACCTAAAACGAATTGCAAACAAATTAAATTTATATTGATTCTGACATAATACATTACATATTTGTAAAATGTATTTGTTTACCTTTAAGAAAAGTTTGATTTGTTTTTTTCTCAGGATTTAAATATGTATATACTTTCTAAGTAACACAATTATATTTGTATAAAGTTATGATCTTGGTTGTAACTCCTCGAAATTGGGTTCCTTCCAGAGGTATTCTCTGTGAAAAGGCCTTCTAAGATAAACAAAATTATTCTTTGATCAGACATTGATGGTTCATTTTAGACTCTCCAAGCTAAGCTGCTTACGTTCGGGGTACCGAGCGTTACGTCTAATACTTCTTCTTTAGTTTTTGTTACAAAGGTGGGGCTAAACCCCACGTTAAATATATGATCTAGATTTTTTAATAAAGTCTTTACCCCTTCGGTTGATATCGGTTCTACCCCATGTTATATGGTGGGCGTTTGCATCGCACCCAACAGACTACGGTAGTTTTTTAGTGTTGCAGTAGTCAACAACCATTTGCATCTCTAGCGGTGGAAAATTGTCTTCGTCACTTGGGAAGTAGGCTGATGCCACAAACATTGTGCAGGGGCTGCCTGCATCATAAATTCTGAAAAACAAATACATTTTATATTATTTCTTATTTTTATGCATTTTCTGGGTGAGTCTTGTCTCGTGTCCCAGATAAGTGTAGAGTCCTTACTTGTTAGGCGTCTTACTTTACCCCCGTTAATCCTGGGTTTTTGAATCAGTAGTAGTGAATGTACACAACGCTTCCCGCCACCCGTGAAAATAAGTGAAAACAACACTACAAGAAACTATAAATTAAACACCGGCTCCAATGAAATTGCCTTGAAGATGCTTAAGAATTCGCAAAAGCTTAAAGATACGGGTGTCTTTTTACAACGTGATCTCACAAAGAGAATGCAACTGAAACAACGAATTCTACTTCAATACAGGAAAATAATGAAAACTAATAAGCCCAATATAATACTCCGAATTGAAAACAATGCTCTTTTAATTGAATACAAATTATTTTATTTGAATAATAATAATAACCTTAAATTTAATGCAACTGATGGAGAATATGAGCTACAACAAATTTTCGGAAATATAAACTTTGAAGCTGTCAAAAATATCAACATGTCAAGAGGACGCCAAATTTGCAACGAACGCACTAGATCAGCAAAAATTAATGTGCCACCAGGGATGACACTGCCCAAGGAAAATAGTAGTGTGTTTAGAAATTGAGGGTTAAGCGCCGTCAGCTCACTTAGTATTAATTTTTGTAAAATAGTAGCATATAATATATCTGGTCTGAGTAATAAGATCATGTTTTTAGATTTTTTTAACTAGGTATATTAAAACTTTTGAAGTATTTTTCCTTTTTGAAAACCATATTACAGATTATACAAGATTTGTATCAATTTATTTTAATAATTTTTTGTTCACTCTTTCTTACATTCTCCATTTAATTTCACTTTATCTCTTTTCTTTATGAAAATACAATTTTATTTCATGAATTAGTTCTATTTACATATGTACATGTCATAGATTTGTTGCTATGTATGTATGTATAATATTTGAGGCCCTCAAATATGAAAAAAAACTATTACTAAAATCAAAAAAAATTTAACGTGATATTAAAAAAAAAACATCTTAAACTGCATACATACCTAAAACGAATTGCAAACAAATTAAATTTATATTGATTCTGACATAATACATTACATATTTGTAAAATGTATTTGTTTACCTTTAAGAAAAGTTTGATTTGATTTTTTCTCAGGATTTAAATATGTATATACTTTCTAAGTAACACAATTATATTTGTATAAAGTTATGATCTTGGTTGTAACTCCTCGAAATTGGGTTCCTTCCAGAGGTATTCTCTGTGAAAAGGCCTTCTAAGATAAACAAAATTATTCTTTGATCAGACATTGATGGTTCATTTTAGACTCTCCAAGCTAAGCTGCTTACGTTCAGGGTACCGAGCGTTACGTCTAATACTTCTTCTTTAGTTTTTGTTACAAAGGTGGGGCTAAACCCCACGTTAAATATATGATCTAGATTTTTTAATAAAGTCTTTACCCCTTCGGTTGATATCGGTTCTACCCCATGTTATATGGTGGGCGTTTGCATCGCACCCAACAGACTACGGTAGTTTTTTAGTGTTGCAGTAGTCAACAACCATTTGCATCTCTAGCGGTGGAAAATTGTCTTCGTCACTTGGGAAGTAGGCTGATGCCACAAACATTGTGCAGGGGCTGCCTGCATCATAAATTCTGAAAAACAAATACATTTTATATTATTTCTTATTTTTATGCATTTTCTGGGTGAGTCTTGTCTCGTGTCCCAGATAAGTGTAGAGTCCTTACTTGTTAGGCGTCTTACTTTACCCCCGTTAATCCTGGGTTTTTGAATCAGTAGTAGTGAATGTACACAACGCTTCCCGCCACCCGTGAAAATAAGTGAAAACAATACTACAAGAAACTATAAATTAAACACCGGCTCCAATTAAATTGCAAAAGCTTAAAGATACGGGTGTCTTTTTACAACGTGATCTCACAAAGAGAATGCAACTGAAACAACGAATTCTACTTCAATACAGGAAAATAATGAAAACTAATAAGCCCAATATAATACTTCGAATTGAAAACAATGCTCTTTTAATTGAATACAAATTATTTTATTTGAATAATAATAATAACCTTAAATTTAATGAAACTGATGGAGAATATGAGCTACAACAAATTTTCGGAAATATAAACTTTGAAGCTGTCAAAAATATCAACATGTCAAGAGGACGCCAATTTTGCAACGAACGCACTAGATCAGCAAAAATTAATGTGCCACCAGGGATGACACCGCCCCAGGAAAATAGTAGTGTGTTTAGAAATTGAGGATTAAGCGCCGTCAGCTCACTGAGTATTAATTTTTGTAAAATAGTAGCATATAATATATCTGGTCTGAGTAATAAGATCATGTTTTTAGATTTTTTTAACTAGGTATATTTAAACTTTTGAAGTATTTTTCCTTTTTGAAAACCATATTACAGATTATACAAGATTTGTATCAATTTATTTTAATAATTTTTTGTTCACTCTTTCTTACATTCTCCATTTAATTTCACTTTATCTCTTTTCTTTATGAAAATACAATTTTATTTCATGAATGAGTTCTATTTACATATGTACATGTCATACATCTGTTGCTATGTATGTTTGTATATTATTTGAGGCGCTCAAATATGAAAAAAACTATTACTAAAATCAAAAATTTAACGTGATATTAAAAAAAACATCTTAAACTGCATACATACCTAAAACGAATTGCAAGCAAATTAAATTTATATTGATTCTGACATAATGCATTACATATTTGTAAAATGTATTTGTTTACCTTTAAGAAAAGTTTGATTTGTTTTTTTCTCAGGATTTAAATATGTATATACTTTCTAAGTAAAACAATTATATTTGTATAAAGTTATGATCTTGGTCGTAACTCCTCTAAATTAGGTATTCTCTGTGAAAAGGCCTTCTAAGATAAACAAAATTATTCTGTGATCAGACATTCATGGTTCATTTTAGACTCTCCAAGCTAAGCTGCTTACGTTCGGGGTACCGAGCGTTAAGTCTAATACTTCTTTAGTTTTTGTTACAAAGGTGGGGCTAAACCCCACGTTAAATATATGATCTAGATTTTTTCCGATAATAAAGTCTTTACCCTTTCGGTTGATATCGGTTCTACCCCATGTTATATGGTGGGCGTTTGCATCGCACCCAACAGACTACGGTAGGTTTTTAGTGTTGCAGTAGTCAACAACCATTTGCATCTCTAGCGGTGGAAAATTGTCTTCGTCACTTGGGAAGTAGGCTGATGCCACAACCATTGTGCAGGGGCTGCCTGCATCATAAATTCTGAAAAACAAATACATTTTATATTATTTCTTATTTTTATGCATTTTCTGGGTGAGACTTGTCTCGTGTCCCAGATAAGTGTAGAGTCCTTACTTGTTAGGCCTCTTACTTGACCCCCGTTAATCCTGGGTTTTTGAATCAGTACTAGCCCTAGGTTTTCCACCGTAAACTTCCTTAATATAACGGCTGATGCCACCTTAGCATGGTGGCATCAGATCTACAAAAGATTAAATCCACAATTGATTCTTCACTGCATACAGAGCTTGCGATGGCAACTGCAAACTTAACCACCGAAGAAGACCTGAGTAAGCTCAACACAGAAATACTTTTTTTGCGTACAAAAACGAAGATCTAACAAAAAAAAGTTCTGCAGTTTGAAGACATGTGTAATTTACTAGAGGAGGAACTAGAATCTCAAAGTCGTGAAATAAAATTCAAGAACATCATTATTTCTATCCCAAATGCAGATTTGCAGACAGACCCAGAGGAAAAAGTACGATCTGTCACTCGGCTCCTTCTTGGTAGTGAATGTACACAACGCTTCCCGCCACCCGTGAAAATAAGTGAAAACAACACTACAAGAAAATATAAATTGAACACCGGCTCCAATGAAATTGCCTTGAAGAAGCCTAAGAATTCACAAAAGCTTAAAGATACGGGTGTCTTTTTACAACGTGATCTCACAAAGAGAATGCAACTGAAACAACGAATTCTACTTCAATACAGGAAAATAATGAAAACTAATAAGCCCAATATAATACTCCGAATTGAAAACAATGCTCTTTTAATTGAATACAAATTATTTTATTTGAATAATAATAATAACCTTAAATTTAATGAAACTGATGGAGAATATGAGCTACAACAAATTTTCGGAAATATAAACTTTGAAGCTGTCAAAAATATCAACATGTCAAGAGGACGCCAATTTTGCAACGAACGCACTAGATCAGCAAAAATTAATGTGCCACCAGGGATGACACTGCCCAAGGAAAATAGTAGTGTGTTTAGAAATTGAGGATTAAGCGCCGTCAGCTCACTGAGTATTAATTTTTGTAAAATAGTAGCATATAATATATCTGGTCTGAGTAATAAGATCATGTTTTTAGATTTTATTACCTAGGTATATTAAAACTTTTGAAGTATTTTTCCTTTTTGTAAACCATATTACAGATTATACAAGATTTGTATCAATTTATTTTAATACACTCTTTCTTACATTCTCCATTTAATTTCACTTTATCTCTTTTCTTTATGAAAATACAATTTTATTTCATGAATGAGTTCTATTTTACATATGTACATGTCATACATTTGTTGCTATGTATGTATGTATATTATTTGAGGCGCTCAAATATGAAAAAAACTATTACTAAAATCAAACAAATTTAGCGTGATATTAAAAAAAACATCTTAAACTGCATACATACCTAAAACGAATTGCAAGCAAATTAAATTTATATTGATTCTGACATAATACATTACATTTTTGTAAAATGAATTTGTTTACCTTTAAGAAAAGTTTGATTTGTTTTTTTCTCAGAATTTAAATATGTATATACTTTCTAAGTAACACAATTATATTTGTATAAAGTTATGATCTTGGTCGTAACTCCTCGAAATTGGGTTCCTTCCAGAGGTATTCTCTAAGAAAAGGCCTTCTAAGATAAACAAAATTATTCTGTGATCAGACATTGATAGTTCATTTTAGACTCTCCAAGCTAAGCTGCTTACGTTCGGGGTACCGAGCGTTAAGTCTAATACTTCTTCTTTAGTTTTTGTTACAAAGGTGGGGTTAAACCCCACGTTAAATATATGATCTAGATTTTTTCCGATAATAAAGTCTTTACCCCTTCGGTTGATATCGGTTCTACCCCATGTTATATGGTGGGCGTTTGCATCGCACCCAACAGACTACGGTAGTTTTTTAGTGTTGCAGTAGTCAACAACCATTTGCATCTCTAGCGGTGGAAAATTGTCTTCGTCACTTGGGAACTAGGCTGATGCCACAACCATTGTGCAGGGGCTGCCTGCATCATAAATTCTGAAAAACAAATACATTTTATATTATTTCTTATTTTTATGCATTTTCTGGGTGAGTCTTGTCTCGTGTCCCAGATAAGTGTAGAGTCCTTACTTGTTAGGCCTCTTACTTGACCCCCGTTAATCCTGGGTTTTTGAATCAGTACTAGCCCTAGGTTTTCCACCGTAAACTTCCTTAATATAACGGCTGATGCCACCTTAGCATGGTGGCATCAGATCTACAAAAGATTAAATCCACAATTGATTCTTCACTGCATACAGAGCTTGCGATGGCAACTGCAAACTTAACCACCGAAGAAGACCTGAGTAAGCTCAACACAGAAATACTTTTTTTGCGTACAAAAACGAAGATCTAACAAAAAAAAGTTCTGCAGTTTGAAGACATGTGTAATTTACTAGAGGAGGAACTAGAATCTCAAAGTCGTGAAATAAAATTCAAGAACATCATTATTTCTATCCCAAATGCAGATTTGCAGACAGACCCAGAGGAAAAAGTA
Organism: Melangyna quadrimaculata; assembly: GCA_949320155.1. NCBI lineage: Eukaryota > Metazoa > Arthropoda > Insecta > Diptera > Syrphidae > Melangyna > Melangyna quadrimaculata. Next base: position 114,620,673 of record OX439484.1, read on the forward strand.
CGATCTGTCACTCGGCTCCTTCTTGGTAGTGAATGTACACAACGCTTCCCGCCACCCGTGAAAATAAGTGAAAACAACACTACAAGAAAATATAAATTGAACACCGGCTCCAATGAAATTGCCTTGAAGAAGCCTAAGAATTCACAAAAGCTTAAAGATACGGGTGTCTTTTTACAACGTGATCTCACAAAGAGAATGCAACTGAAACAACGAATTCTACTTCAATACAGGAAAATAATGAAAACTAATAAGCCCAATATAATACTCCGAATTGAAAACAATGCTCTTTTAATTGAATACAAATTATTTTATTTGAATAATAATAATAACCTTAAATTTAATGAAACTGATGGAGAATATGAGCTACAACAAATTTTCGGAAATATAAACTTTGAAGCTGTCAAAAATATCAACATGTCAAGAGGACGCCAATTTTGCAACGAACGCACTAGATCAGCAAAAATTAATGTGCCACCAGGGATGACACTGCCCAAGGAAAATAGTAGTGTGTTTAGAAATTGAGGATTAAGCGCCGTCAGCTCACTGAGTATTAATTTTTGTAAAATAGTAGCATATAATATATCTGGTCTGAGTAATAAGATCATGTTTTTAGATTTTATTACCTAGGTATATTAAAACTTTTGAAGTATTTTTCCTTTTTGTAAACCATATTACAGATTATACAAGATTTGTATCAATTTATTTTAATACACTCTTTCTTACATTCTCCATTTAATTTCACTTTATCTCTTTTCTTTATGAAAATACAATTTTATTTCATGAATGAGTTCTATTTACATATGTACATGTCATACATTTGTTGCTATGTATGTATGTATATTATTTGAGGCGCTCAAATATGAAAAAAACTATTACTAAAATCAAACAAATTTAGCGTGATATTAAAAAAAACATCTTAAACTGCATACATACCTAAAACGAATTGCAAGCAAATTAAATTTATATTGATTCTGACATAATACATTACATTTTTGTAAAATGAATTTGTTTACCTTTAAGAAAAGTTTGATTTGTTTTTTTCTCAGAATTTAAATATGTATATACTTTCTAAGTAACACAATTATATTTGTATAAAGTTATGATCTTGGTCGTAACTCCTCGAAATTGGGTTCCTTCCAGAGGTATTCTCTAAGAAAAGGCCTTCTAAGATAAACAAAATTATTCTGTGATCAGACATTGATAGTTCATTTTAGACTCTCCAAGCTAAGCTGCTTACGTTCGGGGTACCGAGCGTTAAGTCTAATACTTCTTCTTTAGTTTTTGTTACAAAGGTGGGGTTAAACCCCACGTTAAATATATGATCTAGATTTTTTCCGATAATAAAGTCTTTACCCCTTCGGTTGATATCGGTTCTACCCCATGTTATATGGTGGGCGTTTGCATCGCACCCAACAGACTACGGTAGGTTTTTAGTGTTGCAGTAGTCAACAACCATTTGCATCTCTAGCGGTGGAAAATTGTCTTCGTCACTTGGGAAGTAGGCTGATGCCACAACCATTGTGCAGGGGCTGCCTGCGTCATAAATTCTGAAAGACAAATAAATTTTATATTATTTCTTATTTTTATGCATGTTCTGGGTGAGTCTTGTCTCGTGTCCCAGATAAGTGTAGAGTCCTTACTTGTAAAGCCTCTTACTTGACCCCCGTTAATCCCGGGTTTTTGAATCAGTACTAGCCCTAGGTTTTCCACCGTAAACTTCCTTAATATAATGGCTGATGCCACCTTAGCATGGTGGCATCAGATCTACAAAAGATTAAATCCACCATTGATTCTTCACTGCATACAGAACTTGCGATGGCAACTGCAAACTTAACCACCAAAGAAGACCTGAGTAAGCCCAACACAGAAATAATTTTTTTGCGTAAAAAAAACGAAGATCTAACAAAAAAAAGTTCTGCAGTTTGAAGACATGTGTAATTTACTAGAGGAGGAACTAGAATTTCAAAGTCGTGAAATAAAATTCAAGAACATCATTATTTCTATCCCAAATGCAGATTTGCAGACAGACCCAGAGGAAAAAGTACGATCTGTCACTCGGCTCCTTCTTGGTAGTGAATGTACACAACGCTTCCCGCCACCCGTGAAAATAAGTGAAAACAACACTACAAGAAACTATAAATTAAACACCGGCTCCAATGAAATTGCCTTGAAGATGCTTAAGAATTCACAAAAGCTTAAAGATACGGGTGTCTTTTTACAACGTGATCTCACAAAGAGAATGCAACTGAAACAACGAATTCTACTTCAATACAGGAAAATAATGACAACTAATAAGCCCAATATAATAATTCGAATTGAAAACAATGCTCTTTTAATTGAATACAAATTATTTTATTTGAATAATAATAATAACCTTAAATTTAATGAAACTGATGGAGGATATGAGCTACAACAAATTTTCGGAAATATAAACTTTGAAGCTGTCAAAAATATCAACATGTCAAGAGGACGCCAATTTTGCAACGAACGCACTAGATCAGCAAAAATTAATGTGCCACCAGGGATGACACTGCCCCAGGAAAATAGTAGTGTGTTTAGAAATTGAGGATTAAGCGCCGTCAGCTCACTTAGTATTAATTTTTGTAAAATAGTAGCATATAATATATCTGGTCTGAGCAATAAGATCATGTTTTTAGATTTTTTTACCTAGGTATATTAAAACTTTTGAAGTATTTTTCCTTTTTGTAAACCATATTACAGATTATACAAGATTTGTATCAATTTATTTTAATACACTCTTTCTTACATTCTCCATTTAATTTCACTTTATCTCTTTTTTTTATGAAAATACAATTTTATTTCATTAATGAGTTCTATTTACATATGTACATGTCATACATTTGTTGCTATGTATGTATGTATATTATTTGACGCGCTCAAATATGAAAAAAACTATTACTAAAATCAAACAAATTTAACGTGATATTAAAAAAAACATCTTAAACTGCATACATACCTAAAACGAATTGCAAGCAAATTAAATTTATATTGATTCTGACATAATACATTACATATTTGTAAAATGTATTTGTTTACCTTTAAGAAAAGTTTGATTTGTTTTTTTCTCAGGATTTAAATATGTATATACTTTCTAAGTAACACAATTATATTTGTATAAAGTTATGATCTTGGTCGTAACTCCTCGAAATTGGGTTCCTTCCAGGGGTATTCTCTGTGAAAAGGCCTTCTAAGGTAAACAAAATTATTCTGTGATCAGACATTGATGGTTCATTTTAGACTCTCCAAGCTAAGCTGCTTACGTTCGGGGTACCGAGCGTTAAGTCTAATACTTCTTCTTTAGTTTTTGTTACAAAGGTGGGGCTAAACCCCACGTTAAATATATGATCTAGATTTTTTCCGATAATAAAGTCTTTACCCCTTCGGTTGATATCGGTTCTACCCCATGTTATATGGTGGGCGTTTGCATCGCACCCAACAGACTACGGTAGTTTTTTAGTGTTGCAGTAGTCAACAACCATTTGCATCTCTAGCGGTGGAAAATTGTCTTCGTCACTTGGGAAGTAGGCTGATGCACAACCATTGTGCAGGGGCTGCCTGCGTCATAAATTCTGAAAGACAAATACATTTTATATTATTTCTTATTTTTATGCATGTTCTGGGTGAGTCTTGTCTCGTGTCCCAGATAAGTGTAGAGTCCTTACTTGTAAAGCCTCTTACTTGACCCCCGTTAATCCCGGGTTTTTGAATCAGTACTAGCCCTAGGTTTTCCACCGTAAACTTCCTTAATATAACGGCTGATGCCACCTTAGCATGGTGGCATCAGATCTACAAAAGATTAAATCCACCATTGATTCTTCACTGCATACAGAACTTGCGATGGCAACTGCAAACTTAACCACCAAAGAAGACCTGAGTAAGCCCAACACAGAAATAATTTTTTTGCGTAAAAAAAACGAAGATCTAACAAAAAAAAGTTCTGCAGTTTGAAGACATGTGTAATTTACTAGAGGAGGAACTAGAATTTCAAAGTCGTGAAATAAAATTCAAGAACATCATTATTTCTATCCCAAATGCAGATTTGCAGACAGACCCAGAGTAAAAAGTACGATCTGTCACTCGGCTCCTTCTTGGTAGTGAATGTACACAACGCTTCCCGCCACCCGTGAAAATAAGTGAAAACAACACTACAAGAAACTATAAATTAAACACCGGCTCCAATGAAATTGCCTTGAAGATGCTTAAGAATTCACAAAAGCTTAAAGATACGGGTGTCTTTTTACAACGTGATCTCACAAAGAGAATGCAACTGAAACAACGAATTCTACTTCAATACAGGAAAATAATGAAAACTCATAAGCCCAATATAATACTTCGAATTGAAAACAATGCTCTTTTAATTGAATACAAATTATTTTATTTGAATAATAATAATAACCTTAAATTTAATGAAACTGATGGAGAATATGAGCTACAACAAATTTTCGGAAATATAAACTTTGAAGCTGTCAAAAATATCAACATGTCAAGAGGACGCCAATTTTGCAACGAACGCACTAGATCAGCAAAAATTAATGTGCCACCAGGGATGACACTGCTCCAGGAAAATAGTAGTGTGTTTAGAAATTGAGGATTAAGCGCCGTCAGCTCACTTAGTATTAATTTTTGTAAAATAGTAGCATATAATATATCTGGTCTGAGTAATAAGATCATGTTTTTAGATTTTTTTACCTAGGTATATTAAAACTTTTGAAGTATTTTTCCTTTTTGTAAACCATATTACAGATTATACAAGATTTGTATCAATTTATTTTAATACACTCTTTCTTACATTCTCCATTTAATTTCACTTTATCTCTTTTCTTTATGAAAATACAATTTTATTTCATGAATGAGTTCTATTTACATATGTACATGTCATACATTTGTTGCTATGTATGTATGTATATTATTTGAGGCGCTCAAATATGAAAAAACTATTACTAAAATCAAACAAATTTAACGTGATATTAAAAAAAACATCTTAAACTGCATACATACCTAAAACGAATTGCAAGCAAATTAAATTTATATTGATTCTGACATAATATATTACATATTTGTAAAATGTATTTGTTTACCTTTAAGAAAAGTTTGATTTGTTTTTTTCTCAGGATTTAAATATGTATATACTTTCTAAGTAACACAATTATATTTGTATAAAGTTATGATCTTGGTCGTAACTCCTCGAAATTGGGTTCCTTCCAGGGGTATTCTCTGTGAAAAGGCCTTCTAAGGTAAACAAAATTATTCTGTGATCAGACATTGATGGTTCATTTTAGACTCTCCAAGCTAAGCTGCTTACGTTCGGGGTACCGAGCGTTAAGTCTAATACTTCTTCTTTAGTTTTTGTTACAAAGGTGGGGTTAAACCCCACGTTAAATATATGATCTAGATTTTTTCCGATAATAAAGTCTTTACCCCTTCGGTTGATATCGGTTCTACCCCATGTTATATGGTGGGCGTTTGCATCGCACCCAACAGACTACGGTAGTTTTTTAGTGTTGCAGTAGTCAACAACCATTTGCATCTCTAGCGGTGGAAAACTGTCTTCGTCACTTGGGAAGTAGGCTGATGCCACAAACATTGTGCAGGGGCTGCCTGCATCATAAATTCTGAAAAACAAATACATTTTATATTATTTCTTATTTTTATGCATTTTCTGGGTGAGTCTTGTCTCGTGTCCCAGATAAGTGTAGAGTCCTTACTTGTTAGGCGTCTTACTTTACCCCCGTTAATCCTGGGTTTTTGAATCAGTAGTAGTGAATGTACACAACGCTTCCCGCCACCCGTGAAAATAAGTGAAAACAACACTACAAGAAACTATAAATTAAACACCGGCTCCAATGAAATTGCCTTGAAGATGCTTAAGAATTCGCAAAAGCTTAAAGATACGGGTGTCTTTTTACAACGTGATCTCACAAAGAGAATGCAACTGAAACAACGAATTCTACTTCAATACAGGAAAATAATGAAAACTAATAAGCCCAATATAATACTTCGAATTGAAAACAATGCTCTTTTAATTGAATACAAATTATTTTATTTGAATAATAATAATAACCTTAAATTTAATGCAACTGATGGAGAATATGAGCTACAACAAATTTTCGGAAATATAAACTTTGAAGCTGTCAAAAATATCAACATGTCAAGAGGACGCCAAATTTGCAACGAACGCACTAGATCAGCAAAAATTAATGTGCCACCAGGGATGACACTGCCCAAGGAAAATAGTAGTGTGTTTAGAAATTGAGGGTTAAGCGCCGTCAGCTCACTTAGTATTAATTTTTGTAAAATAGTAGCATATAATATATCTGGTCTGAGTAATAAGATCATGTTTTTAGATTTTTTTACCTAGGTATATTAAAACTTTTGAAGTATTTTTCCTTTTTGTAAACCATATTACAGATTATACAAGATTTGTATCAATTTATTTTAATACACTCTTTCCTACATTCTCCATTTAATTTCACTTTATCTCTTTTCTTTATGAAAATACAATTTTATTTCATGAATGAGTTCTATTTACATATGTACATGTCATACATTTGTTGCTATGTATGTATGTATATTATTTGAGGCGCTCAAATATGAAAAAAACTATTACTAAAATCAAACAAATTTAACGTGATATTAAAAAAAACATCTTAAACTGCATACATACCTAAAACGAATTGCAAGCAAATTAAATTTATATTGATTCTGACATAATATATTACATATTTGTAAAATGTATTTGTTTACCTTTAAGAAAAGTTTGATTTGTTTTTTTATCAGGATTTAAATATGTATATACTTTCTAAGTAACACAATTATATTTGTATAAAGTTATGATCTTGGTCGTAACTCCTCGAAATTGGGTTCCTTCCAGGGGTATTCTCTGTGAAAAGGCCTTCTAAGGTAAACAAAATTATTCTGTGATCAGACATTGATGGTTCATTTTAGACTCTCCAAGCTAAGCTGCTTACGTTCGGGGTACCGAGCGTTAAGTCTAATACTTCTTCTTTAGTTTTTGTTACAAAGGTGGGGCTAAACCCCACGTTAAATATATGATCTAGATTTTTTCCGATAATAAAGTCTTTACCCCTTCGGTTGATATCGGTTCTACCCCATGTTATATGGTGGGCGTTTGCATCGCACCCAACAGACTACGGTAGTTTTTTAGTGTTGCAGTAGTCAACAACCATTTGCATCTCTAGCGGTGGAAAATTGTCTTCGTCACTTGGGAAGTAGGCTGATGCACAACCATTGTGCAGGGGCTGCCTGCGTCATAAATTCTGAAAGACAAATACATTTTATATTATTTCTTATTTTTATGCATGTTCTGGGTGAGTCTTGTCTCGTGTCCCAGATAAGTGTAGAGTCCTTACTTGTTAGGTCTCTTACTTGACCCCCGTTAATCCCGGGTTTTTGAATCAGTACTAGCCCTAGGTTTTCCACCGTAAACTTCCTTAATATAACGGCTGATGCCACCTTAGCATGGTGGCATCAGATCTACAAAAGATTAAATCCACCATTGATTCTTCACTGCATACAGAGCTTGCGATGGCAACTGCAAACTTAACCACCGAAGAAGACCTGAGTAAGCTCAACACAGAAATACTTTTTTTGCGTACAAAAACGAAGATCTAACAAAAAAAAGTTCTGCAGTTTGAAGACATGTGTAATTTACTAGAGGAGGAACTAGAATCTCAAAGTCGTGAAATAAAATTCAAGAACATCATTATTTCTTTCCCAAATGCAGATTTGCAGACAGACCCAGAGGAAAAAGTACGATCTGTCACTCGGCTCCTTCTTGGTAGTGAATGTACACAACGCTTCCCGCCACCCGTGAAAAAACAACACTACAAGAAACTATAAATTAAACACCGGCTCCAATGAAATTGCCTTGAAGATGCTTAAGAATTCACAAAAGCTTAAAGATACGGGTGTCTTTTTACAACGTGATCTCACAAAGAGAATGCAACTGAAACAACGAATTCTACTTCAATACAGGAAAATAATGACAACTAATAAGCCCAATATAATACTTCGAATTGAAAACAATGCTCTTTTAATTGAATACAAATTATTTTATTTGAATAATAAAAATAACCTTAAATTTAATGAAACTGATGGAGGATATGAGCTACAACAAATTTTCGGAAATATAAACTTTGAAGCTGTCAAAAATATCAACATGTCAAGAGGACGCCAATTTTGCAACGAACGCACTAGATCAGCAAAAATTAATGTGCCACCAGGGATGACACTGCCCCAGGAAAATAGTAGTGTGTTTAGAAATTGAGGATTAAGCGCCGTCAGCTCACTTAGTATTGATTTTTGTAAAATAGTAGCATATAATATATCTGGTCTGAGTAATAAGATCATGTTTTTAGATTTTTTTAACTAGGTATATTAAAACTTTTGAAGTATTTTTCCTTTTTGAAAACCATATTACAATTGAAGATTCAAGTAAATTTAGTAAATATTTTAATGGTTTTAAAATTTTTTGGATTCCCGCAATCAAAACATCATTAAAAGGACGCGCAAGTGGTGGTTGTCTGAATGGAATTCAAACATAGAAGCTGAAACACTACGATTTTGTAGAATTTGAAAATAATATCGTATTAAAACTTTTAGAAAGAAATGATATGTTTATTGTTCCGTTTTATGTCAATTGCAATAAATGGTCCGAAGATTTTGATCGATTGAAAAATGTTATGTCTGCGCTTTCGAGCAAAAGTGTTATGTTGATCGGCGAAGAATAAGCAGCAATCAAATAAAAACCTTAATTAATATTGATAATAATTCACTTTTGAATTATAACAACCTTCGATCGTCCAAAGATACTGTCTGTAACCAGAATGGAACAAAATTACTAGACATGCTACAAATGTATGACAGTATTTTTTTGAACAGCTGCACGGAAGGAGATTCTGAGGGTCACTATACCTTTATTGGAGGGCAAGGAAATTCCGTCATCGACTACTGCTCCGTAAACAATGATTGGATTAATTCGATAAACAAATTTGAAATTGTAACATAAAATTTTTTCCGATCATATGCCGTTAGTGGTCGAATGGAAAACCAACACTGAAACACAACGGGAGCGGGTCATAATACTGTTTTTCAAAATTCTGTATGACAAAATTCTGTGTGGTCAAAATACTGTAAGACCGTAATTCTGTATGTCATTATACTCTAAATAAAAAATTCTGTATGTCAAAATACTGTATGAACAAAATACTGAATTGCAAAATTCTGCTTTGTAAAATGCTGTACGGCAAAACACTGTATTATCAATACTGTATTTGTTTAGTTATCTATATTTGTATTTATGTTTATTACTCGGGTACTTTTTTGACTATAGAAACATATTGTTAATATCTTAGATCAAAGTGGACAGCGACGCTTTGACGTGAGAAACAGTAAATGATCTCGCAGATTGTGTTTATGACACACATCTGTGAGCATTATGTTTATGAACAAGGGATGCGTCGCATCGTCGTTATCCACTTTGCAACCTTTTAATGTTAGTTTAGGATAATAACAAACTAGAGATAAGATAAGTTAAGAAAATGTATACACAGATATGTAATCTAGGTATAAGAAACAGTTGTAATGTAGATATAGATTATTTGAATAAATCAGTTCAGTTCTAGACTTTAAAGTGTACGGGTGTTTTGGTTTTTGCTCTTGTGTTCGGTTTGAAGGGTGTTCAGATTTTCCATGGTGACCCCTTGTGTTTCATTTGAGCGCAAAATTAAAATTATAAATTAAATTTACCGTTTGAAATCTTTTCGGTCGTTCTTTCGGTTAAAAATCTTAATATGGAAGACCTGTCCGAGGACCAACAGTATGGTACGATTTGTATCGGTAATAAATTTGATTCAACCCGATACCCGATGGTGAATACTGCCGCATTAGTGCGAACATAAAATTTCACTTTTCGTGAATTTATAGATTTTATAGCGCATTTCCAAATTGGAGCCGAAACAAAACTTTCCCTTAAAAAGTCTAAGACTTAACGACTGTACACATGAGAGCGACCAACGACCGACGAATGAATGAACAAATGGGATATAAAACATTAAAAAACCTAAACTCTTTACAAAATCTAGACAAACGGAAGAAATGTAATTCAGGATTATTTTAAGATAATAAAATTTTCATTTTAATTGCTAAGCCCAGAGAATTTTAAGAAAACAATTTGTTCGTCGCGAATAGCCGCAATTCGTTACGAACAATTTATGTTCTCAAATTTCTCATATTTAAGCAAATAAAAGTTGAGATTTTATAATTTTAAAATTAATCTTACATCGAATTCTACCATTTTGACTAGATTTTGTTAAATATTAAGGTTTATTAATGTTTTAATTCCCATTTCTTTGTTCATTCGTCGGTCGTTGGACGCTCTCATGTGAATGGTCCTTTATGCTCAGAAACTTTGTTCTGTTTATTTGCAAAAATGCAATGAGGATGAACTCACCAAATCATATTATTCTCTGGAAAGTGAATATATGAATTTGTTATATCCCTCTTCAGATGAAAAATTTTCACTAACATTCTCCTTCGCTACTGGCTTTAGCTATTGCCCAACCCCCATAATAATAAACGAAGCCAGTGGCGAGTTATCTTTAACTCGCGGATTAGGAGTAAGATTTCTGCCACTTACGAGCTAGCTAAACCACCAAGGAAGGTAGTATAGCGAAGGATTAACAAGGACAAATAAATATACCTTCCTTGGTGGTTAAGCTAGCTCGTAAGTGGCAGAAATCTTACTCCTAATCCACGAGTTAAAGATATCTTCGTTTATTAATATGGGGGCAAGTGTTAAGTCCCCGAATGTTCGGGATCTTAATAATGATCTTGAGCAAGGGTCATTATTTAAGGGTAGGTTCCCTTCAGAACTAACTCAAAACTCATGTAAATGCCTCGCAAGTCAAAATTTCGAATTTCCAATTACTCACACTTGCCTCTTGATCTTTTTTATCTCTTATAGCGAAGGATAGATTTACGCACAAGCAGCCAAGCAAAGAAATTCACACAGCAAGATATGGATGAAAAACGTTGCATGATAAACAGGTTTTTTTTCATGTCTAGTTAGGTAGATTTGTTGCTGTCTTTTGCATATGGTTCGAATTTTATAAAGCTTGATTTTGTTTGTAAACAGGTTCTTGTTTTTTTTCTGGCTAGGTATTTTGATATTTTGTCGTTGTGTTCTGCATATGGTGCGAATCTTATAAGGCAAGTGGGTATTTTTGCTATCCATGGAGATGTTTTTTCCTGAACTTCTTTTGTTGGTTTACATTTTCTAACAATTGAAAAGATTTTGTTTTCTATTTTATTTTTTTTGAGAATTCTTTTCGTGGAACTGGTAAAAACAAAAGAATCGGAGTAGTCTCACTAGTAGGTATTTTATTTCGGAACCTGGGCGAATTGCTCTGATATTGATGATTTTTTGTTTGAAATGTGGGAAATTAGATTTAGAACAAAGTTTGCTGGGAGAGTACGATAACCCTTGCCCCAAAAATTGATACCGGTCTGGAACTATAACAGTTATTCTAAATTGTTTTGGGAATTCTGATTGATTTATCGGTCCTTTAAAAAACTGCATTTAAAAATGTATTAAACAAATTTAAATTATAATTTATTTCGATTCTTTAAGTTAAAGTGTTATATATTTTTCTCTCTCGATCCTCAGCAGTTTTTGTTGTTTTTTGTATTGATTATCATAAATTAATACGTTTTTTAAAAATTGCATTAAAAAAAATAATGAAAACAAATTAGAAATAATTTCTTTCGATTTTTCAAAATATTAAATATTTGTTAATTTTGTATGTATTAAATTTTTTGTTTTCTTATCAAATAAAGTTTTTTTTTATTAATTTTTGAATGTGGTTTTTAAACAAGATTTTGGTCAAATAAAATAGTTTAAAAAAAACTTTTGTTGATAAGAAAAAAAAAATAAATACATAAAAAATAAAAATATTTAATATTTTGAAAAATCGAAATAAATTATTTCTAATTTTTTCCAGAGAATAAAAAATAAATTGTGAAAAGTGAAAAGTTCCCATACAAATTTGTATGGGAAAAGTATAAACTTAGAGGCAGGGGTTAATGACCTCGAAAAAAAATTTGTCAATAATTTTTTCTTTCGACATAAACTTTCGATTGAAAAATGAGTTTGGGAAATAACGGACACTCTAATAATGCATTGACAGTTTCTTTAAATTATTTATGAAGCAGCTAAGGTCACAAAACAGCAGTTCTCTTCAGTGTTTTCCATTTCAATGGGGATGTCGAAATCTTGCGAGGGAACTTCTAGTCGTTGCTGCTCCAAGTGATCATTTTCAACGTTAGGTAAAGTACTTGATATTGAAGGAAGATCTTCAGAAGTAGGAATTTTTTAACCTTCGTGCCATCATTATGTAAAAGACAAAGTTCCCAAAGAATTACTCAATATAACCAGTGGCGATTTAAGGCATGGGCCCACTGGGCCCGGGCCCAGGGCCCCGCAATCTTAAGGGGCCCCTGAGCCATCGCCATTACTTTTTCAACCAATATGGAAAGTAAACGATTAGGTTAGTTTTAACTTGAAAACTGCAGTTAAAAATTTGTTTACAAACCAACATTTATACAACACTACCTTCCGTGATAATATGCAAGACATTTTCTCTGAAGTTTAAAAGAGTAAAGGTTTCTCTACAATATATTCACATTTACACAATGAAATTTCATAGATTTTTAATATTATGACCTTATTTTTAGTTATGTAAGTTAATGACTATTTTTTTTGTATCCCAATTTTCTCATGTTAATATTTTCTAAACATTATTTAAAGTAAACCTTAGTTCAGGGGCTTTTAATTAAACTACTTCCAGACCTCAACAGATTTCCCAAACAAAAATTATGGATTTTAATATTTTTATAAAAATATCCTTCTTTATTATGACGCCACCACTGTAAGTGCAAAGGATCTTGAAAAGGAATTCCTACATTTAGTAGAGTATTTAAAGAAAGTCCAGTTATATGAATGTGAAGATATTATTCCTATTTCAAGAGTATAAAATCATTTAACAATAGATAAAATCAAAAACACTTTCCAAGTGTTGAAACAGCGTGTAGTATCTTTCTATCAATGATGGCATCAAACTTGAGTTGTGAGCGTTCCTTTTCTAAATCAAAAAGGATACAATTTGAACTTCGAAGTAAACAACTTCAAGGGAGACTAAATAGCTTGTTGGTAAATTTAAAGTTATAAGCTTCAAAATATAGACTTGGATGAAATATATCAAGATTTTGCAAATGAATTTTGCTGAGGAAATCTGTTCAAGCAACTGAGATTGGTGAGGCGCTTCTAAATCTCTCTTTCCTTTTTTTTTATTATATGCGCGCACTAAAGGAGTTGTGACTACCCTTATTATGATTGAACACAGTACGAGCTTTAGGAAAAAAGGGAAGGATTTAAGAGGAGGAACCGATGCACATTGGTTTTGAAGTTCTGAATATTAAAATGGGAGAGAAAGATAGAGTCGGGGAAAGCATTCCACATTCGCGTGGTGCGGGAAAAGAAAGAATCCCTGAACTTGACAGTACGTCCGAAGTTGGGCTCAAGGGTAAACTGATGGGCATTCCTAGAAGCACAAGTATTACGGTTGAATTGTTTGAGGGGAGGAATACAACTGGCTATTTCACTAGAGCATTGTTTATGAAAATAACGATAAAATAATGAAATACAAGAAATATTGCGGCGGTGCTCTAGAGAAGCAAATGTATCGGTTATATTTCTATCACCTATCATTTTCATAGTCCTTTTTTGAATTCTATCCAATAGACTCAAATGGCTTATTGGAGGACCTGCCCAAACATGAGAGTTGTACTCGAGTTTTGGACGAATAAAGGCTTTATAGATTAGAGCCAGATCAGAAGGGGAGACAAATTTCTTACATCGCCGCAGAAAACCTAAGCACTTAGCAGCATTTTTGGCGACGTCGAATATGTGATCATTCCACAGAAGGTGGTCTGTGATACACATACCGAGGACTGAAAGCTTTTCGGTTTCTTCAGTGCAAGTGCCACTCATGGATAGTGGCATGGGGGTGGGTTTCATTCCTGAACACGCCTAATAATTCTCTCGTTGTCACCATATTCAAAAACTTAATTCCGCACGCACACAGTAAAAGTATCAATTCAAGTCTACTTCAATATTATTTGAATTCGATCCAATGAGGTCTTATACCTAGATCGAAATCTCAATCTGATTCGATTCGAATGCGAATCCTCTCTTGTAAACGGAGTAACTGTCTACTTCGATACTATTTGAATTCGGTCGAATGAGGTCGTATACCTAGATCGAAATCTCAATCTGATTCGATTCGATCGTCGAATCCTCTCATGTAAACGGAGGAACTGTTTACTATAAGTAACTGTTTAGTTTTCGATGATATAAAGAGTCCTATGAATTAATTTAAATTATTAAATTAGGAACAACGGTGAAACACACTCTAAGGAGCTACCTAGAAGGTCCTTTTCACTTTTTTCCGATAGTAAAATTTGTATATTAAGAAACGATTTTGGAGTAAAATTTCGTTATTATTCAGTCGTTCAGTAAAATTTTGGAACTATACGAATAAATCTTTTAATTAAAAAAAAAAAAATATAAGAGAAGATAATCACGCTCTACAAAATTGACTTTAGGTATTCCTACTTCTTGAATAATATTCTTTTAATATAAAGCACCACTCACTGATGTATAACTGTTTTTGAATATGTTTGCACTTCTCCATTTTGTTCAGGACAACAGACAACGGAGGACAAAACAAAATATTTGATTATATAATCTGTGCTCCAAGAACATACAGCCACTTATAATTTTATTTTTGTTAGCTGAAATTTAACAAAAATTATAATAAGTAATGACCGGTGATAAACTTAAAAAAATTACAATTAGAGCTGGCCACGAGACAAGACTCTGCGAGACTTTTGTAAGTCTCGTCTCGGTCTCGTCTCAGAAAAATACGATTTCCAGCCAACTTGTTGATTATTGGAACGAAATATTTTCGATTAAAGTTTGAACACGTGCAGAAGAAAATAAATATTTAACTGAAATTGGATTTTTTAATTTATTAGACTCTCTGTAAATTTCGGTCCAAATATACAGTCTCGTCTCGTCTCGTCATGCGAGACCGAAATCGAGACCGAGACTTTTCTCGTCTCGTGGCCAGCCCTATTTACAATACAATTTTCACAAAGGGCCCCCATTTCCTAAATGGTCCAGGGCCCCCAATTGTCTAAAGACGCCTCTGAATATAACAACTAAAGAATTTCCAAAAATTCTACTGAAAAAGATAAGAGTGTATCCTAAAATTCTAAAAATTGATAGTAGAGATTTTCAACGTGTTTTTTATTAAATAAACAAAATATATCTTTTAAAACAACTTGAAAAATATGCTTTTTTTATTTGCTAAGAAAACTTGAAATTAATTCGTAATATAAACGATTCTTATCAATTAGATGCTTTACCCAGGGTTTAGACAAGCGAATAGAACTAGTAGCGTTTATGTGTGTTAGTGTATCTGAACAGGAGAGAGTCAACTAGTAGAACAAATAGTATAATATTTTTGCCTGCGAGTAACCCGCCAGTTAACCTGCTAGTGTAGTGTATTGTTTTCATTTATTTGTTTTGTTTCCATAGTTTCGAAAATTTGTATATTTTTCTGTATGAAATATTTTTAAAAAATCATACTAGTTGACAAAACGCGCGGAGAGCTACTAGTCCATAAAACTAACACTATGATATAAATGCTACTAGTGCTACTCGCTTGTCTAAGCCCCAGGTTATAATCTTTTTATATTAAAAAAAAAATGATTTAATGAAAAGTGATTATGAACCAATAAAAGATCCGTTTTGAAATCTTCACAAAGTTTGAAAAAATTTAAATATGCGATGACTTTTCAATTTAACGTTTTTATAGGAATGACTCGTATGGAATGATACAAAATGCTAACCCAAGAAATAGTAACATTCTACTAAAAATTTAGCAAAACAGTAATCAATTATTAATTACCTAATCTCTTTTTAATAATGTTGTTATTATTTTGTCCCTTATTTAACCTATTAATTTTCTAATTTCCTATTTTTGTATAGTGTAAATTTAAATTGCTTAATTTTTGTATGTGCTAAGCGTTCCACTTTATTTAAAAATATAAAAATGCTAACAAAAATTTCAAAACGCATTCCTATACTTGAGTTTTCATATGAAATTTTAACCTATTTTGAATGGTATTATTGTTTTGTCCATAACTGTAAATATAAATCAAGAGAGAGCACAAGTTTTTAGATTAGACAAAACACATTTACAGTCAATTTCAATTTCCCATGATAGGTATGCGAAAAAATAATAAAATTAGCTAGGTACCTTCAAAAGCACGATAAAACATAAAACAAATAAAACATGTGAGGGTAGGTTCATAAAAACGTGAAACTATTAAAACAGAATTACGTACCTTCTTCCATTGTTCTTTTTTTTAAAACCAGGTTTCATTTTACGAGCTCCAGACATTGGTGTTTTAGGCATTTTTTCACTTAAACAAAATAAAATGCACGGATGAACACACAAGTACTCTTTATTTATTTCAGACCGTATCTTACGATCAGAACAAGCACTATATACCTAAGTGCCACAACACTCGTTGTTTTTAAATAACTGCAATCAGCACAACACTATAAAATTATCACCAAAATGCAAATCTTTATTTTAATCTTTATAAATTGTTTTATCTTTTTGTACAAATCCAATAAATCACCAAGAAGAAATTAAAAGTATCCGTTTCATTGAAAAATAAAAACAATACTGACACTGGCAATCATGGACATTTTCCACCAAATTAAAATATAGCTACTTTTTTTTTAGGGGCGTTTTAACATTCCCACATACAAACAAAAGAAGCCAGGTATCCTTTTTAAAACTAATGTCCAAAAACCACAACATCTCAAAACTTTCCTATTTATGTGTATATTATGGACCTAACTTACATAAAGGCAATTGTCGCTTAATATTGATGATCATGTGTTGCATAATTGTATTTTCTTCCACTCAATATGCAATACATCCATTCATAATTCTTTTCTAAACTAAAAACAAAAATAGAAACCAGTTTTTTCTGTCAAATCCACCCCATTTCTAAAAAAAAAAATACTGAATAGACAAAAATAGATACATATATAACTGACCTACATACGCCCTTCTTAATTTTTGACGAATTCAAATCATTCATTCATAATAATATAAGAGTATATTTCACCTACATATAGGTATGTTAATCTGTGTAGTCATTTTGTACATACAAACAAAAGAACTAACCCTTTTTAAAAACAAATGCCCAAACACCGCGCAATTCCAAATTTCTTGCGAATTTAAATCACCGAGAACCGACCCTAAAACAATAAATAAATAAAAATAAATATCTTAAATCTACCTACCATGGCACGAACAACGACGACGACCGATCCACGACAATGCATCGGATTACACTTGCATTTGGTTGTTCATGAACCATATGATGTTCATGATAAAAAGCGCATTTGTGTCATTATACTTTAGCTTCCACCTGGATCAACCTCCCACCATTCCACCATTACATAATTTTCCTGTCAACCACCCAATTCAACATTTATTTCATTTATTATTCAACAAGTCTTTTTCAACTGTGAAAAAATATATATGCATAAAAACAGAACAAAATATATGAATATATATATGTGCGATATTTGTTTTTTTTTTTTTTAAAGAGAGTTGGTGCTGATACTGAAGTGGAATTCTTGTAAACTGCAGCTTCCTTGTGTGCGTGTGGACAGAATTTTTTTTGTTAAAAAAGACCTTTTTTCGTAAATTCATATAAAAAACTAAATGGTTTGACTTTTTTTAATTGGGTCTAATAAAAAAAATATATAAAAAAAAAAAAAAATAATAAAAATACATACCTTAAATTTGTGAAGGTTCTCCTTCCTTCACAATAACATTGCACATCTGTAAATTTTAGATCGCATTTTTGAATGTGTGACCTTAATATTTTTTGTTTTTTAAAGCCTATCTTTTATATTATTCAATAGACCAATTATAAGAATGAATATCAAAAATATTAAAAATTAAACCTGGGATTCCCATGACTTTCAAGTTCAAAAATGGTAATATTACTATTTTTCTGTTAAAACACCCTGTTAAACAAACAAAACATTAATCCGAATCGATTCCCTGTATGCGTTAAGTCATATTCAATTATATTTTTTTTATTTCATGGAAAATAAATGTGATACAATTTCAACGATTTCAAATAATTTTTTTTTTCAAGTATTTTTTTCTTTTTTGAAAAGCCTATTCATTTACAATATGTTTTGTATTCTCATAAATCAAAAAATAATTATTAAAAAAATAATTTAAATTGATGCCCAGTATTTAGAAAAATGAGTACCAGTTTTTATAAAAATAAATCACTTCTTTTCCTCATGAAAGTGTCGAATTTAATATTTATATGATTTTAATGATATACGTATGTGCGTATATTTCAACAAATAAGCTTCACAAATAACAAAGTTATATAACAATCAGTAAACGCACTACCATCAAAATTCAAAGGTAACATACCCTTAATGGCAACGACTTGTACACGAGTGACGATCACGATAGTGAGTCAAAAGAAAAGTGGTGGAAAAATTTTTCCTTTGAAACTCCACTTTTGCTACACTCCCGGATGTTCCAGGAAATCACGCAAAGAAAAACCCGTTTGAGGTAAAATCAAACAAAAGTTCATTTATTGATGGCAAAAATTTGAACAAGCCTGATACTAAGGCATCTTTATTTTCATTCGCAAATTGCGTTATGGGATGTGAGTCCCTGCATTCCACACATCATGTGCAAAGTTTATTAGTTCAAATAATAAAGCATAGTGGAGACAAATTATTGCACACAAATTATGTTTTAAATGTTTAAAAGGTGAATTTTTAAACAAATATTGTGATGAACGCGTCTATGGAATTTGCAATGGCAACCACAACACCTTGCTCCACAGGCAGAAAATGTTATCTGAAAACGCCGAGTTTGATGCGATTCTTAGCGGCCCAGCGGTAAAAATAGAGCCATTTGTTTGGGACAATGTAATTTTTTATACAGAAGAACCTTGCGTTATCACGTACAATTAAATTCTCGT
Source organism: Melangyna quadrimaculata (assembly GCA_949320155.1). Lineage (NCBI taxonomy): Eukaryota > Metazoa > Arthropoda > Insecta > Diptera > Syrphidae > Melangyna > Melangyna quadrimaculata. The sequence continues at coordinate 114,639,885 of OX439484.1, forward strand.
GAGAAACATGATGTCATCCTTATTGATGCGGTAGTGGAAGAAGATTCAATTTGCATAAAAGAAAATATTGTGATCCTTAGTGATCCAATGGTGGTAAACGATCCACCAATATGTAAAGAACTATGTTTTTCTAAAGAAAAACTGGATGTGATCCTTAGTGGTCGAACAGTGCTAGATGATCCTCTAATTTTCAAGGAAGTTTGTTCGTCTAAAGAAGAACTGGATGTGATACTTAGTGATCCAACGGTGGTAGACGATCAACCAATATGTAAAAAATTATGTTCTTCTAAACTGGATGTGATCCTTAGTGTTCGAACAGTGGTAGATGATCCTCTAATTCGCAAGGAAGTTTTTTCTTTTAAAGAAAAACTGGATGTGCTCCTTGGTGGTCAAACGATGGTAGATAATCCACCAATCAATACAAAAGATCTTAATAGAATCCTGAGTTGTTCAGTGACGAAGAAAATGCTGCCTTGTTACAATAATAGATGTTCTAATTTAGAACAATCTCATGGAATCCTGAGTGATCCAAATAATTTAAAGCCATTTTCAAGTCGCAAAGTATCTTCAAGTCTTAAGGCGAGCTTATGCAAGCAACTAACAAAAATGGTTGATAGGTACAAACAAATAAAATTGATAACATATTTTAATCAAATAATTTTGAGATTTGTTCAGTCACGTGTGGGGCAAACCTTTCAAAAAAAGTCAGTAGTTTGCATATTGACAGTAACAAAGAAGTTACAATATTAAATAAATTTTCAAAAATTAATAATTTATCCGGGAAAAATAACACCATGTCGTTCATTTTATGTTTTAATACAATTTTCTGTGTCCTCGGAAAGGGGAAGGGAATCAAAGGCAATCTTTTGCATAATTGGCCTTTGTCGTATACTAGACGTAAGGACAAACAATGGGATTTCGACAAGCGCGATTTACATTGTTTGTCCTTTTCCTATAGTAGTATAATATTTAAATACTATGATATACATATTTAAAATATAAATATATATACTGTAAATGAGTATTCTAGATATATGGTAACGATTAACTAAAGTTAAGGAACGAAAATATTTTCTAAGAAATAAATAATTCAAATCTTATTAAAAATTGAATTTATTAAATTAATGTAATTTCATTTTATTAAATAAAATTGTTTTATGATTAAATAAAAAAAAGATTATAAAGAGGAAATTGTAATTCTAATTAATGTTTCAAAACACTATAATCTTAAAAGACTTTTCTTAAAACTAAAAATGTATTAAAATATCAAAAACGTATTTTTATTGATCTTCATTTTTGCTTTTGCTTATCTATATCCTTTGTATAATTACAAATTATTGTATATGTATGTATAAATAAGTTCATGTGCGAGTTTTGTTGGATTTACATGTATCTTCGTCTGCAAATATGAAGAAAAGTAGAGCGGGACAGATGTATGCCAAAACTCCGAGCGTGTGAAAGAGAACCATCAAGAAGATGAACATGTTCGTCTTCATATCTGCATTATGGCACTTCCTATAATCTTCATGCACGAAGATCTTCTGCATTTTGGTGTTCCCTCTCTATCCAACAAATGTACATTTTAATTTAGCATCCCCTTTTTTTGCAGAAGTCGGACGAAGATACATGTAAATCCACCATATGGCTGAACAAATCTGGAGTTGTCTACGAGCTGAATGGTCGCTGATGGGGAGCCTTCATAAATTTAACAGCATTGTTCAACATCTCCAACAATGATGAAGATGATAACGGGAATGGCATTAGTGATAATACCTTATGATGATAATGATGGTAACGGCTCCAATGAAGTATTCAATTGGTAGAGTTCAAACTCTAAATCGACCAACCAGGATGTCCTGCTTGACCTAATAGTTCTGCTTCTTCAATACCAAATGACTGAGTATTCTCTTGGTTGCACTTCACTGATGTTAGTGAATATAAAATGGATATTACAACGAAAAAGGGCTTCCACAAAGGCAACGAAAGTAGGTATCCTGGAGGACTGTTAATTCAACTTGAATCCTGTAACCATATCATCTTCAATCGGCCAAGTAAATCTTGCTAAACCTAAATTTGAATGCTGGAAAGGAAGAGAACTAAGACAAGAATGAAGTCTAGCCATCTCCTCCCCACTACCGAGTACATTCCAAGACATTGACTCTTCCAGAAGTTCGAAGGTTCTCCATTGAAATTAGTATCCGATCACATCACCTCAAGACAGTGTTTGAAATAACCATTACTAAGAAGTAATTATCAACAGCAACTACTCTACCAACTCCAACAACTGATGTTTCTACAGGACAGCACCACCCTTTCAACATTTAAATTGACACATTTACAATGATGTCAATGGCGGGAGTATGTTTAGTTATCTATATTTTTATTTTTGTAGTATATTACTTATAGGTACTTTTATGACTATAGAAACATATTGTAAATGTATAAGATCAAAGTGGACAGCAACGCTGTGTCGCGTCGATCCCTTTTTAGAGAAACAGTAAATGATCTCGCAGATTGTGTTTATGACACACATCTGTGAGCATTATGTTTATGAACAAGGGATGCGTCGCATTGTCGTTATCCACTTCGCAACCTTTTGTTGTTGGTTTAGGATAATTTCAAACTAGGGATAAGATAAGTTAAGCGAATGTATGTAGAAATATGTAATTTAGGTATCTAGGTATAAGAAATAGTTGTAATGTAGGTATAGATTATTTGAATACCGCAGTTCAGTTGTACGGGTGTTTTGTTTTCTTTGCTTGTGAGTTTCGTTTGAAAGGGTATTCAGATTTTTCAGTAAAAGTATACTAGATTTGAATTTAATTGTGTTGTGTTTACTGACAATCAAATCATAACTTTATACAAATATAATTGTGATAGTTAAAAAGTATATACATATGTAAATCCTGAGAAAAAAATCAAATCAAACTTTTCTTAAAGGTAAACAAATGCATTTTAAAAATATGTAATGTATAATGTCAAAATCAATATAAATTTAAATTGTTTGCAATTCGTTTTAGGTATGTATGCAATTTAAGATGTTTTTTAATATCACGTTCAATTTTTTGATTTTAGTAATATTTTGTTCAAATTGAGCGCCTCAAATAATATACATACATACATAGCAACAAATGTATGACATATGTAAATAGAATTCATTCATGAAATAAAATTGAATTTTCATAAACAAAAAAGATAAAGTGATATTAAATTGAGAAAGTAAGAAATAGTGAACAAAAAATTTTTAAAATAAATTGATACAAAACTTGACATTTACCAAAAAAGTCGAACAAACTCAAGAAATAATTTTAGAGGGAAAATGAAGTGAACGAAGAATAAGTAAATAAGTGTAGAATTTAGTTTTTCCCTCCCTTTCCCTTAGCTTCCAACTCGGTACTGACATTAATCAACAATTGAAGCATGCTTCTTTATCAATTTCGATCTTTTATTGTTTCAGGTGGTAATACGAAAGTTATGACGTGAGTATAAAACCTCTAATAAATAATCTGTATTTCAAAGTTCTGTAAAAATGCTGTAAAAGAAATATCGTTTTGAAAATGTAAAAAAGTGCGCCCGTAAAGGTATAGGTAAAGGTATAGTGACCCTCAGAGTCTCCTTCCGTGCAGCCGTTCAAAATAATACTGTCATACATTTGTAGCATGTCTAGTAATTTTGTTCCATTCTGGTTACAGACATTATCTTTGGATGTTCGAACGTTGTTATAGCTCAAAAGCGAATTATTATCAATATTAATTAAGGTTTTTATTTGATTGCTGCTTATTCTTGCATTAAGGTCGCCGATCAACATAACGCTATTGCGCGAAAGCGCAGACATAACATTTTCAATCGATAGAAATCTTCGGACCATTTATTGCAATTGACATAAAACGGAACAATAAACATATCATTTCTTTCTAAAAGTTTTAATACGATATTATTTTCAAATTCTACAAAATCGTATTGATTCAGCTTCGATGTTTGAATTCCATACAGACAACCACCACTTGCGCGTCCTTTTAATGATGTTTTGATTGCGGGAATCCAAAAAAGATTAAAATATTTACTAAATTTACTTGAATTTTCAATTGTAATATGGTTTTCAAAAAGAAAAAATACTTCAAAAGTTTTAATATACCTAGTTAAAAAAATCTAAAAACATGATCTTATTACTCAGACCAGATATATTATATGCTACTTTTTTACAAAAATGAATACTAAGTGAGCTAACGGCGCTTAATCCTCAATCTCTAAACACACTACGTTTTTCCTGGGGCAGTGGCATCCCTGGTGGCACATCAATTGTTGCTGATCTAGTGCGTTCGTTGCGAAATTGACGTCCTCCGGTCCTCTTGACATGTTGATATTTTTGACAGCTTCAAAGTTTATATTTCCGAACATTTGTTGTAGCTCATATTCTCCATCAGTTTCATTAAATTTAACGTTATTATTATTATTCAAATGAAATAATTTGTATTCAATTAAAAGAGCATTGTTTTCAATTCGAAGTATTATATTGGGCTTATTAGTTTTCATTATTTTCCTGTATTAGTAGAATTCGTTGTTTCAGTTGCATTCTCTTTGTGAGATCACGTTGTAAAAAGACACCCGTATCTTTAAGCTTTTGTGAATTCTTGAGCATCTTCAAGGCAATTTCATTGGAGCCGGTGTTTAATTTATAGTTTCTTGTAGTGTTGTTTTCACTTATTTTCACGGGTGGCGGAAGCGTTGTGTACATTCACTACCAAGAAGGAGCCGAGTGACAGATCGTACTTTTTCCTCTGGGTCTGTCTGCAAATCTGCATTTGGGATAGAAATAATGATGTTCTTGCCTTTTATTTCACGACTTTGAGATTCTAGTGCCTCCTCTTGTAAATTACACCTGTCTTCAAACTGCAGAACTTTTTTTTGTTAGATCTTCGTTTTTTTACGCAAACAATTATTTCGGTGTTGAGCTTACTCAGGTCTTCTTTGGTGGTTAAGTTTGCAGTTGCCAGCGCAAGTTCAGTATGCAGTGAAGAATCAATGATAGATTTAATCTTTTGTAGATTTGATGCGGATATAGACATATTTTCGTATTTAAAAATTTTAGGGTTACTTATGTTGCTTTTAAACTGAGTTGAATTATCTTCCGGAGAAGTTTCGCCGAATTTGCGTTTGTTGTCAGTCATGTTACCTCGATCGCAAACAAAAAGTTATTTTGGCAGATTTTATGATATGTTTTTACCTTTTTAATTGCCAAATATAAGATTATGTTGCAAAGAAAATCAATTTAAACACTATTTTCAAAAAAATACTGTGAATTTAGCTTACTTTTAAAATAAAATTATAAGAACGATAATAAAGTTCAACTTTTCACTTGAACAGCAGGGTTGCCAGTATTTTATAGTACTGATGTGTAAACATCTTAGCGCTAGGTATTAAGAAAAAAACAAACTCTCGGTATGGGTAAACTTGATAGAGGAAAGACAAAATTACGGTTAAGCCACCATCTTGTTTATTTAGATTTTTAAATAATGGATGCGAATGGTTCGTGCATTGAATAGAGTAAATTGAGTTAATGTGGTAAATGTCGGTAATGTGGTTGGGTATAGTAATACACCTACGACACCAACCAAGCCAACGGTTTGTGCATTAAATAGTATTGGGAAAATTATCATTATCATATAATTGTGCAAAATGCAGTTTTTTAAGGCATGGTGCAACTGTTATGATTTTAAGGTCTAAATTCGGTATGATTTTAAGAGTTGCCACATTCTCTAAAAGTACCTTTTTTGAAAGTGGAGGGTGAGGTTAGAAGCAAAATTAAACACATATTTACGCTCAGCCCTGAATCACATGAAATAACATAACATGTTCGACGGGCGCCTTTGGCAACCTATCAGTTTACTATATACTGTAAGCTATATTAAAACTATATACTAAACTGATGTTTACACATCATCCCCTTGAGTCCCGGTACTCACACATTTTTTTATAATATATATGTACATTATAAGAAACTAACTGTACGCTAAATATTAATTAGCTTAATTGAAAAAAAAAATATAAAACACGAAACGCTTCTGAATGAGGAGTAAGAAGAGCATCTGCTAGCAGATGAGGAGGCCTTTGCCTCCTACTAAAAACAAAAATGATACGACGCACTTGGGATCAGTACACGGGTAGCCCAAGTAAACGTACACCATGCTAAGGTGGCATCAGCCGTTATAGTAAGGAAGTTTACGGTGGAAAACCTAGGGCTAGTACTGATTCAAGAACCCTGGATTACACTTATCTGGGACACGAGACAAGACTCACCTAGAACATGCATAAAAATAAGAAATAATATAAAATTTATTTGTTTTTCGGAATTTATGACGCATGCAGCCCCTGCACAATAGTTGTGGCATCAGCCTACTTCCCAAGTGACGAAGACAATATTCCACCGCTAGAGATGCAAAGGGTTGTGGACTACTGCAACACTAAAAAACTACCGTAGTTGGTTGGGTGCGATTCAAACGCCCACCATACAACATGGGTTAGAACCGATATCAAACGAAGGGGTGAAGACTTTATTATCGGAACAAATCTAGATCATATATTTAACGTGGTTTAGCCCCACCTGTGTAACAAGAACTAAAGAAGAAGTATTAGACTTAATCCATTTCCGGCTAGCGTTGCGTTTTCGCAACGTCATATTTGAAGACTTCTGGAATATAACTGATTATAAATTGAAATGAACTAAAAAATGATTTGGAGAGATAGTTGAATTATCTAATCGACCTGTTTTTGGATTTTGTTGTAAAAATTTTTTTTCGTGCTTTTTTAGGACTTTAAAAATAAGAGTTCTTGTAAATTTAAGGTGAGATTTTTAAACTTTTGAAAAATATTGTCAAAATTATAATTTTTCAAAACAATATCAACTACGGGTAAACAAGTGTTCAAATTTTATTCTAAAATCATTCTGACGTAATTGACATGAGTTGCCTGCTTGTCAGATTAGATGAAAGCCTTACGTTGCGTTTTCTCAACGCTCGCCGAAAGCAGTAGCATTTCAAACAAAAAAAAATTTCGCTGCTTTTTATGAGATTGAACGGTTTGTTTCAGAATATAGTGTATTTATGTTTACAATGCTAACATTTTTGAAAGAGAATCATAATTTTTGATTGCATCCTGTCCAACAAAAGGATATTTTGCATATTTTAGTTCTCAGAAAAAAAAAAAAAAAAAATTATTCAAGAGTGCTATATTGGAAAAAACCTTTAGCTTCCACTTGACTTTAAAAAATTAGGCAGTGCATTTTGCGTATAGGAAACATCAAGGCTCAGGTCACTTTTCTTATGAGCGTGGGTCCCTATAAGACAACTGTACTATACTCAGGTACTATAAATCGAGTGCATATTCTAATTCCATTCATAAATGAGCGATGTATTGGAAAAACAGATTGCGAATAGAAGTAGTAGTATCGGAAAGTATTATGTATCGGAAAGTATTATGTATCGGAAAAAGATTTTATCTGCTAAAGAACTCGAAGAGTTATTGATGAACCCGAGTTCTGATGAAGACGATGAAATAATTTTGAATTTGGATGCTGCACTTCATACAAACAATATAATTTTACCTCCAAAAATGATGCTGTTAGTGGTAATGAAGAAATCGATGATAATGTGCAGCTTTTGGAGGATGGAAACATGTTCCCAAATGAATTGGCTGGTGAAATTAAGCTAGAATGCAGGTTTGATGATTTAAATTCTCAAAATCCTGAAGACATATACGATGAACCGGAAGTCGATGTTGTACCAAATGATCCAAACAGTGCATCAACATCCCAAAAATAGGGAAAACATGTCAACATTCTTATGTCAAATGCAATTCGTGAATACAACAAAACGATGGTGGAGTTGACTTTTTTGTTAACGGATTCGAGGAAAAAAGTGGTGCTGGCCACTTTTATCAAATGCATTGGATGTAGATTTGGTAAATGCTTGGAAAATACATTTCATTTGCAAAAAAATTGCCAAGGAAAACACCAACAATGCCACAACTAGAATTTAGAACGTTTGTTGTAGATTCCCTGTTGCGATCGAAAATAAACACTGAACCTGTGATGCAAACGGAAGGAAACCCTTATGAAGTGGCCCGTTTTGACAACATCAAACATACTGTCATCAAAACAGAAAAGCGTCTCCGATGTCGCAAGTGTTCCAGCCAAACCGTTTTTTCCTGCAATAAATGTGATGTCCCGCTTCATCCAAAATGCTTTGATGAATAGCAAACAAAAACCCATTATTTGTAAACATAATATATCTAAATAAAATGTATAACTTATTACGAATTTTGTCATTTTATTTTCAACTATCTTTCATAACCCAGTGTATCTATATTTTATTAATTTCTTCATAAGAATATTCAAATAAAATTATTTCATACTCCATTTAAAATTTTCTTTTATTTTAATAATTTTGCCACCCCTTTCGGCGAGCGTTGCGAAAACACAACGTAAATTTTCCGGAAAACCAGAAGCTTTTCCAATTTTTTTTTCAGATTTCCGCTAATTAGACCAAAAACAGATAGTGTGTAAAATTTCATGTTTCTAAGTCAACTGGAACTGGTAGCCGCCGGCAATGGGTTAACGCTCGGTACCCCAAACGTAAGCAGCTTAGCTTGGAGAGTCTAAAATTAACCATCAATGTCTGATCACAGAATAATTTTGTTTACCTTAAGAGGCCTTTTCACAGAGAATACCTCTGGAAGGAACCCTACGGTTTTTTTAGGGAATCTTTTCAAAAACATTCTCAAGACAAACCTTGAGCAAATGGGTCCAGCTAGAACAACAAACAGTAACCTTGAATTACCTTCGCGTGGCAGACATTTGCTGTGGTGCGAAGGCTTGAGTTTCAAAGATTCATCTGACCCGCCGTAGTTTGTGGTAACCAAAAGCGGTGGCAATTTTGAGGAGTTACGACCAAGATCTGCCCCCCCCTCTAATCCAGGGTGTTACGTGGACCGTGCCTATTGGATGGTTTGCAGCCAGGGGGAATACCGGCTGTATTCTAACGGTACCTCTTTGAAACCAGGTCGAATCAAAGAGTAACCATGACCTTACCAAATCATGCGGAGCTCTGATATGGCGGACCACGCCTTCTCTTGTTACTCGTGGCAACAAAATATGAAGCAAATAAAACAAAGAAATAACAAAAACCACACAAAATTCAACACTTCGCGGGACATGGGCCTAGTAGGTATGGACCGCTAGGAGCCAACTTCACGATGGTTCCATTTATAAAAAAAAAAACAAATCGGTACACTAGCGCCGATTGGTTCAAAGCGGAAAACAGATGTTACTTTTGACGTTGACAGTTGACAGATTTGCAGATGCTTTGGCCTTGGAATCGAAAAGAAAATTCAGAAGTGCGCACTTTGAAGCAAAGCATCAATGTTATAAATGATTGCGAAAATAAGCCAAAAGCTTTTCTATATAATTTCTAATTTCAACCAGTGATAAGCTTTCGGCGGCCAAATGAAGTCGGACGAAGTTAAAGAGAATCTTGGAGACATACCTAATTGCAAATTCGAATGCAGCAACAGCTCCAAATAATATTGCCCAGCATCAAGTCCCTGACTAACATGTTTCACCGAGTGAGAAAAATGGCAAGCGCTACAGAAATGTCTTATTTGGTGGAAGCCAATTTAAGGTGATTTTTTTTAACATTTTATTTGTAGCGTTGTTTTAATGATGACATTTTTGTTAGTGCAAAACAAGAAATCGAATTGGAGTGCAGCACTGCTAGTCATTATTTAGAGGAAAAAGTTTGTTGGAATACCATGTGCCTCTGATTGTCTTGAATCAATTGGAATATCTATCGAGCAGTAAAAAATGGGAAGGAAACGATGATGAGAAACCATGAACATAGTTTTTATGCACATTTATATTATTATACTAGATGTAGGAAGCACTCATATAAACACTAATGTGCTTAATTTACGTAAATTATAGGGTGACGTTGGCATAGATGAACCACCTTCTTTACAAATGATCATAACATTTTTAAATTTAACCCTGTTTGGCTGGGATTTTTATATCCTTTTAACAGTTTAGTTATGAAAGTTAGTACACAGTTAAGTTTTTGATAACTTTTAAATTTTTTAAGTGAGCATTAATTTTTCGAAAAATGGTAAATGGTGCATTGTGCATCATTATATGTACCAAATGCACCAGTCATATGTGCAGAATGCACCAGGAAGGTACTTAATGCACCAAGCATGAATTTAAAGAATAAAAAACAATTTTCAAAGCCTGGACTGAGTTCAATTTGTAGTTTAAGTTAAACTACAGCATTTTCCCGTTTAAACCTAAGTTCAACGTGGAATTTATTTACTTATTTTCCATAACCAATTCCATCAGCGAATATATGTCTGCTGTTGAAAAGTTATTTCTCTTTTTTTTTTTGTACAATTATTGGGTTATTTTCAATTTTTTTTAGTCTTGTTCGTGTGACTCGAAAAAAAAATGTCGACAAATTATTTGTTACACTTGTTCCTGGCTTCAGAAGGAGAGTTTGGAAATCCAGTTTGTATATATGAAGTTATATAACAGAAAACGAATCTTGACATCAGTTTTACTTTAACAATAGCTGTGTTTTTTGTGCCTTTATATCCGCTCCTATCGCGCTTTAAATTTTGTTTCATATAAAGCACAATAACAAGAATTTGGGATTGATGTGTTATGCATGGAAATTCTTTTTAAAAGCCAATATTAAGGGTCAGCAAAACATGGTATTATAACTAATTGCCTTGTATATAAAAACTATAGTACTATCATGAAGAAGATCGATAGTGAGATTCGAGGTGAGCACTACCAGTACTACGAAATTGTAGAGATTGGAGAGTACAGGACAAGGAGAATTGACGATTAGAATGGCGTTCAAGGCAACAATAAATGAACGAGAACAACGCATACAAAATTAAAGCTAGTGCAAGGGAGTAAACACTAAACTCTTTTTTGTTATTTTCTTCCACCAATTTTGTTTACGCGGGGGAAGACTGAAGCTTTTTTTTGCTAAATTTAAAGAGGAAGTAGGATAATAAATATAATTTTAAAAGGAAATAATGATTTTATTTTTTCTTTCGTTGTGTGTGAGATATGTTGTAGCAAGTTGAGTAATGTTGCCACTTTAAGTTGTACAAGAGTTTCTTATATCAAGTAGGGATAGGAAGAAATTGTTTTAATTTTGTAGGTTGATATTTGCGTTCATATATAAGGAGATATGACAAATATATGATATTAGATGGTGAACGCCATTTAGTAGGTAGGTACTTATTATTTTATATTATCTATTATAAATATACATATATATAAATTGTAAACAAAATAAAATTACAATTTAATACAACTTCGGTACGAAACCTTTTTAACTAAAGTTTTTCATATACATCCAAGTGAAGTGAACTTTTCGTAGACAAAAATGAAAATTATTAGGCGTAAAAAATATGAGAAAATTATATGCATTTATTTGGGTGACGAGGAAAAAGCAAATTTCTTTCGAAAGAAACCCGAATTTAAAAATGATTTTAATATTTTCTCAAGCGAAATTTTAAATTTTGTGTGTAATTTCTTAAAAAAATTAACGATTTTTCACAATCATTTTAAAATGTCCAAGAATGAATTTTTAAAGTATTATAAATAATTTCTATAAAGTTTTCAAAAATGAAACAAGCCATGTTTAAAAATTCACGGGGAATTTTCAAGTGGAAATTATAACATTTCCAGAAGTGAAATTCTTACCTTATGAGATTATTTTTTAAAATATTCTAGAAAATTCGTGCGAAAAAAGTTTCAAAAATGAAATTTGAATTTAATAAGTAATTTTTAAAAATTCTCTAAATAACAATTTACAAACAAAATTTGATATAAATTAAATTTAATCTACATATTTTCCAACTACCTACTAAAAATTCCACACACTACTTTTCGCGGGAATTAAAAAAACAAGATTTGGAATTTTTTTTGTTAAGTAAGTAGTGTCTAAATATTCACGGGAATTTCGAAAAAAAGAATACTTAATTTGATTTTCTCACGTGAATTTTTTAAAAATTACTTAATAAAGTTCAAATTTCATTTCAAACACCTTACAAAATGCGAATTTATTGAAATTACTTCATACAATTTTCATAACCGAAATTTGAACATTGCCTAGTAGTTATTGTTAACATATTCACAATTGAATTTTTCACGTGAATTTTTCAATATTATTTCATAAAGTTGAAATTTGGTTTTTGAATTTGAATAAGCATTTTTAAACTAGGTGAGCTAAATTGAATTGTTTTACGTGAACTAAAAAAAATACTTCGTAAAGTAAAATTTTTTTAGTTTGAATGCGAATTTATTAAAATTACTTAATGCAATTTTCATAAACGAAATTTGAACTTTGTTAAGTAAAAATTTAACAAAGCTAAGAAATTAACAACGTTAAGAAGAAAAATTAAAATTTACTAATTTGTTTATTGTTTATTTATTTGTTTTTATCAATTTTTTTTTACATTTAAAGTAAGCGTAGTCCTAGTTTGGATAGTAATTCGACTTCCAACGAATTCGATACACTATCCGACTCCATCCAGAGAATTATTTCCCATTTTCCGCACAGTGAAATCGTTGTTACGGGTGATTTCAATGTACATAATTCTTCGTGGCTACGCTATTCGGGTCAGACAACACCCGAAGGAAGGTATGTCGAGATTTTTGCTGAGATAAACAACCTAACTCAGCTGGACGACGAGCCTACTCGGATTCCTGACGTTGCAGGTCAATCCGCCAACACTCTAGATTTGTTTCTTACCTCTGACCCTGATAAATACACTATAAGTGTATTATCGCCTCTAGGCACATCAGACCATTGTGTCATATCTGCGAATTTCTCGTGCCACAAAAACACAGTTAAAGAAAAAACTCCCAAGAGAACTGTTTGGCAGTATGAGAAAGCCAACTGGGACGGTCTCAATGTTTTCTTCAGGAACTTTAACTGGTCACTATGCTTCCTCGATAGTGACGTAGATTCCAGTGCAGATATGATTACAAACTTAATTCTTTGTGGAATGAGAAATTTTATCCCGAATAGGGTGAAATCTATCAAACCCAAAGAAAATTCATGGTTTGATTCGAGCTGTAAAGAGGTTATTAGGGTTAGAGAAGTAAGCTTCCGAAGTTATAAAGCCAACCCTACTGAGGAAAACCGGAAAAAGTTTCAAAAAGCTAGAAAGACCAGTAACGTTCATATTCGACGAACCAAATTTTTACATGATCAAAAATTACGGCAAAAAATTCTACAATGTCCCAAAGGTAGTAAAAGCTTTTGGTCATATGTAAAAAACATACGAAACACCACCTCGTCCTCGGTTCCAACGCCCGTCTTCATCGATACTCCTTTTGTCAGCTCAATCGATAAAGCCAATTTGCTTGCAACACAGTTTGCTGTTAATTCGTCGCTGCCTGAAAGTGTTATGACTCCTCCTGTACTTGAGAGCGCAAATGATTCTATGAGACAAATCTTCTTCCGCACTCGTGCAGTTGCCAGAGTTCTGAAAGATCTCGATATACACAAATCCGCTGGCCCGGATAGTATCCCTCCCATTGTTCTGAAGAGGTGTTCTTCAACGCTGGCAAAACCACTGCGTAAGCTTTTCCATCTGTCCTACTCTACTGGTCTCTTTCCGAGTGGATGGAAAACAGCATTTGTCCAGCCTGTCCCAAAAAAGGCGTGTCTTCCTCCCCCTCTAACTATCGACCAATTGCGCTTACGTCCCTTCTTTCTAAGGTCATGGAAACGCTGATTAACTTCCAGCTCAAGAAATATCTCGAAGAACGAAAGCTTCTTAATGACCGGCAGTACGGCTTTCGTAGCAATAGGTCCACTGGTGATCTGATGGTATATCTCACCGAACAGTGGCACAAATCTTTACATCGTTTTGGAGAAAGTAAGAAAGCAATTGATAGAGTTTGGCATCAAGCTCTCTTATCGAAAATGCCTGCATTTGGTAACAATGAATCTCTTCTTCGTTGGATTAGAAATTACCTTTCGGACCGTTCAATACAAGTTGTATTGGATCGTTTCAAGTCTGAAATTCACAAAATAAATGCTGGTGTGCCCCAGGGATCCGTTCTGTCTCCGACTCTCTTCCTTATATTCATAATCGATCTTATATCTGAAACTTCTAATCCATTAAATTGTTTCGCTGACGACAGTACCCTCAGCTTTTCATATTCGTTCTTATATTCACATCCATGTCCTTCGAATGCGGAACTTGAACGGCAGCGTATGATAAGCTCGGATCTCGACAGCATTGTCCAATGGGGAATAAAAAATCGTGTAGAATTTAACTTCAAAAACTCAGTGCTGTCTACTGTCGTTAAAACGAAACCCACCCCCCATGCCACTATCCATGAGTGGCACTTGCATTGAGGAAACCGAAAAGCTTTCAGTCCTCGGTATGTGTGACCACCTTTTATGGAACGACCACATATTCGACATCGCCTAAAATGCTGTTAAGTGGTTAGGTTTTCTCCGTCGGTGCAAGAAATTTTTCTCCCCTTCTGATCTGGCTGTGATCTGCAAAGACTTTATTTGTCCAAAACTTGAGTATAACTCCCACATTTGGGCAGGTGCTCCAATAACCCACTTGAGTTTATTGGATAGAATTGAAACAATTCAACCGTAATACTCGCGCTTCTAGGAATGCCCATCAGTTTACCCTTGAGCCCAATTTCGGACGTACTGTTAAGTACAGAGATTCTTTCTTTAGTCGCACTACTCGAATGTGGAATGCTCTACCCAGCTCAATTTTCCCATCCCATTGTGATCTACAGACGTTCAAAACCAATGTGCATCGGTATCTCCTTTTAAATCCCCTCCAATCTACCTATTCAGTCGTGCTGTGTATATCATCTCAAGGGTAGTCACAACCCCTTTTGCACGCGCTAAATATAAAAAAAAGCAAACTTTTGATAAATTTACCTGTAAAAAAATTACTTTTAAAGTGTTTTTTTTCTAGTTTTTTTTTTCAAAAAAAATTTACCTCAAATAAATGTTGTTTGATTTTTTTTTTTCGAAAAAAATGTTTGTTCTTGAAAGCCTCATAAAGAAATATTGCATCGTTGTAAGACTATGTTTGCCTAGGAATTGTGAAAATTAGCAACGGTGTAGTCTTGATAATATGATTTTCAGCTGAAATTGAAAGTTTTCAATAAATTCGAAGCAAATCAAATCATAATTAACCCTATCTATAGACATATGTATGTTTATTTTATACTATCAGAGACTTTGATAGAAAACAACAAAAAAATCTGTTCGCAAATTCAAATTCAAACAAAAAACGATACCGTTGTACAATGCACCATGACAACGAGAACATTTTTTTCATTTTGTGCGAATTATCCCCTTCGTTGCCATGACGAAAAACTAGCTCCTTCACACCAGGTAATTGTTGTCAGCAACTGTCAGAATCAACAAAATATACTCCTCTCCGTCTTATTACCAGCTTTTATTCTTTTCCTATCCTCATTCACATCTCTCCAAACCAACGTGTCACGATGTTTGCGCCCACGCGAGAACACTCCCAGTGCTAATTGTATAACTGTAGGTTCTAACCACGTTACAGCCTCAAACCACACGAACAAATTCGTTTATTTATAGGTATATTGCTTAATAATTGATTAGGTAGCAAGTGCCCAGGACCACCTATGTACACTATGTAAGTGTGTGTTTAAATTAGCTGAAGTTATGCTTTGAACTTCGCCTTTTATCACAAAATTTAAAAACTGTTTGTAATGCTAGTTCAGTGGTCTTACTGGCAAAAGCTCATATGTGTTTTGACAGTATCAGTCCTCTGAGATCTCATTTTCCTTAATTAGCCAAATCAACGAACCTACCTGTTTTATTCAAATTACCACTGGAAAGCACGAAAATGATGTTTTGTGGATCGAAAAATAAAAATAAAAATTTCAAGACTTTTAGTCGGGCATAAGAAACAGCTGCTCTAAAAAATGAGCTGCACGGCCCAATTCTGCAAGTGTCAATGAATTTTCGTTTACAGTGCACCTACATACACTTTCTTTTCCTGCTCAAAAAATGTGTCGATAAATTTATAAGTCACTCAAAAGTCTATAGAGATTGTAAATATTCATGTCCCCCTGCAAGATTTTTCTGAGTTCATAGAGTTTCTTACGCTTTTGGAATTTGGCTCCTCGACTAGAGAACTTGTATTGAATTGCTTTGCCCACAAATGTTTTGTATGTGTTGCGTTGGACCTTTGAAATTTTAAAAACTAAGCCCCAAAATGCTCTAAGCCCACTCAAGGCCGTAAGAAACAAGAACTGTTGTATTGAACATTTACACTTAGCTTTACACCCCGGTGTTCTCTTATTGTTTTAGCCTTAATTGCGTTTCGTTCGTGAAATTAGCTAAGTTGTTGTAAGTTGTTGCTTTTGACATGTAAATGTTGAGCCCCGACCACGCTTTTTTTTAAATTATATCTTCGAGTTTTAGCCCCAACTTCGGCTTTGAAAATCCTTAGACTTACCTATGCCCCAAAAGCACTCTGGAATTTTTAGGGAGTTAGTTGTTTAACCCTGACTACGTTTTTTATCCAATATTCTCAGACCTTATTAGTCCCAAGTTGTTTTTTTTCCAATTCTCTGGGTTTTGTTTTAAGGGAAAATTGTGGTTGCATGAAACATGTCCATTATTCATAGCCCCCAATTGTTTTTTTTTTTCCAATTCACCTAAGGCTTTAGCCCCAACCACGTTATTTTGTCCATCAAAATTCTCAACTTAACAATATTTTAGACGAATATAAAACTCTACACGTTGTAATGTATTAATTTTCTAAAAATCTAAAAAACTCGCTGGGTGTCTGATTGGTAAGAACCGTATTGGTTAATCATGGTCTGGATCATTACAAAACCCAAGACTCAGAACCGTTCGAACAATACCAATGAAGTACGTAGTTTTGAAATAACAGTGGTTTGTGTGAAACATTTTTAATAATTTCGAGAGAATATCATACGAAATTCGTGTAAGTGATATATCGTCGGCTAAGGATGCAAACCTCGTAAATCGATTTATAACTTTCGCTATAATACCAAACCTATATATTTGATAGTTATTATGGAATTTTGAATGAATATGATTATTTATACGTGTTTTATATCAAGTTCTTGACTCAGGGATCAATTTCAGTGCTCAAACTTGTTTGTCTGTTTATTTTACATAATACTTTTTCAAACTAAATCTTATACAAAATTAAAATGAAAAAAAAAAAAAAAAAATAGTTCAACAAAACATATCAAAAAAAGAAAAATACATATATATATTCCGTGCAATAAATTCCTTAAAACAATAGTGCTTGTCATATAACATATATCAAATCTCCATCATCTTCACATCATCGCCACCTAAGCAAAAAAAAAAAAAAAAATAAATACCCATTACTTGTCGTACAATGCAAATCAGTGCTAGTTCTTGTGCATACAAAATTAACAACAACAATCAACACAGTGCAATAGCACAAATAAAAACCGAAAAATGAAAAATAGAAAAAACAAAAAAAAAAAAATCATCATAACACAGAGCGGTAAATTCCTTCCTCCTCCTTACCCATTATCTCTCACAGTCGTGTAAGCTTAATTGCTGTTGCATTGTGTTGGTATCCCCTCACCGTGCTCGCAGGGATTAAGCTGTCATGATATTAGATATATAGGTGTTTGTCTTTTCTAAGTAACCAGGGCCGGATCTGTAGCAGTCTGTCGCCAAGGCATAACACTGGCGATAGTTTGTTATAGTAAAGTTCAAATTGGGATTAAGATTATACATTCATCTTAGTTAATTGTCTGATTTGGTTTTAGTTAGTTTTTGTTTTTAATTGAAATGGTGGGGGAATTTAGAGTCGACTTTAGCAACATTCGTGGGAATTGACAGAATTTCTGTGCTGTATACGTCTATACTGCGCAAAGCAGGCCAGCCGTTTTGGCACTGAGTGAAACTCAGGTAGGAGAAAACTCTGATCATACGGAATTCAATCTGCCTGGTTATAATTTAGTGCCATTATTCTTTTCCCATCACGGTCTTACTTACTTTACTTTTGATGGCGCTCACAGCCCAGGATGGGCTTCGGCCTCAACTAACAAGCCCCTCCAGCCAGCTCTGTCCCTAGCTAGCCGCTTCCAGTTGCGCACACCGAGTGCTTTGATGGCGTCACTCACTTAATTGCGCCACCTGTTACGGGTTCTTCCTCTGCTGCGTACCCCATCGGAGTTGGATTCGAAGACTCGTCGGGCAGGTGCGTTGCTGTCCATACGCTCCACGTGCCCCAGCCATCTCAGCCGCTGTATTTTCAGCTTTTTGACCAGGTCAACTTCGCTGTATAGCCCGTATAGCTCGTCGTTGAATCTTCTCCTCCATACTCCTTCGATACACACCGGACCGAAAATCACACGAAGAATCTTCCTCTCAAAGCACCCTAGCAGATTTTTATCCGAATCTTTCAGTGTCCATGCTTCTGACCCATAAAGCAGGACCGGGATGATTAGGGTTTTGTATAAAGTCTCCTTGGTTCTCTGAGAGAGGGCCTTACTACTTAAATGCCTTCTTAGACCGAAGAAACAGCGGTTGGCAAAAGTAATTCTTCGCTTGATCTCTGCACTGATGTCATTCTGCGATGTAATAGTGGAGCCCAGGTAGACAAAGTCCTTGACAACTTCGAAGTTATATCTGTCCATCGTGATATTTTGCCCGAGTCGACGATGTTGAGATTCCTCTCTCGATGACAGCATATACTTCGTCTTGTCCTCATTAACCGCCAATCCCATTCTAGCCGCCTCCGATTCAATGCTCGCAAATGCCTCTGCCACAGCTCGCTTCGTTCTGCCGACAATGTCTATGTCATCCGCATATGCAAGCAATTGAACGGAATTTTGATAGATTGTACCGCTGGTGTTGACATGTGCGTTGCGTACAATGGCTTCAAGAACGATGTTGAATAGGTTGCATGATAACGCGTCGCCTTGCCTCAATCCTTTCTCAACATCAAAGGAATCGGTGGTGTTCTTACCAATTTTGACGGAGCAGCGAGATTTCTCCATCGTCATCCTGCACAAGCGGACGAGTTTGGCAGGGATGCCGAGACTCGACATGGCTCTGTATAATTCGTCCCTTTTCACGCTATCATACGCGACTTTAAAATCGATAAAAAGGTGGTGTGTATCGATCTGGAATTCCCGGGATTTTTCTAAAATCTGTCGGAGTGTGAACATTTGATCGACGGTTGACTTGCCTGGTCTAAAACCGCACTGATAAGGGCCGATCAGATCGTTGACAAAAGGTTTTAAGCGGTCACACAGGATGGCCGACAAAATTTTATAAGCGACGTTTAGGAGACTAATTCCTCTGTAGTTGGTAAATTTCAGAACATCTCCCTTTTTATGGATGGGGCACACTATACCGAGGACCCATCACGGTCTCGCTGTTTATATAAGGAATGATGTTGCGTACCAACTTCAACAACAATATGGTTTGTGCTCAAACACAAATTTTAACTTCATGTGGTTCAAATTTACGTTCAATAAGCACATCATTCATTCCTGTTTTATTTATCGGAGCCCAAATCTGGACCGAAATTCAACTTTTAACGAATTTGATGCTCTGTCCGACTCCATCCTAAGAATTGTTGCCCATTATCCTCACACTGAAATCGTCATTGCGGGCGATTTCAATGTACACAATTCTAGTTGGCTTCGCTTTTCTGGCCAGACAACATCCGAAGGAAGGTATGTTGAGCTCTTTGCTGAGTTAAACCACCTGACTCAGCTTGTTAACGAGCCAACTCGAATCCCTGATGTTGCAGGTCAATCCGCCAACACACTAGACTTGTTTCTTACCTCTGACCCTAATAAATACACTATTAGTGTATTATCGCCTCTAGGCTCATCAGACCATTGTGTCATATCTGCTAATTTCTCGTGCCAACAAAACTCAGTTAAAGAGAAAGTACCAACGAGAACCGTTTGGCAATACGAGAAAGCCAACTGGGACGGTCTCAACGGTTTCTTCAGTAACTTGAACCAGTGCAGATATGATCACAAATTTAATTCTTTGTGGAATGAGAAATTTTATCCCGAATAGGGTAAAATCTATCAAACCCAAGGAAAACTCGTGGTTTGATTCGAGCTGTAAAGAGGTTATTAGGGTCAGAGAAGTAAGTTTCCGATGTTATAAAGCCAACCCTACTGAGGAAAACCGGAATAAGTTCAAACAAGCTAGAAAGACCTGTAATGTTCATATTCGACGAACCAAATTTTTGCATGAACAGAAATTAAGGCAAAAAATATGTCCCACAGGTAGTAAAAATTTTTGGTCATTTGCAAAGAATATACGAAATGCTACTTCGTCGTCGGTTCCAACGCTCGTCTTCAACGATACACCTTTTGTCAGCTCGATAGATAAAGCCAATTTGCTTGCAGCACAGTTTGCTGTTAACTCGACGCTGCCAGAAAGTGTTATGACTCCTCCTGTACTTGAGAGCGTAAATGATTTCATGGGACAAATTTTCTTTCGCACTCGTGCAGTTACTAGAGTTCTAAAAGATCTCGACGTACACAAATCCGCTGGCCCGGGTAGTATCCCTCCCATTGTTCCGAAGAGGTGTTCTTCAATGCTGGCAAAACCACTGCGTAAGCTTTTCCATCTGCCCTATTCTACTGGTCTCTTTCCGAGTGGATGGAAAACAGCATTTATCCAGCCTGTCCCTAAAAAAGGCGTATCTTCCTCACCCTCAAACTATCGACCAATTGCACTTACGTCCCTTCTTTCCAAGGTCATGGAAACGCTGATTAATTTCCAGCTCAAGAAATATCTCGAGGAACGAAAGCTTCTTAATGACCGGCAGTACGGCTTTCGTAGCAATAGGTCCACTGGTGATCTGATGGTATATCTCACCGAACAGTGGCACAAATCTTTACATCGTTTTGGAGAAAGTAAGATTATTGCCCTTGATATTTCAAAAGCGTTTGATAGAGTTTGGCATCAAGCTCTCTAATCGAAAATGCGCGCATTTGGTATCGATGAATCTCTTCTTCGTTGGATTACCTTTCGGACCGTTCAATACAAGTTGTATTGGACGGTTTCAAGTCTGAAATTCACAAAATAAATGCTGGTGTGCCCCAGGGCTCCGTTTTGTCTCCGACTCTCTTCCGTATATTCATAAATGATCTTCTGTCTGAAACGTCTAATCCATTAAACTGTTTCGCTGATGACAGCACCCTCAGCTTCTCATATTCGTTTTCAGATTCACATCCATGTCCTTCGGATGTGGAACTTGAACGGCAGCGTATGATTAGCTCATTAAATTCCGATCTTGACAGCATTGTCCAATGGGGAATTAAAAACCGAGTGGAATTTAATGCTTCAAAAACCCAATGCTGTCTACTGTCGTCTAAGAGAAACCCACCCCCCATGCCACTATCCATGAGTGGCACTTACATTGAGGAAACTGAAAAGCTTTTAGTCCTCGGTATGTGTATAACAGACCACCTTCTGTGGAATGACCACATATTCGACGTCGCCAAAAATGCTGCTAAGTGCTTAGGTTTTCTTCGGCGATGCAAGAAATTTGTCTCCCCTTCTGATCTGGCTGTAATCTATAAAGCCTTTATTCGTCCAAAACTTGAGTACAACTCTCATGTTTGGGCAGGTGCTCCAATAACCCATTTAAGCCTATTGGATAGAATTCAAAGAAGAGCTATGAAAATGATAGGTGAAAGAAATATAACTGATACATTTGCTTCTCTAGAACACCGCCGCAATGTTTCTTGTATTTCATTATTTTATCGTTATTTTCATAAACAGTGCTCTAGCGAAATAGCCAGTTGCATTCCTCCCCTTAAACAATTCAACCGTAATACTCGCGCTGCTAGGAATGCCCATCAGTTTACCCTTGAGACCAACTTCGGACGTACTGTCAAGTTCAGGGATTCTTTCTTTTCCCGCACTACCCGAATGTGGAATGCTTTACCCGACTCTATCTTTCCCTCCCATTCTAATATTCAGAACTTCAAAACCAATGTGCATCGGTTCCTCCTCTTAAATCCTTCCCTTTTTTCCTAAAGCTCGCACTGTGTTCAATATATTAAGGGTAGTCACAACCCCTTTAGTGCGCGCACAAATAAAAAAAAAAAAAAAAAAATGTATGGGCAAAAAAGATGAATACTTATGAATTTAAATTATAAACAGGAAGAAAAACTCATAAATCCATATCATTTTTTAACAAAAGTAACAAGAAAACCACTTATATCCAGGTGGAAATTATAAAAAACGTTATTTATCTTTAACAATTTGACTTTATATCCAATTATTTTATAAATTTTTTTCTTCCTTAAGCCTGGCCATAAACGACCGAGCCGAACGGCTCGAAGCCAATTGGCTCTGAACATTTTGTACTGGATAAATGTCAAAAAGGTTCGGCGCCGAACCATTTGGATCTTCAGCCAGTCGGAAAACCACTGACAAGAATTTCGAGAGAAAATCATACGAAATTCTTGTAAGTGATACATACAAACCATTGTCATTTCAAAACTACGTGCTTCATTGGCATGATTGAAACTGCTTTGAGTTCTAATTTATGTCCCCTAACTGGAGACATTTAAACTCAGAGCAGTTTCAATCATCCCAATGAAGCACGTAGTTTTTAATTCAGAGTGGTTTGTATGTAACACTTACAAGAATTTCGAGAGAAAATCATGCGAAATTCTTGTAAGTGATACATACAAACCATTGTCATATCAAAACTACGTGCTTCATTGGCATGATTGAAACGGCTCTGAGTTCTAATTTATGTCTCCTAACTAGTTCCGGAAAGCATTTTTAATTCAAAAAATTATCTCAAAAAATGTTCATATAAAAAACGTTTCAACATTTTTTTTTGAAAATTAAAAATGTTAAAAATACTTTTACATGGCAATTATTTTTTAAAATTCCCTAAATTGAATATGGTTGTAAGGAACACTTTTTTATCCAAAACCATTGTCATTTCACAACTGCGTGCATGATTGGCATGATTGAAACTGCTCTGAGTTCTAATTTATGTCTCCTAACTAGTTCCGGAAAGCATTTTTAATTCAAAAAATTATCTCAAAAAATTTCCATATAAAAAACGTTTCAACATTTTTTTTTTTGAAAATTAAAAATGTTGGAAATACTTTTACATGGAAATTATTTTTTAAAATTCCTTATTGAAAATGGTTGAAAGGAATACTTAGGTGAAATAAATTAGAACTCAGAGCAGTTTCAATCATCCCAACGAAGCACGTAGTTTTGAAATGAGAGTGGTTTGTATGTAACACTTGCAAGAATTTCGAGAGAAAATCATGCGAAATTCTTGTAAGTGATACATACAAACCATTGTCATATCAAAACTACGTGCTTCATTGGCATGATTGAAACGGCTCTGAGTTCTAATTTATGTCTCCTAACTAGTTCCGGAAAGCATTTTCAATTCAAAAAATTATCTCAAAAAATTTCCAACATTGTTTCAACATTTTTTTTTGAAAATTAAAAATGTTGAAAATACTTTTACATGGGAATTATTTTTAAAATTCCTTAAATTGAAAATGGTTGTAAGGAACACTTTGGTGACATAAATTAGAACTCAGAGCAGTTTCAATCATCCCAATGAAGCACGTAGTTTTGAAATGAGAGTGGTTTGTATGTAACACTTACAAGAATTTCGAGATAAAATCATACGAAATTCTTGTAAGTGATACATACAACCCATTGTCATTTCAAAACAACTTGCTTTATTGGCCTGATTGAAACTGCTCTGAGTTCTAATTTATGTCTCCTAACTAGTTCCGGAAAGCATTTTTAATTCAAAAAATTATCTCAAAAAAATTCCATATAAAAAACGTTTCAACATTTTTTTTTTGAAAATTAAAAATGTTAAAAATACTTTTACATGGCAATTATTTTTTAAAATTCCTTAAATTGAATATGGTTGTAAGGAACACTTTTTTATCCAAAACCATTGTCATTTCAAAACTACGTGCTTCATTGGCATGATTGAAACTGCTATGAGTTCTAATTTATGTCTCCTAACTAGTTCCGGAAAGCAGTTTTAATTCAAAAAATTATCTCAAAAAATTTCAATATAAAAAACGTTTCAACATGGGAATTATTTTTTAAAATTCCTTAAATTGAAAATGGTTGAAAGGAACACTTAGGTGCAATAAATTAGAACTCAGAGCAGTTTCAATCATCCCAATGAAGCACGTAGTTTTGAAGTGAGAGTGGTTTGTATGTAACACTTACAAGAATTTTGAGAGAAAATCATGCGAAATTCTTGTAAGTGATACATACAAACCATTGTCATTTCAAAACCACGTGCTTCATTGGCATGATTGAAACGGCTTTGAGTTCTAATTTATGTCTCCTAACTAGTTGCGGAAAGCATTTTCAATTCAAAAAATTATCTCAAAACATTTCCAACATTGTTTCAACATTTTTTTTTGAAAATTAAAAATGTTGAAAATACTTTTACATGGGAATTATTTTTAAAATTCCTTAAATTGAAAATGGTTGTAAGGAACACTTTGGTGACATAAATTAGAACTCAGAGGAGTTTCAATCATCCCAATGAAGCACGTAGTTTTGAAATGAGAGTGGTTTGTATGTAACACTTACAAGAATTTCGAGAGAAAATCATACGAAATTCTTGTAAGTGATACATACAAATCAATGTCATTTCAAAACTACGTGCTTCATTGGCATGATTGAAACTGCTCTGAGTTCTAATTTATGTCTCCTAACTAGTTCCGGAAAGCATTTTGAATATAAATAAATAAATAAATATAAAAAACGATTTAACATTTTGTTTTGAAAATTAAAAATGTTGAAAATACTTAAATGGGAATTATTTTTTAAAATTCCTTAAATTGAAAATGTTTTTAAGCAGGTGCGAACACAGGGTGGGGTTTGGGGGTTCAACACCCACCAACACACCCCCAAAATGTATGAATTTAACTACCTCGCCATGAAATTTCACTCTTAATTTTGAGTCTCAGTTTAAACCCCCCCCCCCCCCCCCTCCGAAATGTGTTCAACCCCCCCACCACCCGAATTTTTTTCCGGCGTTCGCGACTGGTTGTAAGGAACACTTAGGTGACATAAATTAGAACTCAGAGCAGTTTCAATCATCCCAATGAAGCACGTAGTTTTGAAATGAGAGTGGTTTGTATGTAACACACATAAATATGTTCATATACAAACATAATCTACAAAAGCTTTTCGCTCCGTTATAACCACCAAATTCGTATAGCATGTTGTTTTCCTACATACATACATGATAATTCAAACGATGTTCTTAGGTTCTCAGAAACTTGAAATTACAAACATAGGTACACAATATTCAATTAAATTTTAATATTTTAATATTTAAATTTCTTCGTCTTCTTATTAACATACATAATATGTTCTAATAAATTTTCATTTGAATTTGACAATTTTTGATTTAGTATTTAAATTTTTATAATTTCAATGATCGTTGATTTGATTAATAAATTTCAGAAAAAATTCAGTATAAGCAAAACACAAGATTACTAAAATTTTCAGTTGCAGTTTACAAACCTTCCAAACGCTAGTAACAAGAAACTGTAAAAATGTCAGCGAAGTCTTTCGAGTAGTTTATGAGTCTATAACGAACAAGAATTTTGTTTGCGAATCTTTTATTATAATGTATGATGATGGTGATAATAATTATGATGATTTGGAACTGAGTTTTGTTGGCAGTGAACACTTTTGACAAAAATTGACACTGCAATGGTAAGAAAGATGAATAAAACTGGAAAGAAGGGGAGGGGCTAGCTCATCAAACTGAAATATGTTTGTTAGTAAAATAAAAGCGTGTGTTTTGAAAATAAACTTTCGTTTTAATTTATTACTTTTAATATTTATTTTGTTTTTATTTAAACTTAAAAAAATAATATATTTTGTTTTTTATAATTCTATACAGCTAAATAATAAAATGTATAACGTTAGCCCTGTGGAAATATTTGGCTGTGGTTGTGAATGTAGATTTGATTTTTCTGAACTATGTATGTAGATACACTGTCGGTCATAAGGTTAGAAGCAGTAATTTTTGAGAATTGAATTTGAAAAATCTCGTGTTATACGCCAGAGATCGAAATTTTGTATGAAACAAGAGAGACTGTTTAATGTGCCATAGCATAACTTAGGCTTGCACTTCAAGAACAAAAATGAACGTCAGCCAAGAGAATAAATGTTAGCTGAGTCACTTTTTTAAAGTAATTTTATTGGGTCATAAGGTTAGGAGCACATACAAAATTGAAGAAAAACAATGGTTTAAATTTTTTTATATTTTTTTTTCGACAAATTTATTTACTTAATAGTGTGAGCTGCCACCAGCTTAAATCAAAAATTCCAAATGTCGATGTTAAAGTGAGTTATACAGTGATTTCAGATAGTCAAGTGAAATTTTACTCAAGGTCAAATTAACGGTGTGAAGCAGTCATCACATGGCTTCGATTGTTTGTATACTTTTCATGTGAGCCATCCCAATAAATTTTCTTTTATTTTGAAGTCCCGTGAATAGGAAACCAAGGCAGCAATGGAAAATTTTTCCTTAAAATAATGATTTAAACACTCGAGCTGCATGAAAATGAGCATTTTTTTGTTGAAAACCAATGCGGTTTGTCCGAAAAGATCATTGGTTCCCGTAACAAATGCTTCTGGCAATGATCTGTAGTACCAAGATGACTGGAAATCAGGCATCTTAGTACTTTCAACTGCCAAGTTAATTGTTCCCTAATAGGATATTACGGCCCAGATCATTACGCCTCCATCCCTGTTGTGATGACGGTTCAGAAATCGTTCCTCTTTTATCATATCGTGGAAAAATTACAATAACCATCCTTTTGAGGAAAAATTAGTTATTTCTGAACCTTCATCACAACAGGGAAGGAAGCGTAATGATCTGGGTCGTAATATCCTATTAGGGAACAATTAACTTGGCAGTTGAAAGTACTAAGATGCCTGATTTCCAGTCATCTTGGTACTACAGATCATTGCCAGAAGCATTTGTTACGGGAACCAATGATCTTTTCGGACAAACCGCATTGGTTTTCAACAAAAAAATGCTCATTTTCATGCAGCTCGAGTGTTTAAATCATTATTTTAAGGAAAAATTTTCCATTGCTGCCTTGGTTTCCTATTCACGGGACTTCAAAATAAAAGAAAATTTATTGGGATGGCTCACATGAAAAGTATACAAACAATCGAAGCTATGTGATGACTGCTTCACACCGTTAATTTGACCTTGAGTAAAATTTCACTTGACTATCTGAAATCACTGTATAACTCACTTTAACATCGACATTTGGAATTTTTGATTTAAGCTGGTGGCAGCTCACACTATTAAGTAAATAAATTTGTCGAAAAAAAAAAAAAAAAAAAACCATCGTTTTTCTTCAATTTTGTATGTGCTTCTAACCTTTTGACCCAATAAAATTACTTAAAAAAAGGGACTCAGCTAGCATTTATCCTCTTGGATGCCGTTAATTTTTGTTCTTGAAGTGCAAGCATAAGTTTTGCTATGGCACATTAAACAGTCTCTCTTGTGTCATACAAAATGTCGATCTCTTTGGCGTATGACACGAGATATTGCAAATTCAATTCTCAAAAATTACTGTTTCTAACTTTATGACCGGCAGTGTAGGTTTCCTGGTATTGTTTGTTGGCTGGCACTTGTTGATTCGTTAGAATTGTTATTGGCACCACGACCACCTAAGGGGTAAAAGCTTTTATATTATTGTGTTCATTTTTACAGGACAATTTAAATTAAAGTACCTCCAACGATAACTGGTTGTGAACTCAGGCTAAGGCAACGCATTTTCCATGCACCCTGCAACAATTGAAGACGGGCTTGCTTCCGCCTCTTCCTGTGAATGATACATCTTAACTGATCAAATGAAAACAAAATAAAGAAGTAATTTATAAACTAATCGCTTAATAACCAATGGGCCCTACCAATAATCAAATTTGTTTAAATTAGGCAAAAGTTTAAAACATTGATACACAATAAATTCGCCCATAGTTGGTCTTTGGTGTTGATTATGCTGCTAAAAGTGAATTTTAACATATCTTGACTTAAAATAAAATAAGAAAATAATGGAAAACACGCCTGTAGAAGTTAGTCAAGTTTTCACACTACTGCAACAAGGGATAAGAATGCTGTGTCCCGTCAGCTCGGTTCGGTGTAAGCCAATCTTGCATATCAAAGATCTATAGGCAAACTCGTAGGTAAGTGTAAAGGCCATCAGGATCTGTGTTCCACCGGATGTTATGACTGATTCATCGTGATGGCATTTCTCCAAAATCGTGCTTTGAATAGCGTTGACGTCCAACAATAACAGAGATAGGTACGATAAAGACTCATAAGTTAATGGACAGTTAGAAGACGACTTAAGGAAGCAGACCTTATCCCAAAATGTACCGCCACGGTACCAAAATTAACTTCAAGTCACCAACAAGTTCGAGTACGATTTTCACTATGCACTATACAATTGGAAAGTTGAGCAATGTAGGCGATTAAAGTTATCGGATGAGTGCAGAATGTGTCTGGATGGAAGCTATAGTATACAGGCAGAGTAAACAGATAAACTGTCTTCAATGGAGACAAACTCTGCACTCATCCGAGAACGTAAATCGCCTACTTTCCTCACCTTTGCAAATGTAGTGCATAGTGAAAATCGTACTCGAACTTATAGATGAGTTGCAGTTAATTTTGGTACCGTGGAGGGCCATTTTGGGATAATGTTTGCTTCCTTAAGTCGTCTTCTAAGTTCTAACTGTCCATTAACTTATGAGTCTTTACCGTACCTGTCTCTGCTATTGTTGGACGTCAACGCTATTCAAAGCACGATTTCGGAGAAACGTCATCACGATGAATCAGTCATAACATCCGGTGGAACACAGATCCTGACCTTTACACCTACCTACGACCCTACGAGTTTGTCTAAACCTTCCGTAGATCTTTGATATGCAAGATTGGCTTACACCGGGCTGACGGCCCACAGTACATTAGTTTATTCCTTGTTGCAGTAGTGTGTCAACTTGACTTACTTGTACAGGCGTGGCTTCCATTGTTTTCTAAGAGGAGGAATAATAAGTCAAGATATGTTGAAATTCATTTTTAACATCACATCCCAATTATGGGAGCATTTATTCCCTATTAATGTTTCAAAATCTTGCCTAATTTAAACAAGTATAATTTGATATTTTTGTTATTATGACGGATTTTTATAATTCAGATTCTGTTCATCACTATAAAACTATTTTAAATTATAAAATTTACCAATTATTAAATTAAATTGAATTAAAATTAATTCAAGTAAATTAAATTCATGTCAAATAAATAAAATTATATTTAAACTAATTTTGATTGTGAACAAGCCATAAGAAATATCGAATTTCTCATCTTTGTTGACACTTCTTGTCAAATATTTTTTTTGATGTATTCACTAATGTAAGAAATGTTATTTAACCTTCATAAAAAGGAAGGTCTTTCTTTCGAGAACCTTGCGACAGAACACTACTTACCTACACCATATTAAAATTTTAAACTGTACAAAATTAAAGTTGAGTTTTATTTATAAAAGAAAAATTGAAATCAAACCAGCGCGATACAGAAACATTTGGTCCTTCTACGCCATTAAATAATTAAAAAAAAAAAAAGTGTTTGTATGAGAATTTTGCTTTGACTTTTATTTGACATTTAATTAAAAGTGAACATTAAATAAGTACACAAGTACATAAAGATATATATATCTATATACATTTAATACTTAATATACTGTTTTAATAATTTTAAAATCATTTAATATTAAATTCAAAATTCAATTAAAATAACTTTAATTAAACAAAAAAAAAAAAAAAAAAAAATTTGTGCTGTGCAAATCGGGATTCCCGCGACGTGCAATCCAACGCAACAACAACACCACACACCACCATTTTATTGTAGGCACACAGAGTAAGTCCTCATTTTTAAAGTATTTTTTTAGTCTTTTTTTATTATATTTGATAAACAAAAGTGCAATATGTCGTTTGGGGAGCTTCAAAATGAAGTTTTGTCGCAAATAGAACGCGGTTTTTCGAATTTTAAAAAGACAGGCCAAGCTCGTCGCACTGTCAATTATTTGAAAACTCGCCAAGAACTTTTAGAAGCAAATTTGGTCAATGCCTAAAGGTACCACGAGGAAATTGTTAGTGGGGGAAAGCTTGAAGAGACGTTAAGAAAGAAAGATCTGATGGCTGTATTTGATCAGATTCGGGATACATATCTGGATTATCGGAGTGAATTGATGGATGCCCTCGACAAAATTGCTCCACCTCCGCCGTCTTCGCCCACTCTTCCTGCAAATCATCCTCCGATTCCTGTTATGACACCATTTCAACAAACAAATTTTATCAAGCTCCGCCAATAAAATCTCCGACTTTCTCAGGTTCGTATACAGCATGGTGTTCCTACCACGACATTTTCATTTCTCTAGTGCATATGAACCCAAATTTGAACGAGATTCAAAAAATGCATTTTTTGAAAGATAGTTTGACTGGGGATGCCGAACGTTTGTTGCACCATTTATACTTGAGTACGGGAAACTATCAAAAAGCATGGGATTTACTGATAGAGAGATATGACCATAAGAGGGTTTTAGTTAACTCCTACCTTAAAGTTCTCTTTGGTCAGACCACACAAACCAAAGAGTCAGAAGAAAGTCTAAAAAACTTATTAGACACAACAATTGAGGTCGTTCATGCCCTGGAAAATTTAGAATTACCAGTGGCACATTGGGACACAATACTAATTTATATTCTCTTTCAGAAATTACCCAGTAAAACCCAACAATTATGGGAAGAAAAGCTAGGCAACGAAAAAACCCTACCGACCTTTTCTGATTTCACTAGCTTCCTTAAATCCCGTTTCAGGATGTTAGAAGCAATTGTACAGCAAGGAAGTTCAGCCCCAACCTCACAATCCAAGCCAGTGATGAAACCATCCGTTTCAGCTAAAGCATTTCATGCTTACACAACAATACATTTGCCAAATTTGTAAGCAAGGACAACACTCTTTGTGGAAATGTCAACAGTTTTTAGCCATGGATTTTGCACAAAAAAAAGGCTGTTCGTCAAATTCATGTTTGTGAGAATTGCCTTGCTTACAGTCACACAACACGAAATTGCTTAAGTAATCGAACCTGTCACTTTTGTAACCAAAAACATCATTCATTATTGCACATTAATTCACAACACACACAAAACATAAATGCTCATATAAACAATTCAACACAAAATTCAACTTTCAACACACCAACACAACTGCAACAAATTACTCAGCCACGAAACGACCAGGTAGCTGTGAACCCGAACGCTCCTGCTTTCCAGCCAACAGGTAATAGCACACCAAATTGCAGTACTCGACACAACCTTTTTGCGTCACAGCTCCATGATACACAAATTTTGCTTGCAACTGCGATCGTGAGGGTACACTCTGGAGAGCGAAAATTTGCGGATCTACGAGCCCTAATTGATCCGGGTTCAGATGCTACCTTTATATCCGAACCTGCAGCAAGGCTACTCAACCTACCACGACACCACACATATGTTAATGTATCAGGGTTAGGGAAGGTCAGCAGCGGCACCAGTCAAAACTACGTTGACCTTATGTTTGCTTCCAAACATTCGATGTTTGAAGGAACAACTAAGGCGTTCATTCTCAAGTCGCTGTGTGGCCTTCTTCCGGCCCACAAAATGGTACTTCACACTTGGGAACATCTTACTAATTTACAGTTAGCTGACCCCAACTTCGGTATCCCAGCTCCAATCGATATACTCTTTGGTGCAGATGTTTATCCAGACATTGTTTTAGTAGAAATAATCCGCAATGAGCATGAAATTGCACCGATTGCACAAAACACTCACTTCGGGTGGATTATTTTAGGTAAATAGAGGTAGTTCCTAAAACCATCCGCAGCTTCTTTCAACATGCTGATCTCGACACTCAAATCCGAAAATTTTGGGAAATTGAGGAAACTCCTTTCGTGACTCAACCATCAGAAGAAGATATCACCTGCGAAAATCATTTTTTGGAAACTACGAGACGTCTGCCAGATGGACGATATGAAGTTGGACTTCCGTTCAAAGGAGGAGTTTACCCTGAACTCGGATCCAGCTTTGAGAATGCGATGAGGCGTTTTTTATCTCTCGAATGACGGTTTGAAAAAGAGCCAGAGCTGAAGGTTAACAACAGCAAATGCATTATGGAGTATCTTAGCTTATGACCCAATTCTGAAATCATCCTTTCATTACTTCCTTCCCTATCATGCGGTGTTCAAAGAATCTAGTTCCACCACAAAACTAAGGGTAGTCTTTGACGCAGCAGCAAAAACCTATGATGGGACATCGCTAAATCAACACCTGATGATCGGTCCTAAAATGCAGAAAAATATAATCGATATAATCTTAAAATGGCGAATATATCAATTTACCATAACTGCCGACATTGAAAAGATGTTTCGCCAAATTTTTGTGCAAGAAGCTGATCGGTATTATCAGCTGATCCTTTGGAGAGAAAACCTAGATCAACCCATCAAGGTCTTCAAACTTAAAACTGTCACTTTTGGTACTGCTTGTGCACCTTACTTGGCCATACGTGTCCTTCACAAAGCCGCTGAGGATGAATCTAAAAGATATCTGAAGGGAGCGCTGGCAGTCAAAGAGGAGATTTATGTTGATGATTTCATCAGTGGAGGCGATTCCATAGATGAAACTTTGATGAAACGTGAACAAACACGCAATCTGCTGACATCAGCTGGGCTCAAACTTCGCAAGTGGACGTCCAACTGCAAGGATCTTCTTCAAGACTTACCAAAAGAAGACTGTGAAATAAGTTTTGAAGTCCCATTTGAATCCACCGATCATGTCAAAACCTTAGGAATACGATGGCATCCTGAAGAAGACATATATTCATTCCAAAACGTTCAACACGACACCGACGAAGTAACCAAGAGGAAAATGTTATCAGCAATCGCTAAACTTTTCGATCCACTTGGTTGGATTGCACCATGCGTGATCAAAGCCAAGATCATGATGCAAAACCTATGGTCCAGAGGAACTGGCTGGGATCAACCACTTCCATTAGACTTAAAAGAAGAATGGCAAGCCTTTCGGAGAGAATTACCTATGATACAACACATTAAAATCCCAAGATGGATAAAAACACACCACACACAAAAATTAGTGGAACTGCATGGCTTCAGTGATGCATCTGAAAAGGCTTACGGTGCAGTAGTCTTCATGCGTGTACTTGACAGCACCGATAATATCCACCTGCACCTACTAATTTCAAAAACCAAGGTAGCTCCACTCAAAACGATCAGTCTACCACGACTTGAACTTTATGCAGCTGCTCTACTCGCATCTCTACTAAACTACACTAAAGCAGTGCTCTCCAATGCGAAGATGTACGCCTGGTCAGATTCGATGATTACCTTGGCGTGGATCAGAGCACAACCATCCAAATGGACAACATTTGTTAGCAACAGGGTTGCAGAAATTCAACGCCTCACAAGCTGCGATATGTAGAAACACATTCTAACGGATCACAACCCAGCTGATCAAGCATCTAGAGGCATTGCCCCTTCTATGTTAGAAGCACAAGAACTATGGTGGATTGGGCCTTCGTTTTTGCGGGAGAAGTGGCACTATGAAGTACCCGATCAGCCATCTACATTCGACTCTGAGGAAGAAAAACGAGCTGTGAAAAAGCAATGTACCTTAGTCAACTCGGATGCAGCAGATGATGACATCAACACAAGCATATTAAGATGTTCACGACTCTCAAAGGTCATCAGGGTAATTGCCTTCTGTTGCCGCTTTTGAACAAATGGCCTAGCAAAAAGAAGAAAAGTGTCACGTGTTTCAGGAGAACCAGATCCCGAAGAACTAAAATGTGCATCCTTGTTGGTGCATAAATCAGTACAAAGACTCATGTTCGCCGAAGAATTAAGTGAATACGAGAACAAAACCACAATTCCAAAATCCTTACTTTCACTAAACGTTTTCATCGATGGCGATGGTATACTACGCGTCAGTGGCCGATTACAAAACACACTGCTGTCATACAACCAGCAGCACCCGATTATTCTGAAACCAAACCACCATTTCACAGAACTTGTGATTCGAGATGCTCACAACAAAACACTTCACGGCGGAAATCAACTCACTACAGCTTATATTCGTATGTCATACTGGATCATAAGCATTAAGCAACAAGTAAAAAGATTTATTCATAAATGTCCAATATGCTTCAGACATCAAAAGAAGAATCTGCAACAGCTCATGGGAAGCCTCCCAGCACCACGAGTACGAATGGCCAGGCCATTCTACGCCAACACCGGCGTAGATTACTCCGGACCTATTGAAATAAAAGCTTGGAAAGGAAGAGGAGCTAAAACTTACAAAGGATACTTTGCCATTTTCATTTGTCTGGCTACAAAAGCTATTCACCTTGAAACCGGGTCAGATCTGACCACGCAAGCATTCTTGGCAGCCTTTCGTCGATTCACTGCACGGCGAGGCATTTGTGCTCAAATTTATAGCGACTGTGGCACAAACTTTGAAGGTGCTAACCGAGAATTAGCTCTAATGCTAGAACAAGCTAAGCATGATTGGAAGGAAATTGCAGGAATCCTAGCCAACTCAGGAACTAACTGGAACTTCATTCCACCTGCTTCTCCCCACTTTGGTGGTCTTTGGGAAGCTGGGTTGAAATCAACCAAACATCACCTAAAAAGAACCGTAAGAGACGAAAAGTTAACCTTCAAGGAGCTCTACACGCTTCTTAGCCAAATAGAAGCATGTTTGAACTCTAGGCCTCTATCGGACAACATTGATGACCTAGACGTCTTAACTCCAGGACACTTCCTTATTGGCGAATCTCTGCTCTTCGTCCCTCAAAGAAGCATACCAACGTCAGAACCTGTGAATTATCTCGACAGATGGACAAGAACTCAGTCATTCGTCGAATCTTTCTGGCGTAAATGGAACGGGGAATATCTTTCACGGTTACAGCAGCGACCTAAATGGACGAGAAAAGAAGCCGAACCCAAAATCACCAATCCACCAAATCAATGGTTACTTGCCAGAATCACCGACACACATCCTGGAGCCGATAAACTAATTCGCGTTGTAACCTTGAAACCAAAACCGGAACCATAAAACGCCCTATAACAAAAATCTGCTATCTTCCAAGCAACCAATCAACCGATGAAGAAACACTGATATAAATAAATCACCTCACAAATAAAACAAAAATAATAATAATAATAATAATTTACTACAGCACAACATAACATAATACCACACACCACATTTTAATAACAACACAATATAAAACTAAATTGAAATAAACAAAAAAAAAATAAATAAAACACATTATAATATTTTTAATTTTTTATTTAATAAAATAAAATTAAAAAAAACACATTGTACATCGAAATGAAAATAAAAAACAAAAAAAAAAATTATAATTATAAAACAAAATAATTAAATTTATTTATTATAAAAAAAAAACACATGAATTATTATAAATATTAACAAATAATTAATATATTGCACCAAAACACAATTAAAATAATTTAAACACAACACAAACAAAAAAAAATCTATTTTAGATAGATAGATAGATAAAATTCTTTATTTTTTTCGATTCTATATTGATACAATTATAAACTTAAGAATACGGACATGGCAATCTGCCGTCTGCCGTATATGACATTTCATGAGTAAGTAAATATAAAATTAAAAAAGTAAAAAAGAAATCATGTAATTAACAATAATTTTACAAAATGATTTATACACTACGAGTATCTTGATATATAAAAAGAAAAAAAAATATTTTTAATCAGAAATAGCAAGAATAAAAACGAAAAGTGACACTAAATTTATATTTTTAGCTAAGATTAAATCGGTATGGTTCTTAGGTTTTCATAATTTTGATGATTTGCAACATAAAAACATAAGATTTAGATAAATAATGGGAGACCGATAATCCTGATGTTTTTGCAATTTTAATGATTTGCCACATAAAAAGTAATAAATTTAAACGATTTGGGATTTTTTGCAATTTTAATGATTTGCCACATAAAAAGTAATAAATTTAAACGATTTGGGATTTTTTGCAATTTTAATGATTTGCCACATAAAAAGTAATAATTTTAAATGATTTGTTATTTTTTGCAATTTTGATGATTTGCCATATAAAAAGTAATAATTTGAAGAAATATTTAAAGAATCAAAATTTCAAAAACTATTCCGATAATTTAAAGCGTGTTTGCAAAATTTGTATAAGTTAGACCAACCACGACCACCATTTAATATTTCATACAAGCTATTGAGTGAAATAAAACTTTCTTGGAAATACAAGCGCCGCATTTCTTGTAATAAAGGGCAAACCGCAATGAAGTGGTAAACATCTTCACATTCTCTTCTGTTGCACAAGTCACAAGTCTGCTGAAGATCAGTTCTATGTGGGATGTAGTTCAGATTAAGGATTTCTACTCTTGCTCTGAAAATAGTACTTATAGCCTCAGACGAGTACTTAACGTTGAAATAGCTATCCTCAGTTAGAATTTGATGGTTAAGGTTCCTGTAGAATAATCTGGAAGTTGACGACGAGGCTATGCTTAGGTGCTGGTCATATATCCTTTCATCGGTCTTAGCAATAATTGATGCGAATATATTTTGCCATTCGAAAACGTTCTCTTCTGTTAAGGACAGACGAAGGTCATTGGATAAGGCCAACTGATTCCATTCCCTAAAAGGATACTGATTCAGTTGCAGTTGTCTAATCAAAATTATTTTATGGAGACTGGTATTGCTTCTCCTAATCACTTTTATTAAATAGTCTGCATGAGCTTTAAGATTATTAATGTAGATGGGTGGTAAGCCAGATTCCACGTGTATAGCATAGGTTGGTGCTGAATTCGGTAATCGAAATATTCGTTTGAAGAAGAATCTTTGAACAGCTTTAAATTCTTCGAAGGGCGTAACACCAAAGGCTTGCACTCCATAGCACATGCAAGTGTTAATTGTCGCACTAAACACTTAATATTTTGTTGAATGGTCAATGTTTTGGTTAGCAAAGAACCTTTTCCACATAATATTTAGCGCCAGCTTAGCTTCAGTGCTTTTATCCTTTGCATGCTTCCCAAAGTTCAAGTTCGATGTTAACAACACTCCAAGGTACTTGAATTCACGTACTATGTCAATCGTTTCATTATTGAGACGCCAAGTTTCTTCAGGTAGCCTTACCCTTCTATTTCGACTTTCAAAAATCATAATTTTGGTTTTTTGGACATTGATGCGGAGATCCCAAGTCTTACAGTAATCATCCAGACGATTAATTTGGAGTTGGAGAGTAAAGGGGTTGTCAGCTATTAATACCAAGTCATCAGCGTAGAGAAGAACCTTGAATAGAGTTCCAGCGAACATAACACCTCCAGGAAGCATTTCAGAGATATCATCGATAAACAGCGCGAATAAAAGAGGGCTTAGAATACATCCCTGTGGGACACCTGCTGACGTATCAAACCACTCTGACAACTTGGTACCATCCCAAACTGCTGCACTAGATGACGACAAGAAATTTTTATAAAGCATCAGAAACTTCCGAGACACTCCAAGCTTATCTAGCTTATATATCAGAGCCTGTCTGTTGACGGTATCAAAAGCGGCTTTAAAATCAACAAAACATACATATAGTCTCTTATTTTTTTCAGTATATTTCTTAGCAATGCAAGTTAAGGCAAAAATGTGATCCATAGTGGAAAATCCAGAACGAAAACCCGCTTGGAATAAACTCAAACTGTTGGTTCTTTCTATCCAGTTCGAAAGTCTTCCATAAAGAATTCCCGCAAATATCTTTCTTAGAGAGTTGAGTATTGAGATTCCTCTATAGTTTTCGGGTTGCATCGCATCGCCTTTTTTCAATATTGGGAATATGAGGGCTTTTGAAAAAGTTGTAGGCACATAAGCATTGTTACAAAGAAGGTTTAAATAATTTACGATATACGTTTTGAGTTGGTCATTGCTATGTTTTAAGAATTCAACTGGAATACCATCAATGCCTGCCGCTTTGTTGTTTCTCATTCCTAAAAGAGTTGCCTCCAGTTCTCCCTAAGATATCGGAGCGTCCAATTCAGACACATAAAAGTCTTGCATTGCATAGCTGAAGGTATGAAGATGCTTATCAGCCGACAAAAGAATTTTAAAATGTGCTGCTAGAGTCTGAGCTTCAACAGCGATCTTCATACCTCGGTGCAATCCACTCAGTTCACGTACGCTGGACCAAAATTCATTGGAATTTTTGCTATGTTGTACCTGTACGGCCAGATTTTTAAGGTAATTTATTTTTTTGGTAGAGCATAATTGTTCCTTGTTGGCACCAAGATACAAATTTTTGAAGGAGATGATGTTTGTCAATCTGAATAGCTTTAAATATTTAAACGACAGTTTACGAAGCTTTACACACTCCTTGTCGAACCATTTACATTTAGGTGTGAAAGTTATGTAATTATTATTAACATCTGGTGCCGAGGCATAAATTATTCTCACAACATTTTCTTCAATTTGTTCTACGGAGCTTGTTGACTGGAGCGGAAGGAAGTTACATTGGTAATCTAGATTTGCTTTGTAACGGGAGGCTTTGCTTTGAATCCATTTTAGTTTTCGTAGAGTATCCAAGTTCCTCGGTTGGATTTCTGTCTTAAAATGCGCTTTAATCATAAATGGTAAGTGAGAAGAAAAACCAGCCAAAAGCACCTCAAAATCATCGACTATATTGAACCACTCTCCAAATATGGCACAAAAGTCAATTACTGATTGTCCTTGACCGCTAATGAACGTGAAATTACCATCTACGTCGCCATTCGACACTCCATTCAGCACAAAAAATCCAAAATCTTCAAAAAATTCTGCCAGTAGTTTACCATTTCTGTTAAGTTACATCTTTTGAACTCCTGTTGGCACCGAAATTCAGCAGGGTTTCTGACATATGAGCAGGATGATTCTGATAATCACCAATCCGAGCATTGAGATCGCCAATAATAAGAGTATTTTCTAAAGACGAATTGGTCATAAAACTACACAAATTATCAAAATCATTCTGCCAATTGTTGCAGTTAAGATAAACCGGTATAATATAATAATTCAAACTATTGCTTAATATATGAATAAGAAGTTTGTTATTAATGGTCCTAAATTGAGCAAGGTGAGAAATATTAGATTTTATGGTACAAAGTATACCTCCACTCGCCCTCCCATGTACACTACTTCGTATTGCTGAGATAAAAGTTATTTTATAATCTTTGAAATATTTTAAAAAATCAATTTCATCTTTCGGTTCTAAAAAAGTTTCTATTAATATAATAACATCAAAACTAAAAATATATTTGAAAAAATCAGAAGTGCAAGCATAAGTTTTGCTATGGCACATTAAACAGTCTCTCTTGTGTCATACAAAATGTCGATCTCTTTGGCGTATGACACGAGATATTGCAAATTCAATTCTCAAAAATTACTGTTTCTAACTTTATGACCGGCAGTGTAGGTTTCCTGGTATTGTTTGTTGGCTGGCACTTGTTGATTCGTTAGAATTGTTATTGGCACCACGACCACCTAAGGGGTAAAAGCTTTTATATTATTGTGTTCATTTTTACAGGACAATTTAAATTAAAGTACCTCCAACGATAACTGGTTGTGAACTCAGGCTAAGGCAACGCATTTTCAATGCACCCTGCAACAATTGAAGACGGGCTTGCTTCCGCCTCTTCCTAAGAATGCTGTGTCCCGTCAGCTCGGTTCGGTGTAAGCCAATCTTGCATATCAAAGATCTATAGGCAAACTCGTAGGTTAGTGTAAAGGCCATCAGGATCTGTGTTCCACCGGATGTTATGACTGATTCATCGTGATGGCATTTCTCCAAAATCGTGCTTTGAATAGCGTTGACGTCCAACAATAACAGAGATAGGTACGATAAAGACTCATAAGTTAATGGACAGTTAGAAGACGACTTAAGGAAGCAGACCTTATCCCAAAATGTACCGCCACGGTACCAAAATTAACTTCAAGTCACCAACAAGTTCGAGTACGATTTTCACTATGCACTATACAATTGGAAAGTTGAGCAATGTAGGCGATTAAAGTTATCGGATGAGTGCAGAATGTGTCTGGATGGAAGCTATAGTATACAGGCAGAGTAAACAGATAAACTGTCTTCAATGGAGACAAACTCTGCACTCATCCGAGAACGTAAATCGCCTACTTTCCTCACCTTTGCAAATGTAGTGCATAGTGAAAATCGTACTCGAACTTATAGATGAGTTGCAGTTAATTTTGGTACCGTGGAGGGCCATTTTGGGATAATGTTTGCTTCCTTAAGTCGTCTTCTAAGTTCTAACTGTCCATTAACTTATGAGTCTTTACCGTACCTGTCTCTGCTATTGTTGGACGTCAACGCTATTCAAAGCACGATTTCGGAGAAACGCCATCACGATGAATCAGTCATAACATCCGGTGGAACACAGATCCTGACCTTTACACCTACCTACGACCCTACGAGTTTGTCTAAACCTTCCGTAGATCTTTGATATGCAAGATTGGCTTACACCGGGCTGATGGCCCACAGTACATTAGTTTATTCCTTGTTGCAGTAGTGTGTCAACTTGACTTACTTGTACAGGCGTGGCTTCCATTGTTTTCTAAGAGGAGGAATAATAAGTCAAGATATGTTGAAATTTATTTTTAACATCACATCCCAATTATGGGAGCATTTATTCCCTATTAATGTTTCAAAATCTTGCCTAATTTAAACAAGTATAATTTGATATTTTTGTTATTATGACGGATTTTTATAATTCAGATTCTGTTCATCACTATAAAACTATTTTAAATTATAAAATTTACCAATTATTAAATTAAATTGAATTAAAATTAATTCAAGTAAATTAAATTCATGTCAAATAAATAAAATTATATTTAAACTAATTTTGATTGTGAACAAGCCATAAGAAATATCGAATTTCTCATCTTTGTTGACACTTCTTGTCAAATATTTTTTTTGATGTATTCACTAATGTAAGAAATGTTATTTAACCTTCATAAAAAGGAAGGTCTTTCTTTCGAGAACCTTGCGACAGAACACTACTTACCTACACCATATTAAAATTTTAAACTGTACAAAATTAAAGTTGAGTTTTATTTATAAAAGAAAAATTGAAATCAAACCAGCGCGATACAGAAACATTTGGTCCTTCTACGCCATTAAATAATTAAAAAAAAAAAAAGTGTTTGTATGAGAATTTTGCTTTGACTTTTATTTGACATTTAATTAAAAGTGAACATTAAATAAGTACACAAGTACATAAAGATATATATATCTATATACATTTAATACTTAATATACTGTTTTAATAATTTTAAAATCATTTAATATTAAATTCAAAATTCAATTAAAATAACTTTAATTAAACAAAAAAAAAAAAAAAAAAAAATTTGTGCTGTGCAAATCGGGATTCCCGCGACGTGCAATCCAACGCAACAACAACACCACACACCACCATTTTATTGTAGGCACACAGAGTAAGTCCTCATTTTTAAAGTATTTTTTTAGTCTTTTTTTATTATATTTGATAAACAAAAGTGCAATATGTCGTTTGGGGAGCTTCAAAATGAAGTTTTGTCGCAAATAGAACGCGGTTTTTCGAATTTTAAAAAGACAGGCCAAGCTCGTCGCACTGTCAATTATTTGAAAACTCGCCAAGAACTTTTAGAAGCAAATTTGGTCAATGCCAAAAGGTACCACGAGGAAATTGTTAGTGGGGGAAAGCTTGAAGAGACGTTAAGAAAGAAAGATCTGATGGCTGTATTTGATCAGATTCGGGATACATATCTGGATTATCGGAGTGAATTGATGGATGCCCTCGACAAAATTGCTCCACCTCCGCCGTCTTCGCCCACTCTTCCTGCAAATCATCCTCCGATTCCTGTTATGACACCATTTCAACAAACAAATTTTATCAAGCTCCGCCAATAAAATCTCCGACTTTCTCAGGTTCGTATACAGCATGGCGTTCCTACCACGACATTTTCATTTCTCTAGTGCATAAGAACCCAAATTTGAACGAGATTCAAAAAATGCATTTTTTGAAAGATAGTTTGACTGGGGATGCCGAACGTTTGTTGCACCATTTATACTTGAGTACGGGAAACTATCAAAAAGCATGGGATTTACTGATAGAGAGATATGACCATAAGAGGGTTTTAGTTAACTCCTACCTTAAAGTTCTCTTTGGTCAGACCACACAAACCAAAGAGTCAGAAGAAAGTCTAAAAAACTTATTAGACACAACAATTGAGGTCGTTCATGCCCTGGAAAATTTAGAATTACCAGTGGCACATTGGGACACAATACTAATTTATATTCTCTTTCAGAAATTACCCAGTAAAACCCAACAATTATGGGAAGAAAAGCTAGGCAACGAAAAAACCCTACCGACCTTTTCTGATTTCACTAGCTTCCTTAAATCCCGTTTCAGGATGTTAGAAGCAATTGTACAGCAAGGAAGTTCAGCCCCAACCTCACAATCCAAGCCAGTGATGAAACCATCCGTTTCAGCTAAAGCATTTCATGCTTACACAACAATACATTTGCCAAATTTGTAAGCAAGGACAACACTCTTTGTGGAAATGTCAACAGTTTTTAGCCATGGATTTTGCACAAAAAAAAGGCTGTTCGTCAAATTCATGTTTGTGAGAATTGCCTTGCTTACAGTCACACAACACGAAATTGCTTAAGTAATCGTACCTGTCACTTTTGTAACCAAAAACATCATTCATTATTGCACATTAATTCACAACACACACAAAACATAAATGCTCATATAAACAATTCAACACAAAATTCAACTTTCAACACACCAACACAACTGCAACAAATTACTCAGCCACGAAACGACCAGGTAGCTGTGAACCCGAACGCTCCTGCTTTCCAGCCAACAGGTAATAGCACACCAAATTGCAGTACTCGACACAACCTTTTTGCGTCACAGCTCCATGATACACAAATTTTGCTTGCAACTGCGATCGTGAGGGTACACTCTGGAGAGCGAAAATTTGCGGATCTACGAGCCCTAATTGATCCGGGTTCAGATGCTACCTTTATATCCGAACCTGCAGCAAGGCTACTCAACCTACCACGACACCACACATATGTTAATGTATCAGGGTTAGGGAAGGTCAGCAGCGGCACCAGTCAAAACTACGTTGACCTTATGTTTGCTTCCAAACATTCGATGTTTGAAGGAACAACTAAGGCGTTCATTCTCAAGTCGCTGTGTGGCCTTCTTCCGGCCCACAAAATGGTACTTCACACTTGGGAACATCTTACTAATTTACAGTTAGCTGACCCCAACTTCGGTATCCCAGCTCCAATCGATATACTCTTTGGTGCAGATGTTTATCCAGACATTGTTTTAGTAGAAATAATCCGCAATGAGCATGAAATTGCACCGATTGCACCGATTGCACAAAACACTCACTTCGGGTGGATTATTTTAGGTAAATAGAGGTAGTTCCTAAAACCATCCGCAGCTTCTTTCAAAATGCTGATCTCGACACTCAAATCCGAAAATTTTGGGAAATTGAGGAAACTCCTTTCGTGACTCAACCATCAGAAGAAGATATCACCTGCGAAAAGCATTTTTTGGAAACTACGAGACGTCTGCCAGATGGACGATATGAAGTTGGACTTCCGTTCAAAGGAGGAGTTTACCCTGAACTCGGATCCAGCTTTGAGAATGCGATGAGGCGTTTTTTATCTCTCGAATGACGGTTTGAAAAAGAGCCAGAGCTGAAGGTTAACAACAGCAAATGCATTATGGAGTATCTTAGCTTATGACCCAATTCTGAAATCATCCTTTCATTACTTCCTTCCCTATCATGCGGTGTTCAAAGAATCTAGTTCCACCACAAAACTAAGGGTAGTCTTTGACGCAGCAGCAAAAACCTATGATGGGACATCGCTAAATCAACACCTGATGATCGGTCCTAAAATGCAGAAAAATATAATCGATATAATCTTAAAATGGCGAATATATCAATTTACCATAACTGCCGACATTGAAAAGATGTTTCGCCAAATTTTTGTGCAAGAAGCTGATCGGTATTATCAGCTGATCCTTTGGAGAGAAAACCTAGATCAACCCATCAAGGTCTTCAAACTTAAAACTGTCACTTTTGGTACTGCTTGTGCACCTTACTTGGCCATACGTGTCCTTCACAAAGCCGCTGAGGATGAATCTAAAAGATATCTGAAGGGAGCGCTGGCAGTCAAAGAGGAGATTTATGTTGATGATTTCATCAGTGGAGGCGATTCCA
The DNA here is from genome assembly GCA_949320155.1 of Melangyna quadrimaculata. Classification (NCBI taxonomy): domain Eukaryota; kingdom Metazoa; phylum Arthropoda; class Insecta; order Diptera; family Syrphidae; genus Melangyna; species Melangyna quadrimaculata. The sequence goes on from OX439484.1 coordinate 114,684,410, forward strand.
TAGATGAAACTTTGATGAAACGTGAACAAACACGCAATCTGCTGACATCAGCTGGGCTCAAACTTCGCAAGTGGACGTCCAACTGCAAGGATCTTCTTCAAGACTTACCAAAAGAAGACTGTGAAATAAGTTTTGAAGTCCCATTTGAATCCACCGATCATGTCAAAACCTTAGGAATACGATGGCATCCTGAAGAAGACATATTTTCATTCCAAAACGTTCAACACGACACCGACGAAGTAACCAAGAGGAAAATGTTATCAGCAATCGCTAAACTTTTCGATCCACTTGGTTGGATTGCACCATGCGTGATCAAAGCCAAGATCATGATGCAAAACCTATGGTCCAGAGGAACTGGCTGGGATCAACCACTTCCATTAGACTTAAAAGAAGAATGGCAAGCCTTTCGGAGAGAATTGCCTATGATACAACACATTAAAATCCCAAGATGGATAAAAACACACCACACACAAAAATTAGTGGAACTGCATGGCTTCAGTGATGCATCTGAAAAGGCTTACGGTGCAGTAGTCTTCATGCGTGTACTTGACAGCACCGATAATATCCACCTGCACCTACTAATTTCAAAAACCAAGGTAGCTCCACTCAAAACGATCAGTCTACCACGACTTGAACTTTATGCAGCTGCTCTACTCGCATCTCTACTAAACTACACTAAAGCAGTGCTCTCCAATGCGAAGATGTACGCCTGGTCAGATTCGATGATTACCTTGGCGTGGATCAGAGCACAACCATCCAAATGGACAACATTTGTTAGCAACAGGGTTGCAGAAATTCAACGCCTCACAAGCTGCGATATGTAGAAACACATTCTAACGGATCACAACCCAGCTGATCAAGCATCTAGAGGCATTGCCCCTTCTATGTTAGAAGCACAAGAACTATGGTGGATTGGGCCTTCGTTTTTGCGGGAGAAGTGGCACTATGAAGTACCCGATCAGCCATCTACATTCGACTCTGAGGAAGAAAAACGAGCTGTGAAAAAGCAATGTACCTTAGTCAACTCGGATGCAGCAGATGATGACATCAACACAAGCATATTAAGATGTTCACGACTCTCAAAGGTCATCAGGGTAATTGCCTTCTGTTGCCGCTTTTGAACAAATGGCCTAGCAAAAAGAAGAAAAGTGTCACGTGTTTCAGGAGAACCAGATCCCGAAGAACTAAAATGTGCATCCTTGTTGGTGCATAAATCAGTACAAAGACTCATGTTCGCCGAAGAATTAAGTGAATACGAGAACAAAACCACAATTCCAAAATCCTTACTTTCACTAAACGTTTTCATCGATGGCGATGGTATACTACGCGTCAGTGGCCGATTACAAAACACACTGCTGTCATACAACCAGCAGCACCCGATTATTCTGAAACCAAACCACCATTTCACAGAACTTGTGATTCGAGATGCTCACAACAAAACACTTCACGGCGGAAATCAACTCACTACAGCTTATATTCGTATGTCATACTGGATCATAAGCATTAAGCAACAAGTAAAAAGATTTATTCATAAATGTCCAATATGCTTCAGACATCAAAAGAAGAATCTGCAACAGCTCATGGGAAGCCTCCCAGCACCACGAGTACGAATGGCCAGGCCATTCTACGCCAACACCGGCGTAGATTACTCCGGACCTATTGAAATAAAAGCTTGGAAAGGAAGAGGAGCTAAAACTTACAAAGGATACTTTGCCATTTTCATTTGTCTGGCTACAAAAGCTATTCACCTTGAAACCGGGTCAGATCTGACCACGCAAGCATTCTTGGCAGCCTTTCGTCGATTCACTGCACGGCGAGGCATTTGTGCTCAAATTTATAGCGACTGTGGCACAAACTTTGAAGGTGCTAACCGAGAATTAGCTCTAATGCTAGAACAAGCTAAGCATGATTGGAAGGAAATTGCAGGAATCCTAGCCAACTCAGGAACTAACTGGAACTTCATTCCACCTGCTTCTCCCCACTTTGGTGGTCTTTGGGAAGCTGGGTTGAAATCAACCAAACATCACCTAAAAAGAACCGTAAGAGACGAAAAGTTAACCTTCAAGGAGCTCTACACGCTTCTTAGCCAAATAGAAGCATGTTTGAACTCTAGGCCTCTATCGGACAACATTGATGACCTAGACGTCTTAACTCCAGGACACTTCCTTATTGGCGAATCTCTGCTCTTCGTCCCTCAAAGAAGCATACCAACGTCAGAACCTGTGAATTATCTCGACAGATGGACAAGAACTCAGTCATTCGTCGAATCTTTCTGGCGTAAATGGAACGGGGAATATCTTTCACGGTTACAGCAGCGACCTAAATGGACGAGAAAAGAAGCCGAACCCAAAATCACCAATCCACCAAATCAATGGTTACTTGCCAGAATCACCGACACACATCCTGGAGCCGATAAACTAATTCGCGTTGTAACCTTGAAACCAAAACCGGAACCATAAAACGCCCTATAACAAAAATCTGCTATCTTCCAAGCAACCAATCAACCGATGAAGAAACACTGATATAAATAAATCACCTCACAAATAAAACAAAAATAATAATAATAATAATAATTTACTACAGCACAACATAACATAATACCACACACCACATTTTAATAACAACACAATATAAAACTAAATTGAAATAAACAAAAAAAAAAATAAATAAAACACATTATAATATTTTTAATTTTTTATTTAATAAAATAAAATTAAAAAAAACACATTGTACATCGAAATGAAAATAAAAAACAAAAAAAAAAATTATAATTATAAAACAAAATAATTAAATTTATTTATTATAAAAAAAAACACATGAATTATTGTAAATATTAACAAATAATTAATATATTGCACCAAAACACAATTAAAATAATTTAAACACAACACAAACAAAAAAAAATCTATTTTAGATAGATAGATAGATAAAATTCTTTATTTTTTTCGATTCTATATTGATACAATTATAAACTTAAGAATACGGACATGGCAATCTGCCGTCTGCCGTATATGACATTTCATGAGTAAGTAAATATAAAATTAAAAAAGTAAAAAAGAAATCATGTAATTAACAATAATTTTACAAAATTATTTATACACTACGAGTATCTTGATATATAAAAAGAAAAAAAAAATATTTTTAATCAGAAATAGCAAGAATAAAAACGAAAAGTGACACTAAATTTATATTTTTAGCTAAGATTAAATCGGTATGGTTCTTAGGTTTTCATAATTTTGATGATTTGCAACATAAAAACATAAGATTTAGATAAATAATGGGAGAGCGATAATCCTGATGTTTTTGCAATTTTAATGATTTGCCACATAAAAAGTAATAAATTTAAACGATTTGGGATTTTTTGCAATTTTAATGATTTGCCACATAAAAAGTAATAAATTTAAACGATTTGGGATTTTTTGCAATTTTAATGATTTGCCACATAAAAAGTAATAATTTTAAATGATTTGTTATTTTTTGCAATTTTGATGATTTGCCATATAAAAAGTAATAATTTGAAGAAATATTTAAAGAATCAAAATTTCAAAAACTATTCCGATAATTTAAAGCGTGTTTGCAAAATTTGTATAAGTTAGACCAACCACGACCACCATTTAATATTTCATACAAGCTATTGAGTGAAATAAAACTTTCTTGGAAATACAAGCGCCGCATTTCTTGTAATAAAGGGCAAACCGCAATGAAGTGGTAAACATCTTCACATTCTCTTCTGTTGCACAAGTCACAAGTCTGCTGAAGATCAGTTCTATGTGGGATGTAGTTCAGATTAAGGATTTCTACTCTTGCTCTGAAAATAGTACTTATAGCCTCAGACGAGTACTTAACGTTGAAATAGCTATCCTCAGTTAGAATTTGATGGTTAAGGTTCCTGTAGAATAATCTGGAAGTTGACGACGAGGCTATGCTTAGGTGCTGGTCATATATCCTTTCATCGGTCTTAGCAATAATTGATGCGAATATATTTTGCCATTCGAAAACGTTCTCTTCTGTTAAGGACAGACGAAGGTCATTGGATAAGGCCAACTGATTCCATTCCCTAAAAGGATACTGATTCAGTTGCAGTTGTCTAATCAAAATTATTTTATGGAGACTGGTATTGCTTCTCCTAATCACTTTTATTAAATAGTCTGCATGAGCTTTAAGATTATTAATGTAGATGGGTGGTAAGCCAGATTCCACGTGTATAGCATAGGTTGGTGCTGAATTCGGTAATCGAAATATTCGTTTGAAGAAGAATCTTTGAACAGCTTCAAATTCTTCGAAGGGCGTAACACCAAAGGCTTGCACTCCATAGCACATGCAAGTGTTAATTGTCGCACTAAACACTTAATATTTTGTTGAATGGTCAATGTTTTGGTTAGCAAAGAACCTTTTCCACATAATATTTAGCGCCAGCTTAGCTTCAGTGCTTTTATCCTTTGCATGCTTCCCAAAGTTCAAGTTCGATGTTAACAACACTCCAAGGTACTTGAATTCACGTACTATGTCAATCGTTTCATTATTGAGACGCCAAGTTTCTTCAGGTAGCCTTACCCTTCTATTTCGACTTTCAAAAATCATAATTTTGGTTTTTTGGACATTGATGCGGAGATCCCAAGTCTTACAGTAATCATCCAGACGATTAATTTGGAGTTGGAGAGTAAAGGGGTTGTCAGCTATTAATACCAAGTCATCAGCGTAGAGAAGAACCTTGAATAGAGTTCCAGCGAACATAACACCTCCAGGAAGCATTTCAGAGATATCATCGATAAACAGCGCGAATAAAAGAGGGCTTAGAATACATCCCTGTGGGACACCTGCTGACGTATCAAACCACTCTGACAACTTGGTACCATCCCAAACTGCTGCACTAGATGACGACAAGAAATTTTTATAAAGCATCAGAAACTTCCGAGACACTCCAAGCTTATCTAGCTTATATATCAGAGCCTGTCTGTTGACGGTATCAAAAGCGGCTTTAAAATCAACAAAACATACATATAGTCTCTTATTTTGTTCAGTATATTTCTTAGCAATGCAAGTTAAGGCAAAAATGTGATCCATAGTGGAAAATCCAGAACGAAAACCCGCTTGGAATAAACTCAAACTGTTGGTTCTTTCTATCCAGTTCGAAAGTCTTCCATAAAGAATTCCCGCAAATATCTTTCTTAGAGAGTTGAGTATTGAGATTCCTCTATAGTTTTCGGGTTGCATCGCATCGCCTTTTTTCAATATTGGGAATATGAGGGCTTTTGAAAAAGTTGTAGGCACATAAGCATTGTTACAAAGAAGGTTTAAATAATTTACGATATACGTTTTGAGTTGGTCATTGCTATGTTTTAAGAATTCAACTGGGATACCATCAATGCTTGCCGCTTTGTTGTTTCTCATTCCTAAAAGAGTTGCCTCCAGTTCTCCCTAAGATATCGGAGCGTCCAATTCAGACACATAAAAGTCTTGCATTGCATAGCTGAAGGTATGAAGATGCTTATCAGCCGACAAAAGAATTTTAAAATGTGCTGCTAGAGTCTGAGCTTCAACAGCGATCTTCATACCTCGGTGCAATCCACTCAGTTCACGTACGCTGGACCAAAATTCATTGGAATTTTTGCTATGTTGTACCTGTACGGCCAGATTTTTAAGGTAATTTATTTTTTTGGTAGAGCATAATTGTTCCTTGTTGGCACCAAGATACAAATTTTTGAAGGAGATGATGTTTGTCAATCTGAATAGCTTTAAATATTTAAACGACAGTTTACGAAGCTTTACACACTCCTTGTCGAACCATTTACATTTAGGTGTGAAAGTTATGTAATTATTATTAACATCTGGTGCCGAGGCATAAATTATTCTCACAACATTTTCTTCAATTTGTTCTACGGAGCTTGTTGACTGGAGCGGAAGGAAGTTACATTGGTAATCTAGATTTGCTTTGTAACGGGAGGCTTTGCTTTGAATCCATTTTAAATCTTCAAAAAATTCTGCCAGTAGTTTACCATTTCTGTTAAGTTACATCTTTTGAACTCCTGTTGGCACCGAAATTGAGCAGGATGATTCTGATAATCACCAATCCGAGCATTGAGATCGCCAATAATAAGAGTATTTTCTAAAGACGAATTGGTCATAAAACTACACAAATTATCAAAATCATTCTGCCAATTGTTGCAGTTAAGATAAACCGGTATAATATAATAATTCAAACTATTGCTTAATATATGAATAAGAAGTTTGTTATTAATGGTCCTAAATTGAGCAAGGTGAGAAATATTAGATTTTATGGTACAAAGTATACCTCCACTCGCCCTCCCATGTACACTACTTCGTATTGCTGAGATAAAAGTTATTTTATAATCTTTGAAATATTTTAAAAAATCAATTTCATCTTTCGGTTCTAAAAAAGTTTCTATTAATATAATAACATCAAAACTAAAAATATATTTGAAAAAATCAGGTTGCAAGAGTTTGCTTTTAAGACCTGTTATGTTATAAGCTAAGATCGTTAAATTAAGTAAATTTAAATTTATAATAGTTTTTGGGCAGACGACAGTTTTGTCCTAGTGCGTAGTCGACCTAAAATGCTTCGGCAACTGAAGCCCAGATGGCGGTAACATCGACTGAGAGCCAGATGGTGATTGATGGTTTTCAACTGCGACTAACTTCGCTCTCTCGCTGCAGTCAAAATACTCCAAAGAACTGTCACCAAACATGTTGTTGACAAATGTCAACTCCGCGACTGTTTTTATGACAAGGCCTCGTGAATGTTTAAACGCAAATGTGTAATTGTTTATTTGCAACTTATCACTTTTGATACTGATTTTGGCATCCGGTTTAATTTCCAAAAGTTTGTTTTTATAGACATTTAGTGTTCGTCTCTTTTGTCGGTACATCAATGATTGCTCTCGGTAAATGCTAATGCCCTTACCCTTGAGTTGGCTCGCGATGGACAAGATTTTTTCTGCATCTTCTGCCGAGTGAAGTTCAATGAAGATCGTACCTCTTTGTAATTGTGTGTTATGGAGTACCCGAGTTTTTTTCAAGTGAATTTCTTCACCTTCTTTTAACTTGAGAAGCCCCTGGCATGTTTGTTTTGCTAAATCAACAGCATTGGTTTCTCTGTCTAGAGGAAGGTGTACCACCAGACAGTTTTCGTTAGTTTTTCGCAAAATCATTTCTAATTGAGACTCCAATACATCACACCGCTCGGTCATAACCTTTAATTTTTGGTTCAATTGTGCATTAGTTGACTTTAATTCGTTTAGTTCGGTAGACAAGAATGCAACATCAGATTTCGTGGCCAAATCGGATATAGTCTTATTTAAAATGTCTTGCAATTGAGTAATCGACATATTTCCAACTGCCATTTTGTTCGAATCATGTTTTTTTGTTATATTGTTAGATTCTGGTGAAGTGTCCGTTATCCCTCTTGGACAGTAAAGTGATATATTCGCACACAAAACGATTTTCTGGTGCAAAACAAGTTGTTTTATGTACTTTTTATAAATGTTTGTTTGATGTTTTCAAAAGAAATTTCAACTTTATTAAGAGCTTAGTTAAAATTACACTTCCACCACTGACAGTTGAAATGTCATCCCCACTATACTTCACAGGATCATTTCTGTAGTGAGTCTTCTTTTACTTTTGAAGAAAAGTACAAATGTCCAAAATCTATTTTGTAAATAGCAAAATCCCGTCGGCATTGCAAAATATCTAATTCCCATCGGATCAAATTGCCACCGGCATTTCACATTTTACAAATTGAAAATTCAACACTACACTGCACAACACTTGTTATAGATATAAAATATAAACACCACACTTGTTTACAACACTTTAATTTAAATCAAACAAATAAATTCACTGCACAACACTTGACGTTTAAACAAAATAATAATTAATTATTTTATTAAAACAAGTTAAGAAATCGCACCAATTACAATAACTTCCAATGGGAAGTTAAAGAAAAAAAAAATCAAATCCGATGACGTTATGACGTCATTAAATATTTTGGCAAAGTCGGCCATTAGCAAATAAGTTGCAATATGCAAAAGATGAACACAAAATATCACTCATACACACACACACACACACACAATTCGCCGGTAAACCGAAAAGAAACGCGAAAACGAATCGATAAATTAAAAATCCCAAGCACACGCACACACATACTATAAATAAATGAAAATTTAAAACAAAAAAAAAATGAAAATGAAAATTTAAAATAAAAAAATGAAAATATATTATGAATATAAAAAAAAATAAATAAAATAAAACACTCATCCTAAATCCACTCCGCGCTTTATGCAGAGTACAGCAGCATCAACAGCATCGCACCTGTAACATCAGCAGAGCACCAATGAACCACTATCACGTTTCTGGCTACTGTACTTTAACATACATTTAATATGCACTTGTACCTGAGTCATCACTTTCAACACAACACTCACTTCACATAATGATCATATTTATTTAATTTATTATTTGTATGATCAATGTAATTATTGGCAACCGCACTACCAATTCATACTAATAAATTATTTTTTTTAATAAAATATAATTTTAATGATTTTTTACACTACACATGTTTACACGACCGACACGAAAACCGAAAATTATTGTAAAAAAATACCGACGCCTAATTTATTGGCGTACTAAAAAACAACATTGAACGTCATCAACGAAATTTAAATTTAAATTATATTTATTACAACACTTCACACACTTTTCAACAAATCTAATAAAAAAAAAAAAAATGATGGTAGGTACCTACTCGAGAGGTACACTGATCGACGACCGTAGTGAATGAAATTCCGAAAATTTTTAACATAACTGATAATCTCGAGCGTTGATTACCACGGCGAATTCATTGGTTTACAATTTACAACTTAACACTGCAACACCAACAACAATAACCTCATTGTATGAATTTACTCAATGGGTTAACTGTTCCGAAAGCTCTTTTGAATTTTTGCGCAAAGAATACTATTAATGCATAGTCTATTGCTATTTAGTTTTGCCCTTGAATTTGTTTTTGTATGTTTTTCTTATACGAGTACTTAAGTTTTTTTTTCTCTTTGCATGCACCCAAGATTAAGAAGGCAAGCATAAATTTGGAAGTGCCGTATTCAATCAATGGTAATGAAGGCATTGACCAGGGCCGGCTCCTAAACAAAAGGGCCTTTGAACTGCGTTCACCGGGGCGGAGAATGTTCATCACTATAAAACTATTTTAAATTATAAAATTTACCAATTATTAAATTAAATTGAATTAAAATTAATTAAAGTAAATTAAATTCATGTCAAATAAATAAAATTATATTTAAACTAATTTTGATTTCGAACAAGCCATAAGAAATATCGAATTGCTCATCTTTGTTGACACTTCTTGTCAAATATTTTTTTTGATGTATTCACTAATGTAAGAAATGTAATTTAACCTTCATAAAAAGGAAAGTCTTTCTTTCGAGAACCTTGCGACACAACACTACTTACCTACACGATATTAAAATTTTAAATTGTACAAAATTAAAGTTGAGTTTTATTTATAAAAGAAAAATTGAAATCAAACCAGCGCGATACAGAAACAGATTCAGATTCATTTATTGAGACTTAAGATGTCGTTTACATTTAATCTTTTGAAAATACAAAGGCATTTTATTTCTTAAATTACATAAAAAGTTTGAGTTTTAATTTATTTACTTAGGAGGCTATAATGTATGGCTCTCGCAAGTGATAAAATGAATTTGCCAACATGGCTCTAGATTACATATGTGAGTTATGGCAGCTATGACGCGCATGGTCTTTAACAAAACTACTACTAGGATATTTACATAATATACACAATTATTTCATGGGATAGAGCGAGTACGCTCACAAAATGGACACTTTGAGGGCGAAGGCCCTTATTGAAATAAATATGTTTTTATGTTTATAATGTGTTAGGTACATTAGACAATTGTTATTTTTTTTTTTTTACTTTTTTTTTTATAGATAACTTTTCTTTTCGATTTCTTTGGAATTGAATAATATTTACTGGTTACATGTAGCAATATGGAACTTATTCTTTTTGTATTCAGCTTGAACTAACTTTATTTGTTGAGCATCACCTATTGTCTGTGATGCTATGCTTTGTATTTGTTCGTTGTTTGTCGCTGTAGCTGCAGCTTGCAGGTGGTCGAGGCATGGCCTGCCGGGGCTGCCCAAGAGCTATTGTTGCACGGTTTACATCTCTCAGCAGAGGTAACGATGTCCGGTGCAGGTGGTAGGTGTGCCAGTGGTAGGGACTGACACAGCTATCAGTACTGTTAGGCGGCTGAAGCAGTTGCTTGGTGAAACTGGATTTCACCGTGGGCTCCGTTTTGACGGGAAATGGAGGAACGATGTCAAAATATGTTTTTTTAACTGCAGTTGCTGGAGAATTCACCACGGAATACCCTGACAGAAAAGCTCCCCCTCCCGAAGAGCTTCTATCGGGGATTTCGTTAAATTATATAAAATAATTGACTTTTAGTTACTGTTTTTTATGTATAAATGTAAAAATGTAGGCGCACGGTTGTGCAAAGCACAACCGGCCACTTTGCCATCCTCTGCCAAACTCTGGATTTTTATAAATTAACTCTTAATTTGATGTTTTGAATTCAAGCTTCGAAACGAGCCGATTAACAATTAGTTATAGGCCGCGTTCGGATACGTAACCAAAGGTATCTGGATTTGTTCGTTTTGTTGTAATGCCTAAGGAAAAGCCAGCTGACGAACCAAACAGCTGATGTCGAAAAGAAATCTAAGTGCCTGTCCACATTGGATTTTTAATGCTTGGTGTTAACATGTTCGTTGTGTCCATACGATGAAGAGTAAATCCTCTCAGTTCAATCTACCCATCCCTATCTCCCACCCTTGAAATCTATCTATCTTTCAGTCACACAATAAAAAATCTATCATGTCGAATCCGAGAATATTGTTATAAAGTGGCGCATCGGTGCAATTTGGGTGGAATCTACCTATCTCTTTTTCACTCACATAAAATCTACTTCTCTCACAGGTTGCACCTAGCACTAAAAATCCAATATGGACAGGCACTAAAGCTATACCAAAAATTTTCGGATTTGTTTGGATAATACTTACAGCTGACTTCTCATATGTTACTTTTCTTGGTTTTGTTTGGTTTGGTAACGTATCCGGTTTTGGTCGTTCGAAAACATATCAGATTCTTACGTATCTCAGATACATATCTGCTTACCACCCGAGAACGTGGCCATAGATATTATCCATCGCGATTGTTGTTTTTAGAAGGCAAACTTGAGTGATTCCATTTTTTTGCTCGCGAGTGTAAATAAACTTATATTACGTATTTATTTAATATTTTAAGGACATATACATGAATACAATATTATAAATAATTTACCACGAAATTAATTTTTATTTAGAATCTGAATCATCAAAGCAAAACTAGCAAAACTACAAAATGCAAAATAAAAAAAATGGACTCAAACGTCAAATGTCAAAGTTTTGATTTGAATAAAAACAGATGACTCTGCTTTTTTTATTTTTAGTAATAATAGATGGCATTAGTTTCTATTCGAAAAACTGCTTCCGTGTGCTAATTGGCAACAGATGGCCTAAGGAACACTTCTTTTGTTTGCCAATCTGCGCCAATCTGTCGCTTTTAATCGGCGGAACCATATTTAATGCAACTTCTGTATGGGAATGCCGACCGGCTAGCGGTCCATGTCTACTAGGTCCATGCCGCGGGATGTCACCGCGAGTGAGTATGCGGATCACATGGAGAGAGTCCTCCATGGTGAAGATCTGAGACCAGGTGTTAGTCAGTTCCTTAAGAGGATGCCTCCAAGGAACTTATTGACCCGGGCAGAAAGTACTGGAGCATCATCCACTGGTCAAGGGAGAATACCTCCCGGCCAAGAGGAAGATGTGCCAAAGAGTACATCAACCACTGGCCAGGGGAGAATACCTCCCATGCAAGTGTTAGTTGAAACTAAAGCCAAAGAAGGCAGCACTGATGGGAAACCACCACCATCTTGCAGTACCTCGAAACCACCGAATAGACCACCCTACAGCCGCGGTAGAAGACCGCGTCCTCTGCCGAAGATGGGTTAAGCAGGAGGCTTGGATGAACCGTGCGGAAAAGGACTTAGCGGGGCCGGCACAAAGTGGTACTTCCGGTTCCTTGACATGGGGATGACCCCACAGGAAGCTAGGAAAAAGGTGGAAGAGAGAGAAGAAGGTTTTTTTTTTTTATTAAACTTTATTTCATTTGCAAAATACTTAAAACTATACAATGTAAAGATATATGGAAGTTAAAAATGCAGCTATTTTTAAGAATACAAATGAAATAGTTAAGTACATTCTATTGCCCGAAGTATTCTATATACTAAGTAATAATATATTAAGTTTATCGATGGGGATGCGATAAAGTAAGAATTTAAAATTGACTTAAGAAAAGAATTACAAAATTCATAGATTATGAGTAAATAAGAAAAAAAAAGTAAATAATAATAATAGAATCAAATTAATGGATTTGTTAAATTTTCAATTTCATCATTATTAGATAAAAAAAAAGCCAGTGTTTAATATTTCTCAGGAATACTGATTTAACTCGCTCACTTCTTAGAATCAAAGGTAGTTTATTAAAAATACGAGGTGCAGTAACATTATAAAAGTGTGAAAAATGTTCTTTCCTGATTGTAGGTACAAGGACAAGACTACTGGTGTTTACGCGTAAATTACGGTCTTCATAAAGTCTTGAAGAGTTATACCCCGATTTTTGAAAGAAAATTTTTAAAACCTTGTAGAAATATAAATGCCTTAATGGAAGAAGTTCAAGACTTTTAAATAACTGAAAGCTAGGAGTTAGCCGATTGGCTCTGCAAAGAATACGAACAGCATGTTTTTTTGATTAACAAAGGCTCTAATTTGTTAAAATGTGTTCCACCACAACATGATATTCCATATTGCAGCTTCGATTTCAAAAGACCGTTATAAACCAACTTTAAGACTGACAAACCACAATATTGACTGAGATGATAGATTTGTCTAACAACGTTGTTTAGAAATTGCTTTAAAAACAGAGTATGGTCCTTCCAGCTAACCATAAAGTCTAAGGTAATATCTAAATATTTAAAGCTGTCAACGCACTTAATTAAAAACAATCAGTTGCACAACACATATTTGGATCAAATGTGAGTGCATTATGGTCATGTATATATGAATTCAATAAAGGGAATCTTTTGCAGAAAGGAGAATGGTATTTTAAAGGTATTTCGTTACAAATTTTCCCCCTTATGTTGAAAATCATGAATTTAGTTTTTTCACTTATGACTAGCTTATGTTGTTTGAACCAACTACGCAGTAGTGTTAAATCATGGTTTACATCTAGATACAGGTTTAAATAACTTTGATTGCTATAGGTCAAAGCAGTGTCATCTGCAAACGCTGTAATTTTGCCCTTAAGAGGTTGCAGAAAAAGCGAATATACAAAAATCAAAAATAAAATTGGACCTAGAACGGAGCCTTGTGGAACACCTACGTTAATGAACTTTTTATCACTAAGGATATTTTTAATTTTTACTCTTTGACTACGATTAGACAAATAAGATGCAAACCACGAATGCATACAGCCTCTGAAACCTGCATTATATAATTTTCTTAGCAAAATATCATGATCCACCATGTCAAATGCTTTGGTTATGTCAATGAATAAAGTAGCTGGGATGTCAGATTCATTAAGACTCGTATAAATTTCACTGCACAACATTAACAAAGCATCCTCGGTGGATCTGCCACTTCTAAAACCAAACTGGGACCTACTGAGATAATTTGTTTTGTCTAAGAAAGACAGCATTCTAGACTTAACCCCTTTTTCAAAAACTTTGGAAAAAACTGAAACTAAAGATATAGGGCGATAATTATTTAAGTTTGAAGCATCACCTTTCTTCTGTAACGGTATAACGACAGCAGCTCTTAGTGATTCGGGGAAGATACCTTTCTGAATACTTAAATTGAAAATATAGGTTAAAACATCAGAAACAAGAAAAGATATTTTTTTTAAGTTATAACTAGAAATATTATCACACGACATAGAGTTAGAATTTTTAAGCCACCGAATAATTTTAATTATTTCTAGGGGAGAAAACAATTCCATTAAAAAAACTTTTTCTTACGTTCGGTTCATAGAAATTGTTATAATGACAAGCCGAGATGTTATTGATTGTGGTGTTCCGAATATTAGTTGTAATATTTGCGGAAAAGTTATTAAAAGCAGTGGCAACTTCAAAAGATTCAGACGTGGACTTATTGTTTATGCTGACTGTGAAATCCATATCAGATTTGGTATTGTTTAAAATTTCATTAACAATCTGCCATTCCTTTTTAGAATTGCCCATATTTTGAAAAAGCCTATTACTAAAATAAGAATCTCTTTGAGAAGGTATTTCAGCTTTTAGTTCTTCAGATAACTTAAGATAACATGTTTTCAGCCTAGAGTTGTAGGGATGGTTTTAGAGCACTTAAAAAGATAATTTTTCTTCTTATTTTTTTTTTTAATAAAGCAGAAGACATCCATTGTTTAAGATGTTTTGTTTTTTGCCGTTTTTTAATCTTCTTACTGGATGACAGTATGTGAGATTATAGTTTATCAAGAAACAACTCAAATGCAGTAGAAGGATCCTGGGCCCTATATCCATCTTCCCAAAACTCAAAAATTAAAGCTGATCTTAGAGCAGAGAAGTCAATTTTAGTTATTTCATCAATAATATACTGCTTTTCTCTGTTCACACTATGATCAAGTTGAATAGTTATTAAATGGTGATCATTTATGTTTAGGTCAAAGGTGTTCGTTTTATAACCCGTAGAATTATTTCTATGTAGTCTAATAAATATATGATCTAGACAGGAAAATGAGTCTTGAAATACACGCGTATGCTTATTCAGTAAACTTACAAGACCAAAAGAAGACATTAGAGATAAATATTTATCACTTTCGGATGAGGCAATCAGGATATCAATGTTGAAATCACCGACAAAAATTAGATTTTTGCTCTTCTCTTTTTCAAGAAAGTCAGTTAAGTCATCCAGCAAGGCATTTACTGTACAAAAATTAAATCTATAAACAGAGAAAAAACAGTAATTAAAACCAGATATTTCACACTTGACACTTATCAGGTCAGCACTATTCAAATTAAAACAATTTATTTTGATACTATGCAACAAATCATTCCTATAAAATACTCCGATCCTTCCAGCAGCATAAGAATTATTACAGGTAGCGATAAATTTAAAATTAGGTATAGAGAATCTCGAAACCTCAGCATCAAAAATCCAAATCTGAGAGAGAAAAATAAGATCCGGTAAATGATACAAAGAAGCGAGATGAGTTAAAAATGTATCAACATTTTTACGAATGCTACGGATAAATTATGATGATCAACGCAAAAGCAATTTAAATTGTCAGAAGTAGAAGAGGGAAAATTTTTATCAACTGAGTTATTGTAAGGACTTAATGAAAAATTATCTAAATTACAACTATCCGTAACTTAATTGAACATTATTTTCATACTTAGGTCCTCGGACCTATTACGTCCGTGATCTTTCCCTTACGGGACATAGGGCCTCCACTACACCTACGCGCCATCGTGTACGATTTCTTGAAATATATTTCAGCTCTCTCCAACTTTTCCCCAGTCGTGCCGATTCCTGTTCGACCGTTCTTCGCCATGTACTTCTAGGCCGGCCCACTTGTCTTCCCTCCTGTGTGAGCGGGTTCCACTGCATTGCTTGAGATGCAATGCACCGATCGCCTTTTCGAAGCGTATGGCCAATCCACTGCCACTTTCTTCTTCGTATAATGGAGTCTATGGGCTCCTGACCCGTTCTCGCATGAAGTTCGGCATTGGAGATACGGTTGGGCCAGAAAATCCTCAAGATGTTTCGTAGACATCTATTAACGAAGGTTTGCAGCTTTCTAGTGACAATTTCAGTGACTTTCCAAGTGTTGCAGCCGTAAAGCAGAACGGATTCAACATTGGAGCGGAACAGTCGTAGCTTGGTCTTTAAGCTAAAAGAGTTGTTTCTCCATATTTTGGACAGCATTCCGAACGCAGCCTTTGCTTTTCTGATTCGGCTGTTTACGTCCAGTTCAGTTCCGCCACCCGTAGAGACAATACTCCCAAGATTTTGGAAATCCTCTACCGGTTGTCCAGAAATATTTACTTCGATTGATGAGGAAGTTCCAAGGCTGATCCTTTTAGTTTTTGCCGAGTTGATCTTAAGCCCTACGATTTCTGCTTCTCTCTCCACCCTTGTTGTCATTTGATGGAGATCCATCATCCTATGAGAGAGTAAGCATACGTCGTCCGCGTAGTCCAGATGTTTGAGGTGAGATTGCAGAGTCCACTGAATTCCTCCATTTCCATTTGACAAAGCTGCGTGCAGTACGTCACTTATCACCAACAGGAACAGTATTGGTGACAGTATACAGCCTTGCCTAACTCCACTTTGGATTTCAAACTCCTCTGACAGCCTACCTTTGTGCAAAACGTGACACCTGGATCCATCATATGTAGCCTTGATAATAGCAATCAATTTATCTGGGATGCCCCTCCTGTGCAAAGCAAGCCAAATAAATTCTCTATTGACACTGTCGAACGCCTTTTCAAAATCAATGAACAGCAGGTGAAGTGGTGATCGATATTCAACGCACTGTTCGATGATGATCCGCAAGGTGTTGATGTGATCCACACAGGAAGTTCCAGTGCGGAAACCTGCTTGTTCGGCGTCGAGTGTGTCTTCGAGGTGGTCTTTAATTCGGTCCAATATTATCCTTGCTATTATCTTGGCTACTGCAGGTTGAACGCATATTCCTCTCCAGTTTTCGCACTGTGTGAGATCTCCTTTCTTTGGGAGCTTGACAATCATTCCTTTTTTCCACTCTTCGGGAAAGCTCTCTGTTTCCCAAGCTCTCTTAATAAGTGGGTGCAGTAGCTCGCTCGATGTCGTTGGGGCTGCTCCTAAGAGCTCTGCAGGAATACCGTCAAGTCCAACCGCTTTGTTGTTCTTCAGTGCTTTGATGGCGGTGATAATTTCTTCTTTACTGGGGGATACGGTGCGTATTCGGGAAATTGTTACTTCGGGTAGCTCAGTGGGAATAGGGTTCACTTCACTTGCGAAAACGCGGTTTTAAACCGCAGAAAAGTGTTCCCTCCACCTTATGAGCTGGTCCTCATCCGAAATTAGCAGGGATCCGTTTGTGTCTTTAACCAGGTGTTGTTAAGAGCTCTGGACACCAGTGAGCTCTTTGGTAATTCTGTAGACGGTCCTACTGTCACACCTACTAGCGGCTTCTTCTGCTTCTGTAGCCAGTGCGTTGATGTAGTTACGCTTATCACGTCGCACACTACGGTGAATTTCCCTCATCTTCATGCGGTACGTAGACTCAAGCTCGTTTCTCCCTGCTGCTGGGGTAGCTGCGATGCGAGCTTTAAGGTGTTTCCTTTCTTCGATCCTTGCCCAAGTTTCGTCGGAAAGCCAAGCACTATTTCTTCCTTGCGCCCGGCCGACTATACTTTCAGCACCGGATATGAACACATTTTTCACAGCACACCAATGATTTTCGATGGATGTGGTTTCCGTGCTGCTGATTGCGTTCAATCCTTGTGAAAGGTGGTCCCCTAGTTGTTGGCGCACTGCAGGATCCTTTAGTCTATCTGTATTAAACTTGGGCATTCGAGTGTTTCCTTGGGATCTCCGAACTGCAGCTGTACGCAATCTTACGGTAGCAACCATCAGATGGTGGTCCCGGGCCATTCCCATGTCAGCACCTCTTCTGTTACGGACGTCCTGGAGACTGCTTCTAAAACGCCGGCTGATCGCGAAGTGGTCAATTTGGTTGGAAGTTGTTTGTCTGTCAGTCGACACCCAACTGACTTTGTGGCACGTCTTATGCTCGAACATGGTCCCTCCAATAACAAGGCCGTTGGCGTTGCAGAAATCGACAAATTGTTCGCCATTGTCGTTTCGGTTACCAACACCATGTTTTCCCATGACATGCCTTAGCCCAGTGTTGTAATTGCCAACCTTGGCATTTAAGTCTCCCATCACCATAACTATATCACCTCGTGGAACGCTATCATAAGCAGCACTCAGCCGGTTATAAAAGGCCTCCTTTTCCTTGTCAGAAGAGAGCAAAGTTGGGGCGTAACACTGTATGATGGTGACGCGACATACTCTAGTCCAGAACCTGGCTTTCAGGATCCTGTCACCTAAAGGCTCCCAGGAAATTAGGCTTTTGAGAGCTGTTTTGGAAAGCAGCAATCCAACGCCAGATTCCCGAGCGCTTCCAGGTGTTTTTTCGGAATAGAATAGTACAGTGTTACGGGTTGGTGACTTGAACTTCCCCGAACCCAGCCATCTAACTTCACTTATCCCTAAGATGTCCATCCTATACCGGCATTCTGAGGACCTTCTTTTCCATTGTCAAGAAGCGTCTTCACATTCCAGAAACCAATCTTTGTCCGGGTACAATAGCCAAAAGTCGTCAACGAGTTATCATTAATTATCCGAGGCGTAGTGTTGGATTCGGTAGCGGGTTGATTTCAGTTACGGAGAATGCTAACCTCCGTAACCTATCCTAGAAAGCTAGGCCTTTTCGCACTTGTAATTTTGGCCTATTTATGTATATTGGGATACATAAATAGTTGCCCGGGGACCACCACGAGGAGGTAAAACAAGCACTTCATCGTGACTGATTGTTGCGCTACTGGCCCAGACCAAGTTCTGAGCAATCAATAGTTTCCCGATCAGGCACGATGCAGGTCGCCCATTACATTATTTTCATGCTTAGCTAAATCCTTAAAACTAACCACTTTGATTACGTTGTCCCCTTCTTTTATTCTAATTAGTACAGAAGAATTTCTTATCCAGACAAACTGACATAAATAACATTGCTTGAGCTGCTTAGCCTTTTGCAGAAGAGATCGAGTGTTAGTAGTGAGTGAGTCATTAATAAAAATACTCATACTATTAACTCCCACATTACCGTCTGTACCATCACCGTTGTCGTTGTTAGATTCACCATAAATGCTCGCAGAAAGTTTTATTTTATCACAGCGCATCTTTGTCATGATTGACATCTTCGATGAAAGAGAAGAAAATCGAACGCTTACAATACGACTAACTGAGTTGTTATTTTTGTGTTTTGCTTTCGAGTTTACTGTTTTCTTAACGTTACAAGACTCAATCTCATCAGGTACAATTGGAACCCCAACACCAGCAGTAAACAGCTTCATCACCTTCTCTAGAGTATTCTCATTATTAGCATACCAATAATAACAATAATATCAACATCACATTGCTTCTCTTTTTGTTCTAGTAAATTTAGCTTTACTTCCAAGACATTAACTTTTTTTTGGAGAAATTCATTGTTTTTCTCTAGAATTTGAATTTTTAAGAGAGCTTCGGAATTGAGTAGTTGTACGTTCATAATCTCCGCATACAGTGTCTCCATAGTAATCACTTCCTTGTCCAACTTGGTTGAAGAATGTTCATCAAGGCAGGGACCGAAGCAAAAGAAGAACGCCCGGCGTCGCACAGTGGGGCAGAACCACGAAAAATTGGCAATAAATCAACCAACAGGGCTAGGAAGCTGAAATTTGGCACAAATTCTACTTATGCCAATGTAAATGTATAGTCAAAGTTTCTGATGGCTATGCCCATTTTTAGGGTTACCACCCATACAAAAAATATTTCAGATTTCGAAATTTACATAAACGGCTCCAAAATGTTAATAAGATTTATTGTATTATAAGTAATTATTATTCTAGGTGTTTTCTAATTAATTGTAATGCAATTTCTTCTATAAAAATTAAAAAAAAAGGTTGCCACTTTTGAGATTTTTTTATTTTTGGTTTGTATTATTATTGTTACTAACTTCTTAATTCTTAAACACATTTATAATTACAAATATACAATTCTTATAGATTGAACTTAGATTTCTTCATCACTTTTCAACATTTCATCTTCATTTGGTAAGGGAGATATTAATAATTCAACGGCTTCCTGAGGCAGATGTTGTAGTTTTTTTTAGGGAGCTTTTGCATACTTGTCAAAACTGGATTTGATGATAGTAAAAAAATTAAATATGTCTGCATTAGTGTTTTCTCTGCTATTTTTCCTTGAATGATGCTCCCTATATTTTTTAAAATCTTTATTCCGGGCTTCTTGTGCTTCTTCACTGTGTTGCCCAATAGGTAATGAAGCATATGAAATTATCTCGTTCCCATGAATTAAATATTTATGGACGGTAGGCGGCATACAGTACCAGGGATATTATGAAACAAAATATTTTGCTGTTTCATGGGAAAAATTTCTAAATTTCAAAGAATTAACTTCATGGCCACATGAAACAACTATCATTATGGTTTGTATTTTTTTAATTAAAAGTAAATCAATTTGAGTAATTTCAGCTGAAATTTCAGCGTTTTCGAAAAATCTTCTGGCCGTATTTCCATCATTGGAATTTTCGAATCCAGGACCCGTGTTCTGTAACTCAGGCGATAAGTTATCGCATCGTTAAAAAATGGAACGATTCGTTCCCCACTTATCGCCTCTGGAAAAAATTAGGTTTCTGTAACTCAATGCGATAACTTCGATTTTCGATTTGTTTGGGCTGGAAATTCCATTGGAAGGCGATAAGTAGAACTGTCAAATTGACATTTTGAAACAAGAAAAAAACAGAAAGTGAAATTCAAATTGTATTTTTTATTCTTGATTTTGTTAAATTATTTAAATAGTGTATTTTTATTGAAAATGTTCGCTGTTTTCATTGAAGAAGCTTACCAATGCCGCAACAAAATGCGTATAGAACGCCGCATGCTTCGAGACAGTATGAACCCCTTCGAAATGCCCGAGGAACGTTTCCGTGAGGTATTCCGGCTGAGCCGTGATGCAGCACTGATTTTGGTGGAGGAAATACGTCCATATTTGCCACAGGGACAAAGAAGAACTTTTATCTCTATCCCCCTCCGCGTTTGCTCGGCAATCCACTTTTTTGCAACGGGATCCTACCAGAGAGACATTGGCCATGATTTTTCCGTAGCAATGAGCAGATCCATGATCTCACGGTGTATAGCTGATGTGTCAAAAGTTCTCCAAAATAATTTGATGAACAAATGGATTAAGTTTCCAAGTATAGAAGACTACGAAGCCATTAAACGGAGGTAAGATTTTGATTGAATAAAAAATATTTGTTCGCTAAACTTACTAAATATACATATCTAAGGTTTTTTGAACAAACCGGCTTTCCTGGGGTGATTGGTGCAATTGACTGCACCCATGTACGGATACAAAAACCAAGCCGTGACATTGAAGCCTGCTACCTTAACCGAAAAGGTTTCCATTCGAAAAATGTACAATTGGTAAAAAACCTTTACCTAATTATCGTCTATATTCAACAAAAATTATGAACTTTCAGATATGTGATTTCGATCTAAAAATCCTCGGAGGTTTCGCAAGATATGGAGGTGCTGCCCATGACGCCTACATTTGGGAGGCTTCTCAATTAATTGTGCTGCTAGAAAGGCATTATGAAGCATGTGGACCCGGAGAGCATAATTCATGGCTCTTAGGTAATTATAGTTTCTATTTAAAACTTAAACTTTTAAGCAGCTTTTATCTTAATTTCTTTAAAGGAGATTCGGGATACCCTCTACGTCCTTGGCTAATGACGCCATACCGTGCTACATCAAATACAGTCGATAAATGTTTCAACACTATACATGCGCGCACAAGGAATGGTGTAAAAAGATTAAACGGTGTTCTGAAGTCCGTGTTTCGGTGCCTTCGAGTTGGGCTATTTTATTCCCCAGATTCAGCAGGGAAAATAATAAACGCATGCTGTGTTCTTCACAACTTTAGAAAAAGACACGGACTTTTAGATGATATAATCGATCCAGTCCAAGAAAATGAAGAGATTCCTTACCCGGATACGGAACAATCAACAAGTTATCTTCGGGTGGCAACCACCAAACGTGACCGGCTTAGGTCAACAATTTGCCAATAAAGAATATAATCAAAATAATTTGGGACTTTATTTTATTGGAACGGTTTTCCTTAAGCTTTATTGATATTTGTGGTTCATGATTGAAGTGTTTCTATTTCGCTCGAAATTTTTGAGTTACATACAAACTACCATCGTTTCAAAAATATGTTCTTCATTTGGGTGGTTGAAACTGCTTTGAGTTCTAATTTATGTCACCTAAGTGTTCCTTACAACCTCTTCCAATTTAAGGAATTTTAAAAAATAATTCCCATGTAAAAGTATTTTCAACATTTTTAATTTTCAAAAAAAAATGTTGAAACATTTTTTATATGGAAATTTTTTGAGATAATTTTTTGAATTAAAAATGCTTTCCGGAACTAGTTAGAAGACACAAATTAGAACTCAGAGCAGTTTCAATCATCCCAATGGAGCACGTAGTTTTGAAATGACAGTGGTTTGTGTGTACCACTTACAAGAATTTCGTATGAAATTAGAGAGAAATTCTTGTAAGTGATACATACAAACTACTGTCATTTCAAAACTACGTGCTCCATTGAGATGATTGAAACTGCTCTGAGTTCTAATTTGTGTCTTCTAACTAGTTCCGGAAAGCATTTTTAATTCAAAAAATTATCTCAAAAAATTTCCATATAAAAAATGTTTCAACATTTTTTTTTGAAAATTAAAAATGTTGAAAATACTTTTACATGGGAATTACTTTTTAAAATTCCTTAAATTGAAAATGGGTGTAAGGAACACTTAGGTGACATAAATTAGAACTCAGAGCAGTTTCAATTATCCCAATGAAGCACGTAGTTTTGAAATGACAGTGGTTTGTATGTAACACTTACAAGAATTTCGAGAGAAAATCATACGAAATTCTTGTAAGTGATACATAAAAACCACTGTCATCTCAAAACTACGTGCTTCATTGGGATGATTGAAACCATTCTGAGTTCTAATTTATGTTTTCTAATGCCAGAATTAAAATTAAATTAATTATTAATTAATTAAAATTAAAAATGGTTTAATTCAAAAAATTATTTAAAAAAAATTCCACCTAAAAAACGTGTCAACATTTTTCTTTGGAAAAAAATAAAGAAAATACTTTTACATCGGAATTTTTTGAGACATTCCTTGAATTGAAAATTGTTGTAAAAAACACTTAGGTGACATAAATTGAAACTCACCACTATTTCAATAATCCAAATGAAGCACGTATTTTTGAAATGAAGTGGTTTGTATGTAACACAAGAATTTAGCTCGAAATTCTTTTAAGTGTTACATGCAAACCACCGTCATTATTGGCTTGTATTTAGGAAATTGAATTAAAATAAAAATCAAACGAAAGTTTTTAATGATTACATTTTTAATTGCTTATAATCAGATATTATATATATCATAGATACAAAGTAAATATTTATTCATTTATGTACTGTTAAAGCTACATTATTGATTCATATTTTGGTGGATGTTTCTTATGATAGTTCAGTTACATTTTAAGAGCTTTTTTCATCAAATTCACGAAAAAGAAAAAAAGAATTTAAAGATTTTTCTTTTTTGCCGTAATAACCTTATTGGTTACAATATTTTTTGGATAAATGACGCAGTGAGGACCAAAAACACTTGAATTGAGTGAGGTTTTCTCTCATAGTTTAGCATTATCACAATCAGCGATGTCTTGTTTGTGTTAAATTGACTACAGCCGTTGGGAAGCTAAGTGAAAAGTTATTGTTGTCTTTGAAGAGTTCTGTCCATACTGAAGGAAGCTGGAAATATATTTCATATATTATCTTAGGTTTCTTAGCAAAAGTTAAAAATGTACCTTTCGATTCATAGCAAAGTAACAAAGAGTAGTATTAACTCGAACGCCAATAGTATCCTTGGGAGCTTCAATAGCAAAACAGCTTATTAAATCAAGGTGTTAAGGTTCCATTAGCCGTCGTCTTGCACATCCAAGAATAAATTAATGTAAATTTGAAAGTTTCGCAACAATTGTTACTCTTTTCTTATGAACCGATTTCATTTAAGAGTATTTAACGTAATCAGCGTCTTCTTCATCGTCAATAAGCTACAATAAAATAAAGTTTAAATTTAGTTTAAAAGGCCTTTTTTTGTAAAATAATTTAATTTCTTACCATTTTTCTCTATATTTATGTTTACTGGCCATCTCTTAGGTCAGCGATAAGATTTGACGTTTAAAATGATAAACTTATCGACCTTCAGAGATACAGAAAGCCATTTTATCGCATTTTTCCAGTATTTCTATTCCGTTTGTTCCAGTCGATAAAATTATCGCCTGTCAAAGTTATAGAAACCCGATGATGCGATAAAATGAGTTTTGTTTCAATTCTCACCGTTTCTCGACAAGTTTTATCGCTTCGCAAGTTACAGAACATGGGTCCAGGCTTTGGTTTGTCCTTTTGTTTCATTAACTATTTTTTTTATGTTCTTCTCCTCTAATTTGCCATTTTTGTATTTCTAATTTGTATGAGAGATGAAGAAGACATTCAAAAAACCGGATCCATCCATGTAACACGGATACACCAAATTGTAAATGCTCCGTTTTTACTGGCCTTCGTATCATTTCTTCTACATGATTAAATTCTTTTTGTTTGGCATTACAAATATAACATTTTTGGGAAGATGTGTTTCCCGAAATGGCATTACACACTTTTCCGTCAACCATGGTGAAGATCAAATTGTGTTGAATCGAAATTGTGTTGCCACTTTCCCTTACAATACTAGGTTGAAGGTCGGTAATTTCTTCGTCTACTCTTACCTTTTCAGCTACAGATACTGATGAATTTTCTCTTAAAAATTCAATCTTTAAAGGCCTGCAATACCTGGTTGAGCTTGGACGAGGATTTTGCCATATTATTTTTGCACCAGATACTAAGCGAAGTGGAACTAGGCAAGTAAGAAAAACAGCGGAATCATCTGCGTTCAATCCATGAAAGGCTTGCTTATTTGAGCTGTTCCCAGAACTATCATCAAAGCCCCATTTAGAGAACAGGCACACATTTTGCAACTCTTCGGTACTTAGTGTTTCAATCACGTCTTTTTGGACAGTTATCAAACGCTTAACTGTTAGGTTTAGCAAACTTTGCATATCTGTACTCACAGAAGTCTCCGAAACACTCATAAATTCGGGATTGGGATAGCAGTTTTTTTTGCACTCCTGAACTATTTTGTAAGAAGGAAATACTTTAGGAGCTTTTGATCTTATGATATCATATTGGAAGCGAGATAAGTCTGCTTCAATAATTAAAGCTAAGGCTTCTTCACCAGTCATTTAAGTAGGTTCAATGGACTCTCTTAAAGCTTTCCTACACGTTTTAACTTTTCCAGGACTGGTGGTTATATCGTGAATTAGTTTCGCAACTCCCGACTGCCCAGATGCTCGCAAACTCATTTCGGTCGCGATCCTTCTTCAAAAGACACAGACGGACGACCACGTTTATATTTTAAGGGACATTTATATGTGAAGAGAATGGCAGTGTTAAGCCAAATTCTATTGGTTTCTAAAAATCTTGGCTCTACTCGACTAGACTTTTCCCAACGCGTTTTAAATTGCCATTTGAATTTGTAAATTTTTATGTTTATAGCGTTTTCAAAGGTACCAGAGCATTGAGTCCGCCTAACAACTTCTTCCTTTAAAAACTTTATCTGGCTATCCAATCCTTGGCAACCTGACGTCCTCATTATATTGTAAAGGTCTTGCCTCGTTACCGATAACGTTTTGGATGTTGTTCGGCCTAAGAAGTTTCAAAAATATTATAACTCTGGCCAAAAATATGTATTTTCAGAACATGACGTCAACAACAAAAACGAACGCTACACACGGGGAGCAAAATGTAGCAAGAAAATTTAACATATTCTGAAAGAAGACAAACTACAGAACAAAATAACGTATAGACCACATTGGGATTCCACGGGAAACACAACTTTTCGCATAAAGATATAAAAAAAATGCAAACAAAATACACATTTTTTCCTTTTTTTTTTTTTTTTCATTTTAACTACAAATTAAAACAACAAGAACATATTTTTCTTAAAAAGTTAACATATAAAAACGCACCTGAGCTTACTGATTCCATTGCAATAAGATTTAATTTGATACACGTTATAAATAAAAAAAAATACACAATTTTCTAAAACAACGCAAAGCGGTAAAAAGAGGTCTGCACTCGACGCAAAACTTGAACTTACTCTTCAACTGTGACGATCTCCACTAGATCACGTGATGCAAATAAACTTTTTATGTCTCATTTCTAATTCTCTGTTATATCTCGGAGAGAAATAGAACGGTTATTTAAAATAAAGCTCAACTTCATAATTTGATTAAATGCCAGCTTTTTTGGATTTTGCCCCATTGTGCGTCGGTGACGGAGCCAGGGGAGTTAGTGAGAGCATGATCATGCATACGTAAGCCAACACAATTAGCACATTTGTAGCCTTGCTTACTTTTTTATAGAGTTCAATATCTTTTTTAACTAACTTGGCGCACTCTGCATGAAAGCATTCACCACAAGTGGAACACTGAATTTGTAGATAAGATCTATCGATTTTGGTTTCACAGAACTTGCACTTCATTATTAAATTGCAGAGTATATTTATTATTAAAATGAAAAATGAATTTATTTTATGATTGATTTGGAAGAGCTTTCTCTCAGCGCATGTGTCCCCATCAACAATTGCTGAGTAACTGAAAAATAAAAAGTAACCCAAAAATAAGCCCTCTCAAAGCCAAGAACAGGGTAAGAGGGAAAGTCACCACATTACTCCTCCCCAAAGGCAAGAGGCAAAAAGACCCAAGGCAGCGGCAACAACAGCAGCGGGTTTAAGTACCGCATACGCAAAAGCCAACGAAAGAAAGCTAATTTCTTATGCGAATGCAGCAAAAAGCGTTCGCATTGCTGTCCTGCCGAAAGAATACCCTCACGTCACTCTAGGTACCGACGAATAAACGAAACTAGAGGACGCCATAATTGAGGAAGTCTCCAAAGGATGGGAAACTAAGCTCAATTTTAATGGCCTTCACTTCAGACCAAGTCTGCTGGTGGTTGACTGCGCTGGTCAACAGACGGCAGTTTGGTTGATGGGGAGGGCTCCAAAACTGAGCACTTGGAAGGGCGTGGAATTGGTGACATGCTTGAGAGACGACATCTCCAAGATGCACACAATCACATTGTTCCCTTCAAGAAGTAGGACACAAAATCCCTTGCTCTGATCCAGGCCCAGAACGAAGGACTGAATGTTTTTTTTTTGGCTTGGGGGATCTTGAAGAGCAAGGTCGAAGGCAAGGGTCAGTTGTTAGTGGTCAACGTTGATGCCCGATCAGTTGAAGCGATAATGAAGGCTGACCACGAACTTCATTACAAATTCGGGATGATCCAAGTATGTGGTCTAAGAAAGCATTCTGTGCCAGCGTCTTTCTTCGAACCAAGTCAAGACCAAAAAGAATCACCGAGCACCATCGTAACTCCGCCAAACAACAACCAAGATGTCCCTTCGAAGACCAAAGGTCCAATGGATGGAGACTTAGAGGGCATGGACCTCTCTCCTATCCGTGAGGACATAGAACTGCTTCCGACAGAAGAGGAGGAAGACCATCTGCTTGCAGATGATGGGGCATTGACACCCGACTCCTAAATACTAAAAATGAATAGACGCGGGACCAGCACCAGGCTAGCTTAAGTAAATTTACACCACGCTAAGGCGACATCAGCCCTCATAACAAGGAAATTTACGGCTGACAACCTTGGGCTAGTGCTGATCCAAAAACTCTGGATTTACAGGGGTCAAGTAAGAGGCCTAACATGTAAGAACTCTTAATTATTATGGGATACGAGACAAGACTCGCCCCGAGCATGCATAATAGTAAGAAATAATATTCATTTTATGTGTATTTCAGAACTTTTGACGAAGGATCTGTTGCAATACAGACCCAAATCTACATTGAGGGAAGTCCCCGTACATTGGTGATAGCAGCAGCCTACTTTGCAGGTGATGAGGCCAACATACCACCGACCGATGTACAGGAGCTTGTAGGCTACTGCTGCAAGAAACGACTCCAGTTGATGGTGGGATGCGAAGCAAACGCCCACCACACAACATGCAGGAGTACTGATATAAATCAGAGGGGTAAAAGTCGGGTGGCACAACGGCTCATGAAGAACCAGGGCCTAGTGACTAACAACTCGCAACCATTCCTGTGTGCGCCTTTCGACAGGAATGGAAGAGCCCTACAATTTTGTGCCGAATCCGAACGGCTAGACGAGTAGCACTTATTCGTGACAAGTGATACTCTTGGAGGATTTGTCAATTCCTCGCAAGAGGCAGTAGCCCTGAAAAAAACTTTTTAGTTTTTAGGTGGACGAGGCTGGGAAGCGAACCCAGACCTCCAGCGTGACAGTTGAACGCACTAACCATTACGCTACGGGCTACTACTAAATCAGAGGGGTGAGTACCTTTTAGACTTTATTATCGAGAAAAATCTAGATATATTTAACGTAGGGAATACGCCTACGTTTGTAAATAGAAATAGAAAAGAAGTTTTAGACTTAACGTTCGGAACTCCGAACATAGGTTGCTTACTAAGGGATTGGAGAGTCTCCAACGAACCCTCATTGTCTGACCACAGAATAAAAGTGTTTAGCTAAGAGGGCCTTCTCACAAAGAATACCTCTTGAAGGAACACGAAGAAAACAAACTGGAACCTTTATAAAAACGTTCTTAAAACAAACCTTATACATATAGGTCCAGCAGAAACGACAAAAAGCCACCTTGAACTAGAGCATATTGTGAACGAATTTAAACCACAAAAAAAAAAATTGAACCACGTAGAAAGCAAGTTGATCCAAGGTAAGAAAACTCTTCAATGAGGCAAAAAGAACTAGGGAGTGGAATAATTACACTACTGAGTTAACTTAATATAACAGGGAAATAAGGAAAGCCAAAAGAAATAGCTTTGTGGTTTTCTGTGACGGAATTACCTCTACCCCTACTGCAGCAAGGCTGCACAAAGCCCTACAAAAGAGAAGGCACTGACTTCTCTAGGACTTCGGAAGCCTGATGGCAGCCTTACGGAAGATGAGGAGCAAAGGTCCACTTTGCTACTAAATACTCATTTTCCGGGTAGTTTTCCAATGGCTGGAAGTACAATAGAGAGAATACTTCTCAAACCAAACCAGGAAGACTGGAAGATAGCTTCAACTATCTGAACAGGACAAAGGATTGAATGGGCAATCAGTACCTTTCAACCTTTTAAGTCATCGGGTGTAGACGGTATTTTTCCAGCCCTTTTACAAGAATGGGAGGAGGAATTAATGCCTTAACTTATTAGCATACTTCGAAGTAGCATTGTACTTGGGCAGATACCAAGTCTATGGAGAAGAGCTAAAGTCGTATTTATTCCCAAAATTGGGAAAAAAGATACAACGCATCCAAAGTCATTCAGGCCGATAAGTTTAACATCTTTTTTACTGAAGACTTTGGAGTAGGTAATTGATAACT
Organism: Melangyna quadrimaculata; assembly: GCA_949320155.1. NCBI lineage: Eukaryota > Metazoa > Arthropoda > Insecta > Diptera > Syrphidae > Melangyna > Melangyna quadrimaculata. The sequence continues at coordinate 114,713,973 of OX439484.1, forward strand.
TCATAAGATCAGAATTACTTATAAAAATGCCTCTAAACCATCGCCAGCATGCATATAAGGTGGACAGATCTATCGAGACAGCCCTTTATGAACTCACAAATACTGTGCAAATAGACCTAAATGCCAAAGAAACGGCCTTATGTGTCTTCTTAGACATTGAAGGTGCCTTTGACAACACCTCGCATGAGTCTGTCAACAAAGCACTCGTAAGGAAATGCGTTCCCATCACTATAACCAAATGAATAGGTGAGATGCTAGGCACAAGAACGGCGGAAGCACACGCTGCACAAAATATTCAGAAAATCATTACAACAAGAGGATGTCCGCAGGGAGGGGTACTGTCACCCTTGCTGTGGAGTCTTGTATTGGATGATTTACTTGAAAGTCTCACTTCTTAAGGCATACGCTGCATTGGCTTCGCTTATGACATCGTTATAACAGCCTTAGGAAAGTTTGAAGAAACCCTCTGTGATATAATCCAAAGAGGACTGACAATTACTAGGAAATGGTGTCTATCGGTAGGACTAAACATAAACCCTACGAAGACAACAATCATACCATTTACTAAGAAAAGACTTCTGCCACGAATGAAAACTATTGGGTTAGCTGGTGAAGTAATTGATATCCAGAAGGAGGTAAAATATCTAGGAATTACACTAGATAGCAAACTCCTATGGAACAAACATGTCGAAATAACTGTCGGGAAAGCCACAAAACCCTAATAATATGCAAGAGGCTTGCAGGAAAATCATGGGGTTGCAAACCAAACATCATTAGGTGGATGTACACCATGATGGTAAGGCCCATCATTACCTATGGTGCGGTTGCATGGCACAAAAGAACCGAATTAGCAACAACTAGTAAAGCACCAGACAAAATTCAAAGGCTCGCATGCATATGCATCACTGGAGCAATGAGAACTTTCCCCACTGCAGCAATGGAGGTTATCCTTCACCTAACCCCACTTTATGTGGTGGTAGAAAGCTTAGCAAAAAGGGAGCCATCCTAAGATTCGCCAGGGAATGTACTGGTAAGGGTAAATGTATAGGAATTAGAGAAAGGGAATCCATTTACAGGTCCTCAGTATCGAGATTACTTGAGCATGACTCAAAAGTACAACTTCGAGAAAAAATTCAGAACGGACTTAAATAGCAAGAAAGAGTGGGTAGGCGAAACAATAAACTACTCTCTCAATGCAAATGCCATCAAATGGTACACTGATGGATCGAGAAAGTCTCTAAAGGACGGGTGCATGAATTTTTGGGCCAAGAACTAAACTTTCTCTGTCGATGGGACAGTCCACTAGCATTTTCCAAGCGGAGGTAAATGCCATAGGAAAATGTGCCGAACGAAATCTCGAAAGAAACTACCGTAACCAAAACATTGCCATTATGTCGGACAGCCAACCCGCGCTCAAAGCACTGAACTCCTTTGCCATTAGTTCAAAACTAGTATGGGAGTGCGTGGATAGGTTAAATAACCTTGGCAAAAATAATAATGTCACACTTCATTGGGTACCTGGGCACGTAGGTGTCCAGGGAAATGAAGAGGCAGACTCTTTGGCAAAAATAGAAGCACCAACGCCCTTAAAGGGTGCTGAGCCCTATTGTGGATAGGAGAAAATGTGATTAAAAATAAAATCAAAACAGAATAAGAGGCCAAAAGATCCAAATTATGGACAGAACTCCCCCATCTGAGGCAAGCGAAGCTACTCCTTGGGAGCTACAACCAAGAACGCTTTGTATCCTGTGTTGAGTAAAGTTTCATAATTAGCTTTAATTATTTACGCCTTTTTGGCAATGCCTAATGCATTTCGGCTTATGGCTTAAAAATTGTCTTCTTATTTTTAAAATAAAATCATACTCCCTTGTCTTCGCTATCACGTCAAAGTAAAGGATTTTTTAATCGTGTTTTATTTAATCAATCATCACGTATTTTTATATTATCCTCAGCAATTTGGTGACCCCGACGTGATTGCCAAGATTCAGTATATAAATTAAAATCGTACTCGCTTGCCTTGGCTATCACGTCAAAGTAAAGGATTTTTTAATCGTGTTTTATTTAATCAATCATCACGAATTTTTATATTATACTCAACAATTTGGTGACCCCGACGTGATTGCCCAGATTCAGTACATAAATTAAAATCATTTTCTATAAACTTTCATTTTTCTCAATCACGTGAAAGTACCTGATCGAAAAGAGGTAAAATGTCAAAAGCTGATGAACTGCGTAACAAGAGGAGTGTGAAGCAATTGGATCGCATTAAGGATTTTACAACGACCAAGGCTGAATCATCCACACCAATAGACCTTACCCTTCGAATTCAGGCTCTGGAAGCTTTAAGGCGTTTTCAGATTTTCGAGGCACCACTAGCTCAGAAAGGTTCGGCGTCATCGCTTAGAATGCTGTTGGACACCTTTAATGTTCATATTCGAGTCCTCTCATCACTGGAACGTTCTACTCAACATTGGGATGACCTCATCGTTTAAGTCATAACCTCGAAATTGGATGCAACCACACTTACCAAATGGCAGGAAGAGGCACCTGCTGATCGGCTTGCTAGCTACAATGTGATATCAAAATACCTGAACAAACGCAGCCAGATATTGGTAGGAATGGTAAGCCAAATGCCAACAGCGAAGGTGAGTCCTAATTCTAAGGTAGACACTAGATCAAAAAACATACCAAAATCGTTTGCAATTACTAATAATATGCAGTGTGCCCTCTGCTCTAAACCTGGTCACGTGATTACAAGATGTTTTCGATTTCTTCGTATGACGCCAGTCGACCGAAAGCAGCAAATAATCTTACTCAAAATTTGTGAAAATTGCCTCAAACTCGACCATGCTATAGAAAACTGTTCTTCTACCAGTAGCTGTCGGAGTCGTGGTCAGAAGCATCACTCATTGCTACATCGCGATATTCAAACCTCTTAATTCAATCCAAATGCTACAGAATATGCTCCAAATTTAGCTTCTCGCACTCTAACCGCGCATTCCTCCTTTGTTACCACTCGCAATGAAACCACGCCAATATTATCAACAGCAATAGTCTACGCTATCGATAATCGCGGTTCTCCTGTTGCCTGCCGCGTGCTTTTGGACTCCGGTTCACAAATACACTTTGTAAATGAGCAATTCGCTCAACTCATTGGCTCAGTTCGAAGAAAAGCAAACCAGTCTTTCTCTGGTATATCATCGTTTACCAAACAAGCTTACTTCACAATCAAATCTCGTTTGACTAGTTTTTCATCAACAATCGAAGCAGTTATACTTCCTAAGATAACCGGTTTGCTTCCCTCTGAGAAAATAAACACAACTGATTTCGAAATACCATCCAGTATACGCTTAGCGGATCCAAGCTTCCAAACTCCACAAAAAATTGATTTGCTGCTGGGAGCAGAGTTATTCTTTTCTATCATTGTGGAAGGTCAAATTAGGCTAGAAAACAATACAAGAATTCTACAAAACACTCTGTTTGGTTGGGTTGTAAGCGGGAAACTCTACCAAACCCTAAAGCTCAATGTAATTTGGTTGTAGAAAATCTGTTTGAAGACAATCTTTTAGATCAACGATTCCAATCCTTTTGGGAAATCGAAAATCACATTTCGTCTGCACGCTCATTTTCTGAAGGTGAAACCTTGTGCGAAAAGCACTTTATTGAAAATGTTTGCCGCCTTGAATGTAGTAGATATCAATCAGATTGCTGTTCAAGTGTGATCCTTCAAAATTAGGGTTCTCATACAACACAGCTTTAAACCGCTTTTACTGCTTGGAAAGAAAACTCAAGAGTAACAATGAACTTCGCTTACAATACAATGAGTTTATGAACGACTACATGCAACTCAATCATAAGGAGCTAGTCGATGGCATCGATCATTCTAAGCCTCATTTTTATCTTCCCCACCACTGCATTATCAAATCGGAAGCAGTACGACGAAGTTGAGAGTCGTCTTTGATGGCTCTTCTAAATCAGATAGTGGAAAATCTCTAAATGACATGCTTATGGTTGGACCTGTCGTTCAGCGCGACTTGTTTTCTATCGCTCTTCGTTTTCGCATGTATCGCTATGTTCTCCCAAGCGACGCCGAATTTACAAAAATGTATCGGCAGGTCATGTTGGATCCACGCGATCGCAACTTTCAATTGATTTTATGGAGAAACTCTGACAAGGAACCTATAAACATCTATCGCTTGTGCACAGTCACTTATGGCACCTCATCGGCGTCATATTTTGCGACTCGTGTATTGAACCAACTCGCAAGCGACGAAAAAGAACGTTTCCCGCATGCTGCAAAGGTCATCGTATCTGATTTTTACGTGTATGACGTTTTAACAGGCTCAGATTCCATATATGAAGCAAAGATGATACAAGCGGAATTAATAGCAGCATTGAAAAATGCTAACTTCGAACTTCGTAAATGGTGTTCTATTAGAAAGCATTCCTCTGGATCAAAGAGAAACTCACTTTCAAATGCAAAGTACTAATGTCGTCAAAACATTGGGTATAATTTGGGTCCCAACTGCAGATGCATTCATGTACAAGAGCGACATTGCAAAGGAATTTGTTCAATTAACAAAAAGATCAGTGCTTTCTGACATCGCACAGTTATTTGACCCTCTTGGTCTAGTTAATCAAGTTCTTGTTCTTGCAAAGATTTTCATGAAGCAGTTGTGGCAAATAAAGCTTTCTTGGGATGAACCACTCCCTGAAGATTACACCAGAAAGTGGACAGATTTTCGTCGTGAATTTAGTCTTCTTCAACAGTTGAAAGTTCCAAGAATGGCAATATCTTCCCAAAAACTAAGAGCACAAATTCATGCATTTGCAGATAGTTCAGAACTTGCATATGGCTCCTGTATATACATTCGATTGTTTTTGGAAGATGGTAGTATTCAATGCAGGCTTTTAGCAGCAAAGTCAAAGGTTGCTCCCTTTAAGGCAACTTGCCTGCCACGTCTTGAATTATGCGCCGCTGTGATGGCAGCCCAATTTACACATCGCATTATACAGATCCTTGGTATTGATTTCGAAGATATTTTTTATTGGACTGATTCATCGATTGTACTGTCATAGCTGTCAGCAGAGTCATCTACTTGGAAAACCTTCGTTTCTAATCGCATTGCCATAATACAAGAAACGACGACCTTACAGCAATGGCGACACATTGATTCTGATTTAAATCCGGCCGACATTGTATCACGTGGAGCACGTCCATCCAAGTTCCTCCAAGCAGACATGTGGTTTTTAGGACCATCGTTCTCATCCTAATATTTCGAATCTTGATGAAAATACCATTTTGACGAAAGGTTAAAATTGTTCTTTCGGCCCAAGCAGATTGTGACCTGATCGAAATAGATCCTACATCAAATTTCAGCGCATCATTTCATATATTAATCGCTTTGTAAATAATGTTTCAGCAATAATTTTGAAGAAAAAGATATCTCTCGGTTTAGTGGAACCAGAAACGCAACCCATAGAAATTTTGACTGGTCCCTTTACTGCATATGAAATGAAAAAGGCATTGGGACAACTCATGCACGTCGTTCAGATAAGCTGTTTTTCTACCGAAATAGATTCATTGAGTAAAAATAATGAAGTTCCGAAACGAAGTAACTTACGATCACTCGCCCCCTTTTTGGATACAGATGGATTAATTAGAGTTGGTGGTAGGATAGGAGCATTCGATGCTAAACATATTGTTGCCATCCACTCACGTTTTTACGTCCTCCACCATTCGATACTTTCATTACCAACACGGTCATTTAGGTCCACAGGATCTCTTAGCTGTCGTTTGGCAGCAATTTTGGCCAATAAATGGAAAGGTTCTAACAAACCAAGTTGTTCGAAAGTGTGTATTATGCACTCGGTGTCGACCAAAACCCAATAATCAATCATCACGAATTTTTATATTATCCTCAACATCCTGAATAAGCTTAAGCAGGAATAACCTCAGAATGATAACTGGCTTCCTCACTGGTCACTGCAAACTGAAAAGACACCTAAGTATTCGTGGCCTGGTGAGCAGTGCCACATGCAGATTCTGCAACACTCATGAGTAAACCTCTGACCATATATTAGGTAAATGCGATGCACTCGTGCAACAAAGACATAGGTATCTGGGTCGGCACTAGATAGAAGAGAGCGAACTACCATCTCGGAAAGTCCTCCAAATACTTAAATTTCTCAAGGGAACAAACTTGGAGGAAAAGCTATAGAATGAGCGGTTTATCTAGCTCTAGACGGGGGCGCTATAGATCTTAAGGTCGCAGTGCACTTATACCCCCTTATATTATCCATTCATTCATTCAACCTTGAATTAGAACAGATAGTAGTTAATGAGTTTAGTGGGCAATTAATGAGGCATATGAACTCAGTTGCTCCCTTAAAACCATTAAGAAACAGAAAAATGCTCCATGGTGGAACAACAACCTATCGAAACTCAGGTCCAAGGTAAGAAAACTTTTCAATGAGGCAAAAAGAACTGGAGATTGGCTAAACTACTCTGCAGAGTTGACCAAATATAATTGGGAAATAATAAAGGCTAAAATAAATAGTATTGCATTTTCTGTGAGGGAATTTCATCCACCCCTGTAGCAGCTAGACTACATTAGGTATTAGCAAAAGAAAACTTAATAACTTCCTTAGCACTTCGGTACCCTGATGATGGCTTCACCAAAAATGAGGAGCAATGGTCTCCCCTTTTGCTAAACACTCACTTCCCAGGAAGTCTACCAATGTAGGGGATATAATCCGAGAAGACTGGAAGATAGCTTAAACTATCTGCTTAGGCAAAAGGCTTGAATTGGCGTTAAGCACCTTTCAACCCTATAAGTCAACGGGGGTGAATGGTATATTTCCAGCACTTTTACAAAAAGGTAAAGAGGAAATTATGCCTCAATTAATGAGCATACTTCGTAGTAGCATAGCACTGGGGTATATACCACGTCTATGGAGAAGGCCTAAGGTAATCTTCATTCCTAAATTGGAGAAAAAAGATACAACCCATCCAAAGTCGTTCAGGCCGATAAGTCTTACATCTTTTCTACTGAAGACTTTGGAGAAAATAATTGAAAACTTCATAAGATTAGAAGTACTAAATACAATGCCTCTCAACAATCGACAGCATGCATATAGAGCAGGCAGATCCACAGAAACTTATCTGTATGAACTCACTAACACTCTACAAATTGCTTTAAAGAATTAAGAAACTGCACTTTGTGTCTTCTTATACATTGAAGGTGCTTTCGATAACACCTCTCATGATGCAGTAAATAAAGCCCTAGTAAGAAAGTTTGTACCGATCACCATAACAAGATGGATTAGTGAAATGCTGAGAACAAGAACAGCAGTGGCACATACAGGGCAAAGCTTCCAGAAAATCACCACAACAAGAGGCTGTCCGCAGGGAGGGATACTTTCATCCTTGCTGTGGAGTCTTGTAGTAGATGAGATATTAGAAAGTCTTACTTCTCAGGGCATACGCTGTATAGGCTTTGCCGATGGCATCGTAATAACAGCCCTTTTTGGGAAGTTGGAAGAAACTCTCTGTGAAATATTACAAAGAGGACTGAGAATCACAAGTTAATGGTGTCAATCTAGAGGACTAAATTTTAACCCTACAAAATCGACTATCGTGCCATTTTCCAACAAAAAGCTTCTGCCACGAATGAAACCTATTTGTTTAGCTGATAAATTCATTGAAACAAAGAAGGAGGTAAAATACCTAGGTGTCACACTAGATGGCAAACTTCTTTGGAATTAACGCATAGAAATAACTATCGGGAAAGCCACAAAAGCCCTAATGATATGTAAGAGACTTGCAGGCACAAAAGAACCGAACTACAAAGCACTAAGAATGCTCTAGAAGCCAACTGCTCGCATGCATATGCATAACTACATCAATGAGAATTTGCCCCACAGCAGCAATATAGGTTATCCTTCACCTAACACCACTATACGTGGTCATAGATAGTACTGCTCAGGGAGCAATCATGAGATTTGCCAAGGAGGGAACTGGGAACGGATAATGCAAATGAAACGGAGATAGGCAATGCATCTCCAGGTCGACAGTAACAAAGCTTCTTGACATTCCAAGATATGCCATGATTAAAAAATATAACTTTGAAAAAAAAAAATTCAAACAGAGTTATGTATCAAGCAACAAAAACCATCAAATGGTATACTGATGGACCAAGAATGTCTGAAGGGACTGGGGGGGGTATTTTTGGGCCAAGAACCAAACTATATATACCGATGGGACAGTCCACAAGCATTTTCCAGGCGGAAGTAAACGCCATAGGTAAATGTGCAGAACGTAACCTTGAAAGAAACTACCGAAATCAGAACATTGCCATCATGTCAGACAGCCAAGCCGCGCTTAAAGCTTTCAGCTTCTATGCCATTAGCTCAAAACTGGTATGGGAATGCTTGCGGAGGTTAAATGAACTGGGCAAAAACAACAATGTCTCACTCTATAGGGTACCGGGCCACGCGGGTATCGATGGTAATGAGGAGGCAGAATAGGAGCAATAACCCCCCTAACTGGGCCAGAGCCCTATTGCGGATTAGGTGAAAATGTGATGAAAACCAAGATCAAATCAGAAGAGGAGGCAAAAAGATCCAAAATTTGGAAAGAACTCCCAAAACTGAGTCAGGTCAAATTACTACTTGGGATCTACAACCAAGAAAGCTACAAATCTCAGTAGAAACACCCTTAGAAAAATAACGGGTTTACTTACTGGACACTGCAAACTAAAAAGACAAATCAGTATTCTCGGCTTAGTGATCAGTGCAACTAGTAGATTCTGCAGCATCCAGGAGGAAACACCTGACCACATATTAGGCAATGCCACGGGCCACGCACTTGTACATCAAAGGCACAGATATCTGGGATATAACCAGATAGAGGAGAGGGACATACCCTCACTTAAAATACTCCAAATACTTAAGTTTATCAAAGAACTAAACTTGGAGGCTGAACTTTAAGTGATCAATTTCATTCAGCTCTAGAAGGGAGCACAGTATATCAAATGTCGCAGTGCATCAAACCCCGAATTGATTCATTTACAAGTTAAAAAGTATTTAAAATTTAGAAAATTTTAGTAAACAGTTAAAGAATTGGAAAAATGTTAAGTAGAATCATAATAAACCCTTAATAATAGGCTGTTTAAAATTTTGCGTCAGTATTTTTATATAACGCTCTAACATACAATTAGAAAAATTAAACACAAGCCACTTGAACATAAGAGCAAGACCGTGCGGCACAGTAAGTGGATTTGATTTCCATTCAATCAAAAAAAATCAAAATTATTATTTTAACTTGTTTTTATCAATTTTTGTTTTTGTCTATAGGTAGTGTCTGAGATAATAATGATTTGGAATTGGTTTCTATTCCTTTTCTGCCTAACTGTTTAGGTTTAAAACTTGTGGAGATATTTATACCCTTCGCCCTCCCTATCTGCACCACACAGAGAAAAAAGTACCACATAAAATAGAAGAAAAACAATAAGATTTCTCTATGGTTTTCATCCAAGAAGAAAGTCTTATTAAAACCATAGAGAAAATCTTATTAAAATCTTGATGCCCATTTTATAGGATATCCACATATTTTTAAGAAGATATCTTATTGTATTTAAATATGAGTGATTCTTAAAACAATAAGATAACTTATTGAAAAGTATGAGCCAATCTTTTGGAAACAATAAGAACCCTTATTGATAATATGTAAAAATCTCTTAGAAACAATAAGACGATCTTATTGAAAGAATGTGGAATATGCTTTGAATCAATATGAAAAACTTATAGAAAGCACGTGAGCATCTTTTAGTAACAATAAGAAGATCTTATTGGAAGAAAGTAAAAATCGCTTTGAATCAAAGAAAAGAACTTATTAAAAGCATGTAAAAATCTTTTTGAAACAATGAGAAGGTCTTATTGAAGAGGTGTGAAATTTTCTTAGAAACAATGAGACGAACGATTTTCAATTGAACGATAGTTCCGCTAAATTCATTCAAAGAAAAGACGAAATACATATCTTTTTTCAAACAATTTATTGTTTTTTTTTGTTTTAACGAAACATATATGCATACTATTTGGTAAATTAATTCAAGATTAGTTTTTAAAAAAATGAACACGTTTTCAAGTAAATAAATACAAAAGTTAGAATAAACATAACGATGAACAGAAATATAAATAAATTCTTATATAAAAAATTATCATTAAAGTTAGGGCTGGCCACGAGACGAGAAAAGTCTCGGTCTCGATCTCGTTCTCGCATGACGAGACCGAGAACAGATGAAACGAGACTGCCTTTTAAGCAACCGAGACGAGACCGAGACGAGACTTTATATTTGGACCGAAATTTACAGAGAGTCTAATAAATTAAAAAATACAATTTCAGTTATATATTTATTTTCTTCTGCACATATTCAAACGATAATCGAAAATATTTCGTTCCAATAATCAACAGTTTGTCCGGAAATCGTATTTTTCGGTGACGAGACGAGACTTAATTATACGAGGCCGACACGAGACCGAGACGAGACTGAAAATTTTCGATTTTAACGAGACCGAGGCGAGACTTACAAAAGTCTCGCAGAGTCTCGTCATGTGGCCAGCCCTAATTAAAGTAAATAAATAAAACAGTAATAATAAACATAACTATGAACCAAAATAAATAAATCGCACCCAAAAATTGCTAGGCTGTTGGCCCATAAGTTTTCCGCAACCCTTTATTTCCAGTATTTATGTAAGTAATCGGAACTGTCGAAGTTGCTAAAGAATTTATCGACGTCTTCCAACTCCATTTTTTCAAGGACGTCAATGGAGTTTACTCCATACACTTTGAGTAACGCGGACACTGAACTTTTAAGCCCCCAGGAGAAAAAAATTAGCTGGGTCTCCTCAATTTGTTCAATGTTCCATATTAAACATGGAAAATTTATTGGTTCACTGACTATTTCACTTTCACTGGCACTCAAGATTACATTTTCAATATTTTCCTCCATTTTAAATAATTTTATACACTAACTTTAATTTTTTTTTTAAATTCCGGCACGCAAACGTCTCTAGACTGGAAGAAAATAATGGGGCATATTCATAGTCGCAGATAGACCCAGGTCTAACTAAACTACAGTTTAAGATAATTTTGGCTCAATGAATACAGACCAATTTTAATTACAAATTGTTGGTTTTATATTTTTATAAGATAATTAACTTGGTATACTACACAAATAGCTTCAAATATTTTGAAATGATAAACTTAAAAAAATAGAATCAACGTCAGAAAATTCAACCAAAGCTATGTTTAACTTAGACCCAGGTCTAAAATGACTATGAATACGCCACAATATGTTTTGCAAAGCAAAGCAGCGTTTCACGTTGGTATATAAAATATATAAGTTTTTCTTTTAAAGACACAAAACTTATACGATTTTCTCATTACCTCTCATGTTCATATGTAATAATTCCTCTAAGATTTAAAAAGGAATTCTTTTTAATTTAAGAAGATTTTCTTATTAACGTAAATGGACAGACATTTTTAATAAGTTAATCTTTTTAGAACCGAAAAGAGATAAGGTTTTCTTATTGTTTATTACTCTTGCAGACGCGCCATGGAAAAACAACGCGATTTTTACATTTTTATAAGAAAATACTTATCGATTTAATAAGATTTCCTTATTAGCCTTTATACAAAATAATCAGATTGACTTCTTAAAACTGATAAGTAATAAGGTTTTCATATACTTTTATTATTAAATAAGAATTTCCATATAAAAAGAGTACTAAAAACTTTTCTGAACTTAAAAAAGATTTTCTTCATAAAATCAATAAGTTTTCTCTATGGAAATATCGTATTATTCATTACTTTTAATAAGATTTCTAAGCTAAGTAGCACAATAAGGCAATCATATTGATTTTATGTAGTCTTTTATCGCTCTGTGCACCGGAATTTATTTGTTGGCAAAGTTGTAGAGGGTATTTTTTTAGATGGAGATAACTTTTAATATCCATGAAATTGGCTTTCGTTGAAAGAATTTTGTTGTCATTATTTCGGCACGGCTGGCGCGTGCATCATGGCGTAATCTGGAGGTACAATTTGCACAGTAAAAGCAAGTTAATCAGGCTGTAAATCGGCAAAACGCGTCGAATTTTGGCTTCCAAATGTTCAAGTCAATTGTTTCTGGTTCATCGGCGGCCGCGTAGACATACCACTTTACATATCCCCCAAATAAAGTAATCTAATGGCGTCAAAACGCACGAACGCAGCAGTGCCGTGGTCAGTTAACGGGACCATTTCGTTAAATTAATCTTTGATCAAAAGAGTGCTTCACCACTGAACAAAACCTTTAAATAAAATTGTGGAACAATGGCAATGTTTCCTTCGCGATTTGCAAACGTTGCTCCAGCGGTGACGTTAGATTGAGAAGCGTTTATAATTAGGTATCTCATGAAATCTCACGGGTATATCTCAATCTTAATGCCAACAATGGCTTTTTATTTATATTCTGGGCTGTTTCAAATCGTTTGTTTCCAATTTTAATAAAACTTGGTTCCTTCAGAAAAACAACTCTACAGTTCCAATTAGTTTAAGGAATCGAACAAACCTTTTAAATGTACCACAGGTCCTTTTTATTGATTTTTACCACCAAACAAGGACAATACATTAAAATATACCACCAGTTCCTTGTGCGCACTCCATGATAAAAGTCGCCTTAGATAGTGAAAGTAATAAAATAAAAAAAAGAACTAAAATCTGAAACAATTATCTAAATAATTTTAAAAAAAAGTAGGTACCTACTTTCATAACATTGAAATACACTAATCTCTTTAAATTCAACTAATCCGTCTGGACTTTAAAACTAAAAAAACATACCTCTCTTTGTGCAAAAGTGTATATTCGTCATTGCTGAGTACATTTTTTATTGGCAAACACGAAAACCGTGGTTTTCATACTTTTATTAAACTGTTTAATCGATAAGAACGATGAAGTTTTAGAGAATGTTAAAGTGAATTTAATTCGCGTTTGAAAACATACGAGCGTTTTGAAACATCTTTGATTTTGGGTACATCCCGGACAAAATTCACGAGGAAAATAATTGTACAAACAGTAACTGGCCCAGTATGTACAAAACTATTCGGCATGGGGAGAATAGCCTGCAGTATACAATTCTTCCGCAGACTGATGATTTCCGGATTGAAGGTAAACTTACAAGTGCAAGTAGTAGCAGAAGCAATGGCAAAACAAAATCAAAGCGTTCTGCCAGAAGGCGGTCCTTTTTCGCATATCTAGGGCTTTTATTTGTGTGTGCTGTGATCATTGGGGCTATACTAATACCATTCTTGGTATCTGCAGAGTGCCTTCCCAATCCCTCTGACTGGTTTTTTAAAACAAAAGCTGCTTTCACTGGCACTGAAAACCGATTTGGTGCAACTAGTTCGTCAACGATGACTACAACTGGTAGTCCCATTACTACCACCGATGCAAGGAATAATAATAAATCAATCGAGAGTACAATTCAACCATATCTAGTGGACAGCAGTAGCACATTGCTACCACAAATATCAGACCCACAAATAGACATAGGAGGAACAGGAGATGCAGCTAGTAGCAGCATTGAGGCTAGGCCAACTGAAATTTCCGATTCACAAATAGGGAATGATTTCGTCGCTGAGGTGCGGTTTGAGGGTTTGCGAGGTCAAATGACAGCAGATGTGGCACCAACTATTGTTGTTACCACGGTGAGAAATAATGACCAACACAAAGCAGCAGTTATAGAAGGTGGAATTTCGCCCACAATAACAACCGTTATTGCATCAACAATGAGGTCACCACCAGCGTCACGCACTTTTGTTTCAAATAAAACAGGACGTGTTATGAAAGTGCCTCTTTTAAAGTCAGCCTCGAAGAAACCTATAATACCACCCGTTTTGGCCAAAACAAATTCACTTGGACGGGAGAGTGTAAAAAATTTCCTTAGAGATGAACAAAAAAAGCACAAGGAACAGCTTACGAAGGATCCGAACGAGCCAAATGACTGGATACGTTCACACTGGCCGTACATTGATCCGTCAACTTATTTTCAATGGACAGTAAGAACCCTTAGTACTTTTATTTTGGTATCTTAATAATGAGTATAAATTTTAGGGTTACAACTCCGAAGACAGTGTTATTTTACCTGCTATCTTGGGAGCTGCCTTGATCGTGGTTATAATGATAGCTGCTTTATTTTTAATTGTACGTAACAAGCGAACGATTGTAAGTTCGGTTCGAAAGCGGAATAGAAATGTAAGTGAAGTTTCAATATTCGTTTGTAATTATGTAAAATCTATGCTTAGTAAGTCCGTTTTAGGCCGAGATCACAATTAGGTTTGGGGTTAAATTGGATTTAAATGCTTTATGTAACTTTCAATTAACAGATGATATATTTTTGAAATTAATATGAATAGGAATTAGGTCGAATTCCTTACAACCATTTGAAGTCGATTTCATTAAGTGTGTGAGTGCAATTTGACAGGAATTTTGTTCCGCACCAAAACAAAAAACTGGTGCGCGCAAACCAAATATTAAAGTGTATTTTATTTTTTCGCATTATTTTGATAATTTAAAACCAAATATATTTCGTCCGATAATGGAAAACCAACAAAAACAATTGTGCGTGTATTCAAGTTAAAAAAATTACAATTCAAAATTCATCCACACACAGTAGCGATGATCTATTCTGAATATTTCACCAGGGGACGAAGAAAAATAATTTTGCAACGTGTTTTCCTTAAGATTTTATGTTATTTTAATGTGATTTTTGTTTCTTGAAGATACGCAGAATTATCTTATTTTATTTTGATCATTCACTGAAATATTAAACAATTTAGAACACTTTAACATTTGTTTTCGTTTTTAACATCGTCACAAAATTTTAATGAGAACATTTATTCCATCTTGATGCATGAGAAATGTCAAATCTTGATAGTGTGTGTGCGATTTGATGTGAAATCTAGCTAAAACCGCAAGATTTGTTTGACAGCATAAATATCGATTTTGTTTAGAAAAAATTCGATTTGTTCAGAAAAATTCGAATAGTCAAGAACAAGTCTTATATCTATATGTATTTTATATACGATTTTAAAATTTGTTAGAACAACGCATTACAAAATATCCTGAAATCATGTGTCATATACTAAGACTATACACAAGTAAATTTTGCCGTTTGATAGATATGTTATGACGCAAAAAACGAGACGACACAGAATTTAATTTGAACTGCTTTATTATGAGTTTGACTAAGAACTAACAATTACATGCCACAAGAAAGATCTTCTGATGCCCTCTTATTCGAGGATACATTTTCTTATATACTATTGAAATGCAATGCACAAACAAAACCCACACGGGGTATTAAATTCAGAGGAATTTATTGTGAGGCGATTTAGTAGCCACTTCAAAAGAAAAACAAATCGTGAACATAAATACTTGAAGAGTATTTAAATACGATACCAAGAATCTTAATGCTGATGCTGGGTTTAAAAAATCATTGTGTATATGAAGAAATGAATACAAATTTTAGCTGACAGTTAACAATTGGATTGAATATATAAATTATAGTTTCTATAATTTTGTTTATGCATAACACCTCCCTTCTTAAAAAAAATAAACAATAAATGAAAAAGATTTACTGTTTATTATCAAATTATAATTTTCTTCAACTTTAATTGTATTTAAAATTAGTGACTTTAAATACATTTGAATTTGGCCTTCTAAGTACAGTTTTGTTTTCACTATTATCATGGTAATATACTATCTTTTCTCTTTCAATTACAGGTCGTTTATTTTTTTATTGAAACAACTATGGAAAATGGTGATGCCATTTCCTTTAATAAATTTGAGAAAACAATAAATTATGCTTATAACAATTAGCATTCCAGTTACTCCAAACAAGGTGCCTTGAACGTGAGGCGGTATTTCCTTTAATTTTCTGGAAACATAGCTTTCCTGATTTTTAATTTCAATTGTTAAGTCTTATAATTAATTCAAATTATTTAGTTTTATTTTAGGCAATTTAATATCTTCTACGTTTAAATCGTTTAATTTTACATTAACACAACAGTCCATTGATGCTGGACGATATACATCTTTATTTTCAATATGTATCTCTTTCTCAAGAGTCTCAATTCGAGTTTCTAAAGTTTCGAAAGTACAATTTCTTTTCAAATTTAAAAATCCAATGTTGTTTATAAAACCTTCTTCAATAATTTTACTGTCTGAACAGTTACATTTATATTTTGTTTCATTGCTTAAGGCGAATAAATATTTGTTTTCAGAAATTTTATGGAAAATGTCCACATGATTTATAATTTGTTTAAGTTTACAATCACTATTTAGTCTATTCATAAAAACTGTAAGTTCACAATCTTTACTCAAAACACTATTTTTAAATTCTAATTAATCACATATAAAATATTTATCGATTTCCTTGAATTTCTTAAAGACATCATTACTCAAAAAATATTCTTCTTTGTTATCTTTAATTACAAAATATTTTGATTTTTGTTCAATAACATATAAATTTCCTTTTGTTTTATAGTATGGCACATAAATCATTTCATAGATTTCCGATTTTGAACTTTCAAGTAAAGGAACTACTAACCTTTCTGATTTTACGTAAGATACTAATTTTACTTCTTTCATTATAAAACTATAAGATTCTAAACTTGGTGTAAACAACATTCTATTTTCTTGGTCACTATTTTTCAACAATTCTATAAAATGTTTAGGTTCAATTATAGCTGGATGTACAACATTATCTTGCAGAAAAAGAATTGCTTCGGTTATTTGATCTATCATTAATTCAGTATGACTAATAAGAAAGTATATTTTGATTTTAAATTCAATGAAATAATCTTTTAAAATAAATAGTTTATTATCTTTATTAACTGTGTTTGAAATTTGTTCTAATGTATTTATCAGAGTGTTTGTTAGATTTCCTAGTTCAAAATATGCTCCGTTCAAAACCAAGTTTTGTTTATTTAAGCTATCTCAAACCTTAATTTCTTCTTGTTGGCTTTTATGTACGTATTCACTATTTTCTTTAGTAATTATTATTGCTTCTTCATATTGTTTAGCATCTTCACTATCTAAAGTTCCAACAAAAATTTTAACCCCGATCCAACAATATTTATTAGACCTCTTCTGTATCTTTTGTCAACCCCTAATAAATGATAAATGACTCCTAAGTCTTTTCTTAACGTAAATATTTGCATTTTTGATTTCTTAATGAATTCCACACATTCAGGAATATCTATCAAACATTCATCATTTATATTTGCTGCAAAATTATTGATTATAACAATTTGATCTGTTATTTGACGAAAGTCGATATTGGTAACTATTGAAATCTTTCCTGTTTGTTGCCTCAGTTCTCCAATGTTCTTGTAATATATTCCGTTTGATGGGAAGTCTGTAAATAAAACTTGTCAATTTGTATAGTGTTTTATTTTGCTTTTATTATATTTTATAAATTGATTGTTCCTTTTTATAACTATAGAGTCTCCTACAACTTTAAGTATTTAAAAGGGTCCAGAGAATCTTTCTCCAAACTTATCCCTTTTGTCATTCTCTACTAAAATTAAATCTTTAACTTTGAAGTGTTTAATATTTCTGCCTAAATTCTTATCATACCTCTGTTTAGATTTTAGTTTAATACTGAGTTGTGCTTCTTTTACTTGTTTTTGTATCCTACATAACTTTAATTGAAGTTCCTGTGTATAATCGGTATGTGTTTTATTATTAAAGTTTCCAAATTCACAAGGTGGATTTGGTTTCCTACCAAACAAAATTTCATAAGGTGTAAAACATGTACTACAATGTATTGTAGGTATTGTAGCAAAAAGAGGCATATTGAAATTATTTAGAGTATTCTGGTCTTGTTCTATCCTTTATCTAAGGTATTCTCCTAACCTAGCATGTGCTCTTCAGCAGATCCATTACTTTGAGGATAAGCACTACTTGTTCTCATGTGCTTTATTTTAAATAGTTTGCATAAATCTTTCATAATCTCATTAACAAATTCAACCCCATTATCTGTTAAAATAATTTTTGGGATGCCAAAATATAGTAACCAATGATCTGTAAATGCTCTGGCTATGGTTTCACTTTTCTTATCTTCTATTGGAATAAATTGTATGTATTTACTGAAATCATCTTGTATTGTTAGACTATACAATGTTTTATTTCTCTCTTTATATGGTCCTGTTAAGTCCATATCTACTTTTTCTAGAGCAAAGTTTGCAGTGGAGGTTATTTTCATAGGATTAGGATAGGATAGGGTGTCTTTCAATTTTTTGTTTTTGACACTAAACACACTTAGAAATATATTCGATAACATCTTCATTTAGTCATTTCCAATTAAATCTATCTCTTATTCTCGAAACTGTTACTCTTTGTCCACCATGACCTCCTTAAAAGCTTTCGTGGCTTTCTTTTATTATTGATTCACGTTCTTCTTGATTATTTATAATTTGAATATTATCTAAAAAATCTTCGTTTACATTATCTTCATTGGTATTTTCTTCAACTACTCCACTATTGTTATGGCTATGACTATTGCCATTAAGTTCTTTTTCTTGTTCCTCTACTACTGGATTGTCGGATATTTCCCTTTCACGTAATATGTTTCTATTCAATTTTTCCCTAACAACTCTACTAGAACACGGTTCTTCCGATCCACATTCTTTTTCGTAAATTTCCCTTAACACATTTTCGTCTTCTTCTAATTCTTCATCTGTTTAAAAGTCTTCTCCAAAGACTTACTTTACAGCTTCTTTTTGTTTTTTATTTAAATTAGTTTTGTTACCACTGTTGCGAGCTTTTGATTCTTGGTTCTCAAATATTTGGAAAACCATATTCCTGCTTAGCCAATCAGCAACCACATTATCTACACCTTTTTTATACGTAATTTTATAGTCATATTCTTCTTATTTAAGTCTCCATCTAATCCGTCTTGAGCCGGGATCTTTGACATTAAATAACCAAGTTAACGGTCGATGGTCAGTTTTAATAATGAACTTTTGTCCATAAAGATAAGGTCTAAACTGTTGCTTTGCCCACAATATTGCAAGGCATTCTTTCTCTGTTGTTCTATAATTAACTTCAGCTTTATTTAAAGTCCTACATATAAAATGAATAGGCAAATCTTTTCCCGAATACTCTTGTGACAAGACAGCACCAAGTCCAAAATTACTAGCATCAGTTGTAATAATAAACTGCTTTTCGAATTTAGGATATTGTAGCAAAGTAAATTCCGTAAGTAACCTTTTAAGTTCACTAAAACTTTAAGTGTGTTGTTCTTTCCAAATAAATTCAACGTTTTTCTTCAATAACCTGTATAAAGGTGATGCCAATTTGCTAAAATTCTTTATAAATTTTCGATAATATCCTATCATTCCCATAAAACTCTTAATTTCTTTGGGGTTTTTGGGTTCCTTTAAACTGTCGATTGCCTTAACCTTTTCTATATTAGGGAGTAAACCCTTGTTCGTAATAAAATATCCCAAATATTGGACTTCTTCTTTAAGAAACTCAGACTTATCTATCTGGATCTTGAGATTTGCTTCCTTCGCCTTTCATTATGTTCTTCTAGACTACTACCGTAAACAACGATATCATCTATGTAAACAAAACATTGTTTACCCAAGAGATCTGACAAAACAGTGTTCATCATTCTTTGGAAACATGAAGGCGCATTCTTTAGACCAAATGGCATTCGAGTATATTCGAAGTGGCCATAAGGTGTTGAAAACGCAGTTTTTTCGATACTTTCCTTACTTAAGGGTATCTGCTGAAATCCCGATTTTAGATCTTGCATCTCCAAGTTGATCTAAAATATCAGTGATATTTAGAATTGGGTAGGAATCAGAAACCGTAATATCGTTCAATTTCCTAAAATCTATTACCATCCTCCATTGAGGGTTTCCGTTAAGGTCTGATTTTTTTGGGACAACCCATAAAGGGCTGCACCAAGGGGATTGACTATGTCGTATGATTCCATCATCGAGGAGTTTTTCTAATTGTTTATTTACCTCATCATTATGTACCTTGGGGTACCTATACGTTTTAGCGTTTATTGGTATTTCATTAATCGTTAGTATGTGGTGTTCAATAACAGACGTTTCTGTTATTTTTTCATCTTCTAAGCTAAAAATATTGGCATTTTCTTTTACCAATTCACTAAGACCTTTCAATTCTAAATCACTTTTTATGTGATCGATTCTTAGCTTACTCCACAATATATTGAATCTTTTATCATTATCCTTTCCATACCAATAGTTATTCCTTTTAATATTTTTGTATTTCCTACCTAAGTAACTAGAATTCATTAACAGTAAAGGTGCACTTGAAGTTACTTTTTCTTCAATCCGTTGGTCATTTAAAGGATTATTATTATTTTCGTTCGTATTAACTAAATAGTTGTAATTCATTGACTCTAAAGGTGCGCTTGAAGTTGATTTTTCTTCAATCCGTTGGCCCTTACAGAATGGAAATTTCCATTCTATTTGTTTCCTCATTTAACAATAATTTTATTATTATGTGGTCATTATACATAACTTTAAGTTTTAAATTAATATTGAACTCTGATTCTTTTAATAAATCAATGCCCAGTATTCCATCATAATGACCGTTATAACATGAAAATGAATGTCAATTAGAAATGTATCTAAATTCTCATCGTCATATTCTAGAGTGATGTTTGCACTACCAATGCTAGATCTATTTGATCTACCAATTCCTACAAAGTTTGTTGTATCATAGAAATTGACATCCTCCTCAAACATACACTTTGTTTTAATTAAACTTATACTCGCTCCTGTATCAACTAGAAATTTATAGGTTTTATTATTATATCATAAGATATGAGGACTTTCATTGAGACTAGAAACAATAGCCTCATTTATTGTTCCTTTCGTCGAAAATGTATAATTATGTATAATTATATATAATGTATAATTATCATTTTTCTTAATATTTTCTCCTTCCTTATTACTCGATGTAGTATTTTTCCTAACATTGTACCTTTCTTTTTTATTAGCATAAGAAAATCTACTTTTATTATAATTTTCATAGTTTCCTTTGTTATTATACATATTTGATTGTATTTTGGGAGACCAACAATCCTTACTCGTATGTCCTATTTTATTGCAATTAAAATACTTAATCACGTTATGATTAATTTTAATTAAATTTTTGAACGTATAGTCCTTTTTACTGAAGGTCTGAGAGGCTCTTTTTCCTATTAACCTTGTCTCTTCCTGAATGGCTAAAGAAGATGCTTCCGATAACGTGGATGGTCTTTGGCTATTTACGAAGGTGCCAATATCTTCTTTTAGACCATTAATGAAAGCACTCAGAATGTCCTTCTCAAATATATATAGTTGTCTTCGAACAACCTATCACATTGATTATTCAAGTATATGTCTTGAATTCGGCGCCTTTGTAAAGTCTCAACTTTTTGAGTATATTGCAAGACAGTTTCCGTTCTGCTCTGCTGAAGACGCGTCATCTCCATATGCAATTGCATAGGAGAATATGTTTCCTTAAACATCTTATTTAACTCTATTTTTAATTCCACCCAAGTATCCAACTTTTTATTCATCAGAAGGGTTCCCTCATTCCCTGTTATTTTACTTTTAAATAAAGGGACAAAAGTCCCAAGCTAATATAGTTTGTATAACGTGATTTCGGAAAATCTTCTTATAAACTTATTCGCAGATCTTTTTTAAAGTAGCAGATTGTATAAAAACCTTAAGAAGCCGATACGAAGTTTTAACGAGCGATATTGGAAATTTGAATGAAAATTCAACCTGATAGATAGCTTCGGACATGGTTATATAAAAGTGAAATACAAGTCTTATAGAAGGTGAACAAAAATAAAAAAAAAAAAAGAAAGATAATTTCTTATTTTTATTTTTTATTGTGATTTTTACTGCATTTTATCTGAAATCAAGTAATTCAATTATCTATTAATTATAGTATTGGAAACAATTATAAAACATAAACTATATTTTTACCTCACTAGGGATCGAGCTCGGGAACTCCTACGTGACAGTCCATCACTCTAACCACTCAGCCATCTTAGATATAATTTGGAAGATGCAAAAACTTAATCAGCCTTTTCTTTTTTTAAAACTTTAAATTATCCTTAAATAAATCCGAGCTTTTATAAAAATTTTCACACATGAACAATATTTCTTTAACTCTCTTATACATTTCGCGTGAGAAAACAAATGTACCTAAACGATTTGTTTAGCAGTCCCCTTGCTCCATTTTCATTTCAATAGTCTTAAATTATTATCAATAGTCTTAAAATAAACTTAGTAATAATGCATATTTTTGATAATTTCAATCCGAAAAAACACGGCCACTTAAGCACGATTAACAGAAACAAGGTAAGCTCATTAGGGGTGTGACGTTACAATCATCTGCTTATGTTCGGAGAAAAGAAAAATAATTAACTTTATTTGATTGTTATTATAATTTTTTCAATTTTTAAACTGCTCATTAAGAATTTAAAATCAATTTATTTCAATACTTGAATTAACTATGGTCTTTACTTTAAATAGAACAAAAACATGAAAGCTGACCGTGACGTCACATAAATACCCAGATATACGAAAATGCCGAATGTTATACTTTTTGATGAGCATTAACCTCGTTCATGTTTATCGTGCATTGAAGCTTATGTCTTAAACCAACGAAAAGTAGCTTTCCAAATGTTCAAAAAGACAAATCAAGTAAAATGAATTATCTTTCTCTCCACGTGTTCAATTTATTCAATATACATATACATATATAATTATAAATGTGAATAGAGTTTTTTTTAAAAAGCTTCTTTAAAATGACTTATACAAATTCGAGCTTCTTTATCATAGATTGGCATATTGGCCGCGTTCGGGTACGTCGCCAATGGTATCTAGATTTGTTCGTGTTGTTGTAATGCCTAAAGAAAAAACCAGCCGACGAACGAAACAGCTGATATCAAAAAGAAATCTAAGGCTATCCCAAAAATGTTCGGATCTGTTTGGATTAAGGCTCTCCCAAACCAACCCGGAACATTCGCTATGCAGGGTAAATCATTCACAATCATAAAAAATAAATGACAAATAAATAATGCTTAACAACAAAAAAAAACTGCTGTCGGCGAATGTTCCGCGCCGCTTTCACGTTGGTTTGGGAGAGATACTTCATACTAACAGCTGATATCTGATCTGATTATTTTCTTCGGTTTCGTTTGGTTTGGTTACATACACGGTTTTGGTCGTTCGAAAACGTATCAGATGCTAAAGTAGGTACCATGTGTCTGCCTTCCACACGAACGTGGCCATTCTTTTATGATTCTTTAGTAAGACTTAACAAGCCGTATCGAAGTATTCAATAAAGCTTATTAAAAATGGTTTTAGAAAACTTTTAAAGGCAGCAACTTTTATAAAAATTTTATGTAGCTTTTTTAGAGTGACATCTTCAATCATCTTCTGTAATATCAATTTAAGAAGCCTACTCGAGTGACAGCTCGCAAACTCTGTAAGTCTTCTTTTTCTTATTTCTATTCGGCTTTAAAGAAGTAGTTATCCAGTTCGTTACATGTATAAGAAATTTAATACTGCCGAAGGCCGTACCGTAGCTTTATATAAAGTGAAACCTGCGGCACATCAATATTTTTAAGCTAAAAGAAGCTGAATTGTTAGTTGGGTAGCTAACGACATTGCACTATCAACATTATTAAGAAAGTGTTGGATCTTGTTAGGATCGCTATCAAATGGTGTAATAAGTTTACTTAATAACTCTAAACTCATTTGACTATGTACTGAATTAGTACAGTTTGGAGGGAAATTATAATTTATATTTTGATTTGGAAATGTATTATTTTTTAAATTATTTCCTTGAATCGGGCTTTTGAAACTTTCGTCAACTGTATATATTTTTTGTTTGGGTACTGCCCCTGTACGAATTTGTATATCTCTTAATTTCTTTATAACATCTTCCATTGATTGCGATACCTGTTCTTTATCTTTACCCTCTTCATCTAATACTTGTAGAAATAAACCCCTTTTAAATGATCTGTTTTCATGAAAAACTACATAATCTTCCTCAACATCTGTTTCACTAATTTTATAATTGTCCAAAATTTGGGCTAACGTTAAATTAACTATAGTCCCACTTTCTTTAGTTATGCAAGTAAACTTCCTATTTAAAAGTTCCTCACTAAATTCAAATTCAGAACCCGAAGTTGCCATTTTTCTAATATTCATATATTTTTTTTTAAATACAAACAAATACTTTTTCCTTAATTTGTTTAATAATAATAAACAAAAATTCTTCTTTTTTTTTGGAGAGCTATTCTTTTTTATTGAACTTATTATTATACATTTGTCTGCGCAGCGTGACTGCATTGTATGAACTTTAGTTCATACAAAAATCCTAATATATTATACATTTCGTTTTGTGCCTCTTTGAGAATTAACTTTAATTTCTTTGCTTTATTAACCAAGTGGTTTTGGTTTCTAGTTACTGACAATTCTGTTGGTACACTATTTTTATTTTGGCTTTCTATTTCTTCCTTGGTTAAATCTCTTTTTTCTTCTTGCATTATTTTTTAATGTACATATATAATATAATAATAGTTAGATTATGATTATATAATTACGTACAGTAGTTTCATTTTTCTTTTGTAAAAATATTATCTTAATTAATACTTATAGGAACAGATGATTTCGACACACGTAGAACACAGTCAATTATCCACCAGTCATAGGACGCAAGCCCACTATAAAAATTGCTTTAAATTCGGCTTCAATTATGTTTTAAATTTGGTTGTTGTTGTTTTTTTTTATATTTTTGTTTTTAGGTTATTTCATATTTCTTATGATTAAGATTATTCGGTCAATATTTTGAGTATTTTTTTTTATTCAATATTACAGCGACGAGTGAAATGGGGTTTTAATTAATCCTGACACTCACATTTACGGGTTATATATCGACTACGTATTTTAAGTATAGGTATAGTTCTTTACACGATTTGTAAGTTCACTCAGAGAAATTTAGAGCAGAACTTCGTGAACGAACAAAAAGGTTTTTTTTTTTTATTTATGGTTGATATTTCACCGCTGCCACCAAATTGTTATGACGCAAAAAACGAGACGAGACAGAATTTAATTTGAACTGCTTTATTATGAGTTTGACTTAGATCTAATAATTACATGCCAGAAGTAAGATCTTCTGATGCCCTCTTATTCGAGGATACAGTTTTCTTATCTACTATTGAAATGCAATGCATAAACAAAACCCACACGGGGTATTAAATTCAGAGGAATTTAATGTGAGGCGATTTAGTAGCCACTTCAAAAGAAAAACAAATCGTGAACATAAATACTTGAAGAGTATTTAATTACGATATTAAGAATCTTGATGCTGATGCTGGGTTTAAAAAATCATTGTGTATATGAAGAAATGTATACAAATTCTAGCTGACAGTTAACAATTGGATTGAATATATAAATTATAGTTTCTATAATTTTGATTATGCATAACAGATACACCGAAATCTCCCACCTTTCCGCCTAAAAAACACCCTTCCCTAGCAAACATTTTAATATACAGCCCTATTCTGCTAAACGGGGGATCGAACGAACGATTCACTTCATCGATTCACGTTCGCTCGTCGTCTGCTAAACATCGGGGAAACTACTTTACCTGCTCTTATTTCGAATTTTTCGAAATACACGGAGAGAATGAATTTTGTATCTGTCATAGTTTGCAAATTATTTTCTGAAATCTAATTTAATATTTGAATCGTTTGTGGTTATAAATGCATATTTTGCATTATAAATACAATTTTCGTGTCATGGCAAAGCGCAAAAAGCGTGAATAATTAAAAAAAAGCATATTGTACCTATTTTTTTTTAATCGTTTTATTCTCTCTCTCTCTGTGCAAAACTGTGTTACTTTATAAGCCCAAATAACCCGAAAGTGTTAATTAAATTTGTCGCAATTTTTTTTTTTAAATTAAAAATACCTATATGGGCTTAAACAAAACCAGTTTCTCCTCTAAAAGAATCATATTAAATGCTTTACCAAATTTGAAGCAAATCGATCTACCCGTTTGCGTATTGCCAAACTGTATACCAGTACAGAGCTCCGGCGCTCTGCACTAGACTACAGAATGCTCATACAAATTAAGAGCAAACTGTGTACTGTGTCAGATCTAGGGATGGGCCAAACTGCTAGTTATCGGTAACTGTTACTTACTGTTATTGCTACTTTCCAATACCTGTTAAAAATACCTGTTACTGAAATAACAGTTAAGAAATCAAAATTGTCCTGGAAACTTGAAAGTTCGAGAAATTTTTTTTTTATCTAATTTATGATTTTTCTGAACTGTGCTTTCGCTTATCAGTGATTTGCTGTTGTTTATTACTAATTTAGCTTCTCTTTGATTATTCTTCTTATTATTTCAGAGTCATCACGATAAGTCTTTAACAAAGTCTAGTTTGCAAAAATTTCGCACAAATTCTACAAAAGTTCCAATACTGATTTTGCTTATAAGTGATTTCAGAGTCATCGTATAAATTTAACAAAAAAATTTTTTTTATTACTGATTTTACTAAACTGCTATTTTACTTATTAGTTATTGCAGAGTTTTCACGTTATTTCAACAAAAGTTTCAATACTGATTCTGCTTAACAGAGATTTCGCTTATAACTGATTTGAGAGTCATTACGTAAATTCAACAAAAAGTTGTTCTTTGTTACTGATTTAGCTTAACTGCGATTCTGCTTATTAGTTATTGCAGAGTTATAGCGTTAATTCGCCAAAAATGTCAATACTTGTTTTGCTTAACAGTGATTTTGCTTATTAGTAATTTCAGAGTCATCGTGTAAATTTCAAAAAAAGTTGTTCTTTATTACTTATGTAGTTGAACTGCGACTCTGCTTATTAGTTATTGCAGACTGATCGCGTAAGTTCACTAATAATTTCCATACTGATTTAGCTTAAAGGTTAGACCGCACTAGGCGGAACTGCACTGCAGTGGAACTGCGATTCAAAATAATTTGTATGAAATTTTATGAAGTTCACTTGCCGCTTAGTGCGATATAGCTCATACAATTTCATACAAATAATGTTTTGCCGCGTCGTGAAGTGTAGTTCCGCTGCAGTTGTGTGCGGTCTAACCTTAACAGTGATTTCGTTTATTAGTGATTCCAGAGTCATCGTGTAAATTCAACAAAAAGTTGTTCATTATTACTGATTTAGCTTTATTGCGATTCTACTAATTAGTTATCGCAAAGTTATCGCGTTAATTCGCAAAAAAATTCAATACTTGTTTTGCTTAACAGTGATTTCGCTTATTAGTAATTTCAGAGTCATCGTGTAAAATTAACAAAAAGTTGTTCTTTATTACTGATTTAGCTTAACTGCAACTCTGCTTATTAGTTATTCTAGAGTTATCGCGTAAATTCAACAAAAATTTCAATACTGATTTAGCTTAACAGTGATTTCGTTTATTAGTGATTCCAGAATCATCGTGTAAATTCAACAAAAAGTTGTTCATTATTACTGATTTAGCTAAACTGCGATTCTGCTTATTAGTTATTGCAGAGTTATCGCGTAAATTCACCAAAAATTTCAATACTGATTTAGCTTAACAGTGATTTCGTTTATTAGTGATTCCAGAGTCGTCGTGTAAATTCAACAACAAGTTGTTCTTTATTACTGATTTAGCTTAAGTGCGATTCTGCTTGTTAGTTATTGCAGAGTTATCTCGTAAATTCGCCAAAAATTTCAATACTGATTTAGCTTGGCAGTGATTTCGCTTATAAGTGATTTCAGAGTCAACGTATAAATTCAATAAAAAGTTTTTGTTTATTACTGATTTCGCTTAGCTGCGATTCTGCTAAGTACCTATTGCAGAGTTATTTTGTAAATTCAACAAAAATTTTAATACTGATTTTGCTTAACAGTGATTTCGCGTATTAGTGATTTCAGAGTCACCGTGTATATTCAACAAAAAGTTGTTGTTTATTACTGATTTTGCTTTACTTCGATTTTGCTTATTAGTAGTTGACGAGTTTTCGCGTAAATTCACCAAAAATTTCAATATAGAATTTGCTTAGCAGTGATTTTGCTTATAGGTAAGTGATGTCAGATTCATCATGTAAATTCAACAAAAAGTTGCCCTCTATTACTAATTTAGCTTAACTGCGACTCTGCTTATTAGTTATTGCAGATTTATCGCGTAAATTCACCAAATATTTCAATACTGATTTAGCTTAACAGTGATTTCGCTTAATATTGATTCCGGAGTCATCGTGTAAATTCAACAAAAAGTTGTTCTTTATTACTGATTTAGCTTAACTGCGATTCTGCTTATTAGTTTTTGCAGAGTTATCGCGTTAATTCACCAAAAATTTCAAAACTGATTAAGCTTAACAGTGATTTCGTTTATTAGTGATTCCGGAGTCATCGTGTAAATTCAACAAAAAGTTGTTCTTTATTACTGATTTAGCTTAACTGCGATTCTGCTTCTTAGTTATTGCAGAGTTATCTCGTTAATTCACCAAAAATTTCAAAACTGATTTAGCTTAATAGTGATTTCGTTTATTAGTGATTCCAGAGTCATCGTGTAAATTCAACAAGAAGTTGTTTTTTATTACTGATTTAGCTTAACTGCGATTCTGCTTATTAATTATTGCAGAGTTATCACGTAAATTCACCAAAAATTTCAATACAGATTTAGCTAAACAGTGATTTCGCTTGTTAGTGATTTCAGAATCATCGTGTCAATTCAATAAAAAGGTTTCGTTTATTACTGATTTTGCTTAGCAGTGATTCTGCTTATTAGTTATTGCAGAGTAATCGCAGAAATTCGCCAAAAATTTCAATACTGGTTTTGCTTAACAGTGATTTCGCTTATTAGTGATTTTTAGAGTCATCGCGAAATTCAATAAAAAGTTTTTGTTTCTTACTGATTTTGCTTAGCAGTGATTCTGCTTATTAATTATTGCAGAGTTATCGCGTAAATTCGCCAAAACTTTCAATACTGGTTTTGCTTAACAGTGATTTCGCTTATTAGTGATTCCACAGTCGTCGTGTAAATTCAACAAAAAGTTGTTCTTTATTACTGATTTAGCTTAACTGTGATTCTGCTTATTAATTATTGCAGATTTATAGCGTAAAATCACCAAACATTTCAATACTGATTAAGCTTAACAGTGATTTCGCTTATTAGTGATTCCAGAGTCATCGTGTAAATTCAACAAAAAGTTCTTCTTTATTATTGATTAAGCTTAACTGCGATTCTGCTGATTAATTATTGCAGATTTATTGCGTAAGTTCGGCAAAACTTTCAATACTGGTTTTGCTTAACAGTGATTTCGCTTATTAGTGATTCCAGAGTCATCGTGTAAATTCAACAAAAAGTTGTTCTTTATTAGCGATTTAGCTTAACTGTGATTCGCTTGTTAATTATTGCAGAGTTATAGCGTAAATTCACCAAAAATTTCAATACTGATTTAGCATAACAGTTATTTCGCTTATTAGTGATTCCACAGTCATCGTGTAAATTCAACAAAAAGTTCTTCTTTATTACTGATTTAGCTTAACTGTGATTCTGCTTATTAATTATTGCAGAGTTATAGCGTAAAATCACCAAAAATTTCAATACTGATTTATCTTAACAGTGATTTCGCTTATAAGTGATTCCAGTGTCATCGTGTAAATTCAACAAAAAATTGTTCTTTATTACTGATTTAGCTAAACTGCGACTATGCTTATCAGTTATTTCAAAAATGATTTTGCATTAGAGTGATTTCGCTTATTAGTGATTTCAGAGTCATCGTGTAAATTCAACAAAAAGTTGTTCTTTATTACTGATTTAGCTAAACTGCGACTATGCTTATCGTTATCAGTTATTGCAGAGTTATTGCGTAAATTCGTCAAAAATTTCAATACTGATTTAGCTTAACAGTGATTTCATTTATTAGTAATTTCAGAGTCAACGTGTAAATTAATCAAAAAGTTGTTCTTTAGTACTGATTTAGCTTAACTGCAACTCTGCTTATTAGTTATTCCAGAGTTTTCGCCTAAATTTACCAAAAATTTCAATACAGATTTAGCTTAACAGTGATTTCGCTTATTAGTGATTCCGTAGTCATCGCGTTGACGCGTGAATTCACCAAAAATTTAAATACTGATTTTGCTTAGCAGTGATTTCGCTTATAAGTGTTTTCAAAGTGATCGTGTAAATTCAACAAAAAGTTGTTGTTTATTACTGATTTTGCATAGTCCCGATCTACATTGCCCGATTTTTCCATGAAGATTTTTCCAGAAATCGTGTGAAATGTAGACACAGAACGATTTTTCCCATAAGATTTGTTTCTTGTCTTCTTAATTTTGTTATGGCTCTGCTTTTCATTTTTCATTGACATTCATTCACACCATCAAACGAACGGTATACACTGATACCGAACACACACAAAAAACTGGAAAGAAGGCGAAAGAGAACTTAAACAGACTGGAAAAATCGTTCGAGTTTTGTGGTACAAACGATTTGATACCTACCCTTCGCTTTTCACCCCCTTTTGTTTATTACTGATTTCGCTTAGCTGCGATTCTGCTAAGTACCTATTGCAGAGTTATTTTGTAAATTCAACAAAAATTTTAATACTGATTTTGCTTAACAGTGATTTCGCGTATTAGTGATTTCAGAGTCACCGTGTATATTCAACAAAAAGTTGTTGTTTATTACTGATTTTGCTTTACTTCGATTTTGCTTATTAGTAGTTGACGAGTTTTCGCGTAAATTCACCAAAAATTTCAATATAGAATTTGCTTAGCAGTGATTTTGCTTATAGGTAAGTGATGTCAGATTCATCATGTAAATTCAACAAAAAGTTGCCCTCTATTACTAATTTAGCTTAACTGCGACTCTGCTTATTAGTTATTGCAGATTTATCGCGTAAATTCACCAAATATTTCAATACTGATTTAGCTTAACAGTGATTTCGCTTAATATTGATTCCGGAGTCATCGTGTAAATTCAACAAAAAGTTGTTCTTTATTACTGATTTAGCTTAACTGCGATTCTGCTTATTAGTTTTTGCAGAGTTATCGCGTTAATTCACCAAAAATTTCAAAACTGATTAAGCTTAACAGTGATTTCGTTTATTAGTGATTCCGGAGTCATCGTGTAAATTCAACAAAAAGTTGTTCTTTATTACTGATTTAGCTTAACTGCGATTCTGCTTCTTAGTTATTGCAGAGTTATCTCGTTAATTCACCAAAAATTTCAAAACTGATTTAGCTTAATAGTGATTTCGTTTATTAGTGATTCCAGAGTCATCGTGTAAATTCAACAAGAAGTTGTTTTTTATTACTGATTTAGCTTAACTGCGATTCTGCTTATTAATTATTGCAGAGTTATCACGTAAATTCACCAAAAATTTCAATACAGATTTAGCTAAACAGTGATTTCGCTTGTTAGTGATTTCAGAATCATCGTGTCAATTCAATAAAAAGGTTTCGTTTATTACTGATTTTGCTTAGCAGTGATTCTGCTTATTAGTTATTGCAGAGTAATCGCAGAAATTCGCCAAAAATTTCAATACTGGTTTTGCTTAACAGTGATTTCGCTTATTAGTGATTTTTAGAGTCATCGCGAAATTCAATAAAAAGTTTTTGTTTATTACTGATTTTGCTTAGCAGTGATTCTGCTTATTAATTATTGCAGAGTTATCGCGTAAATTCGCCAAAACTTTCAATACTGGTTTTGCTTAACAGTGATTTCGCTTATTAGTGATTCCACAGTCGTCGTGTAAATTCAACAAAAAGTTGTTCTTTATTACTGATTTAGCTTAACTGTGATTCTGCTTATTAATTATTGCAGATTTATAGCGTAAAATCACCAAACATTTCAATACTGATTAAGCTTAACAGTGATTTCGCTTATTAGTGATTCCAGAGTCATCGTGTAAATTCAACAAAAAGTTCTTCTTTATTATTGATTAAGCTTAACTGCGATTCTGCTGATTAATTATTGCAGATTTATTGCGTAAGTTCGGCAAAACTTTCAATACTGGTTTTGCTTAACAGTGATTTCGCTTATTAGTGATTCCAGAGTCATCGTGTAAATTCAACAAAAAGTTGTTCTTTATTAGCGATTTAGCTTAACTGTGATTCGCTTGTTAATTATTGCAGAGTTATAGCGTAAATTCACCAAAAATTTCAATACTGATTTAGCATAACAGTTATTTCGCTTATTAGTGATTCCACAGTCATCGTGTAAATTCAACAAAAAGTTCTTCTTTATTACTGATTTAGCTTAACTGTGATTCTGCTTATTAATTATTGCAGAGTTATAGCGTAAAATCACCAAAAATTTCAATACTGATTTATCTTAACAGTGATTTCGCTTATAAGTGATTCCAGTGTCATCGTGTAAATTCAACAAAAAATTGTTCTTTATTACTGATTTAGCTAAACTGCGACTATGCTTATCAGTTATTTCAAAAATGATTTTGCATTAGAGTGATTTCGCTTATTAGTGATTTCAGAGTCATCGTGTAAATTCAACAAAAAGTTGTTCTTTATTACTGATTTAGCTAAACTGCGACTATGCTTATCGTTATCAGTTATTGCACAGTTATTGCGTAAATTCGTCAAAAATTTCAATACTGATTTAGCTTAACAGTGATTTCATTTATTAGTAATTTCAGAGTCAACGTGTAAATTAATCAAAAAGTTGTTCTTTAGTACTGATTTAGCTTAACTGCAACTCTGCTTATTAGTTATTCCAGAGTTATCGCCTAAATTTACCAAAAATTTCAATACAGATTTAGCTTAACAGTGATTTCGCTTATTAGTGATTCCGTAGTCATCGCGTTGACGCGTGAATTCACCAAAAATTTAAATACTGATTTTGCTTAGCAGTGATTTCGCTTATAAGTGATTTCAAAGTGATCGTGTAAATTCAACAAAAAGTTGTTGTTTATTACTGATTTTGCATAGTCCCGATCTACATTGCCCGATTTTTCCATGAAGATTTTTCCAGAAATCGTGTGAAATGTAGACACAGAACGATTTTTCCCATAAGATTTGTTTCTTGTCTTCTTAATTTTGTTATGGCTCTGCTTTTCATTTTTCATTGACATTCATTCACACCATCAAACGAACGGTATACACTGATACCGAACACACACAAAAAACTGGAAAGAAGGCGAAAGAGAACTTAAACAGACTGGAAAAATCGTTCGAGTTTTGTGGTACAAACGATTTGATACCTACCCTTCGCTTTTCACCCCCTTCACCGACGAACAAAAGATCGGTACTGTAGACCGGGACATAGCTGCGTTAGTTATAACAAAGTTTTTTCGTTAATTAAACAAAGCTTTCAATACTGATTTAGCTTAACAGTGATTTCACTTATTAGTGATTTCAGAGTCATCGCCTAAATTCAACAAAAAGTAGCTGTTTTTGACTTCGTATGACATGTGCAGTCGGCGTGTTAGGCCGCTTTCACACAAGGGAACTGAGTTGCCGGCAACTGGGAGTTTGATGGCGAGAAGGGCGTAAACTAGCTACTCTCTGACAATTCAGTTTCCTTGTGTGAAAGTGGTCTAACACGCCGACTACACAAGCCATTCGAAGTCAGAAACAACTACTTTTTGTTGAATTTCACGATGATTCTGAAATCACTAATAAGCGAAATCACTGTTAAACAGAATCAGTATTAAAATTTTTGTTGAATTTACAAAATAAAGGCTTAACTACATAGGCCCACTTTTGTACAAAAGTACTAAAGTGAGAAATAAAAATCTATTCTGAAAACTCCTGCTTGCAAAAAAAAACAATTGAAAATTACAAAATAACTCTGCAATAGCTACTTAGCAGAATCGCAGCTAAGGAAAATCCGTAATAAACAAAAACTTTTTGTTGAACTTACACGATGACTCTGAAATACCTTATAAGCGAAATCACTGCTAAGCAAAGTCTATATTAAAATTTATGTGAATTTGCGCAAAAACATCGGCAATAACTAATAAGCAAAATCACAGTTAAGCAAAATCAGTAATGAAGAACAACTTTTTGTTGAATTTACACGATGACAATGGAATCACTTATAATCGAAATCACTGTTTAGCAAAACCAGTATTGAAAGTTTTGGCGAATTTACAACTTTTGTTGAATTTACACGATGAATCTGGAATCACTAATAAGCGAAAGCACTGATAAGCTAAATCAGTATTGAAATGTTTGGTGATTTTACGCTATAACTCTGCAATAATTAATAAGCAGAATCACAGTTAAGCTAAATCAGTAATAAAGAACAACTTTTTGTTGAATTTACACGATGACTCGAATCACTAATAAGCGAAATCACTGTTAAGCAAAACCGGTATTGAAATTGTTGGCGAATTTCTGCGATAAATCTGCTATAACTAATAAGCAGAATGGCAGTTAAGCTAAATCAGTAATAAAGAACAATTTTTTGTTGAATTTACACAATGAATCTGGAATCACTTATAAACGAAATCACTGTTAAT
This sequence comes from Melangyna quadrimaculata, assembly GCA_949320155.1. Taxonomy (NCBI): domain Eukaryota; kingdom Metazoa; phylum Arthropoda; class Insecta; order Diptera; family Syrphidae; genus Melangyna; species Melangyna quadrimaculata. The sequence continues at coordinate 114,748,563 of OX439484.1, forward strand.
CTAAATCAGTTTTGAAATTTTTGGTGAATTTACGCGATTACTCCACAATAACTGATAAGCAGAGTCGCAGTTAAGCTAAATCAGTAATAAAGAACAACTTTTTGTTGAATTTACACGATGACTCTGGAATAACTAATAAACGAAATCACTATTAAGCAAAACCAGCATTGAAATGTTTTGTGAATTTACGCGATAACTCTGCAATAAATAATAAGCAGAAACGCAGTTTACACGATGACTCTGGAATCAATATTAAACGAAATCACTGTTAAGCTAAATCAGTATTGAAATTTTTGGTGAATTTACGCTATAACTCTACAATAATTAACAGGCAGAATCACAGTTAAGCTAAATCGCTAATAAAGAACAACTTTTTGTTGAATTTACACGATGACTATGGAATCACTAATAAGCAAAATCACTGTTAAGCAAAACCAGTATTGAAAGTTTTGGCGAATTTACGCGATAAATCTGCAATAACTAATAAGCAGAATCGCAGTTAAGCTTAATCAGTAATAAAGAACAACTTTTTGTTGAATTTACACGATGACTCTGAAATCACTAATAAGCGAAATCACTGTTTAGCTAAATCAGTATTGAAATTTTTGGTGATTTTATGCTCTAACTCTGCAATAATTAATAAGCAGAATCACAATTAAGCTAAATCAGTAATAAAGAACAACTTTTTGTTGAATTTACACGATGACACTGGAATTACTAATAAACGAAATCACTGTTAAGCAAAACCAGTATTGAAAGTTTTGGCGAATTTACGCGATAAATCTGCAATAACTAATAAGAAGAATCGCAGTTAAGCTAAATCAGTAATAAAGAACTACTTTTTGTTGAATTTACACGATGACTCTGGAATCACTAATTAGCGAAATCATTGTTAAGCTAAATCAGTATTGGAATTATTGGTAAATTTACGCTATAACTCTACAATAATTAACAGGCAGAATCACAGTTAAGCTAAATCGCTAATAAAGAACAACTTTTTGTTGAATTTACACGATGACTCTAGATTCACTAATAAGCGAAATCACTGTTAAGCTTAATCTGTATTAAAATTTTTGGTGAATTTACGCGATAACTCTGCAATAAGTGATAAGCATAGTCGCAGTCAAGCTAAATCAGTAATAAAGAACAACTTTTTGTTGAATTTACACGATGACTCTGAAATCACTAATAAGCGAAATCACTCTTATGCAAAATCATTATTGAAATTTTTGGCGAATTTACACGATAACTCTGCAATAACTTATAAGCAGAACCGCAGTTTAGCTAAGCCAGTAATAAAGAAAAACTTTTTGTTGAATTTACAAGATGTCTCTGAAATCACTTATAAGCGAAAACACTGCTAAAGCTAAATCAGTATTGAAATTTTTGGTGAATTCACGCGATTACTCTAGAATAACTCATAAGCAGAATCGCTGTTAAGCTAAATCAGTAATAAAAACAAAAAACTACTTTTTGTTGAATTTACAGGATGAATCTGAAATAACTAATAACAATAAGCAAAATCACTGTTAAGTTACTTGAATTGTCGCAATAACCCTTAAATCACTTATAAGCAGAATAACAGTTTGGCAATATCAGTTTTTAACAACAATTTTTAGTTTAATTTACGCAATGTGTCTGAAATCAGTAATAAACAGATAATTCCAAAAAAGCTAAACCATTAACCATTAAATAAATTTTCAGAATTCAGAATTGAGCAAAGTTTTAGGAATTTACACTATGCCTCTAAAATCACTTTTAAGCAGAATCACAGTTTAGCTATAATATCAGTACCCAAGAAAATGTTTTTCTTGAAACTTGTTTTATTTCTTGAACCAATTCTGTGATTCCAGAGCCATCGTTCACGTTGTTATAGTTATTGTATGTGGTGAGTTCTGGGTTGGTATCATTTTGCTTAGAAAACGAAGAGCAAAGTACCTGTGATTACAGAGCTATCATTCACGTTGGTATAATTAGGTCAAAATTCAATTTTTTTAATTCTGCTTTTCAAAATTCTTTTTTTCAAAATTCTGCGAATAATAAAAAAAAGTTTCAAAAATGTAAAAAAGCGCGCGATGGTTCCCTTTATTAAAAAAAATCGATACACTAGCGGCAATTTGAAAACGACTTAGGCCTAATTTATTCACTCAAAGTTGAACATAACTTTGCGATTTTTACAGTCAACTTGAGAAATAGTTTTTATTCACTCGAAGTTGACGTTTTCAACTATTGAGTTTCAACTCTAGAGTTGATCAACGAAATAGTAGAAGTTAAAGGCCTTCCACACTAGCCCACTGTGTATTAATACATGTCAAAAAAGTGGGAAACAAACTGTGTAGAATAGTTTGCACAATATTTGACAGCCCAGCTTACACAACCCAACATTCTATCCAAATATATTGGTAAAAGAAAATTAATTCCGTAAAACGAGTGATCAGAATATAAGTTATCTCAAGAACAGAATAATATAAAATTTCTTATGCGGTTTCTATTGCGGTTAGCAAACTATCAATAAAAATATAAAAAAACACAAGATGAACTTTAGTTTTTAAATATTTAATGATTATATCGTATGCATTTCGAACTTAAAATTGAAAGTTCATCTTCAGCGCGAGTTTAATAAAACAAAATGAAACGAACGAAGCTGAAAGTGACATTTAAAACAAAAGCAACTCGCTTACAAAATTGACTTGCTTACAACAATAACTCAATTATATAAATTAATTATTACATGCATTAATAATATTAAAAAGAGTTAAAAAGAGATGACTCTATTGCCCCAGATTCTAAATTCATTAAATTATTTGTTGTTTGGATGAAAAAATACTCGTAAGCATCTAACTTAGAGGGCTTATTCACTATTTTTAAAACTTTTAATGTTATCAACAATTGGTGTAACAGAGTGAGGCTCTGTGTTTTCAAAACTAAATATGTGTGATGGGAATATTTAACAAGCTAAAAAAAAAGAGATAGGGAGTCTACTCCTGGAGTGGACAACGGAGATGACCCGAACTTTAATTTAAAAAGTGCTGCAGTTCAATAAGTCAGGAGTACCCGATCTTTAATGTATGGAGCGCTGCAGTTCAATAAAACAGGAGAGTGCGCTTGAAATGTTAATTGGAAATGGTTGTAAAACAGACGAATATAAATTAAATTATTATATCTTTTAAAAAATGTCAAAGATTAATTTCCACCAAGTGTTAAGCTCTCAATCTATTGATTATATAAATTAAAGGTGTCATGCACAAATTTTTGATTTTGCATCGATTTTCAGTGCAGGAATGTGTTGATATAGAACATAGTCGAACAGATTTTTTTACTACATGTTTATTTTTTTAAATAAAAGCGGTAAGCGGAGATAAATGAAAACTCGAATAGTAATTTGCATTTCCATTTTTAATTTTTGATAACAAAATATTTTTGTTTAAATATAAGTTGTAGTAGGTTTAAATTCTAAGTGAATTAAAAAAAAAAAGCGGATTAAACTTTAATATTATTTTCATAAGAATAAAAGTTGTAAGTACCCACATATTCTATAATTTTTAAAAATTGAAGATATTAAATATTAATAACTATGTTTGTTTTAGAGACCTGAAGAGAAACGTAACCACTTTTGATACGACGCCGACGGCGTCGTCTGATTTAGATCTATATATCTTAGGCCGTGTGTCAATTGCGTTAAAAGTCCCATAGCTAAATTTTACATAACTGAGGGAATACAGTCGTCAAAATTTAACCTGCTCAGGAGCTCCTTTAAATTTTAACCAGTGGATAAATTTTGACGTTTGTATTTAGCTTCTTGCACATTATTTACACCATTGACCTATTATACCTGGACTGCTAGGAGCCAACATCACGATGGTTCCCTTTATTAAAAAAAATCGATACACTAGCGGCAATTTGAAAACGACTTAGGCCTTATTTATTCACTCAAAGTTGAACATAACTTTGCGATTTTTACAGTCAACTTGAGAAATAGTTTTTATTCACTCGAAGTTGACGTTTTCAACTTTTGGTTTTCAACTCTAGAGTTGATCAACGAAATAGTAGAAGTCAAAGGCCTTCCACACTAGTCCTCTGTGTATTAATACATGTCAAAAAAGTGGGAAACAAACTGTGTAGAATAGTTTGGACACAATTTGACAGCTCAGCCTACACAACCCAACATTTTATCCAAATATCAAAATTCGGTGAGCAGAAAATGGTTGAGCACAGACTATGGAGATCTGTGCTGATATACAGTTTGGCAATACGCTACCCGTTTAGTATCTAGCTTGTTGTAGAGTGGACGTACAGCCAAACATAACAATATCGATGGACTTCTCCGTCATCGTAATGCATTTTTTATCTCTACAATACGACAAACGCAACAAAATAATTGCGGGTGTCAAAGTGAATGTTTTGTACAGGTGTGATCTATTCTAGTTTATGGGGATGTCGAACTGTACAGCCGACAGGGAATGTTTCCCTTCGATAGTATAGTAGAATACAAATTAATGATTTTCGAATCATCATTCCCCCCGACGTTAAGCAGAAGATGACTGATAGATATTATTTTAGATCTTCATTCCCATGGTAAACGAAATGTTTTACTAAATTGGTTGAATAAAGGAATATTATGTATACTTTATTTTTATTTTAGCTTAACGCAGCGGTTCCTACACTTTTTAATCTTTGGAACCCTTAACGAGGCCCAAATATTACCCCGTATACATGAGGTAGTCGAGCGAGCTTCAAGCTCGCTTGGCCCCTTTGTATACCTGCGTTGACTTGAAATGAGCTTCAACTTCTTCAGGAGCGGAGTCGAGTCGAAATTATTGATAGAAAACCTGGGTCGAAGAGTCTTGAGGATGTGTTGACCACAGTGGTTTTGCACATGTGCGAGTAAAATTATTTATTTGTTTTGATAGCTATGTGAAGTATGTACTAAAATTCATTAAATTTTAACTGTTTTTGTGTGAAATAAATATATTGTTGCCATTCCATCAAATGTAATCTCAATACCATATCAACTCAACTTCAAATGGGGCTCTCAACTCACGTAACGAAACACTTGGGTCTAAAATCCGACCATAATACAACTCAAGCTTTCTATACTGCTTGTAAACGGGGTATATATTTCGGAAACCCCAACTCTTAACGATAGCAAACAAATGAGAAATATCCACTGATCTGAAATATTACAATCACAGTCCGGAGTTAAAAAATAAAAGCCACAAATTTGCAAATATTTCATATATTGATTTTTATTTCCGTATCGGATAGAAATGGAACAGAAACAATAAAAAAGGAGTAACTCCGGACTACCAAAAGAAAATGACATTAATAAAAATACAAGATGTATGTGCTTCTTCCTATAGTTGATGTCTTAATGATATTTATATGCATTTTAAAAAGTTTTGTTACCTGTTATTGTAATAACATATCGGATAAACTGTTATAACAGTTACTAACGAATAACGTGTCGATATGTCGTCCATCACTACAGTCAAACGTTTGTTTTCGTTATTTTCTTTTTGAGTTTTGACATTTCCATGCAAGAGCTTTTTAAAGCTTTTTTAATTGACTTCTGATGGATGGATTTACCTCATTTCGAACCTAATGTCGTGCAAATTTGGTTGAAATTAGCTCATTTGGAAACGAGAATTTGTATGGGAAATGAAATAATTTCGGATCTCATTTGGAAATTTGCAACAAAATTACCTCATGGGCCAGTGAAAACGCAGTATAAGACTATTTTAGGAACCTATATTGTATGAAGCTAAACTTGAAAGTAGACTCCTTTTTTGTATGCACAATGTGCCAATCAATTAACGTAAAAAACTCAATGTAATTTTATGTTTGTACTACCACCTTTGAATTACTATGTAGGTATGTACAATGTACACAACTAATTTTTGTGATTGAATAAATTATTTATGTGTTATTTAATCGTTGCTGTTTATTCAAATTATTTTATTTAAATTTTTTTCATGCATTTTTTTTTTATTTTTTTATATTCAGCTATAAAGTTTAAATAGAAGTGAATTTTTGTTTAAATTGAAGTTATTTTTCGTAATTTGGTAAAAGAAAATTAATTCCGTAAAACGAGTGATCAGAATATAAGTTATCTCAAGAACAGAATAATATAAAATTTCTTATGCGGTTTCTATTGCGTTTAGCAAACTATCAATAAAAATATAAAAAAACACAAGATGAATTTTAGTTTTTAAATATTTAATAATTATATCGTATGCATTTTGAACTTAAAATTGAAAGTTCATCTTCAGCGCGAGTTTAATAAAACAAAATGAAACGAACGAAGCTGAAAGTGACATTTAAAACAAAAGCAACTCGCTTACAAAATTGACTTGCTTACAACAATAACTCAATTATATAAATTAATTATTACATGCATTAATAATATTAAAAAGAGTTAAAAAGAGATGACTCTATTGCCCCAGATTCTAAATTCATTAAATTATTTGTTGTTTGGATGAAAAAAGACTCTTAAGCATCTAACTTAGAGGGCTTATTCACTATTTTTAAAACTTTTAATGTTATCAACAATTGGTGTAACAGAGTGAGGCTCTGTGTTTTCAAAACTAAATATGTGTGATGGGAATATTTAACAAGCTAAAAAAAAGAGATAGGGAGTCTACTCCTGGAGTGGACAACGGAGATGACCCGAACTTTAATTTAAAAAGTGCTGCAGTGTTCAATAAGTCAGGAGTGCCCGATCTTTAATGTATGGAGCGCTGATGTTCAATAAAACAGGAGAGTGCGCTTGAAATGCATCGATTTTCAGTGCAGGAATTTGTTGATATATAACATAGTCGAAAGGATTTTTTTACTACATGTTTATTTTTTTAAATAAAAGCGGTAAGCGGAAATAAATGAAAACTTAAATCTTAAAATAAATAATAATTAAATAAAAATAGAGCTCTGTTTTAATTGAATAAATTAAAAAATGTTTCGTGCTAATTACCTACTTCTGGGGCAGAATAACGAAATCCCGTAAAAAACTAACTTAAAAAAAAAAAAAATTAACTTTTTTGGAAAAATAACTTTGTTACAAAAAAAAAAAAAAATTAACTTTTTTGTAAAAAAAACTATAACTTTTTGGTTGCAAAAAAAAATTTAACTTTTTTCAAAAAAAAAAAAATTTTTTTTGAAAAAAATTTAGCTTTTTTGCAAAAAAAAAATTAACTTTGTTTATTCCAAGTTAACTGAAAACACACCGACTGTCAACATAGGCGCCTGCCAGCCGACTGAGTATACCCTAAGCGGAGCGACGGAGTCGCGTGAGCGGGACAGAGGACCCGAAAAGGGGGTTAAAATCCTTAAACCTGCGAAGCGGGTCACCCAAGGTACTGTTTACTACAAAGAACTCTGAAAACAGATCGACTGACAACATAGGCGCCTGCCAGACGACTGAGCATACCCTAAGCGGAGCGACGGAGTCGCGTGAGCGGGACAGATGACCCGAAAAGGGGGTTAAAATCCTTAAACCCGCGTAGCGGGCCACCCAAGGTACTGTTTACTACAAAGAACTTTGATAACAGATCGACTGACAACATAGGCGCCTGCCAGACGACTGAGCATACCCTAAGCGGAGCGACGGAGTCGCGTGTGCGGGACAGAGGACCCGAAAAGGGGGTTAAAATCCTTAAACCCGCGAAGCGGGCCACCCAAGGTACTGTTTACTACAAAGAACTTTGATAACAGATCGACTGATAACATAGGCGCCTGCCAGACGACTGAGCATACCCTAAGAGGAGCGACGGAGTCGCGTGAGCGGGACAGAGGACCCGAAAAGGGGGTTAAAATCCTTAAATGCGCGAAGCGGGCCACCCAAGGTACTGTTTACTACAAAGAACTCTGAAAACAGATCGACTGACAACAGAGGCGCCTGCCAGACGACTGAGCATACCCTAAGCGGAGCGACGGAGTCGCGTGAGTGGGACAGAGGACCCGAAAAGGGGGTTAAAATCCTTAAACCCGCGAAGCGGTCCACCCAAAGGACTGTTTACTACAAAAAACCTTGATAACAGATCGACTGAAAACATAGGTGCCTGCCAGACGACTGAGCATACCCAAAGCGGAGCGACGGAGTCGCGTGAGCGGGGCAGAGGACCCGAAAAGGGGGTACAAATCCTTAAACCCGCAAAGCGGGCCACCCAAGGTACTGTTTACTACAAAAAAAACTTTGATCAGATCAACTTAATTTATTTATTTATAAATTCGCTCGAATTTTTTACAATTACTTTATATGATTTAAAAACAAGTTTGCGCATTCAAACTTGATTTGAAACTAACAATTGCATATTCGTAATCTAGGGAGTCCCACCTTTCAATCGACGTATCGCAAGAAGCGAAAAAACATTTTTTGGGTGGTTTTCAAAAAAGTCCCTTTTGAAATTAAATTTCAAGTTATATCTCTTTATAAATTTTCGGTCGTCCTGAAAAGGACGGATTTTTCAACGATGGACGAAAAAAAAAAAACAGATAAAGTGTGTGCTCAGGCATGGCTGATCACACCCCGGGTTAGTAGTACTGCTTGAATGGCCATTTCTTCTTAACCATTTTGCTTCTTGGTGGAGCATATCCCATTCTGATGCCTGTAATGGTTGACTTGGCAAAAATCCACTCTTTACCAAGGTCGGCAATTATTTTGTAGACACCAGCATGACGTTTGCCAACAACAACCTTAAATGTGGAAAAAATGAAACAATAAGAAAATTCTAGATTTTTTTGATTTTAAGATTAAATTACCTTTAGGCGTCGATGACATGCCTCCACGCTATTCTGCGTCCTCGGGAAATCCCTTTCGGCAGCAGAATCACCGATGGTACAAAATGATGGTGGATATCGTTGTTGTTCCCACATAATTTTTGCGGAACCATTGGTAAAGTGGTTTTGCCTCCACACTTACCAGGGATTCATACGCTTCTTTGAAGTATTCGGCAATTTCATTAGCTGGTGAAAAGATAGGGCCTTCAACATCCTGACTTCAACGGCAAAGTTTTCATCACAGCCATACTGTCTTGCGAATCCAAGACTTTGAAACCTCCTCCAAATAATTTGGCCGAAATGGAAGAGACAGCCGTGGGTATTTGCCTGTGGAAAATAGGCTGATGCTGACGCGATTATGTTTTGCTCAAAATCAGACACAATATCTTCTGGCAGCAGGGATATTGCGTATTCCCGAGCGATTGGCAGCAATTCTTGCCAAATTACATCATATGCCTCTCTGGTTCTGCTGCTCATCAAGCAATAAATGAGGGGTACCACTGTGCCTTCAATTTTGCCGTGGACTGAGAATAGTTGCCCCATAATGGATGGTACCACGGCAAACGTCCCATCTACCAGCCAGCACTTTGCTTCGGACAGCATTTGGGGGCTGGTCCTGGTTCCCATTAATATATTTTTGCCGCATCCGTAGGAGTGGACACTTTCCTTGAGGACAAACAGTTCCCCGTCTACTTTTTTTATACCTTCGGGTATTGTGATTGCATCCAAGGTAGTCGGCTCCTTTAATTCATTTTCTCGCACACGGTGAATTTTCATTTTTTGGGCGGCTTTTGATGGTATATGGAGTCGGACAATTTCAGGTGTCAAAACCACGCTTTCCCTTGCTATGACACTCGGAGGGAACGGACCCTTAGCAAGGGTTTTCACAAAGAAATTGGTTTTGGCGACCTCTTTCTCATACGCGAGAGGAGCATGGCTGTGGTCATTATTGATGTTAATGATGGCATAATTTAAATCCGTTTCGAACGTTTGCATTCTTGCCTTGCAAAGAAGTGCCTTCCTTTCGGAACAACACCAAAGTGCTTTCTTTTCCTTGTTCTTTTCTAGGTGGAAAACGTACCCATCCTTCACTAACTTTATTCCACCTTTGTTTGATCTTATAATCTAATTGTGTAAGTAATAGAGACAAATTTTGTAAGAAAAGGAAAAGAAAGCAGTGTATAGAAAATAAGACGCGAGAAAATTTAACTCAAGGCTTTTTTTACACTAAAAAAAGAAGAAAATAAAAAAAAAGAAAAAGGAAGATAATAACAAAATTTAAAATAAACTTATTTAAAAAACAAATTGCACTAAATAAAATTAATTGAAAAAAATACCACGTTTATCACATTTAAAAGGATAGGGCATGTTAGTAACAAAATTAAAAAAAACTTATTTAAACACAAATTGCACCAAATAAAATGAAAAAAAAAAATCACAAAATGTTAACCACTTTTAAAAAAGAAAAATTAAAAAAAAAACATCACAAAAAACACTTAATTGTATTTTAAACTTTAAAACTTACCTCAGCAAAATTATTACTCATTTTATATTTATATGTATACAGCAGGTCCGGAATTGAATGTTTTTTTATTTGTTTTTCACTTTTATCACTGTTTTTTGTTCACTTATATCACTGTCTGATAACTTTTTTGTTCACTTTTTATCACTTTTAATTTAAGTAGTTTTTGATAATTGAGCTTAAAAACTCAACACCATGAGAATCAACGAGGACGAACAATAAAAAAAGAGCTTTTTAACGCTTTTTTTGGTCAAAATACGAGAAAAATATTTACTTAATTAATTTTTAACAATTTGAAAACCAGATTAATATTGTTTTTTTTTATTAAGTCTTGAAAATATCATGAGTCAAAAAAATAATAAAAAAAAAATCTCGAAATAATATTTTTTTCATCCGTAAGCTGGTGAAACGCATTAAAAAAATATAAATATTATTTTTTAACCAGTATACTAATATAATATATATACTATTTAAAAAAAAAATTGTTTTCCAATTAAGGTCCTGGATACCACTTGCAAGATCGGTACCAAGAATATATCTCTTAAAAAAAATATCTATAATTCGAGTTCTAAAAAGAACTGAAATTTTGTCCAATCTAGTTCAACAAAGTGTCTATTTCCTTTTTGAAGACCGCCATTATAGTCGTCAAGACCGTTGTCCTGGCCTTCGTTACCACAACAGCCAGACACACCGTCATAGTCCTTGCTAAGGACGCGGTCATGTCACCCAAGTCAAGTGGTTCCCAACTTTCAATCTCCCGTGAACTTCCCCGGGGATTCATACACATCACCAATTCCCATCTCCGTTCTCAAGACCGTCAGGTTCTCAAGAACAGCCTGGCGTTCGTCACCAACTGCAAAACAACGCGTCGTCGTCCTACCTGAGGATGTGTCTTTCCTATCTCCTAACACAACAAAGTCCTAATAAGAACTGAAGTACATTTGCAAACACAGTTTGCTTATATACTTCACGAATGTTCGTTCTTGTTGATTCTCATCAGCGAACAAAAATTCGTGGCCCCACTATACGAAAAATCAAAAAAAACAACACCACCCCACATCTACATAACCCACAACAACCCTTCCGGCAGAAACCCAAACACACACCAACACCACACTCGACAGCAACCCAAACATACCCCACACAAAAACTCAACCTTCAACCATAAAATCAATTTAATATCTCTTTAAGAAGAGGTGTTATCCCTACTGAGTCCTAAGAAGAACTGACCTAATTTCCGGAATTACGCTTGCTTAAATACTTTTTTTTTGGACGAGAAATTTTTCTCGACACGAATGAAGGGAAGAAGTTTCACGTCCAATGCTAAGGTAAATAAACAACAGAATTTTTGTGCGTTCTTGTTGGTTCTCACAGAATCGAGTGACCTAAACCAAAAGTATTGACAGTGCTGTCTTCAAAAAATGCAAAAGAGGCGGGGCTATGATTTTGATTGGCTAATATCGTAAATTCATGATGTCAATTTAGTATTGAAACGGCGGGATGTCGTGATTCGGGATTTTGTGATTCGGGATTTTGTGAATCGGGATTTTGTGATGCGGGATTTTGTGATGCGGGATTTCGTACCCAACCCACTTCTGGGAGAATTGGGCGTCATATTTTTGGAGCAGCGAAGATGATGCAGAGGAAGAAAATGTATCCCTTGAAAGGCCGCAATATAAAATGCTTCCCCGTGTTGGTATCTATAAATAGGACGACCATGATTTCGTTCTCGCCTTGCCTTTTGACGAAAGACATTATCGAAAATATCGGTTTAAAAAAAAAAACAAAAACAGGTTCTCGTCCGATCACCGAAATCAAGCATCTTCAGGCGCGGTTAGTACTTAGATGGGGGACCGCATGAGCATTGAATTTTTTTTCTTTTGACTCCGCACTTCAGATGGAATGGAAAATCTATTCCACTTATTCGGAATAAATAAAAAATTGTATTTTATTGAATAAGAAAACACAATATTCTTATTCCAAATATTTTGAATATCTCAAATGAATAAAGAAACATATTCACACTCAAATGCAAAATTATTCTAATGTAAACCAAAAGTGGCATCTTGTGTATCACGCTTAACAAATGAGAATGACGATCGACTAGCAGTCCAGGAATACTGTTCATGATAGTGGCAGCACTATCAAAATGCAATTTCCGCGTTCAAGATCATATCCAAAGCGATTTGGACAGATTTGTGTTGTAATTCCTCTGAAAAAAGCAATTGCAACAACAAATCAAGGTATCTGAACATTTTTGGATAGGTTGACACCGTCTCGGATAGGTATTAAAATCGATACACTAGCGGCAATTTGAAAACGACTTAGGCCAATTTATTCACTTAAAGCTGAACATAACTTTGGAATTTTTACAGTCAACTTGAGAAATAGTTTTTTTTTCACTCGAAGTTGACGTAGGAGTAGAAGTTAGCGAGTAAACTTGGGAATTTTTATCATTTCTGTTTATTCATTCACGATATTCAGTTGTGTAAATTTTTCGCTTTTGACTTCGAAAGGAAAAAGATCTTAAAATAAATAATAATTAAATAAAAATAGAGCTTTGTTTTAATTGAAATAATAAAATCAAAAAATGTTACGTGGAAATTACCTACTTCTGGGAGAATTGGGCGTCATCTTTTTGGAGCAGCGAAGATGATGCAGAGGAGAAAATTTATCCCTTGAAAGGCGGAAATATAAAATGCTTCCCCGTGTTGGTATCGATTAAAAGGACGACCATGATTTCGTTTTCGCCTCTCAAAAGCAACGACAATTATGTTTTTTTTTTTAAATTTAATAAAGGATTCATTGCCTTTTTACGGAAGACGCTACAAAAATGTCGGTTTAAAAAAAACAAACACAGGTTCTCGTCCGATCACCGAAATCAAGCATCTTCGGGCGCGGTGAGTACTAAGATGGAGGACCGCATGAGCATTGAGTTTTTTTTTCTTCGTATTCTTTTGACTCTGCGCTTCAGATGGAATGAAAAATCCATTCCAATTGTTTGGAATACATACAAAATCGACAATAATGGTTTATCCCGAGTAATTTATTGAATAAGGAAACACAAAATTATCATTCCAAATATTTTGAACATCAAAAATGAATAAAGAAACATATTCACACTCAACTGCAAAATCGATCGACTAGCAGTACAGGTGTACTAGGTTCATGACTGCCACTATCAAAATGCAATTTCCGCGTTCAAGATCGTATCCAAAGCGATTTGGACGGATTTGTGTTGTAATTCCTCTGAAAAAAGCTATTGCAACAACAAATCAAGGTATCGGAACATTTTTGGATAGGTTGACACCGTCTCGGATAGGTTCCTTATTCCATTTAATGCAATTGACACAGCAAAACCCTATAAAAAACGGATCAAATTTAACTGGGGTCAAATTTAACCAAAATTTTAACGCAATTGACACACAGCCTTAATATCTAAATCAGACGACGCATGATTCAAATGTGGTTACGTTTCTCTTAGAATAAGTATTAGGTGTAGCTTATTACTGATGGGGTAATAAGCTCTTGTAAGTTGCAAAACTGCAAATAACTTTTTTTCTTTCTGACTCTTTATCTGTTTTACAAAGAAAAACTCCTTGTGCACACATTTAGACAAATTTCATCGAAGATCTCATTGACTGTGAGTGGCAGTTCCGAAACGACCAATCCAAGTGGAAATACTTGTCTACGAACTGACAAAGGCATCGTCAAAAATTCCTTGTCTTTGAAAAGACAAACTAATTTGTGTCAATTCAAGACCCAAATAGAAATGAACTGGCATTCCTGTCGTTCAAAGAGCAAATTGACAGCTGTCAAACTGCGTCAATTCAAAGACAAACGAAAACCTAGCATTACATTTTTTGTCTAAAGTCATCAATTTACGTTTGTGACAAGGTCTGAAAATAGCAATTCATCATTTTATATTCAATTTCATCCGAGATAAGCTCTAGTTCATTATCATTATTTTTTCACTTAAGAGAGTTTTTTCAATGAAAATTATAAAATTCATTTGAAAATATGTTTCAGGTATCCGGGTTTTTCTTTTAAACGAGTTTCGTTTAAGCGGAGTGTTTTAAAAGTAATTGGTCAACAAATGCTCGGAAATGAAAAAAGTGCTTCAGATAGGCGGGGTTTTCTCTTAAGCGGGTTTTAATGTATCGATTTACTATACAAAATATACAAAAGCCGTGTTTTTTTGTGCCTTTATCTCCGCTTCCATATCTGCTTAAAAATAATTCTCATGTTAAATACAACAACAAATTCGGAATTGTTAAAATTGTTGTTGTATTTAACATGGAAATTATTTTTTAGCAGATATGAAAGCACAAAAAAACACGGCTTAAGACGCAGTTTAAATATTATTTTTATTATGTTATTCATTGTTTTATAATTAATCTTGGACTTTTGGGCAGCTTTTCCATCGAAGAACTTATAGGATCTCCCAGGTGCAGCGGTGACTTCGAAGAGCGCTTAAAGTGACTTTGTCTCGTAAACGGAATGTAAGCACATGTTTTTTACATCAGTAATAAGGTACTCTGTAACCATGTTTTATTTCAATTACGAGAAAATTGGTAAAATTTCGAAAAATGTTTGCAACTTTGAGCGCTTGTAAGCGGCAGTCTGTCCCGATAAACGGTTGTAAGCGGTATTTTTTTGACATCGTCTGATGTTAATTAACACACCCACGAAAGATAAACGACGAGCAAATAAGTAATTTTTATTTGCATGTTTCAAACGCCCTCTACATCAGAAGTCCTCGAGGTGCACTGTAAACGTTCCATTTTGGTGTCACACGTAAAGCTATGATTAGACGGTCAATGAAAATGGTCAACGCATTGACTCTCTGACGTCAGAATGACGTCAAATTCTGTCCCATGGCTTTCAAGTCGTGTGATTGTCATTGCAAAACGTTGTCAACGCACTGACATCAGCGTTGACACTTGCAATGACATGGTTTGAAAAGTCAACGCGTTGACTGTTTTCATTTACCGTGTAATCACACCATCAGAATTTTTCGGACACATTGACAGATATTTCCTGACTGCCCATCAACGCGTTGTCCAGGTACCAACGTTGACATTCTTTTCATTTAAAGAAACAGCAACAAAAAAAAAAACAGCAACATAAAAGAAGACAAAACATTTCAAACAAAATTATTTAAAGTTAAATTAGTTTGAGTTAAACAAAAAATGAGCCTAAGCAGCAGTGAGTCGGATAAATAAATGCGCGTCCTGCTGATGAATCGAAGGAAAAGTTGTCAAAAAGTTTCAACAATACAATACAACGGGGTTGCTTCTTGGCATAAATCTCGATTTGCGGGATTTTTGGTCTTGTGGGGCGTCCGCCATCTTGGTAAGAAGAAAAATTTTGAGTTTGAAAATTATTTTCTCAAAAACTGTTTGCTCAAACAACTTGGTTTAAAAAGTTAATTTAAGAATAGGTTTTTGGCTTTCAAAGACGCTATAACATGATATTTTGAGTGTTGCCGTTGATTTTTAATAATTTTGTTTATATTTTAAGTGATTTTTTTAGAAAATTGTCCCGTCTGCCTAAACCTAAATTGCCATTTCCATTTCGTTTGCTTTTAACATTTTTCCTTGCTTTAAAAAAATTTAAGCCGAAATACATACATTTATTTGACTGTGTCACAGCGCGCCACCACTATGTGTGAGCCTCAACTCGAAAAATTACAGATTTGTACTTTTGTCAACGGTCAAAGCGAGTGGACATGGTCAAGCCGTGTGATCGTCAACGATTACTTGTCAGCGCATTGACACCGATTTGTATTAATCTCGTTGACACATATTTTCTGTCAACGCATTTTGGGACAACATTGACGGACTTGTGTCATTTGTGTGATCGTCAATATTTCAGGTGTTGACACGGTGAGCGTTGACGTTGCCTTGTCAGTGCTTTGACCGTTTTTTTGGTGACGTCAGAGAGTCAACGCATTGACCATTTGCGTTGACCGTCTAATAGTAACTTAACTAAATTTAACGATACATTACGATTTGAATGGCGAGCAGATTGACACTTTTTACTGTCGCGAGCTCCCGGCTTATTATTTTTAGTGTCAAAGTTAAGTCTGTTTCTTAACTTAGTTTTAATAAAACTTTATTTCAACAGCAGCTGAGCTGTGTGGTAACGACATCAAATTTTGAATAAAACTGTTAAAATTTGTAAGACGATACTCGTTTAACCCATTTTTAAGCTAACTGTATTTTTCCCAAAATTCGCATATGTCCAGTTTATCGTTAAGATTATTATTTGAAAATCTAAGCAATTTTCATTGCGTTACTACATCTTCAGGATCGCCCTCAACCAAGTATGGAAAACTATTAATCAAAGTCCAAATTGCAACTTCGGGATTCGACAAGATACTTTGTCGTAGCAGATGTCTTAAAAGCAGATGTCTTAAAATTATAAATACTAATGTAAAGCGTTTGTTTTAATATCATTTTTATTAAAACTTGTGAGGTTCTGTGAAGGGATCGCACCAGCGATCACTTAATTAATTGCCTCAAACCTCAAAACAATTAATAGAACATTCAACCTGCTTCGATGTTTAATATCCATATTCCCATCGCATTACATTTCATGATCAGCTATAGCAAAGCCAAAGCACAAACAATACAACATTCATATTTCCGTTGGCACACTCAGTGCATTGTGCATATAGCTATAAATAAATGCTCATATAGTTCAACTGGCACCTTCAGTGCACAAGCTATATGATATGACACCAAATATACAACAACACTTTCAGTGATTGAAGAAAAACAAACATAATTAAGGGTCGCTGACTTATGGTAGTAAAATATGCATCATAAGCAAGCTAGCCCAAAACACTTGAAGTGCATGGCTATTATGCTGATGCTGCATTTTATGGGAGTTCTTATTGAATATCGAAGTATTGTTGAATACCAATACAGGCATTATTTTATTGACAAATTTTGTATAAAAAGAGAAGAATAAAATTAAAACACTTACTTCTTATTCTACATTCAAAGATTGTGTTTCACTTAATTAAGCAACTCGCTGGAGTCACACCAATTTTTGATATAATTATAGTAATATAGACGCCCTAAAGAGCTACTCGCTTTTGGGTCAAGGTTTACTAGGCTACTTGCCGTACCACGTCTAAATTGCTAAGGAGTAAAAGTAGCGTTATCCAGCTACAGACTTTGCATGGCGATCTTGCCAGACTAAAGGACTAAGAAAAAGACTTTGAGCGAAGCTGACAAGAAGATCTGCTCGAGCTCCGACAAGACAACCTGTGCTGCAGATTTGATAACTTTCAACCGGTCAGAGGCATTTACACCATTGACATCGTCGACGATATCTACAAACAACAAGAAGAAACAAGACGTTGCAGCTGTATAGACTAGCAAACATACCTGGCCTATCTACAGAAGGAAGACAAAAATATCTAAAAGAGATAAGAAATCTAAAGGGAGCTATCCGCTCCTCCAGGCAGAAGAAAAGAAGACAAAGACAACAAGACGAAAAGGAGTTCCTGGTAGAGAACAACAAAAAGCGTCTCTAAATAATGGGTAAAGGACAATCGAAAATAGAAGAGGTAGTTGTGAACAACAACGGACCTCAATTGAATAAACTTAATGAAAAATCTAACTATGAAATAGACTATTTATCAATTTTATTAGTTATAATAATAATATTCTTCTTAAAATACGTCCACAGGACAATTAAGAGAAAATTAAATAATAACGTAAAAAAGAAATATAATAGGCAGACGAATATCTGTGTAACAAAAAAAAAAAAAAAACATGTTTTTTTAATTTACATATGTATTCTGTAAAATTATTATGTATCAAAAAACTTATGGAAAATCTGACTAATATTATCGTAAAAATGATTTATTGACCAATTTGGAATTAATAATTGTGATTGGAAGTGATTAAAAATAATCTTTCCGTCAGCTTTTTTTGGTCACTGTAGTTTTTGCAATGAAACAATTAAGTTACATTAGCTTTCCCGACGTTTCGGCAGGGGTTGCTGCCTTCTTCAGGGGAACTTTATTTGGACAACAAGAAAAAATATATTGTTTACATTATAATAACAATAATTGAAACAATACAAAATACACTCACTTTAATAAAACTGTGTTTAAATTTAAACTGACATTTAAAATTATTGTATCTAATAATTGTAATATTATTTACAAAAGTTAAGAAAAAACCACTTCAAACGAAGTTTAGTCTATGGAATTTAAACAAGGAGTAAAGAAACTGAAAGAATACTGTGTTATGATGAGACAAGAGAACAAAAGATGGCAGAGATGTTTTGGGTGTCTTGTTTTCTGTTCATGTTGTTGTTGTTGTTGATGATGTGTAATGTTTCTAGGGTGTATCGTTTCGAAACATGTTTCTCTGTCTGTAGGACTTTGATACCTTCAAAATCTGGAGAGTGGCCGTTTTCGATACTGTGGCTCGCCAGGGCTGTCTTTCCAGGATTGTTTGATTTGATATCCGATTTATGATTAGAAATTCGCTGTTTAAGAAATTGTTTTGTAGTTCCGATGTAACACTGGTTGCATGGTTCATTAGGTTTACCCTTACAATTTATTTTGTAAATGACATCAGTAACTTTATCCTTATCCGCTTTCGTTTTAAGTTTAGTGAAAAGGTGACTCAGAGTTTTATTTGATTTGAAGGCCAGGCGAACATCTGTTAGTTTTTGGTTTATCACTTCTTTAAAATTCTCAGTCAGTCTTGGGATGTAAACCTTACTTTTGTAGTAACCATTATTCGGGTCTTTAGTGTCTTCGCTTGGAATTTTGCAATTGTGTTTCTGAAGTAGACCACGAATTATAGAATTTGGAAAACCATTGTCACTCAGGATTTTTTTGATTTTTTTCTCATTGGCAGAGTGAAATTGTTCGTCGCTGAGTGCGAAAACTTTACTGACGAGATTGGATGCAGTGTTCATCACTATGTGCCTCGCTTGGTTAGACTGAAAGTTGACTAATCTTCCCGATGTAGTATGTTTTTGGTACCAGTCAAACAATAGACGGTTGTTTTCACGATGGATTTTTACGTCCAAAAATGCTATTGACCTGTTATGTTCCATTTCCACAGTGAACTGGATTTTCGGGTGGAATCCGTTAAGGATCAGCTGCACTTTTTCAATGTTGCGTTTGTCCATAACGGCAAAAATGTCATCTACATACCTAGCAACAAAAGTAGGCCTTTCTTCCATTCCCCAAAAAATTCATCTAGTACGTGATCAAGTACTAAATCTGCAATCGTGGGTGACAAAGGGTTGCCCATAGGCATGCCAGAAATTTGTTTGAAAATGTCATCTTTAAATTGTAGATAGTTATTTTCCTTGAGGCAGAAATCAAGGATTTCAAGAAATTTGTTCAGATTAATTCTAGTGTTTTCACTAATTATTTCCCATTTCTTTTTTATAATGGTGATGTTTGTAAAAAGTGACACTGCATCATACGAAACTAAAACATCATTGTCTTTTAATTTTATTTTTTTAGCCTTCTCAACAAATTCAAATGAATTAATAACCGAGTAGCTTGATTTTGCCGTCGCGCACTGTAAAATGTTGCCAATAAACCTCGAAAGCTCATAACATGGTAGTTTCATTGATGACGTAATTGGACGCAGGGGCATGTTTGCTTTATGAATTTTTGGCAGTCCGTATATTGATGGAAGCTGCGATGTATACGTTGTCATCTTCGCCTTTTCCCTATCATCAATGCAATTGTTGTTGTTTAGCCATTTGACTAGATCGTTGTTGCGAGTTTGTAAAGTTGTTGTTGGGTTATTCCTATTATGAGCTTTCGAGGTTTATTAGCCGAATTTTACAGTGCGCGACGGCAAAATCAAGCTACTCGGTTATTAATTCATTTGAATTTATTGAGAAGGCTAAAAAAATAAAATTAAAAGACAATGATGTTTTAGTTTCGTATGATGCAGTGTCACTTTTTACAAACATTCCCATACAACTAGCCATCACCATTATAAAAAAGAAATGGGAAATAATTATGCAGTGTCACTTTTTACAAACATTCCCATACAACTAGCCATCACCATTATAAAAAAGAAATGGGAAATAATTAAGTGAAAACACTAGAATTAAT
Organism: Melangyna quadrimaculata; assembly: GCA_949320155.1. Lineage (NCBI taxonomy): Eukaryota > Metazoa > Arthropoda > Insecta > Diptera > Syrphidae > Melangyna > Melangyna quadrimaculata. Next base: position 114,768,974 of record OX439484.1, read on the forward strand.
CTGAACAAATTTCTTGAAATCCTTGATTTCTGCCTCAAGGAAAATAACTATCTACAATTTAAAGATGACATTTTCAAACAAATTGTTGGCATGCCTATGGGCAACCCTTTGTCACCCACGATTGCAGATTTAGTACTTGATCACGTACTAGATGAATGTTTTAGTGGAATGGAAGAAAGGCCTACTTTTGTTGCTAGGTATGTAGATGACATTTTTGCCGTGATGGACAAACGCAACATTGAAAAAGTGCAGCTGATCCTTAACGGATTCCACCCGAAAATCCAGTTCACTGTGGAAATGGAACATAACAGGTCAATAGCATTTTTGGACGTAAAAATCCATCGTGAAAACAACCGTCTATTGTTTGACTGGTACCAAAAACATACTGCATCGGGAAGATTAGTCAACTTTCGGTCTAACCAAGCGAGGCACATAGTGATGAACACTGCATCCAATCTCGTCAGTAAAGTTTTCGCACTCAGCGACGAACAATTTCACTCTGCCAATGAGAAAAAAATCAAAAAAATCCTGAGTGACAATGGTTTTCCAAATTCTATAATTCGTGGTCTACTTCAGAAACACAATTGCAAAATTCCAAGCGAAGACACTAAAGACCCGAATAATGGTTACTACAAAAGTAAGGTTTACATCCCAAGACTGACTGAGAATTTTAAAGAAGTGATAAACCAAAAACTAACAGATGTTCGCCTGGCCTTCAAATCAAATAAAACTCTGAGTCACCTTTTCACTAAACTTAAAACGAAAGCGGATAAGGATAAAGTTACTGATGTCATTTACAAAATAAATTGTAAGGGTAAACCTAATGAACCATGCAATCAGTGTTACATCGGAACTACACAACAATTTCTTAAACAGCGAATTTCTTATCATAAATCGGATATCAAATCAAACAATCCTGGAAAGACAGCCCTGGCGAGCCACAGTATCGAAAACGGCCACTCTCCAGATTTTGAAGGTATCAAAGTCCTACAGACAGAGAAACATGTTTCGAAACGATACACCCTAGAAACATTACACATCATCAACAACAACAACAACATGAACAGAAAACAAGACACCCAAAACATCTCTGCCATCTTTTGTTCTCTTGTCTCATCATAACACAGTATTCTTTCAGTTTCTTTACTCCTTGTTTAAATTCCATAGACTAAACTTCGTTTGAAGTGGTTTTTTCTTAACTTTTGTAAATAATATTACAATTATTAGATACAATAATTTTAAAAATCAGTTTAAATTTAAACACAGTTTTATTAAAGTGAGTGTATTTTGTATTGTTTCAATTATTGTTATTATAATGTAAACAATATATTTTTTCTTGTTGTCCAAATAAAGTTCCCCTGAAGAAGGCAGCAACCCCTGCCGAAACGTCGGGAAAGCTAATATAACTTAGTTGTTTCATTGCAAAAACTACAGTGACCAAAAAAAGCCGACGGAAAGATTATTTTTAATCACTTCCAATTACAATTATTAATATTATCGAAGAACTTCACCACATCTTGAGAAACCTGAGAAAAGACGGACCGAATAGAAAAAGGTCAAAAGAGTCAGGAAAACAAAAAAAAGAACAAGTTGAAGAAATTTTTAAAAGAGCGCGTATTCAGGCTAAACTCTTAGAACAAACATTATCCGAACAAGGGAAAAACGACCTTCGGCCACTTTACGATAATTTATATAGATATCATAAAGAGGCCTTAGAAAGAATTACAGCTAGTATAAAGCAAGAAGACATAGAAAAAGAACCAATTTGAGTAACAACAAAAAATACAGACAAAATGGCAGAATTTGATTTTAGTAAGGCACAAAAGTTGCCTGTACTTAATTGCGAGGCAAATGACAAAAGAGCAGAAAATATTAGGGATTTCATAAATAATATAGAGTCTTACCATGATACATTAAATGAACTTTCAAAACCTATGCTAATCAAATTTATATTGAAATGTAAAATCCAAGGAAGGGCATTGACTGAATTAGGAACCGCAAAAATTATAACAATTGAACAATTAAAACAAAATTTAATTGCGAAATGCGGAGATAAGGACACAATAGAGAGTATTCAAGCTAACTAGATAGATCACGTCAAAAAAATCGACCTATGCGAGAATTCGTGTCAGAGATAGAACACTTAGTATCAAAAATGACAGAATTAGAAATAACCATACATGGGGAGCAGTCTAGAGAAACATTAACAGCAGCAAATGAACGTAGAGGTTTAGCGTTTTTAAAACAAGGAGTTAATAATAGATACAAGATAATTTTGGATAGTGCAAGGCATACAAAAATGCAAGATGCTATAACACATCTTTTAGAGTTAGCTCCAAGGACAGCCCAAGTAACAGAAAATATCAGATATGCCAACAATTTTAGTTATTCTAATGCCCAAAACCAAACAAACCAGGGTTTTTCACCTCGGAGTTTTCACAATAACTACCGAAATAATGCTAATAATTCTAGTAACATGAATAGAAATTTTCCACGACAAACAAATTTTCGTAGCAATTACTTTCAAAATTTTCCAAGGCAAAATAATTTTAACAATAATAACAATTACCAACGATCATATTACCAACCACGTTTTAATTCGCCACAGAATAACAATTCTATTCAATATAATAACACTAATAGAACCAATCCAAATAACATAAATAGACAAAATAATAACCAATCTAATTTTTATAGAAGGGACAATACTTATCAAAATAATTCCAACATAAGAGGCAATGAAAGAAACGCGGTGAAGAATAACCGAAATAATAATAGGGAAAGGGAAACAACTTATATTATAAATGAGGGAAACGAAATACCCACCGAGGGGGAAGCCGACCTATCGGGGGGAAATCTGTAAGCCCAAAACAACACATAGCTATATGTGCAGGGGGCATAACAAACGGCCTATATGTAAAATTTAAGATTAACAATAAGTCAGGTATAAGATTTTTATTAGATACAGGAGCATCAATTTGCACAATTAAACAAGGAGTTCTGGATAAAAATACAAAAATAAATGAAAATAATAAAATAACAATACAGGGTATTTCCGGTAATTTAAGAACAGTAGGCACTAGCATAAATAGCGTTACAATAGGACAACACGAAACATCCTATACTTTTCATGTAGTACAAGACTCATTTCCAGTACCTGTAGATGGTGCTGATTTTCTTAAAGATTTTGGGGCAGTAATAGATCTAGAACACTTTGTATTAAAATTATCTTCAGGAGCTTTCCAAATTTCACTTCCAATATTAAACTCAGAACAACTTATTTCACTTACCATCGCACCCAGAACCGAAGCCACCTATTGGCTTAATAGTAAACATTTAGATACAAGAATATTCGATTCACAAGAACTTTGTGAAGGAGTTTTTATGGCAAATTCTATTTCTCAGTCGAGAAACGGTAAAATTCCAATTAAAATTTTAAATACCCGAGAATCCGAAGTAAGAATCAAATGGCTAGAACCCAAGACCACACCAATATCAGAATACCATACTATAGCATACGAACAAACTATAAAACCTTCAAATTTACGAACAAAACAGTTACTTAAAGAAATAAATTTCGAAACTCTTAATGAGGAGGAAAAATACGAACTCAAAGCTATATGTTCTAAATTTCAAGATATTTTTCACCTAGAAAGCGACAAATTAACATAGACACATATAGGTCAGGCCCACATATCACTCAAGGAAGGAGCTACTGCAAAATATACCAAACCATATAGATTACCTCATTCTCAGAAAAAAGATATTCAAATAGATGTAGAAAAGATGCTCAAAGATGATATAATAGAACCTTCAATATCCGCCTGGAACTCACCTATTCTTGTAGTTCCCAAGAAAAAAGATCCCATAACGGGAATACAAAAAATCAGATTGGTAATTGATTATAGAAAAGTAAACGATGTTATTGAGGATGATAAATTTCCATTACCCAATATAACTGACATTTGATATGGTTGGAGGTGCAACATATTTTTCATGCATAGATTTAAGCCAAGGTTATTATCAAATGGAATTAGAGTAAAATAGCAGACCTTGCCTTTTCAACAGAAAACGGACATTATCAAATAAAACGACTTCCCATGGGTTTAAAAATATCACCCAGCACTTTTTCAAGAATGATGTCTGTAGCTATGTTAGGTCTAACTTACTCACGTTGTTTTGTATATCTTGACGATTTAATAGTCTTCGGTAGAAATTTAGAAGACCATAATAAAAATTTAATGGAAGTTTTTGAAAGATTTAGGGAAGTGAATCTTAAAATCCATCCTAGAAAATGTGCTTTTCTTAGAAAAGAAGTTTTATATTTAGGACACATAATATCCAGTAATGGTATTATACCAGATTCATCTAAGTCGAATGTAATGAAAAATTACCCAACTCCCAAAAACGCAGATGAAGTAAGAAGATTCGTAGCATTTGCTAACTATTACCGTAAATTCATACCAAACTTTGCTACACTGGCAATACCTTTAAATCGGTTATTAAGAAAGAACGTAGATTTTAAATTCTCTGAAGATTGCAAAACATCTTTTAATTTACTTAAAAAAGTGCTAATAAGTCCAAATGTTTTACAGTTCCCAAATTTTGAAAAAGAATTCATACTCCGAACAGACGCATCTGGATTTGCTTTAGGTTCTGTGTTATCCAATTATGATGATAAACCAATTGCTTACGCAAGTAAATCTCTTAACAAAGCAGAAAAGAATTATAGTACTATAGAAAAAGAATTACTTGCTATAGTTTGGGCAGTAAAGCATTTCATAATAAGAAGATGAAGAAATTTAAATATTAAAATATTGAAATTACTTCTGTTTTAAGTGGAGTGAATGAATAAAATTCAATTAAAAAGTACAAGTGACCTCAACTCCAGAAATTATTGTGTTTCGCCCAAGGTATAACAGTGGGCTCTTCAGTCAGTCTGTTATACCCTACTAAGACACAAATTTTGGTCGATGTTTACCGACTCTTATATAGACCGTATCTTTTCGGAAGACGTTTTAAAATATTAACCGATCATAGGCCTTTAGTATATCTATTTTCACTTAAAGAACCTTCCAGTCGATTAACCAAATTTAGACTATTAATAGAAGAATATACTTTTTATGTAGAGTATACACCAGGGAAAAACAACTGCACTGCAGATGCTCTAAGTAGAATACAAATTCATTCAGAAGACTTACAAAAACTTTACGTTTGTGTCACAACAAGAGCACAATCAAAGAAATCCGATATAAACAAAGAAACTCCCCCAAAAGAAAAAGTAGAAAAAGAAAAGATCATCAGTGAACTTTTAAAAGCTCCGGAAACGGGTTTGAAAGTAGTTGAGTTGAAAATAATTAGCAGTTTTAAAGAAGAAGATGAAGACTTTGCAAAAATAAAGGGTACTAGAGTATTAAGTCCAAATCTTATATTGGGATATATTCCAGGAAGTAATTGTTTAATTTTAAACCGGTCCAAGATAAGTACTAATGCCCGATCGGCATCATTTGACAAAATGTTGTTGAGGGACGTACAGAAAAATTGTGAACTGCAAAGGAATAATGAAAAGGAATCCAAGAATGGCACTATTGACCGATCAGCATCATTTGACAAAATGTTATTGATGGACGTGCGTACAATTTGCGGACCTTTATCAATTAAAAATATTTATATTACTAAAGAAGAATTAAAAAAAATAACAAACGGCCGTCATAAAGAAAAAATAAATATATTAAAGAAAATGATAGAAGGAATATTTAAAGAAAGTAAAATAAAAGTGCACATAATAGATGAAAAAATTAAAATAACAGACCCTTGCAAAATTAAATTAATACTAAATGATTATCATATGTTACCAACGAGTGGACATGCTGGTATAAATCGCATTTTGCGAAACATTAAAAAAAGATATTATTGGACAGGCATGCAAAACGATGTGACGACATACGTTAAGCACTGCCCAATATGTCAACGTAACAAACATATACAACCAAAGAATCAACCTATGACTATAACGTCAACAGCAGAATCAGGCTTCGATAAAATTTTTCTTGATTTAGTAGGACCCCTTGACGAATCAGAAAATGGGTCAAAATATATTCTTACTCTTCAAGACGAATTAACTAAATTCACTGAAGCAATAGCTTTACAAAATAAGGAAGCTAATACAGTAGCTAAAGGGCTCATCGAATTTTTTATTCTTAGATATGGAGTCCCTGGAACTATAGCATCTGATCAAGGTACCGAGTTTATAAATAAAGTTTTTAAAGATATGTGTAGTTTGTTAAAGATAGAACAACTACAGTCCACTGCTTACCATCATGAAAGCATTGGAGCGTTAGAGAATTCCCATAAAGTTTTAGGAGCTTATCTTAGTAGTTATGTATCGGAAAACATACAGATTGGAGCAACTGGCTACCCTATTATGTTTTCTGTTACAACACTTCAGTACATTCAGAAACAGGGTACACACCTTTTGAATAAGTATTCGGAAGACAATGTAATTTACCTTCCAATCTCACAAATAAAGTAGATCCAGTGTACAACTACGAAGACTACGTGATAGACTTAAAACACAAACTACAAATAGCTCATAAAGACGCTAGGGATACTTTGATAAGCAAGAAAATTAATAGGAAGACGAGGTACGATACAGATGTAAAAGCAAAGGCTTCAGATTTTAACGTAGGAAGTCTAGTTTTGTTAAGAAATGAAAATAGAAAAAAGTTAGACCCAATCTATATTGGTCCATACGAAATACTATCTCAAAATGGGGTGAACTGCGATATTAAATATGAAAACAAATCAATGACAGTTCATAAAAATAGATTAAAACCTTTTTATATATATATGTTTATATTGTAGGATCGTTAGAATTAAGAGATCAAATACTAAATATATGTACATGATTTAAAAAAAAAAAAAAAAAAAAGTTATATAAGAATAATTAAATATATAAGTACTTAACTATCATTTAGTTTTATACATAATTTTTATTAACCCGGGTTAACTAGATAAAAACTATTAATAAATTAAAATCTATATATTTACAAAAAAATATTGTAAGACAGAAAATTGTAAATACAAACAAAAAAATATCAGATAACAAACTAAGCAAGATCCCTTGATGTACAAGTATCGCATAAAAAAGAAGAAATCATTCCATGTTATGATTTCTCCTTTTTATCCCAGGAAGGGTGGTGTGAAGGGATCGCACCAGCGATCACTTAATTAATTGCCTCAAACCTCAAAACAATTAATAGCACATTCAACCTGCTTCGATGTTTAATATCCATATTCCCATCGCATTACATTTCATGATCAGCTATAGCAAAGCCAAAGCACAAACAATACAACATTCATATTTCCGTTGGCACACTCAGTGCATTGTGCATATAGCTATAAATAAATGCTCATATAGTTCAACTGGCACCTTCAGTGCACAAGCTATATAATATGACACCAAATATTCAACAACACTTTCAGTGATTGAAGAAAAAAAAAACATAATTAAGGGTCGCTGACTTATGGTAGTAAAATATGCATCATAAGCAAGCTAGCCCAAAACACTTGAAGTGCATGGCTATTATGCTGATGCTGCATTTTATGGGAATTCTTATTGAATATCGAAGTATTGCTGAATACCAATTGATTGAGCCAGAAGAGATACCCTCTGAGTTCTAGAATAAGATGGGAGACATCGGGTCTTATCTGCGGCGACCAAATGCCTAATCGGTGGAGGGAAAGTTACCTTCTTCCAATCTACAAGGGGTAGGGTGATACACGAAATTGCGACAGCTACCGTTCGATAAAGCTTATGTCACACACCATGAAGATCGTTGAGCGGATATTGGATGGCCGCCTACGAAAAATAAAACGCCTGCCTGACGAGCAGTGCGGGTTTGTTTCGGGTAAATCAACCACAGATACTATTCAGAGTATAAGAATCAGAATGGAAAAATATCGGAGTTCCTCAAGAAATTTGCATATTGTATTGGTCGATTTTGAATAAGTATTCGACAGACAACCACGAGATCTGATATGGGTTGCACTTAGGCAACGAGGAGTTCCGGAAGTTTACGTGCGGATGGTCATGGACATGTACGAGCATGTTAAAACAAAAAAGGCCAAAAAGTTCCCAATTAGACTAGGTGTGCACCAGGGAAGTGTCTTGAGTCCTTTGCTCTTTATTACTGGCCTTCATTTTCTGCTTGAGCAAAAGGTGACGGACCCCAAAGTGAATCAGTTTTTCTTTGCTGACGATGGAGCCATCATAAGTGAAGATCCTGTGTCCTTGTTCTGGAGGCAAATGGATACCGCATTAGCGCGAAAAAGACCGAACACCTATGTTGTCCATTTTCTGATCCACACAGGCCTATTTCGGACATATATTTGAATGGAACAGTGCTTCCCAAGTGCGAAAAGTTTAAATATCTTAGATCAATGATCAATAACGAAAGATCTTGTGATGACGACATCAAACATCGCGTAAGCGTAGGGTGGATGAAGTTGCGGGAAAATTCTGCCATATTCTGTGATAGAAAAATGTCCCCTAAGCTGAAAGGAAAGCTCTACATGGGAGTTGTTCGTCCAGCGCTTACATATAGTTCACAGTGTTGGACAATGTACAAGAAGTATGAGAGTAAATTGACTGCAGCTGAAATGAAGATGCTTCGCATGACAGCAGGTGTGACAAAGCGTGATCGAATAAGAAGCAAGAGAATCCGAGGAAGACTACAAGTCAAAAATACCATCTTGGACAAAATACAGCATGACCAACTTAGTTGGTACTTTCATGTACAAAGAAGATGCCATGAGAACCCAGTTCAAAAGGCAATAGCACAAGACGTTCCAACAAATGCAACGACACCTGCATTAAGTTGGCCTCAGACATGGAACAATCCAAAGGGAGGCTGGTCGACGTTTTCTGAGGTCAACCCATCGAACCCCACAAGTGGAACCTTAGGGGAAGTAGTTGAGTGGGAGAAATGTGGTCCCCCTCGAGATCATGACAAATGCCGGTTAAAAGAAGACGAAGAAGTGGAAACCGTGGTCATAATTCAAGATTGTTAACAAGATTAATCACAATCTACTAATTAAGGGGAATAGTTTAATTTGACTAAATTTTTAAAAGACGTGAGACGTGATTTAAACCAATGAACAAGTGAATAAATTGTTTAACTGATTAAGTTTAAACATAGTCCCTTTATATCGTGCTATAGCTGAAACTGTGATTCACTGATGGCAATATATTTTTCCGCGATTGAATTATTGATACTCACAAGTGTAGAAATATAATTTTTGAGTGTCAATATCTTCATTTCGCTCATATTTTAATATCGCAAACAAAAAGTCTTAATTTAGTAATTTACAAACCAAGGTCCAAAACTGGATTCATTATTCGTGATTTGTAGCTTATTTTTCTTGATCTGATCTAAGAATTCTTTCTGTGCAGCTTCAGCATTTTGTTAATTTTGTATTGTTTTTTTTGCATGACAACTAAGAACACTTCGATAAAGTGAGTACTAATTAGTGTTATAGGGCCAAATATCGTAATGCAGCTTCAGCATTTTGTTAATTTTGTATTGTGTTTTTGCATGAAAACTAAGAACACTTCGATAAAGTGAGTACCGACTAATTAGGGAGTTTTTAGTCCCTTATAGGGCCAAATATGGTTCATCCTTTAAACCATTATGAAGTTGAAGTTTTAACTCATCCATTCCGACAGATTAAGTGAGGTTCATAATAGCCAATTCTAAACTTAAACCGTGGTTGAACCGTAGGCCCTTATTGCGAGTGTCGTTCAACTTTCGATGCGACAATAGTCGAAAGTATCGATAAATTTTGTTTTTGGTATTGTGTATCTCAATCGACAGAGATATCTTTTACTGTGAATAGGGAATGTGCTAATTGTGAATAAGTCCAATATTTTGACATCTGGTATCGTGTTAGTGATGGTACATGTACGGAGAATTTTTTTCTTTAAATTTTCCCATCATTCACGCTGTAATAATACTCTTAAATTTTTGTTCTTTCTATATAATTTAAAAACACGGCCGTGTTCGAATTGGATTCAAATCGCATTCAATTTGATCCCAAGATTAAATTTTGACAATATTGACCATTGAACTCAATATAAGATGCCAAAATTTAACAATTTACATTATGTGCTCATAGATTAATTTTTAACGTTTCCAAACACCTATGAATGAGTTTGTTTCTTTACGTCGCGTCACTTTCTCTGTGCATCAGTCCCATAATATGCTTTGTTATTATATATACTCGTACATATATGTATGTACAAATGTATCTTATATTCTATTTTCTTATTTTCTCTTATCTTCAAACTTAATCAGCCCAATTCTAAATAAAAATTCCCGCGAAATGCTTCCCTTTTCCCTATTCTCTTATTCTAAACTATAAATTCCCGGGAATTTGTTTCCCTTTTCCTTACCTCTCCCGGGGAGTTATTTTCCCGGGGAATATTTAGAATTGGGCTGAATATGTTTAAATAACGTTCCACTTTTACCCGTTTTAACATGTTCAAGTAACTTTTTAATTAATACATAAAAACATTACCTATAAATATTGATGTAGGGAACAAGAAAAGGGATTTTTATTACATGACTGGTACTATTTTATTTTTCGTAATGTGCCATCACTGGATAATGTTTTCAGTTTTCATTTTCATGAGGAAGCAAATTGTTTTGTAAATGTTGAATCAAATTGCGTAATTTTGTCTAAAATATCAACAAAAAGTTAAATTGAATTAATTTCAGTGAAAAAGTGATAAGACACGAAAAAAATATAGCTTTTTTTTAAAATGAAACAAAAAACAACCACAACGACGACTGATGGATAGGAGGCAATAGGCGTGTTCAGGAAAGGGAGATTTCGGAGGGCCTTAGCAATCTCAGTTGCCTGAACAGGATTCCTCAGCAAAAAATCTCAGTTTGGCTATCAAAATACTGAGGAAAAAATTTTTTGGATTCGCTTGCTCAGCTTTTGAGGGAGCAAAATCTCCGATATCTGTTTCGGCAACGCGCCTAATCAAAGGGTTTTATCAAAGAATATTATGTTATATGTATTATCTTTCGTTTTATCCTATCGATAATAAGCTAAATATTATAGAAATGTGTTATTTTTGTCATATTATGTGTTATCCTTTGCTTAAACTAATTAATTATTTTGGAAATAAAAGATGCAACCGCTCACAGTCGAACAGGATATTGTAAACGACAAAATAACCAAAATAAATTTTCGACGATCGACTGTCGACAAAAGTCGTTTATCGATAAGGCAATAAAGGTGTAAGTTCTTTTAACTTTCAGTTGCCAAAAATCTATAGAGTCGGGTTTTAATCAACTAAGAAAATGAGATGATGTCGCACAGAAATACTGGGCGACTGGGCCTTAGTATAATTTGTCTGCACCTGAAGTCTATAGAATTAAATAAAATTAAATTTTTGAACATAAAATTTATATTTTTGTGTTAAAAAAAAGTAGAATCTCGGTTGCCAGTGTGACAAATCGGCAAGTTTATCTTCAGAAGGTTGGTTCTAACTTCTAACCGCTTATGTTTTCGATTTTTTATTGGAAGCTTTAATATATACATAAGTAGTGGGCCCAAATTTTTAAATTAAAAAAAAAAAATTAGGCCCTACCAATAATCAAATTTTGTAACGACTTAAATATTTAGGCAAAATGGACCATAATTGTATGGGCTCTAAATAATAAACCAACCATGGTATGACTTAAAAATTTAGGTGGACCGTAAATAATGAATATTATATGGTATGGACCCTAAAATATGAAACATAACATGTATGGTTCATTTTTTATAGTCTATACCATTGTGGTCTATTTTCCTCAAATATTTAAGTCGTTACTAAATTTGATTATTGGTACGGCCCTATGTAAATAAATATGAAATTCAGTGGATCTGTTTTTTTTTTTTATTTCAGTACCAATCGACGCTTTGAATGCGTAAGTCGTGTGTTCTACTCTGTGCGGTATATATAAAAACATCACAATTTCTAAACGAAATTGAACCCCTAATGGTGAAGACAACATGTCTTTACTTAGTAAAAAACCACAAATGATCTCTAAAGATCAAAATCGTTGGGTACCTTTACAAACCCATCCGGATACAGACAATGACATTAGTAACATTGAAGTTGATGAAACCATTCAACAAGAAGTTTCTAATATAGTCCGGGGCAATTAGACTTTTGCTGGGATATAATTCCGAGGTGAAGTTTAACTTTGGCATTCGAAAGAGCATCAGTACAAGAGCCGAAAAACATATTTTTCACAACTGTACCTAGAGTCATTATGCCACCATTTTGTTTTTACCGGTAATTTTTGTTTTCTGTCTTGTATCTTTGATCTTAGGGAAAAAAGTTATATGACTAACTTGTAGTAAATCAAATTTTCTACAAAAATATTAAGAAACTTTTTCTAAAAATCCTATTGTTTAAAAGTTATACTGCATTTTGTGAAAAAATTTAGGGGTCTATTTTTTGTATTTGTCGTATTTTTTGTTATCATTAAAATCGAAAAAAAGTTCAAATAAAAATTATAGAACTTTTAATTATCTGTACTTGTTGCGAATATAGTTTCTTAATAAGAATTACGGTTCTCGCAGCGTATAGAGAAAACCGTACGGCATCTTTTTCATCAAATATTACAGATACGAGTTTGGCCTTCGATTTTCGAAGTGTAAGCAGGACACGTCCTAGGAGTAAGTATCTAATTTTGTACAGATCTTTTCAGTGGTGAAGAGGATTCATATTTTGTTTTTTAAGTGTTATTGAAGTATTTTGCAAACGTATCAAATTAATTGCGTAGTTTTAGATTTTGAATGAAAAAGACAAAATTTATGTACATTTTTTTTTTTTTTTGTAATTTGATTATTCCCTTTTTAGTCCTATAGTTCTATAATTTTTATTTGATTTTTTTTTCGATTTAAGTGAAAAAAAAAAAATAGGACGAATACAAAAAAATAGACCCCTAAATTTTTTCACAAAATGCAGTCTTACTTTTAAACAATAGGATTTTTCGAAAAAAGTTTTTAATATTTTTTTAGAAAATTTGATTTGCTACAAGTTTTTCATATAGCTTTTTTCTATAAGATCAAAAATACAAGAGTTATGCAGAAAACAACAATTACATTTAAAAAACATAATGGTGGCATAACGACTCTAGGTACAGTTGTGAAAAATGTGGTACTGATGCTCTTTCGAATGCCGAAGTCAACCTTTACCTCAGAGTTATTTCCCAGAGCACCATATAACGAAATCTAAGTGCACCGTACTAAATAAGAAATCAAAAATTCCCTCGGTTTGTGTTTTGGAAAAAACGAGTGAAAGTATTCATGCTTTGTTCCTAGAACTTAACTTAGACCAATAAAGTATTAAAAAAATGACCATTGGTATAAAAATAAATTGTGAAAATCAAGAAGTTCATAGCAAACTCTGCAATGTCCTCACGACAAAAAATTGGCAATTTTAATTACATGATTTTCAATCAGCTAAGTCATTCAAGGTTATGATCTATGGTTAGGTTAGGTTACAGTGGCTGCCAGCAAAGAAGCCGACACACTTAGACCATCGATTGGTCCGTTGTGATACCACATGAATCTAAGATTTTCTCCGCATTCGCTGAAACCAATTGGAGCTTTTTACAAAGCGCATGAGACTGTTAATGTCCGAGCTTTCTAGATCTGTTGGATCATCGAAGAAGAAATCCCCAAGATGGAGTTTACGTCTTTGAGATAGGGCGGGACATGTACAGAGAAGATAAGGAATAGATTCTTCTTCCTCTTCATCCATACAGCTTCTGCAAAAATCATTTGCCAATACTCCAAGCCGCGTGGCGTGATTGCCTATAAAGCAGTGTCCAGTAATGACATCAACTATGGAGCTGATCTGCAATCTGCTTAAAGATAACAAACACTTAGAGCATCTCGTGTCCAACACTGGCCAGATCTTTTTAGTTGCTAGGCAAGTAGTGATGTTATTCCACCTAAGGCTTGTTCTCCTTATAGCATCTTGCTTCAGCATTAGTTTGCAAGTAGCGATAGGTATACCGATATCTACCTTGTCTGGTAGAATAGGTAGTGTTGTTCCACTTTTGGCGAGTTCGTCAGCTTTGCAATTTCCCAGAATGTCCCTATGGCCTGGCACCCAACAAAGGTGAATATTGAACTGTTGTGCCATCTCTGTAAGAGATGAGCGACAGTTTTTGGCCGTTTTAGAATTTGTAGAGACAGAGTCCAGAGATTTCAAAGCAGCTTGGCTATCTGAGAAGATACGGATATCCGACGTCGATACCACGTTTTCTTTAAGCCACGATGAAACTTCCTTTATCGCCAAAAGTTCCGCCTGGAACACGCTACAATGGTCAGGAAGACGAAATGAGAGACTAAGATTTAGTCTGTCTGAGTACACGCCTCCACCAACCCCATCATCGGTTTTTGAACCGTCCGTATAAAAGTGAATCGATTCGTCTTCCAAGAATGTCACATCATCCCATGTGGATCGGGAAGGTATGGCAACCTAAAAGTTCTTGTCGAAGTGGAATTGTGGGATGGTGTAGTCAATGATACCTGGAAGTGAACCGTATGAGTTCAGAATAGATGAGTGGCCAACATCATTATTGATCCACTGTGAGGAGGCTTTAAGACGGATTGCCGTACATGCTGCCGTTTGTTTACTGAATATATCTAGGGGTGTTAAATAGAGGAGAGTGTCCAGTGCAGCGGAGGGAGTAGAGCGAAGTGCTCCACTTATGCACATAGAAGCTGATCTTTGGACTTTACTGAGTTTATCGCGGTTAATCGCTTTATCCAAAGCAGTCCACCATACTGCCACCCCATAGGTGAGAATTGGTCTAATTACCGATATGTATAGCCAGTGAGTAATGCGGAGTTGTAGACCCCATTTATTCCCAATGGCTTTTTTGCAGGAGAAAAGGGCTACAGTGGCCTTATTGACTCTTTCTTGTATATTAGGTTTCCAGCTTAACTTTTTATCTAAAATAAGACCCAAATATTTTGCTTCGTCAGAGAATGTTAATGGAATACCTTTAATTGTGGGAGGATCTATAATAGGAATTTTATATTTCCTAGTAAAGAGGACAAGTTCGGTTTTGTGAGGGTTGACGCCCAAACCGCATCACTCTGCCCAGTTTATAAGCTTGTTTAAAGCATTCTGCAAGAGTTCCTTCAAGACAAAAGGATGCTTACCTGATACGGCAATAGCAATATCGTCCGCATAGGCAATCACTCTGTAACTTTCCACTTCCAGGGAAGTTAGCAGTTCGTTTACTACCAAGTTCCAAAGGAGAGGGGATAAGACGCCTCCTTGCGGTGTGCCTCTACTAACCGCTCTTCTTGCAGAAAATCCGCCTAGTTTGGAGTTGATAATCCTGCTAGTTAGCATTTGATTAATCAGTTCACCAAGCGAATCGTTTACCTTCAGATGTGATAGCGCAGATGTTATTGCAGATGTGTCGACATTGTTAAAAGCACCTTCTATATCTAAGAAAGCAACCAATGTGTATTCTTTGTGATGGAGGGAATATTCGATGGTACGTACTAACGTGTGGAGAGCTGTTTCCACCGACTTCCCTTTACAATAAGCATGTTGAGCATTAGATAAGAGTCTCGTTTCTATGCTTGATCTTAGGTGGATATCAATCATTGGTTCAAAGGTTTTAAGAATGAATAATGATAGGCTTATAGGTCTGAGATCTTTTGGGTTTACGTGTGAGCATTTACCAGCTTTGGGTATGAACACAACTTTCACTTCCCTCCATAAAAGTGGAATATGGACCAGATTAAGGCAACCATTGAATATGACTTCCAGAATCGGCAGGATAACATCTGCATTCTTTTGAAGTTCAGCTGGTATGATGCCGTCTGGTCCTGAAGACTTATATGGTTTGAAGCTGTTGAGGGCCCATTGTAATTTTTCCCTTGTTATCAAACCTTGAAGAAAAGTTATATTACCGTTAATCATATGCAGGATTGTGGTACTTTCTACTTGAGAGCTACCTGGAAAGTGAGTATCTAGTAGCAGGTTAAGCGATTCTTCGCATGAGTTGGTCCAGGAGCCATCTTCAAATTTCAGACAGCTAGGCATCACTGGATTTGTTGAGAGGATTTTTCTCAGTCTCGAAGCTTCGGAGGTTTCTTCTATATTCTCACAGAAACTTCTCCAAGAAGATCGTTTAATCTTCCTCAATTCTTTTTTGTATGTCTTTAGGGATTCTTTATATGAGTCCCAATCAGACAATTCTCTTATAAATTTAGCTCGATTAAAAAGTTTTTTGCAGTTTTTTCTGAGCGCATCTAGCCCGTGGTTCCACCAGTGTGGCTTCCTTTTACCCCTAATATGAATACGGGGGCAGGAAAGAGACAGTGATTTGTTAAGGGCGGATGTTAGATCTTTGACTTTGTTGTCGAGATCGTTAATGTTGGATGGAACACTTAATAGTTCAGGTTAACCTATTCGCTTTAGTGTTTCTTTATATTTGGACCAATCGGTTTTACGAAAATTTCGAAAAACTAGTTGGCATGGAGTTTCAAAATTCAGACTGAACTGAATGTATCTATGATCTGAGAAAGAGTGATCTCTAGATACTTTCCAGTTCAGTATTAATTGATGGATGTTGTCTGAGACAAGAGTTATATCTAATACTTCCTGTCAGTTTCTGGTAACGAATGTAGGTTCATTGCCAACGTTACTTACAATGAGGTTAGTACTTAGAATAAAATCGAAAAGGGACTCACCTCTATCGTTGATATCGGTACTCCCCCATACTGTATGGTGGCCGTTTACGTCACTCCCAATAATGAGGCTGATTTTCTGCCTTTCAGCATCAGTGATTAGTTTCTCCAGTGTAGTGCCTGGGAGCGGGCCAAGGTGGTCATGGCCGAGATATGCCGACGCCAGCCAAAAAGTGCCTTGCAGCCGTAATATCACGATCACTGTAATTAGGTAGTAAAAATACATTAATGCCACGTTTTACTAATATGCAAGATCTAGGTTCACCTTTGTCTGTCATATACATTACGTGGTACCCAGGAGCCCTGAGTCCCCGAACAATGGATTTGACAATCCAGGGTTCTTGGATCAGGACGATATCTTCCCCGTTGCTGGACAGACGAAGAAGAAGGGAGGCCGAAGCCTTGATGGAGTGTTGGAGGTTAATCTGAACTAACTGCAGCATTTTGGCTACAATCAGGCAGATCAGCCTCCACCACCGTAGTGTCTGACTCTTCCGGATCAGAAGACGAGTTTAGAAGCTCATCCTCATCCAGAAGAATCATATTGAGGTAGTCTCCGGTATCCATTTCAGAAGGACCGTCGACGTGGGGAGACGATTCAGGGGCAGTCGAAAAAGTCCCGGAATCATCGACTTCCAAAGATGGAAAGGTTATCAATGCCCCGGGATCCTGGACCACAACTTTGTCATCGTGGGGGTGTGGAGGTGCGCTATCAGCGTTAGCCTCATCTTTTTTATATACCTTAAGGGTAATAGTCTCAAACCCATACCTAATCACACCTTTGGTCTGCGCCAGAGGAGCAAGGGATTCCTTATTGATCACAATAATTGCACCTCTATAAAGACTCCTTTGCTCCTCTAGTTTAGCGACTTTCCAGTTGTGAGTAGGAAGGGATGGATTGGAGAGTTGGATCATCTGGAGTATTTCATCCATACAAGAGGGTTCAGCCGGGATCCAAGTACGCGCTCTTGGTCTGCAAGGGATATCCTCCTTAGCAACAACCTCAAGCTTCGCACCGGGCTAGACTTCGCCTAACTTGCTAATAGCCAGCTTATAAAGATCGCACGATCTCTGATCCTCACAAACGATAAGTTTGACATGGCCTTGATGCCAGCCACCATCGCTAGTGATAGGAGGAGGTCCTGGATTTTCCCTCATTAAACTCAAGAAGCTAGCCGAGAGCTTCAGCTTGACCTCCTGCCAACGACCAGGTGAAATCGTGCCATCCATATCGCTCCTATCGATGACCGCAACCACTATTTTACCTTGCTCGCTGAAGGATTTGCCTCCACTATGGGGATTAAGGGGTTTAGGGGGAGTGCTGATGTTGAGCACTTTACGTCGTTTTGGTTCAGGAGTTACACCGTCCACAGATCTTTGTCGCTTTGACGTGGAGTCGCAGCTGGCCTCTAAGTTATGCTTAGCGATAGAACTTCTTGCCCACTTAACCTTAACTTCGTGCTGAGAGTTTCCTCCGCCCTTGGATTCCTTGCCAAAGATCTTCAGAATCCTCTCAGCATTCCGCTTATCCCTATAAAACGTCCCAGAAGGTGAAGGTTTTTGCCTGCCCCCACTGGGATCCTTTTTGAGAGGTTTCCTCTCATTAGTGGTGGAAGGGCCATGCTTTACAATCCTACCACCACCGAACACTGACTTCGACGTTTGAGGAGGGTTTCTCCCCTTAGCGGGTGCGGCGCCATGCTTCACGATCCCACCCCCGCTGAAATCTGGTTTCGAAGTTGAGAGAGGTTTGCTCTCTGTAGTGGTAGAGGGGCCATGCTTCACGATCCCTCCACCACTGAATGTAGATATTTCTATCCTACTCTCACTGTTCTTACTGTCAGCGGCTTGACCATGAGTTGACATGGTCACGTCAATAACAGGAAGGACAGGAGGAACGGCAGATGACTTTTCAGTCGCACTACCGGCCGATCTTAAAGAAGAACCGGGCTTACCACCAACAACATCAGAAAATGAATTCATTTGATTCCCACGAGTATCGGAGAAAGGGTGGTCCATCTGCACAGAGATCCGTATATGCATTTAAGGCTAGCTAATCCGGAGGTCGCCATGTATCCGAATACTCCGTTAACGACTGAGCTAGTATTTTAAACTGGGCCCCCAGCCAGGCTGATCATCGGCACGGTACGTATAACACCTTGATCCGGCCCAAGGAATAAGGAATTAGGTTAGTTGGGTGAGGAAGGATGGAAGGAAGAGGAAGGGTTGGGAAATAAAGAAGGGAGAGGTAGGGGAAACGAAAGCGCCCTTTGGTTTTGGGACTCATCTAGAGTACTACACTCGAGACTCATTGACCCTACTCAGCCTCTACAACTCGACAAGTTCGACGCTCAGGTAGAGGATCTATGGTTTGCATGAAATAAATACTGATGAACTTAAAAACTATTATCACTAAAACAAAACCCACCCCCCATGCCACTATCCATGAGTGGCACTTGCATTGAGGAAACCGAAAAGCTTTCAGTCCTCGGTATGTGTGACCACCTTTTATGGAACGACCACATATTCGACATCGCCTAATATGCTGTTAAGTGTTTAGGTTTTCTCCGTCGGTGCAAGAAATTTGTCTCCCCTTCTGATCTGGCTGTGATCTACAAAGACTTTATTTGTCCAAAACTTGAGTATAACTCCCACATTTGGGCAGGTGCTCCAATAACCCACTTGAGTTTATTGGATAGAATTGAAACAATTCAACCGTAATACTCGCGCTTCTAGGAATGCCCATCAGTTTACCCTTGAGCCCAATTTCGGACGTACTGTTAAGTACAGAGATTCTTTCTTTAGTCGCACTACTCGAATGTGGAATGCTCTACCCAGCTCAATTTTCCCATCCCATTGTGATCTACAGACGTTCAAAACCAATGTGCATCGGTATCTCCTTTTAAAGCCCCTACAATCTACCAAATCGTTCGTGCTGTGTATATCATCTTAAGGGTAGTCACAACCCCTTTTGCACGCGCTTAATATAAAAAAAAAAAACTTAAATGCCTAAATGTTAAAATTATCAAAAAGAACTATAATAGTTTCACTGACATATCAACACAAACAATGAAAATCTAAATTCTAGGAGAAAGAAAAGAATTAATAAACATCGAAATGATGTTTAATGGGTAGTGGAATTAGTGGTTTAAATACGTTGACATCTTCTGTTTGGTTACACATTTCGAAATTTAATGTAGATACCAAACCTGAAGACTTAGTAAGTCATATATCTGCTTAGTCAAACATTCCCAAAAACTATTTTAAATGTTTTAAACTAATTAAAAAAGGGTTATCCTTAAGCGATGTTTCCCATGAATTTTAAACTGAGTGTCCCCTCTGAATGTTACAATAAACTCATAAGTGACTCTTTTATATGACCTATGTTCGTTAATGTGAAAAAATGCATTAACCATCAAAAAAACGACGGTGCGGCCCATCCTGTGAATTTGACGTAAAAAACTAAAAATGCAAATATATACAGCCGTATCTATAAAATTATCTTAAAATGCCTTTTAGAGGTTATTTAGTTAAGCTTGCTTAAATATTAAAGTTGCCTTTAAATCACGTTACTTAAATTTGTATCTATAATCAATATTCCTTTCATACTTAACTAAACAACCGTAATGTAACGTAACGCAAGAAAATTGACAATTCTGACACAAATTTCTAGTACATTTTTCACTCTCAGGCTATTTCTGTCAGAATGCAAAAAAAAATTTGCAAACACAAAAGAGTGCACAAATAATAAGACAGAAAGAGAAGCAACTGGGTGTATGTGTGTATGCATCGTCAAACACAGAAGACAGAGGAAATGAAACCATTCCACATTAGTTTTTTTTTTTTTTGATTTTGTTTTCAGAAATTTCCTTCCTATATTGGTGAGAAAGTATATTTACTATATTATTTTCTTTAACAAAAAAAAAAAAAACAAAACAAAACAATTTAAACCCGGCCATCACAGTACACACATAAATATTTCCTTACTCAACCTACGCACAATTTGTTTTGATAAAAAAAAACAATTCTCATGTGTCAAAATATATTTAAGTTGGCTTTGCGTAGCCTTTAAACGCTTTGGATGGTGTTTAAGTTAAGAGGTGTTTAAGTTACGTTGCTTAAATGTGGAAATTGATTATAGATACCGATTTCACACTTAAGTGATATTTAGAGGTAGTTTAGAGTTAAGAAGCCTTTAAAATTTCTTTATAGATTCGGCTGATAGTGTTTTACTTATTTGCCTCTCTCACAAAAATATATAAGCTGTCTGCCTAAATCATTACACATAAAATAAAAAAAAAAATCATAAAACATACCTACTAATCGTGCCGCAAATTAAATAAAAAAAAAATAGCCCAACTTAAAAACCTAACAACAACAATAGTGCAAGTGTAGTCTGCCTAAATCATTACACATAAAATAAAAAAAAATAATAAAACATATAAGGGAAACTGAGGCACATTTGACACTTAATTTTTAAAGGTAGATCCGAAAAGTATATAGGTATGAATTCCAATACTTTTTTTTCGTATGATGCATTGGCTATTCTAGATAACGTGCATGAGCACCTTTGACTTTACACGGGGAACATTTGAGAATTGCAGTTTTATCTCATAATCGTATGCATAAAAAGTATAAGTGGGTCTATTCTGCCTGTTGTTTTAATAGAACGAAAAGTCAAACATTTTTTAACGATTTATTTTAACAATAAAAAGAAACATAAATCAATAAATCCATTTTCTAAAAAATTAACATGGATAAAACTTCATTTTAAAAACTATCAGTCCATAAGGTCCTTAAGAATTATACATAGGAAAATTTATAAATTTGTATCTTATTTAATATAGAATTTGCCGAAGTCAACGTCAAATCAATATTTTTGACTACAGCGAGAAGTTGAGGCTGCATTTGTGGGTTGTGGCAGTTTGAATTTGATTTCACTCTTTAACCCTCCAGTGGGCGCGTGGGTAAAAGAAGCACGCGTGGTTGCGTGGTCTACGATTGTAGACCATTTTATTTAGCAGAAAATGAGTCTGGGGTCGATCCACATTAGTAACTTCCCATTGGTGTACTTGAAAATCATATACAATTATACATATTTTTACATATTTACCTAAGTGGTGGGTGGTAGAGTATATATTATATATTTTATAAAGTAATAACTTTGGCTTTTTGGATAATCAGATAGAGATACAGGGCAAAATGATGAAGCTAAGGATCGCTACATCCGAGTTTTTTTTTTCTTTTAAAGTAGCAGACATCGAAAAGTATCAATGATATTGAAAAATTTCAAATACCAAAATGTTGTGCAAATAATTTTCCAGGGGCGATGTCCGTTACTTTTTCAAATTTGCATTCCGTTATATTTTTTTTATTAGTTTTTTAACATCTTAAAATTAACTTTTTTTTTAAACGGGCAGATAGACCAAACTAACGGTTAAAAAAAGAAAACAAAAATGGCACTGTGTAGAACAGACCTTTTTCTAGAGGCGATAATCCTTAGTTTTTTTTTTTATTATTTTACTAAGCGTTTTTAACAATGAAACACAAAAAAAGTTAAAAAAAACTTTAACTTGGGATCAACGAATGCTACGTAAAGAAAAAGTACACAGAAAAATTTTGTTCTCCAAGCTCTAGAGGCGATATTTTTTATTTTTTTTTTATTCATGTTCTTAAGCCATTTATTTTTGCTTAGCAACTAATTAATTAGGTGTAACAAAACGAAAAAATAACAAAAGGCCAGTATATATCACAGTACACATATCTAAGGTATTATCACGCGCAGCTTGTCAAATTTTAAGATGGTTGCTTTAAGTGTAGGTTTTTGTGTCAAAATCAAAAATGACAATAGTGACAACTGAAAGGTGAACAAAAAAAAAAACCAATTCGTGAAAATTGTAAAAAAAATTGTGTTCTGTTTTTTAAAACGACTGCGCGAAAACTGTCTAACGATTTTTTATGATTTTACACTTAATTCAAAGTTCAAAGTTCAAGCTTTAAAACGAGCCTATTAACAATTAATTATGGATATTGTATCCATCGCAATTATTGTTTTCATAAGGCCAAACGGAGTGATTCCATTTTTTGGTCGGAAGTGTAGTAATACATTTTATTTAGTTTTTCTTTTTTTTTTCAATTATATTTTTATTTTATCTTACATAGGTGCTGATTAATTGGCCCGGATACACTTTTTTAAATACTTTTTTTTATTATTTTTATGGACAAATTAGTTAAACCAAACTTTTGCAGAATTGAAAAGAAATTTAAATTAATGAACACACACACACACGAGACAGAATGACAGAACACAAAACCGCACTGAAATCAGCCATTTTTCTTCCATTATGACACATGCGCAGAACTGAATAAAAATGAAAACGCTTATGATATTACCTGTAATATATATACCTTGAGTATACATAACTATTTTTCTTAATGTTATAATTTTTCCACCATTTACATTGTTACTTCTGGTTAGAAAGTGGTGACCTAACCCTTTTACTTTAAACATGCTTTAAACATGGAAGCATCTAGTACATCAATTATGGATATATTTACTTTTTCTTGCTCCATAATGTTTTTTATTTAACTTAAATCTAACAAGAGTATTAGTTAGGGCGTTAAGGGAGCCAACCTTGCACTTCATTTTGACGGGATTAACTTTGGTACACTAATAGTCCACATCCAAAATTTACTTTTAAGAAGTGGTGGCAACACTGGCAGACCGGAGATATAAGGGTTGCCTTCCGACCATGTTTTAACACGAAATTTCACATAAATAAGCCTATAAATCGCGAACCAGACATCGGTTGATTTCGTGGAATGTCTCGTTGGATTAAGAATACTTGATACCATACGAATATGTTAGCTTTTTGACCCCTCCCCCACCCTTGTACGCGGGGGGAGCAAAATACCCTCGGCGGATAAGGGTTTTTATTTGTCAGAAAAATGAAATGATGGTTATAAAAAGAATATTCATAAAATTTTAATATGAGCGCCGACGTAGAATTTCATATTTTATAGCATATCCGAGATCCATTTTTATCCATGTATTAGTTTTTTGTAAAATCTCTTTCAAAATGGGGGGAGGGTAAGGTAGAAGTATATCAAATCCGTATATATTCGTCTTGGTATAATCTAAGCATATGACACATGACCTTAGGGTAGTTTTTAACGCCCAATCTTATGCAATCAAATATAATTTCCCTAGAAAAAGTTGTAACCTTTTTATAAAATGAAGACTAAATTTTCAGTGAAACGAGTATAACATTACCAAATTTCAATGGCATGGTGATGGAACTTGGCACACATGTCTCATGTGCCGATTCGCATCCCACCGCGAACAGACGTGTCGGGAGTTAAAACATTAACCGCACCCAATACCCAACAAACAAATTAAAAAAAAAAAATAATAAATAAACCAACCAACCTGTCTCCATATCAAAATAATAATAAATAAATCCCCGCCAATCGACCGTACGGAAAAAAAAAATCAATAGCCTAAAAAAAAAATCAATAGAAAAAGAAAAAATAAATTTAAAAAAAAGTGCCAGTGTCAGTGCCAGTGCTTGTGCTTGTGTACAGAACCAACAACAAAAGTGCACCATGCCCATGAAGCTGATGCTGCTGCACAAAATTAAAATCAGCAAGCGGTAAATTTTCCTTACCTCTCCTTCCCTCATCATTCACATTGCTTTCGGCTAAGTTATTACATGCCATGTGCGGCTCATCTCATATAATATATGTAATTGATTGAGTCGAAGTAAATCAGACAAATTGCTGATATAGGTTTTGGGTTTCCAGGGGCGGATCAATACATACTACTAAGGCATAACACTGGTAGTGTTTTGTATTGTGAAGTTTTATTGGGGCCCAAACTCAATATCAGCATAGATAACTGTCTGATTTGGTTTTTAACGTTTGTATTTTCGTAATGGTAGGTAAACTTAGGGTCGATATTAGCAACATTCGGGGGCTGAGAAAGAATTTCTGTGCTGTGTACGTACATACTGTAAAAAACAGGCCATCAGTCTTGGCACTAAGTGAAACCCAGGTAGGTGAAAATTCTGATTACTCCGCAATATATGTACGTAATGATGTGGCTTATCAGCTTCAACCACAATATGGCCCTTGTTTAAATACAAACTTTAACTTCATGTGGTTAAAATTCACCGTCAATAAGCACATCATACATACATGTTTCATTTATCGAAGCCCAAGTTTGGATAGTAATTCGACTTCTAACGAATTCGATGCGCTGTCCGATTCAATCCTGAGAATTGTTTCCCATTATCCGCACAGTGAAATCGTTGTTACGGGCGATTTCAATGTACACAATTCTTCGTGGCTACGCTATTCTGGTCAGACAACACCCGAAGGAAGGTATGTCGAGATTTTTGCTGAGTTAAACCACCTGACTCAGCTTGTTGACGAGCCTACTCGGATTCCTGGCGTTGCAGGTCAAATCGCCAACACTCTAGACTTGTTCCTTACCTCTGACCCGAATAAATACACTATAAGTGTATTATCTCCTCTAGGCTCATCAGACCATTGTGTCATATCTGCGAATTTCTCGTGCCACCAAATCACAGTTAAAGAAAAAATCCCAAAGAGAACCGTTTGGCAATACGAGAAAGCCAACTGGTCACTATGCTTCCTCGATAGTGATGTTGACGCCAGTGCAGATATGATTACAAACTTGATTCTTTGTGGAATGAGAAATTTTATCCCGAATAGGGTGAAATCTATCAAACCCAAAGAAAACTCATGGTTTGATTCGAGCTGTAAAGAGGTTAATAGGTTTAGAGAAGTAAGCTTCCGATGTTATAAGGCCAACCCTACTGAGGAAAACCGGAAAAAGTTTCAACAAGCTAGAAAGACCTGTAACGTTCATATTCGAAGAACCAAAGAAGAACCACCTCGTCCTCGGTTCCAACGCTCGTCTTCAATGATACTCCCTTTGTCAGCTCGCAAGATAAAGCCAATTTGCTTGCAGCACAGTTTGCTGTTAATTCGACGCTGCCAGAAAGTGTTATGACTCCTCCTGTACTTTAGAGCGTAAATGATTTTATGGGACAAATCTTCTTTCGCACTCGTGCAGTTGCTAGAGTTCTAAAGGATCTCGATGTACACAAATCCGCTGGCCCGGATGGTATCCCTCCCATTGTTTTAAAGAGGTGTTCTTCAACGCTGGCAAAACCACTGCGTAAGCTTTTCCATCTGTCCTACTCTACTGGTCTCTATCCGAGTGGATGGAAAACAGCATTTGTCCAGCCTGTCCCTAAAAAAGGCGTATCTTCTTCACCCTCTAACTATCGACCAATTGCACTTACGTCCCTTCTTGCCAAGGTCATGGAAACGCTGATTAATTTCCAGCTCAAGAAATATCTCGAGGAACGAAAGCTTCTTATTGACCGGCAGTACGGCTTTCGTAGCAATATGTCCACTGGTGATCTGTTGGTATATCTCACCGAACAGTGGAACAAATCTTTACATCGTTTTGGAGAAAGTAAGATTATTGCACTTGATATTTCAAAAGCGTTTGATAGAGTTTGGCACCAAGCTCTCTTATCGAAAATGCACGCATTTGGTTTCGATGAACCACTTCTTCGTTGGATTAGAAATTATCTTTCGGACCGTTCAATACAAGTCGTCTTGGACGGTTTCAAGTCTGAAATCCACAAAATAAATGCTGGTGTGCCCCAGGGTTCCATTTTGTCTCCGACTCTCTTCCTTATTTTTATAAATGATATTTTGTCTGAAACTTCTAATCCATTAAACTGTTTTGCTGACGATAGTACCCTCAGTTTCTCATATTCGTTTACAGGTTCTCATCCATGTCCTTCAGATGTGGAACTTGAACGGCAGCGTATGATAAGCTCACTAAATTCTGATCTCGACAGCATTGTCCAATGGGGAATTAAAAACCGCGTAGAATTTAATGCTTCTAAAACTCAATGTTGTCTCCTGTCGTTAAAGCGAAACCCACCCCCAATGCCGCTATCCATGGGCGGCACTTGCATCGAGGAAACCGAACAGCTCTCAGTTCTCGGTTCTCGGTATGTGTGTCACAGACCACCTTTTGTGGAATGACCACATATTTGATGTCGCCAAAAACGCTGCTAAGTGTTTAGGTTTTCTCCGTAGATGCAAGAAGTTTTTTTCCCCTTCTGATCTGGCTGTGATCTACAAAGCCTTTATTCGTCCAAAACTTGAGTACAATTCTCATGTTTGGGCAGGAGCTCCAAAAACTCACTTGAGTTTGTTGGACAGAATTCAAAAGAGAGCCTTAAAAATGATAGGCGAAAGATCTATAACAGAAACAATTACATCTCTCGAACACCGCCGTAATGTTTCGTGTCTTTCTCTATTTTATCGGTATTATTATAATCAGTGTTCTAGTGAAATAGCCAGTTGCATTCCCCCCCTTAAAAAATTCAACCGTAATACTCGCACTTCTAGGAATGCCTATCAGTTCACCCTCGAGCCCAACTTCGGACGTACTGTAATGTACAGAGATTCTTTCTTCAGTCGCACCACACGAATGTGGAATGCTTTACCTGACTCGACTTTCCCCTCCCATTTCGATGTGCAAACGTTCAAAACCAATGTGCATCGGTATCTCCTTCTAAATCCTCTCCTACTTACCTAATCGCTCGTGCTGTGTTAAAAACATTTTAAGGGTAGCCATAACCCCTTTTGCGCGAGTGGAATATAAAAAAAAAAAAAAAAACATGTCTCATTTGTCGTAAGAAATAAGAATCAAAAGAGTCCATACAAATATCTGGGACGAAATACTGTTTTTTTGAGTTTTTTTTTCATAATTATATTCTCCCTAACATATTCAATGCCATACTCTAATTATAAGCTATTTGAATTAAATTATAATAAAATTAAAAATATTACTAAAATAATAAATCATAAAATAAAAATTATTAAATAAACCTTTAAATTATTATTTTGTAATAAATTACTAAATTGAGAAAAAAATAACT
Source organism: Melangyna quadrimaculata (assembly GCA_949320155.1). NCBI lineage: Eukaryota > Metazoa > Arthropoda > Insecta > Diptera > Syrphidae > Melangyna > Melangyna quadrimaculata. The sequence continues at coordinate 114,796,759 of OX439484.1, forward strand.
AATTGTTTGTATAAATTTTGACTACCAATAAATTCTGATCACCCTTGATTCCCTGTGGGTTTTGGGGGTTCAAGACTTTTTATAAAAAAAGCTAAATAAGAGAAGAAATAATTTGATGCTTCTTTTACCTTTATTTACACTTCTCCATAAAAAATTCAAATACAATCGTTTGTATGCTAATTTTATACTTTCTTATGTCTGAAATGCGACGCAGGCTTGCGTGTTATTTTCCAAAGAACTGTTTTTACGCGGTATGCATTCCATAGAACTGTGTTTTTTTAATCTTCGAATTTCCCTGAAACGACTAAACTAATATTTATTAAATTTGTATGCAGTCGCCTCTAGGAAAGTGTTAGCATTCCTTACCAATTTGTTAAAAAAGAATATTATTTGATTAAAAAAAAAATTGTTTTAAATAACAAGGTACATTTTGACAATAACTAAGAGCGAGTTCGTAATCGTCTGACTAACTTAAAAAATACATAAAAAATACATATTAGTTTTTTGTTGATTTAAAAAAAAAACTGCAAAATCTTGTGCTGTGTGTGTTTTAATTCAGAGAAAATGTTTTTTTTAAATAACTTTTGTAATTTTAAAAATAGTTTTCATTTTAATCGGAGTTGAAACATTACTGTCCTTCAATCTTTAAGTCAAGATTTCGACTTTTCACGATAAAATATAATATTTAAAAACGTCTTAAATTTTTCAAACCCCTCCCCCTCTCCCCCGAAATTTTTTCCTGCGTTCGCGCCTGCCTATTCCTGATAGATAGTTCGTTGAGTAGTTTGTCGGCTATTTCTAACTCCTGGTCAATAAATTTTAGAAGTTCTTTTTTGGCTCTAAATCTATCTAATATTTCGGAGTAGGTAGTTAAGTTGATGACGTGATAGATCTCACTGAAGTTTTCGATAACTGCGGCTCTAGCGTTTTCTATTAAAATAAATTCGTCTTTGGTCTAGTCAGTGGCCGGATTCAACGCATCAAAATTTTCAGTACTTTATTTTCTTCTGATTGGCCAACTGTCATAAAAAGTTAGCTGACATTCAGTTACGTTTAGTGAAGTTTAGTTACGTTTCATCTGAATTTTCAGCAAGAAATTTCCAACTGAAAATTCAGCTGACAGCTTTTCTATACAAAAAAAAGGCTCTCCATAATTTTACGTTCAACGACAAAAAATTAAGTACTTTATTTTCAGCAGTTGTCAAATTTTGTATTGAATGCGCCCAGTGTATTGTTGCGCTAAAGTTGAGGCGACTAGCGTTATTATAAGAAGTATCACCTATAAATTTAATTTCTAATATTATCTTTATGAATTTTTCGGTTATTTGAATCTATAACTATAAAGGTTTATTCTTACTTCTTCTCTGTTTATTGTTTACAAAAATTGTTTCGCCTACTTTATATGTTTTATTTTTTCCTATTTTTATTACAATATCCTAACATTTTTTGTTGGTGTGTTTGGAGTTTCTCTTTTGTGTCACTATTATCTATATAATTGTGGAATATGTCCGTTGGTCGCTTGTCTGTTACCGTATGAATTGTTTCGTTGTATTTCTTTGTAGCTACCCAGCGGGAAATATCGTCCCCAATGAATTTTATAGCTGAATTCTTCAATCAATTCACTAGCCAAATAATAAAAGGAAACGGCATGCAATGATTTAGTGAGTGAAGAGTCATGCGAGGTTTCCTCAGTTCATAGATTTGAACCCACTTTTTGCTTTGTGTGTAGAAAACAACAAGACAACAGCAATCAATCCACTAGCCAGATAATACAAGGAAACGACATGTAATGATTTAATAAGTGAAGAGGCATGCAAGGTTTCCTCAGTTCATAGATTTGAACCCACTTTCTGCTTTGTATTAAGAAAATAACCCTTTCTGTCGTTGAATTAAAAATTGCTTTTGATATGGAAAATTATAAGATGAAAAAAAAAGATATGCTTTGTAAAGTGTGTACCGCCATTGTGTGTTCTGATAGAAGATGATTTTTTTTGTGTTCTCTGTGTTGACATTGTCTACTGACAGTAAATATTATAAGAGGACTTATGAATTTCCATCAAAAAGAGGTAATCTCAGATTTTCTCAAAGTATTTCAGTTTTTTGGTTAATCACCACTTCGCATATGAAGTGGTGATTAACCAACAACCACTGACCTAGTGATTTAACTTTAATTTAAAGTTTTAATTCTATATTTTAGATAACCAATCACAAATAATTCACAACACAACAGAGTTAATGAATTTACTATTTATTTAATTTTCTTCACATTTTTCATATTGAATTGACTAATTGCTGAATAAACAACTACCTACTTCAATATCTTGTGATTTGATAATTGAATTTTCATTACCATTTTCATCGAAAATATTGAACTGATGAATAAACCACATACATTTATGCAGTGAATTCATAGATTATGCAACAACCATGTTTTTCATCATCTGGGTCGGTGAATAAACAACTTCCAACGAAGTAGTGATTTCGTTGGCGAATTTTCATCGAATTTTCAGCATGTGCTTCCCGCCTAGGACATGCCCATGTTAATTTCATCAAAGGAATCAGCTGAAAAGTGGACGGTGCAGCTGCCATTCCTCAAGAAAAAAGCTGATTTTTCCTCAATAAATTTTTGAATTTTTCCCGCTGGGTAGTCATGCCGTCCTTGGTGTCTGTTATATGTGTAGGTTCTTTAACTATTCTAATGAGTTCTGTAAATGTGGAGTGAATTCTTTCTGTTGTTCCATTACTCTTTGAGTGAGCTGGCAGTGTTGTTTTATAGGTTATGTTTAGGAGTTTATATGCACACTGCGCAGAAGGTGAGCAAAATGCTGCCTCATTTTCGGTCATTAAGGTTCTGACATTACATAAAACCGGAAGTAGTTCGATCATTCTATCCTTTGCTTCGGTTTTTAAATGAACTTGGATTGTTATTAAGAATTTCGGGAATGGATATGTCATTGTTACAAATATTGCATTTTCACAGTCAAATATATCTGCGTGGGCGCGCTCTCCCCTTCTTCAGGAATTGGAGTATCTCCAATTGGCTGCTTATTAGGAATTAGGGTGTCTCTTATACTTATTCTTTTTACAGATTTCGTATGTAATTGAGAGAATCTGTTTGAAAGCGTTTGGCCAAAAATATTTACCTACAATTTGCTTATACACTTCTTTAGCTTGTCTATGAGCTCGATTGTGTTCAGCAGCGATAATAGCTAATTGATCTTCTTTATCTGTAACATCCTCAACTATTTGGTTACAGAATAAAAATTTAATTGTTGGAAATTCTTCTAAAAGTTTATCTTTAATTTTGAAGAACATCTCCTCAGTACTATAAATTCCTACTGTTAAGCCTGTTTTTATTATTTTACTTACGATGTCTAAATCTTTAAAAAACACTGTATGTCTCCAGTAGCCAAGGGCGGATCCAGACTTTCAGCCAGGGGGGTCACAGAACACCTGCGTAGGTACATACAAAATTTAATAAAACATAACACTAAAAATATTGGCGCAAAATTTTAAACGATTTAGTAAATTGTTAAAGCCATTTTAGTAAGTTACCAAGTTAAAAAGAAGATTTTGCTGATTTTAAACGATTTTAACCTCTTACTATCTCTTAACAATTTACTAAAGCTTAAATCACAAAATGGCAACTTTAACTTTTAGCAATTTGCTAAATCCATACGACATCTGTCATTTGCCTCAAAAAAATGTCTTACCCATTTTAATTGTGTTTTTTTGTATGATTCGTGAGCTTTAATTGTTTTTTAACATAAATAAAATAGTATTAAATGTTTTCGGAAGACGAAGATTTCGATATATTTGAAGATTCAGCGATGGTTGTGCAGAAAAGTGCGAAGTTTTAAATCCCGAGCACATCCTTTTGAAGAGCTGGATGATGGAGAATTTTACTCCAGATATAGGTTTGACAAGGCAGCAGTTCGGTTCTTGGTTGAAAACCTAAACATCCAAGACCGAATTATACCGTGGGCTTCCGATTTCACCAGAATTGCAAGTACTAGTTACATTACACTTTTTTGGGCGAAATATTAATCAGGCTGGTGTTGGTAAGTATAATTACCTAATGGAACACAAAGGATATAATATTTGTGCATATGTTCAACAATACGTAAATCTTAAAGGAGCATCACATGGAATGGTCTAGTCCACAGTGGGAAAAATTATAAAAAACATTTCGAAACAAATTGCTTCGTTGCTCCCACATTTTATTAAATTTCCGTCATCCCCTGCGGGGTTAAACGAAATAAAATCGGGATTTTATATCATCAGCAGGTTCCCTCAGGTTCACTCTTGAAATGTGCATATTTGGAATGTGGTATACGTATTCCAAGAGTATTCCAAAACAAATGTGACTTCTGACTGATATTTTCCCAATTAGCAATTTACTAGTTAGAAAATCGAAAAAAAAAAGTTTAAAATATTGAAATAGTTAGTTAATTGCTAAATATTTAGAAAATTACTTACTAGTAAATTGCTTAGCCCTTAACAATACGTTGTTTAAAATTTTGCGGCATTACTTTTATTTAAGTTATACCTACTATTAATGTTTTTGAATGAACAATAACCAATTGAGTGGGCTACCACCATTGCATTTAGCTGGAAGTATTGCAGTTTCATGGCTGCCACACCAACCATCAGATTTCTTTAGCGGTGCTAGTTTTTAATGTTTTTGTTTTATAATTTAGGGTCGTCAACTGGAATTGAACACAGCCACCTCTGAGGCATATGCGCTACGCATTGCGCCACCGAAATCACCTGATCGTGCCCATCCAATTTGGAGTTTTGTCTTTATAAAACGAATTTAGAGGCAACTAGCAAGTTGTTCATTCGATTTCTGTCTCTTTCCGTACACCTAAGGTAGATACATAAGTATGTCTTTGGCTTTAAACGTTTAATCTCTATTTGGATGTCCTTAAAGTATCTTCTTTAATTTGTACATACATAATGTAATGTACGTTCCTAATTATTTTCTTTATTTGACAAAAATAAATTAATGACTTTATATTTTTAATAGTTTTTAAAGTGAGTGTTTTAAAGGGTTTTGTAAATGAAAGCAAAGAATTCATATAAAAAAAGATGAATAACATAATAAAAGAGAACCACTGAAAAATATATAACCATAGCATCTTCTTTGGATGAGTTTTTATATTTCACCATGACACACAATATATAGGTAGTTAATCATCATCCAGCCTAACAAGCCAGTAGTGAGGCATTTATATTAAAAGCGTGGGCTTAAGTCATCAACCAAACATTTATTATATAAATATATTCTACCGATATTGAGATCATGTATGAATAGGACATGATACTCAAGGGGGGGTCATGGCCATAAAAGATCTAGCTCTTATTCCTTATTTAATACAACTCATATAGAAAAACAAACTTTTAATCTCCCAGGGGGTTCATGATGTGGATTTCTATTGAAATTATGTTATTGTTCAGTGATTCGTTCAAAATTAATTGCACTTTAAAATTATTAATTCTTTATTTTACTCTTCTTATATCTGGAATGGGACTACTCTCTGCACTGTGAACAGTTCCTATACTTCTGATTCCTCTTCGTTCATTATATTTAGTTCCTGTCTACTGAGAGCATCAGCTACAACCAACGTTCCCCTTACCTGGTTTGTATATAATTTCTGGAGCGTATTCTTCTATGAAGGCGCGCCAGTGTTTTATTTTTGCAAATAAATGGCAAACGTTAATGGTTGGTGATCTGTATATATGCGGAAACCACTCATACCGTAAAGATAATTTCGAAGGTTCTTCAATGCCCAAATTATGGCAAGAAGTTCCTTCTCTTTTGTCGCGTAGTTTTCTTCGGGTTTACTTAAAGTTCGACTTATAAAAGTTATTTGCTATTATTTTGATTAAGCACTGCACCTACGGCTGAGTTGCTAGCGTCTGTAGTTAGCTCAAATCTCTGGGTAAAATCAGGTTGGTTGAGCGTAACTTGTTTGCAGAGTTTGTCTTTCAATATCTTGAATGCGTTAATGGCTTCTTTTCGAATTCTATTGTTACCTTTTTGCTATTACTTTCGCCAGTTTTACCATTCTCTCCTCTGAGATACTTGGTTATGGGTTTGGCAATCATCTTAGTTGACGTAAAGTCTGCGATTGTAGGAATTCTTCTATGCATCGAGTTTTTACTGGGTCCATTTTGATACAATTAAATGATACGATGTACCCAAGAAATTCTACTTCTTTCATGAAGTATTTTGATTTTCCACTCGATATTCTCATGTTTTCTGTGCTTAAGGCTTTAGTTATTGTCTCGATATGTTCGAGGTGTTCTTCTTCCGTTTCTGAGTATATAATGACGTCATCGATATAGCAGAATTTGCCTATATACTTGCGAAGAATATCATCCATAGTTCTCTGGAAAATTTACGGTGCGTTTTTGAGTCCAAATGGCATTCGAAGGAATTCGTATTTACCATTGTTAACACTTAAAGCTGTTTTCTCCCTATCGCTTTCCTTCAGTTTAATCTGATGGAATCCGCTCTGTAAATCGAGAGTTGTGAAATATCTAGCTATGCCCAAATTAGCTAGGATAACGGATGTTTCCGCCATTGGGTACTTTTTGGTTTTGGTAAATGAATTAAGCTTTTAATAGTCTATGACTAGTTTATGCTTCTTCTTACCGTCTTCGTCTAAACCTTTTTTATCTACAACCCATACAGGAGAGTTATATGCGCTTCTGCTAGGTTGTATTATATTATTTTCGAGTAAGCTCTCGATTTCTTTATTCACGAAATTCGCCACTGATTGTGGGTATGGATAACCCTTGGTCCAAACAGCGGTATCGATAGTAGTATCTATGCTACATTGCACACGGGTGTTATATGGAAGGTGATTTGGGTTTTCGGTGAAGACACCTTGATATTTTTTTAAGACAAGAGTTAATTATTCTTTTGTAGAAATTTAGTTATTTATATTGAGAGTATTTATCGTTTAATATTAAGGGTATCATGCCCTGATCATATGCCCTGATATTTATATTACCTTTTACTTTCCTTTATAATTTGATACCTATAATTGTGTCAAAATCTTTGAGCTCGTTTAACTCGTAAAATTTATCTTTTACTCCCACGACATTTATATCTTGATAAATATGGATGATGGTGGTTCCGTGGACGCTATTAACCCGCGATGGAGTTTCAAGCTCCATACTTGGGAACAGCCCTGGTTTTATATAATTATGCGTTGTTCCTGTGTCTATTAAAATATAAAATACTCGCCCCAACCTACCATCCGTTCTTTTTATATACGGTTAGTCGTGCCTTACTCTAAAAAATTACCACTCTCGTTTAAATTATTGACGAGTGGAAATTTATTTGTAGCTATCTGATCGCTACTTGTTCGGTCTCTTTTAAACGGATTGTTACTAAATGTGTTATTGGACCATTGTGGTCTATTATTATTAAAGTTGGCTTGTCTCGAGGGCACTAAATTCCCACTCGATGTGTCCATCCTCTCGGGTCGGTTATGACCGTTCCCAAAATTGCTGGAATGGCGGTTTTGTTGGAATGGTCTATTTCATTGTTGAAAGGAATCCATAAACTGCCTGTTTTGGTGGGACAAGTTATCCTGGTTTGTTCCTCTATATTGGCGGTCATTGACTGGTCAATGCCCGTTGCGTAATGGTTAGTGCGTTCGACTGTCACGCTGGAGGTCTGGGATCGCTTCCCAGCCTCGTCCACCTAAAAACTAAAAAGTTTTTTTTTCGGGGCTACTACCTCTTGCGAGGAATTGACAAATCCTCCAAGAGTATCACCTGTCACGATTAAGTGCTTCTCGTCTAGCCGTTCGGATTCGGCATAAAATTGTAGGTCCCTTCCATTCCTGTCGACAGGCGCACACAGGAATGGTTGCGAGTTGTTAGTCACTAGGCCCTGGTTCTTCATGAGCCGTTGTGCCACACGATTTTTTTTTATTTGACTGGTCAAACAATTGATTCGGTCCAGGTTGTCTAGACTGATGTTGACCCAATTTTCTCATCCTTGTTTGGTTGGACTCTATTTCCTGTGATCTCGCCAGAGCATTAGGTTGATCCCCAGGGTTGAAAGAAAATACAATGTTACTCGTGGGTTGTTTAAGCCTGGTAAAAAGCAACCGAAGAGCGTTTTGTCTTGCCCTCTCGGTAAGATATTCTGTTTCGGCAGTTCTAGGACCATAACTCATAATCGTCTTGTTAATAATAAGCGTCAGTACTTTCGTTACGTCATCGTAGAATTCTTGAAGAGTTTTCCTATCATGTCTCATATTGCTTAGTTCGGTTTCTAGCATATGGACGGGCCTTTTGTTGCTATAAGTTAGATCTAACCTACCTAAAATCTCGTCAATATTTAACGGTGTTCCATGACTGGTGAGGACGTCGTTAGCTTTCCCTACGACTTTGTTTCTCACTATGTTAACTATGGAAAAATATCTTGACCCGCCCTTACACGATTCGTATACCTTCATGGCATTTATTAGTGCTGTTCGCCAAGAAACGTAATTTTCTCCACTGAATTGTGGTAAACATTTGGCTATTTCTTACCCCATCTCCACTCCAATTATTATGACTTTGTATGGTTCAATGTCGTCTCTTGTCGTTAAAAGCCGTAAATTGACTATTAAGCCTGCCTACTTCTTCGACTAATTGTCGGTTGGCATCAGCCACCAACCTACTGAATATTGTCAAAAGTTCTTCTGGGGTCATTGTTCTATTTAGTTATAGTGGATTTTTCAAGATTATTTAAAAAAAAGATTCCTTTTAGATGATATTTTTAACTTTAATACGTTTGTACTTTTACAGAAATATTTCAAGACCAGAAGACCCGTGCGAAAATATCGCACATTCAATAATGCTTTAAATTTTCAATTAGAATGTTTGAACAAAATTTTAGATATGCATTTAAGTGATCATAATATTTTTTCTAATAAAATTTGATGCAATAAAAAAAATTTCTTTGATTATTTTCATTCTAAATGTGTTTTGATTTTTTTTCAACCCCTTTCGATTGACATACCGACAATATTTTTAACATTGATCGTTCCTAAACGAAATGTTACACAGTGTAACATTTTTAACAATGACATTTTAAATTTTTTTTTGGCACAACAACAATAGTTGACATTTTATAGAAAAAGAACGCACCGCTGTCATTTTGCCGGGCTAGAGGAAAGTGTTTAGAGATTTCGAAGTGTAAAAATAGTAAAAACACTAAATAAAAAAGTGAAATAAAAGTTAACAAAGTGAATATTTGCAATACTTTATTTTAAAAAATATGCGTTAAATCGTGTAAAAACACCTATAATATGGAGTTTACAATTTTTGCATCTCACGGGCTGATTGTGTCGCATATTCCACATGATGATTTTACGGGATTTAACGCAGCACCGCATATGTTATATATTTTGTTTTCCAATGAAGTATTGCATGTATTCATTATATTTACATTTATTTCACTTATTTATTTAGTTTAATAAGCTTTTTTACTATTAAACTTAAATCTCAAAAATACATCTCTGAAAAACACAGCTTTTGGGGCCCCAGCATTTAGCTATCACACCGCATTCTGACACTGCGTGAATGCATTTGTGTTTGTGTGACTCACATATTTTGAAAAAAGCCTCACTTTTTCCTCGATATGCCCGTTCCTCTATTTCTTCTTCTAATACCACGTTTTTAAATTAAAGAATTCATAAATATGTTTCTTTCATTCATGCAATCTGATCTAGTGATACCTAATAAATGGATTCGGCTTTTTATAATGAGAAAAAGATTTCAACATTAGAAGTAGGTATCAAATATATTTCTCCAACACTCACTCAATGTGCAAGCGAAAAAAGGGGATTATACAATACAAAAGTAATAAATATGTTTCTTTTGCATGGTGTAACTAAAGAATGTTTCTCCCCCAATCACTCAAGGTGCAGCGAAAAAAGAGAGTATCTTAAATTACAGAAGTAATACATATTTTTGTCTTTCACTCATTCAATGGGTTAAAAGTGAGGTATTCTTTATGTCAAATTTTTCATTTATTGAATTATTTGAAATTTCCGAAATTTATAGAAAATAGTGTGGTATAACATAAAGTTTAAGTGCAATGTCATGAGTATGTGTAAATTCCTATTCAGTTATACCTATTTTAGTGGATGTGACTATATTATAAATGAGAAAAAAGGAGTTTGACCACAGAAATAATATATAATTATTCCTTTAAGAGGATATATTTAACTTTTCCTCAACCACCTTTTTTTTTTAAATAATATATTTACATTAATGATTATAATTATTCTTTCAACTTTTTAAATTTAGTTAATATAACTTATATAAATGGCTTTAATTTCCTTACTTTCCGTTGGGTTGGATTTTCAGCGTTAGAGCTTACTTTCCTGATCTTTGGGAATCGATGTCCCGGGTTTTGCTGCAGGTCTGAAGTCTTTTGAGTCGTTCCCCCGTTGTTCAGATTTCAAGTCTGATTTGCATGGTCCTCGTGGCTGAAGGGTACTTGTAGTGATTTTTCTCCTCTCTTGAACGCCTTCGTTAAATTTTTTTTATTCGTATGGTTTTTCACCCACTGATTTTAACTATAAATATCAATTTATGTTTTAACGAACAATTGATTTAACTTTACGTGTCCCTGCTGGGGCGCCAATTAATTTTTACACACTGTATTATTTAAAAACAATAACTTTATTGAATATAAAAACTATTTCTACAATACAATACAATACAATTTCAATACGTGATGTGTGCACTGAGGGTTGGAATCGAACTCCCTGTCGTTGATGATATCGTTCTCCTCGAAGGTTCGGATTATTATTATTATTATTAAAATTTTATTCATGTATATTTCAATAAAGTGTTTCATTTGTTTAACTAAAATTTGTATCTTAACTTTTAAGTTTTTTTTTTTTTCTCCTTTTTCTTAACATGTACATATCAATAATAAATATTTTCAGATTAATACCTTCTGGCGTAAGCCTCCCCCATTGCTGCCCATATACCTGTGTTTTTTGCGTCATTGTACCAGTTGCTGTTGAATTGTCTTAAATCGTCAATCCATCTCTTCCTTGGTCGTCCTTTCGGTCTTTTTTCATCTGGTGGGTTCCATTTTGTTACTATTTTTGTCCATCTGTTGTCTTCCATTCTTGAGATGTGACTTGCCCAGCTCCATTTCAGTTGCTTTATTCTTTCGATTCCATCTATTATGTTCGTTCTTCTTCTTATTTCGTCATTCCTAATTTTTTGAACTATTCATATGTTAAGTACTTGTCTTTCTATTTTCACTTGGCATATTCTAAGTTTTTCAAGAGAATTTGAGGTTAGTCCAATTGTTTGTAGTCCATATGTCATAACCGGATGTATTGTTGAGTCTAAGATGTATTTTTGTGTGTCTTTGCCGACTTTTGAGTCCAATATGGGTTGATATTCCAGAATTGCTTCCAGATATTATTTATACGTCTGTCTACCTCCTTCTCTTTTTGGTTTGTGAAAAATTTTAGCTGTCCTAGGTAAATGTAGTCATCTTGTATAGTCTATTTGTTCGCTTTGAATCTTGATGTCCTTTTTGATATGATTCGTCATGGCTTTCGTTTTGTTTAAATTTAGTGTTAGTCCATGTGTTTTGCATTCTTCAGAAAGTTCGTTTATCATTAATTCTATTTCTTCTGGAGTATCAGAAACCAAAACTATATCGTCTGCAAATCTTAGATTGCTCAACTTCTCTCGAAGGTTCGGATAGCGGTGGCTATCAGCGTCGTCGGTCGTAAATTATCTCTTTATCTATTTTGTGTTTTTGTTTGCTTTATCTGTTTCTCATGTTGGCTTCGGTCATAAATTAACAATTTTACGATGATTCCGATCTTATTTCGGGGTTGGTGTAGTGTTTCATCATGCACTTGTTGACCCGTGTGGTCACTTAGCATATCAGATAAATTGCTGTTATTGATTTCGGGTATCCAGAGGTGGATCACTAGTAGTATTGTACTTTATTCATTTGGGGCCCAAACATGGTATCAGCATAGATAACTGTCTGATTTGGTTTTGTATGTCTATTTATTGTAATGGTGGGTGAATTAAGAGTTGACTACAGCAACATTCGGGGACTGAGGCAGAATTTTTGTGCTGCATATGTCCATACTGTAAAAAACAGGCCAGCTGTTTTTGGCACTAAGTGAAACCCAGGTAGGGGATAATACCGATCACTCGGAGTTCAGCCTACATGGTTACATCTTAGTGCCTCTATTTTCCCTACATCATAGTCTCGCCGTGTATGTTCGAAATGATGTTGCTTATCAGCTTCAACTACAATATGGTTCATGTTTGAATACGAACTTTAATTGCATGTGGTTTAAATTCACCATCCATAAGCGCATCATCCATACTTGTTTTATTTATCGTAGTCCTAGTTTGGATAGTAATTCGACTTGCAACAAATTCGATGACCTATCCGTCTCGATCCAGAGAATAATTTACCATTTTCCGCACAGTGAAATCGTTGTTACGGGCGATTTCAATGTACATAATTCTTCGTGGGTACGCTATTCGGGTCAGACAATACCCGAAAGAAGGTAGGTCGAAATTTTTGCTGAGATAAACAACCTAACTCATTATCGGTCATCAAGGTTCTGATCTGACATTACAGAAAACCGAAAGTAGTTCGATCATTCTATCCTTTACTTCTGTTTTTAAATGAACTTGGGTTGTTATTAAGAATTTCGGGAATGGATATGTATTGTTAAAAAGATTGCATTTTCACAGTTATATATATCTGCGTGGACGCGCTCTCCCCTTCTTCAGGAATTGGAGTATCTCCAATTGGCTGCTTATTAGGAATTAGGATGTCTCTTATACTTATTCTTTTTACAGATTTCGCATGTAGCGTTTATTGGGAGAATCTGTTTGAAAGCGTTTGGCCAAAAATATTTACCTACAATTTGCTTATACACTTCTTTAGCTTGTCTATGAGCTCGATTGTGTTCAGCAGCGATAATAGCTAATTGATCTTCTTTATCTGTAACATCCTCAACTATTTGGTTACAGAATAAAAATTTAATTGTTGGAAATTCTTCTAAAAGTTTATCTTTAATTTTGAAGAACATCTCCTGAGTACTATAAATTCCTACTGTTAAGCCTGTTTTTATTATTTTACTCACGATGTCTAAATCTTTAAAAAACACTGTATGTCTCCAGTAGCCAAGGGCGGATCCAGACTTTCAGCCAGGGGGGTCACAGAACACCTGCGTAGGTACATACAAAATTTAATAAAACATAACACTAAAAATATTGGCGCAAAATTTTAAACGATTTAGTAAATTGTTAAAGCCATTTTAGTAAGTTACCAAGTTAAACAGAAGATTTTGCTGATTTTAAACGATTTTAACCTTTTACTATCTCTTAACAATTTACTAAAGTTAAAATCACAAAATGGCAACTTTAACTTTTAGCAATTTGCTAAATCCATACGACATCTGTCATTTGCCTCAAAAAAATGTCTTACCCATTTTAATTGTGTTTTTTTTTGTATGATTCGTGAGCTTTAATTGTTTTTTAACATAAATAAAATAGTATTAAATGTTTTCGGAAGACGAAGATTTCGATATATTTGAAGATTCAGCGTTGGTTGTGCAGAAAAGTGCGAAGTTTTAAATCCCGAGCACATCCTTTTGAAGAGCTGGACGATGGAGAATTTTACTCCAGATATAGGTTTGACAAGGCAACAGTTCGGTTCTTGGTTGAAAACCTAAACATCCAAGACCGAATTATACCGTGGGCTTCCGATTTCACCAGAATTGCAAGTACTAGTTACATTACACTTTTTTGGGCGAAATATTAATCAGGCTGGTGTTGGTAAGTATAATTACCTAATGGAACACAAAGGATATAATATTTGTGCATATGTTCAACAATACGTAAATCTTAAAGGAGCATCACATGGAATGGTCTAGTCCACAGTGGGAAAAATTATAAAAAACATTTCGAAACAAATTGCTTCGTTGCTCCCACATTTTATTAAATTTCCGTCATCCCCTGCGGGGTTAAACGAAATAAAATCGGGATTTTATATCATCAGCAGGTTCCCTCAGGTTCACTCTTGAAATGTGCATATTTGGAATGTGGTATACGTATTCCAAGAGTATTCCAAAACAAATGTGACTTCTGACTGATATTTTCCCAATTAGCAATTTACTAGTTAGCAAATCGAAAAAAAAAAGTTTAAAATATTGAAATAGTTAGTTAATTGCTAAATATTTAGAAAATTACTTACTAGTAAATTGCTTAGCCCTTAACAATACGTTGTTTAAAATTTTGCGGCATTACTTTTATTTAAGTTATACCTACTATTAATGTTTTTGAATGAACAATAACCAATTGAGTGGGCTACCACCATTGCATTTAGCTGGAAGTATTGCAGTTTCATGGCTGCCACACCAACCATCAGATTTTTTTAGCGGTGCTAGTTTTTAATGTTTTTATTTTATAATTTAGGGTCGTCAACTGGAATTGAACACAGCCACCTCTGAGGCATATGTGCTACGCATTGCGCCACCGAAATCACCTGATCGTGCCCATCCAATTTGGAGTTTTGTCTTTATAAAACGAATTTAGATGCAACTAGCAAGTTGTTCATTCGATTTCTGTCTCTTTCCGTACACCTAAGGTAGATACATAAGTATGTCTTTGGCTTTAAACGTTTAATCTCTATTTGGATGTCCTTAAAGTATCTTCTTTAATTTGTACATACATAATGTAATGTACGTTCCTAATTATTTTCTTTATTTGACAAAAATAAATTAATGACTTTATATTTTTAATAGTTTTTAAAGTGAGTGTTTTAAAGGGTTTTGTAAATGAAAGCAAAGAATTCATATAAAAAAAGATGAATAACATAATAAAAGAGAACCACTGAAAAATATATAACCATAGCATCTTCTTTGGATGAGTTTTTATATTTCACCATGACACACAATATATAGGTAGTTAATCATCATCCAGCCTAACAAGCCAGTAGTGAGGCATTTATATTAAAAGCGTGGGCTTAAGTCATCAACCAAACATTTATTATATAAATATATTCTACTGATATTGAGATCATGTATGAATAGGACATGATACTCAAGGGGGGGTCATGGCCATAAAAGATCTAGCTCTTATTCCTTATTTAATCCAACTCATATAGAAAAACAAACTTTTAATCTCCCAGGGGGTTCATGATGTGGATTTCTATTGAAATTATGTTATTGTTCAGTGATTCGTTCAAAATTAATTGCACTTTAAAATTATTAATTCTTTATTTTACTCTTCTTATATCTGGAATGGGACTACTCTCTGCACTGTGAACAGTTCCTATACTTCTGATTCCTCTTCGTTCATTATATTTAGTTCCTGTCTACTGAGAGCATCAGCTACAACCAACGTTCCCCTTACCTGGTTTGTATATAATTTCTGGAGCGTATTCTTCTATGAAGGCGCGCCAGTGTTTTATTTTTGCAAATAAATGGCAAACGTTAATGGTTGGTGATCTGTATATATGCGGAAACCACTCATACCGTAAAGATAATTTCGAAGGTTCTTCAATGCCCAAATTATGGCAAGAAGTTCCTTCTCTTTTGTCGCGTAGTTTTCTTCGGGTTTACTTAAAGTTCGACTTATAAAAGTTATTTGCTATTATTTTGATTAAGCACTGCACCTACGGCTGAGTTGCTAGCGTCTGTAGTTAGCTCAAATCTCTGGGTAAAATCAGGTTGGTTGAGCGTAACTTGTTCGCAGAGTTTGTCTTTCAATATCTTGAATGCGTTAATGGCTTCTTTTCGAATTCTATTGTTACCTTTTTGCTATTACTTTCGCCAGTTTTACCATTCTCTCCTCTGAGATACTTGGTTATGGGTTTGGCAATCATCTTAGTTGACGTAAAGTCTGCGATTGTAGGAATTCCTCTATGCATCGAGTTTTTACTGGGTCCATTTTGATACAATTAAATGATACGATGTACCCAAGAAATTCTACTTCTTTCATGAAGTATTTTGATTTTCCACTCGATATTCTCATGTTTTCTGTGCTTAAGGCTTTAGTTATTGTCTCGATATGTTCGAGGTGTTCTTCTTCCGTTTCTGAGTATATAATGACGTCATCGATATAGCAGAATTTGCCTATATACTTGCGGAGAATATCATCCATAGTTCTCTGGAAAATTTACGGTGCGTTTTTGAGTCCAAATGGCATTCGAAGGAATTCGTATTTACCATTGTTAACACTTGAAGCTGTTTTCTCCCTATCGCTTTCCTTCAGTTTAATCTGATGGAATCCGCTCTGTAAATCGAGAGTTGTGAAATATCTAGCTATGCCCAAATTAGCTAGGATAACGGATGTTTCCGCCATTGGGTACTTTTTGGTTTTGGTAAATGAATTAAGCTTTTAATAGTCTATGACTAGTTTATGATTCTTCTTACCGTCTTCGTCTAAACCTTTTTTATCTACAACCCATACAGGAGAGTTATATGCGCTTCTGCTAGGTTGTATTATATTATTTTCGAGTAAGCTCTCGATTTCTTTATTCACGAAATTCGCCACTGATTGTGGGTATGGATAACCCTTGGTCCAAACAGCGGTATCGATAGTAGTATCTATGCTACATTGCACACGGGTGTTATATGGAAGGTGATTTGGGTTTTCGGTGAAGACACCTTGATATTTTTTTAAGACAAGAGTTAATTATTCTTTTGTAGAAATTTAGTTATTTATATTGAGAGTATTTATCGTTTAATATTAAGGGTATCATGCCCTGATCATATGCCCTGATATTTATATTACCTTTTACTTTCCTCTATAATTTGATACCTATAATTGTGTCAAAATCTTTGAGCTCGTTTAACTCGTAAAATTTATCTTTTACTCCCACGACATTTATATCTTGATAAATATGGATGATGGTGGTTCCGTGGACGCTATTAACCCGCGATGGAGTTTCAAGCTCCATACTTGGGAACAGCCCTGGTTTTATATAATTATGCGTTGTTCCTGTGTCTATTAAAATATAAAATACTCGCCCCAACCTACCATCCGTTCTTTTTATATACGGTTAGTCGTGCCTTACTCTAAAAAATTACCACTCTCGTTTAAATTATTGACGAGTGGAAATTTATTTGTAGCTATCTGATCGCTACTTGTTCGGTCTCTTTTAAACGGATTGTTACTAAATGTGTTATTAGACCATTGTGGTCTATTATTATTAAAGTTGGCTTGTCTCGAGGGCACTAAATTCCCACTCGATGTGTCCATCCTCTCGGGTCGGTTATGACCGTTCCCAAAATTTCTGGAATGGCGGTTTTGTTGGAATGGTCTATTTCATTGTTGAAAGGAATCCATAAACTGCCTGTTTTGGTGGGACAAGTTATCCTGGTTTGTTCCTCTATATTGGCGGTCATTGACTGGTCAATGCCCGTTGCGTAATGGTTAGTGCGTTCGACTGTCACGCTGGAGGTCTGGGATCGCTTCCCAGCCTCGTCCACCTAAAAACTAAAAAGTTTTTTTTTCGGGGCTACTACCTCTTGCGAGGAATTGACAAATCCTCCAAGAGTATCACCTGTCACGATTAAGTGCTTCTCGTCTAGCCGTTCGGATTCGGCATAAAATTGTAGGTCCCTTCCATTCCTGTCGACAGGCGCACACAGGAATGGTTGCGAGTTGTTAGTCACTAGGCCCTGGTTCTTCATGAGCCGTTGTGCCACACGATTTTTTTTTATTTGACTGGTCAAACAATTGATTCGGTCCAGGTTGTCTAGACTGATGTTGACCCAATTTTCTCATCCTTGTTTGGTTGGACTCTATTTCCTGTGATCTCGCCAGAGCATTAGGTTGATCCCCAGGGTTGAAAGAAAATACAATGTTACTCGTGGGTTGTTTAAGCCTGGTAAAAAGCAACCGAAGAGCGTTTTGTCTTGCCCTCTCGGTAAGATATTCTGTTTCGGCAGTTCTAGGACCATAACTCATAATCGTCTTGTTAATAATAAGCGTCAGTACTTTCGTTACGTCATCGTAGAATTCTTGAAGAGTTTTCCTATCATGTCTCATATTGCTTAGTTCGGTTTCTAGCATATGGACGGGCCTTTTGTTGCTATAAGTTAGATCTAACCTACCTAAAATCTCGTCAATATTTAACGGTGTTCCATGACTGGTGAGGACGTCGTTAGCTTTCCCTACGACTTTGTTTCTCACTATGTTAACTATGGAAAAATATCTTGACCCGCCCTTACACGATTCGAATACCTTCATGGCATTTATTAGTGCTGTTCGCCAAGAAACGTAATTTTCTCCACTAAATTGTGGTAAACATTTGGCTATTTCTTACCCCATCTCCACTCCAATTATTATGACTTTGTATGGTTCAATGTCGTCTCTTGTCGTTAAAAGCCGTAAATTGACTATTAAGCCTGCCTACTTCTTCGACTAATTGTCGGTTGGCATCAGCCACCAACCTACTGAATATTGTCAAAAGTTCTTCTGGGGTCATTGTTCTATTTAGTTATAGTGGATTTTTCAAGATTATTTAAAAAAAAGATTCCTTTTAGATGATATTTTTAACTTTAATACGTTTGTACTTTTACAGAAATATTTCAAGACCAGAAGACCCGTGCGAAAATATCGCACATTCAATAATGCTTTAAATTTTCAATTAGAATGTTTGAACAAAATTATAGATATGCATTTAAGTGATCATAATATTTTTTCTAATAAAATTTGATGCAATAAAAAAATTTCTTTGATTATTTTCATTCTAAATGTGTTTTGATTTTTTTTCAACCCCTTTCGATTGACATACCGACAATATTTTTAACATTGATCGTTCCTAAACGAAATGTTACACAGTGTAACATTTTTAACAATGACATTTTAAATTTTTTTTTGGCACAACAACAATAGTTGACATTTTATAGAAAAAGAACGCACCACTGTCATTTTGCCGGGCTAGAGGAAAGTGTTTAGAGATTTCGAAGTGTAAAAATAGTAAAAACACTAAATAAAAAAGTGAAATAAAAGTTAACAAAGTGAATATTTGCAATACTTTATTTTAAAAAATATGCGTTAAATCGTGTAAAAACACCTATAATATGGAGTTTACAATTTTTGCATCTCACGGGCTGATTGTGTCTCATATTCCACATGATGATTTTACGGGATTTAACGCAGCACCGCATATGTTATATATTTTGTTTTCCAATGAAGTATTGCATGTATTCATTATATTTACATTTATTTCACTTATTTATTTAGTTTAATAAGCTTTTTTACTATTAAACTTAAATCTCAAAAATACATCTCTGAAAAACACAGCTTTTGGGGCCCCAGCATTTAGCTATCACACCGCATTCTGACACTGCGTGAATGCATTTGTGTTTGTGTGACTCACATATTTTGAAAAAAGCCTCACTTTTTCCTCGATATGCCCGTTCCTCTATTTCTTCTTCTAATACCACGTTTTTAAATTAAAGAATTCATAAATATGTTTCTTTCATTCATGCAATCTGATCTAGTGATACCTAATAAATGGATTCAGCTTTTTATAATGAGAAAAAAGATTTCAACAACAGAAGTAGGTATCAAATATATTTCTCCACCACTCACTCAATGTGCAAGCGAAAAAAGGGGATTATACAATACAAAAGTAATAAATATGTTTCTTTTGCATGGTGTAACTAAAGAATGTTTCTCCCCCAATCACTCAAGGTGCAGCGAAAAAAGAGAGTATCTTAAATTACAGAAGTAATACATATTTTTGTCTTTCACTCATTCAATGGGTTAAAAGTGAGGTATTCTTTATGTCAAATTTTTCATTTATTGAATTATTTGAAATTTCCGAAATTTATAGAAAATAGTGTGGTATAACATAAAATTTAAGTGCAATGTCATGAGTATGTGTAAATTCCTATTCAGTTATACCTATTTTAGTGGATGTGACTATATTATAAATGAGAAAAAAGGAGTTTTACCACAGAAATAATATATAATTATTCCTTTAAGAGGATATATTTAACTTTTCCTCAACCACCTTTTTTTTTAAATAATATATTTACATTAATGATTATAATTATTCTTTCAACTTTTTAAATTTAGTTAATATAACTTATATAAATGGCTTTAATTTCCTTACTTTCCGTTGGGTTGGATTTTCAGCGTTAGAGCTTACTTTCCTGATCTTTGGGAATCGATGTCCCGGGTTTTGCTGCAGGTCTGAAGTCTTTTGAGTCGTTCCCCCGTTGTTCAGATTTCAAGTCTGATTTGCATGGTCCTCGTGGCTGAAGGGTACTTGTAGTGATTTTTCTCCTCTCTTGGACGCCTTCGTTAAATTTTTTTTATTCGTATGGTTTTTCACCCACTGATTTTAACTATAAATATCAATTTATGTTTTAACGAACAATTGATTTAACTTTACGTGTCCCTGCTGGGGCGCCAATTAATTTTTACACACTGTATTATTTAAAAACAATAACTTTATTGAATATAAAAACTATTTCTACAATACAATACAATACAATTTCAATACGTGATGTGTGCACTGAGGGTTGGAATCGAACTCCCTGTCGTTGATGATATCGTTCTCCTCGAAGGTTCGGATTATTATTATTATTATTAAAATTTTATTCATGTATATTTCAATAAAGTGTTTCATTTGTTTAACTAAAATTTGTATCTTAACTTTTAAGTTTTTTTTTTTTTTTTTTCTCAATAATAAATATATTCAGATTAATTCCTTCTGGCGTAAGCCTCCCCCATTGCTGCCCATATACCTGTGTTTTTTGCGTCATTGTACCAGTTGCTGTTGAATTGTCTTAAATCGTCAATCCATCTCTTCCTTGGTCGTCCTTTCGGTCTTTTTTCATCTGGTGGGTTCCATTTTGTTACTATTTTTGTCCATCTGTTGTCTTCCATTCTTGAGATGTGACTTGCCCAGCTCCATTTCAGTTGCTTTATTCTTTCGATTCCATCTATTATGTTCGTTCTTCTTCTTATTTCGTCATTCCTAATTTTTTGAACTATTCATATGTTAAGTACTTGTCTTTCTATTTTCACTTGGCATATTCTAAGTTTTTCAAGAGAATTTGAGGTTAGTCCAATTGTTTGTAGTCCATATGTCATAACCGGATGTATTGTTGAGTCTAAGATGTATTTTTGTGTGTCTTTGCCGACTTTTGAGTCCAATATGGGTTTGATATTCCAGAATTGCTTCCAGATATTATTTATACGTCTGTCTACCTCCTTCTCTTTTTGGTTTGTGAAAAATTTTAGCTGTCCTAGGTAAATGTAGTCATCTTGTATAGTCTATTTGTTCGCTTTGAATCTTGATGTCCTTTTTGATATGATTCGTCATGGCTTTCGTTTTGTTTAAATTTAGTGTTAGTCCATGTGTTTTGCATTCTTCAGAAAGTTCGTTTATCATTAATTCTATTTCTTCTGGAGTATCAGAAACCAAAACTATATCGTCTGCAAATCTTAGATTGCTCAACTTCTCTCGAAGGTTCGGATAGCGGTGGCTATCAGCGTCGTCGGTCGTAAATTATCTCTTTATCTATTTTGTGTTTTTGTTTGCTTTATCTGTTTCTCATGTTGGCTTCGGTCATAAATTAACAATTTTACGATGATTCCGATCTTATTTCGGGGTTGGTGTAGTGTTTCATCATGCACTTGTTGACCCGTGTGGTCACTTAGCATATCAGATAAATTGCTGTTATTGATTTCGGGTATCCAGAGGTGGATCACTAGTAGTATTGTACTTTATTCATTTGGGGCCCAAACATGGTATCAGCATAGATAACTGTCTGATTTGGTTTTGTATGTCTATTTATTGTAATGGTGGGTGAATTAAGAGTTGACTACAGCAACATTCGGGGACTGAGGCAGAATTTTTGTGCTGCATATGTCCATACTGTAAAAAACAGGCCAGCTGTTTTTGGCACTAAGTGAAACCCAGGTAGGGGATAATACCGATCACTCGGAGTTCAGCCTACATGGTTACATCATTCCCTACATCATAGTCTCGCCGTGTATGTTCGAAATGATGTTGCTTATCAGCTTCAACCACAATATGGTTCATGTTTGAATACGAACTTTAATTGCATGTGGTTTAAATTCACCATCCATAAGCGCATCATCCATACTTGTTTTATTTATCGTAGTCCTAGTTTGGATAGTAATTCGACTTGCAACAAATTCGATGACCTATCCGTCTCGATCCAGAGAATAATTTACCATTTTCCGCACAGTGAAATCGTTGTTACGGGCGATTTCAATGTACATAATTCTTCGTGGGTACGCTATTCGGGTCAGACAATACCCGAAAGAAGGTAGGTCGAAATTTTTGCTGAGATAAACAACCTAACTCATTATCGGTCATCAAGGTTCTGATCTGACATTACAGAAAACCGAAAGTAGTTCGATCATTCTATCCTTTACTTCTGTTTTTAAATGAACTTGGGTTGTTATTAAGAATTTCGGGAATGGATATGTATTGTTAAAAAGATTGCATTTTCACAGTTATATATATCTGCGTGGACGCGCTCTCCCCTTCTTCAGGAATTGGAGTATCTCCAATTGGCTGCTTATTAGGAATTAGGATGTCTCTTATACTTATTCTTTTTACAGATTTCGCATGTAGCGTTTATTGGGAGAATCTGTTTGAAAGCGTTTGGCCAAAAATATTTACCTACAATTTGCTTATACACTTCTTTAGCTTGTCTATGAGCTCGATTGTGTTCAGCAGCGATAATAGCTAATTGATCTTCTTTATCTGTAACATCCTCAACTATTTGGTTACAGAATAAAAATTTAATTGTTGGAAATTCTTCTAAAAGTTTATCTTTAATTTTGAAGAACATCTCCTCAGTACTATAAATTCCTACTGTTAAGCCTGTTTTTATTATTTTACTCACGATGTCTAAATCTTTAAAAAACACTGTATGTCTCCAGTAGCCAAGGGCGGATCCAGACTTTCAGCCAGGGGGGTCACAGAACACCTGCGTAGGTACATACAAAATTTAATAAAACATAACACTAAAAATATTGGCGCAAAATTTTAAACGATTTAGTAAATTGTTAAAGCCATTTTAGTAAGTTACCAAGTTAAAAAGAAGATTTTGCTGATTTTAAACGATTTTAACCTTTTACTATCTCTTAACAATTTACTAAAGTTAAAATCACAAAATGGCAACTTTAACTTTTAGCAATTTGCTAAATCCATACGACATCTGTCATTTGCCTCAAAAAAATGTCTTACCCATTTTAATTGTGTTTTTTTTGTATGATTCGTGAGTTTTAATTGTTTTTTAACATAAATAAAATAGTATTAAATGTTTTCGGAAGACGAAGATTTCGATATATTTGAAGATTCAGCGTTGGTTGTGCAGAAAAGTGCGAAGTTTTAAATCCCGAGCACATCCTTTTGAAGAGCTGGACGATGGAGAATTTTACTCCAGATATAGGTTTGACAAGGCAACAGTTCGGTTCTTGGTTGAAAACCTAAACATCCAAGACCGAATTATACCGTGGGCTTCCGATTTCACCAGAATTGCAAGTACTAGTTACATTACACTTTTTTGGGCGAAATATTAATCAGGCTGGTGTTGGTAAGTATAATTACCTAATGGAACACAAAGGATATAATATTTGTGCATATGTTCAACAATACGTAAATCTTAAAGGAGCATCACATGGAATGGTCTAGTCCACAGTGGGAAAAATTATAAAAAACATTTCGAA
Organism: Melangyna quadrimaculata; assembly: GCA_949320155.1. Taxonomy (NCBI): domain Eukaryota; kingdom Metazoa; phylum Arthropoda; class Insecta; order Diptera; family Syrphidae; genus Melangyna; species Melangyna quadrimaculata. Next base: position 114,820,519 of record OX439484.1, read on the forward strand.
ACAAATTGCTTCGTTGCTCCCACATTTTATTAAATTTCCGTCATCCCCTGCGGGGTTAAACGAAATAAAATCGGGATTTTATATCATCAGCAGGTTCCCTCAGGTTCACTCTTGAAATGTGCATATTTGGAATGTGGTATACGTATTCCAAGAGTATTCCAAAACAAATGTGACTTCTGACTGATATTTTCCCAATTAGCAATTTACTAGTTAGCAAATCGAAAAAAAAAAAGTTTAAAATATTGAAATAGTTAGTTAATTGCTAAATATTTAGAAAATTACTTACTAGTAAATTGCTTAGCCCTTAACAATACGTTGTTTAAAATTTTGCGGCATTACTTTTATTTAAGTTATACCTACTATTAATGTTTTTGAATGAACAATAACCAATTGAGTGGGCTACCACCATTGCATTTAGCTGGAAGTATTGCAGTTTCATGGCTGCCACACCAACCATCAGATTTCTTTAGCGGTGCTAGTTTTTAATGTTTTTATTTTATAATTTAGGGTCGTCAACTGGAATTGAACACAGCCACCTCTGAGGCATATGCGCTACGCATTGCGCCACCGAAATCACCTGATCGTGCCCATCCAATTTGGAGTTTTGTCTTTATAAAACGAATTTAGAGGCAACTAGCAAGTTGTTCATTCGATTTCTGTCTCTTTCCGTACACCTAAGGTAGATACATAAGTATGTCTTTGGCTTTAAACGTTTAATCTCTATTTGGATGTCCTTAAAGTATCTTCTTTAATTTGTACATACAATGTAATGTACGTTCCTAATTATTTTCTTTATTTGACAAAAATAAATTAATGACTTTATATTTGTAATAGTTTTTAAAGTGAGTGTTTTAAAGGGTTTTGTAAATGAAAGCAAAGAATTCATATAAAAAAAGATGAATAACATAATAAAAGAGAACCACTGAAAAATATATAACCATAGCATCTTCTTTGGATGAGTTTTTATATTTCACCATGACACACAATATATAGGTAGTTAATCATCATCCAGCCTAACAAGCCAGTAGTGAGGCATTTATATTAAAAGCGTGGGCTTAAGTCATCAACCAAACATTTATTATATAAATATATTCTACCGATATTGAGATCATGTATGAATAGGACATGATACTCAAGGGGGGGTCATGGCCATAAAAGATCTAGCTCTTATTCCTTATTTAATCCAACTCATATAGAAAAACAAACTTTTAATCTCCCAGGGGGTTCATGATGTGGATTTCTATTGAAATTATGTTATTGTTCAGTGATTCGTTCAAAATTAATTGCACTTTAAAATTATTAATTCTTTATTTTACTCTTCTTATATCTGGAATGGGACTACTCTCTGCACTGTGAACAGTTCCTATACTTCTGATTCCTCTTCGTTCATTATATTTAGTTCCTGTCTACTGAGAGCATCAGCTACAACCAACGTTCCCCTTACCTGGTTTGTATATAATTTCTGGAGCGTATTCTTCTATGAAGGCGCGCCAGTGTTTTATTTTTGCAAATAAATGGCAAACGTTAATGGTTGGTGATCTGTATATATGCGGAAACCACTCATACCGTAAAGATAATTTCGAAGGTTCTTCAATGCCCAAATTATGGCAAGAAGTTCCTTCTCTTTTGTCGCGTAGTTTTCTTCGGGTTTACTTAAAGTTCGACTTATAAAAGTTATTTGCTATTATTTTGATTAAGCACTGCACCTACGGCTGAGTTGCTAGCGTCTGTAGTTAGCTCAAATCTCTGGGTAAAATCAGGTTGGTTGAGCGTAACTTGTTCGCAGAGTTTGTCTTTCAATATCTTGAATGCGTTAATGGCTTCTTTTCGAATACTATTGTTACCTTTTTGCTATTACTTTCGCCAGTTTTACCATTCTCTCCTCTGAGATACTTGGTTATGGGTTTGGCAATCATCTTAGTTGACGTAAAGTCTGCGATTGTAGGAATTCCTCTATGCATCGAGTTTTTACTGGGTCCATTTTGATACAATTAAATGATACGATGTACCCAAGAAATTCTACTTCTTTCATGAAGTATTTTGATTTTCCACTCGATATTCTCATGTTTTCTGTGCTTAAGGCTTTAGTTGTTGTCTCGATATGTTCGAGGTGTTCTTCTTCCGTTTCTGAGTATATAATGACGTCATCGATATAGCAGAATTTGCCTATATACTTGCGGAGAATATCATCCATAGTTCTCTGGAAAATTTACGGTGCGTTTTTGAGTCCAAATGGCATTCGAAGGAATTCGTATTTACCATTGTTAACACTCAAAGCTGTTTTCTCCCTATCGCTTTCCTTCAGTTTAATCTGATGGAATCCGCTCTGTAAATCGAGAGTTGTGAAATATCTAGCTATGCCCAAATTAGCTAGGATAACGGATGTTTCCGCCATTGGGTACTTTTCGGTTTTGGTAAATGAATTAAGCTTTTAATAGTCTATGACTAGTTTATGCTTCTTCTTACCGTCTTCGTCTAAACCTTTTTTATCTACAACCCATACAGGAGAGTTATATGCGCTTCTGCTAGGTTGTATTATATTATTTTCGAGTAAGCTCTCGATTTCTTTATTCACGAAATTCGCCACTGATTGTGGGTATGGATAACCCTTGGTCCAAACAGCGGTATCGATAGTAGTATCTATGCTACATTGCACACGGGTGTTATATGGAAGGTGATTTGGGTTTTCGGTGAAGACACCTTGATATTTTTTTAAGATAAGAGTTAATTTTTCTTTTGTAGAAATTTAGTTATTTATATTGAGAGTATTTATCGTTTAATATTAAGGGTATCATGCCCTGATCATATTCCAACGTTGAATCCCTGATATTTATATTACCTTTTACTTTCCTTAACAATTTCAAACCTATAATTGCGTCAAAATTTAAAATTTATCTTTTACTCCCACGACATTTATATCTTGATAAGTATGGATGATGGTGGTTCCGTGGACGCTATTAACCCGCGATGGAGTTTCAAGCTCCATACTTGGGAACAGCCCTGGTTTTATATAATTATGCGTTGCTCCTGTGTCTATTAAAATATAAAATACTCGCCCCGACCTACCATCCGTTCTTTTTATATACGGTAAGTCGTGCCTTACTCTAAAAAATTACCACTCTCGTTTAAATTATTGACGAGTGGAAATTTATTTGTAGCTATCTGATCGCTACTTGTTCGGTCTCTTTTAAACGGGTTGTTACTTAATGTGTTATTAGACCATTGTGGTCTATTATTATTAAAGTTGGCTTGTCTCGAGGGCACTAAATTCCCACTCGATGTGTCCATCCTCTCGGGTCGGTTATGACCGTTCCCAAAATTGCTGGAATGGTGGTTTTGTTGGAATGGTCTATTTCATTGTTGAAAGGAATCCATAAACTGCCTGTTTTGGTGGGGCAAGTTATCCTGGTTTGTTCCTCTATATTGGCGGTCATTGACTGGTCAATACCCGTAGCATAATGGTTAGTGCGTTCGACTGTCACGCTGGAGGTCTGGGATCGCTTCGTCCACCTAAAAACTAAAAAGTTTTTTTTTCGGGGCCACTGCCTCTTGCGAGGAATTGACAAATCCTCCAAGAGTATCACCTGTCACGAATAAGTGCTTCTCGTCTAGCCGTTCGGATTCGGCATAAAATTGTAGGTCCCTTCCATTCCTGTCGAAAGACGCACACAGGAATGATTGCGAGTTGTTAGTCACTAGGCCCTGGTTCTTCATGAGCCGTTGTGCCACCCGATTTTTTTTTTTTTATTTGACTGGTCAAACAATTGATTCGGTCCAGGTTGTCTAGACTGATGTTGACCCAATTTTCTCATCCTTGTTTGGTTGGACTCTATTTCCTGTGATCTCGCCAGAGCATTATGTTGATCCCCAGGGTTAAAAGAAAATACAATGTTACTCGTGGGTTGTTTAAGCCTGGTAAAAGCCTGGTAAAAAACACCCGAAGAGTGTTTTGTCTTGCCCTATCGGTAAGACATTCTGTTTCGGCAGTTCTAGGACCATAACTCATAATCGTCTTGTTAATAATAAGCGTCAGTACTTTCGTTACGTCATCCTAGAATTCTTGAAGAGTTTTCCTATCATGTCTCATATTGCTTAGTTCGGTTTCTAGCATATGGACGGGCCTTTTGTTGCTATAAGTTAGATCTAACCTACCTAAAATCTTGTCAATATTTAACGGTGTCCCATGACTGGTGAGGACGTCGTTAGCTTTCCCTACGACTTTGTTTCTCACTATGTTAACTATGGAAAAATATCTTGACCCGCCCTTACACGATTCGTATACCTTCATGGCATTTATTAGTGCTGTTCGCCAAGAAACGTTATTTTCTCCACTGAATTGTGGTAAACATTTGGCTATTTCTTACCCCATCTACACTCCAATTATTATGACTTTGTATGGCTCAATGTCGTCTCTTGTCGTCTCTTGTCGTTAAAGCCGTTAATTGACTATTAAGCCTGCCTACTTCTTCGACTAATTGTCGGTTGGCATCAGCCACCAACCTACTGAATATTGTCAAAAGTTCTTCTGGGGTCATTGTTCTATTAAGTTATAGTGGATTTTTCAAGATTATTCAAAAAAAAAAGATTCCTTTTAGATGATATTTTTAACTTTAATACGTTTGTACTTTTACAGAAATATTTCAAGACCAGAAGACCCGTGCGAAAATATCGCACATTCAATAATGCTTTAAATTTTCAAATAGAATGTTTAGATATGCATTTAAGTGATCATAATATTTTTTCTAATAAAATTTGATGCAATAAAAAAATTTCCTTGATTATTTTCATTATAAATGTGTTTTGATTTTTTTTCAAACCCTTTCGATTGACATACCGACAATATTTTTAACATTGATACAAAATGTTACACAGTGTAACATTTTTAACAATGACATTTTAAAATTTTTTTTTGGCACAACAACAATAGTTGTCATTTTATAGAAAAAGAACGCACCACTGTCATTTTGCCGGGCTAGAGAGAGAGATTTGAGATTTCAAAGTGTTAAAATAGTGAAAACACTAAATAAAAAAGTGAAATAAAAGTTAACAAAGTGAATATTTGCAATACTTTATTTTAAACAATATGCGTTAAATCGTGTAAAAACACCTATAATATGGAGTTTACAATTTTTGGATCTCACGGGCTGATTGTGTCTCATATTCCACGTGATGTTTTTACAGGATTTAACGCAGCACATTTTGTTTTCCAATGAAGTATTGCATGTATTCATTATATTTACAATTATTTCACTTATTTATTTAGTTTAATAAGCTTTATTACTATTGAACTTAAATCTCAAAAATACATCTCTGAAAAACACAGCTTTTGGGGCCCCAGCATTTAGCTATCACACTGCATTCCGACACTGTTTGAATGCATTTGTGTTTGTGTAGCTCACATATTTTGAAAAAAGCCTCACTTTTTCCTCGATATGCCCGTTCCTCTATTTCTTCTTCTAATACCACGTTTTTGAATTAAAGAGTTCATAAATATGTTTCTTTCATTCATGCAATCTAATCTAGTGATACCTTATAAATGGATTCGGCTTTTTATAATCAGAAAAAAGATTACAAACAACAGAAGTAGGTATCAAATATATTTCTCCACTACTCACTCAATGTCCAAGCGAAAATAGGGGATTATACAATACAAAAGTAATAAATATGATTCTTTCATTCATGCTTGGTGTTAAACAACACTTATGCTGACTAAAGAACATTCTGAATTGGATACAACGAACGAACTCGGTGGCGGTCGATCGTTGCATATCGACCCAGATAATTAGTAATTTAATTTTAAGTATATTTATTCATTATAAGCATTTATTCTATTCATTCATTGTAAGCATTTATGCAATTAATAATAAGTATAAAAGAGGCATTTGTCCACAAATAAATATCATTTTAAAACCATTCATTGGAGTAATAATTTGATTGCCGATTCTCATACAGTTCAGGTTTCAAGTGCCTGCAATTGTATTATCCAACACCACTTAATTGTGCACCATTTCAAACACAATAAACAAATCAAGTTCAAGTGCTTGTATTTGTTATCGACTTGTGTGCTGCATTAAGAATCAAACATTTTTGGTGACCCCGACATTCAAAGAACATCAGCTTTACTATGGATAGTTTAACCAGGAGCCAACGCGTATCTGGAGAGGAGATACAATCAATCATCCGCAACTTCTCGAAAGATTCCTCCACCCGCAAAACAACAAAAGAATACTTCACGTCAAGACTCAATCGTCTAAACACCGTATGGGAAGAATTCGAAGCTACAGATGGCAGAATTCGCGACACAACAGACATATCGTTAGACCACGAGTACTTTACCTCTAAGTATTTCGAACAAATCAAGACATTATACGAAAATTATAAGCAAATCTTGAGTGATTCACTGGCGCAGATAGAGGCCAGTAACAACACCAAACTTGATGTCGTGCCAAAGGGAACAGAAGACAACCAATCTCAACCTAACGATGCACTGACATCAACAAAAAATCTTGCCCTTAAAGAACAAGATAACAACCCAAACATTGAGACCCTGATGTGAAGACAAAAGGCACTCATGAATTCACTAGCCCGACTCATCAACGGAAAAGTAAAAGAAGAAGCACCCATCCAATGTCTGGAGTCTATGAACAGACTTTGGACCCATGTTGAGGAGATTCATCACTCAATTTGGGAAGCTGTTGAAGATCCGGAATCTGAGGGTAACAGCATGGAGCTGTATACCAAATTAGAGACATCAGTTCTCAAAAATCAAGCTTCTCTGAGCAAAACATCATTAAGCGTTCAAGGAAGCGAGCCATCAAAACAGCTAGCTGATCGCCCGGCAATTCAGTTGCCTAAAATGTCGATACCCAAATTCGACGGCGATTATTTAAAATGGCAAATATTTTCTGACATCTTCACGAAGATGATACATGAACAACAATTACCACCCATCCGAAATATGCAGATGCAGAGAGACTGATGAGCCATCTTGAACTGACCGAAGACAACTACAGTATTGCTTGGAACATCCTCCAGGATCGTTTCAGCAATAAAAGGGCGCAAACCTCAGCACTTCTCCAGAGTATTCTCAGTCTGCCGAACATTAATCCAGAAATGAAGGCCATCAGAGAATTTTATGACGCAATCCATGAATGTCTTGCAGCACTCAAAACTCTTGGCATTGAGACAGCATCCTGGTCCCCATTACTCACTCATCTCTTAATAAAGAAGTTGGAACGACAAAGCCACCTATTATATGAACAATCACTTCAAAACCCTCGAGAGCTTCAGACGATGGACGAATTTCTCAAATTTTTAAAAAACCGATTTGAGTCTTTAGAAGCTGTTGGCGGAAAGGAAAAGGCCAAGGCGGTGACAACAATAGCCACGTCCAACACGGACAATTGCAAGATATGTGGGATAAAAAGCCACCCTATTTACTATTGTGAGAAGTTCTTAAAAATGTCATCTGCTGAAAGACTTAAGTGGACCCAAAGACGACATCTATGTGTAAATTGTTTCAAAGCTGATCATAATGCGAAATCATGCTCATCACGATGCTGCACTAAGTGCTCAGGTAAACACAATACCTTACTGCATTTAGAAAGGGCATGTTCATCAAGTCCAAACCAAAGGAAATCCAATCCATCTACAACTATCGTAGCAGGTGCTACACCTACCAAATTGATGTCATCAAAAGTGGGAGGCTCATCACCGCTCACGGTTGGCACTATACAACAATTGAATAACAAGCCAGGTTACGTGCTTTTGGCCACCGCAAGGGTTCTAATCACAGCAAATGACGGACAAACATGTGAAGTTAGAGCCATCTTATATTCCGGTTCTCAAATAAACCTCATAACCGAGAGGCTTATTAAACGCTTATCCTTATCACCAACACCATCATCTCTATGCATTGAGGGCATCGGCAGAAGAACACGAAACACGACACAGCGAATAAACATACAACTTCACTCAACAATGGGCAATTTCGCATGCAGACTGAAAGCCTTCATGCTTCCGAACATCGTATCTCCTCAACCCACACAAAACATAGATACTTCTACTTGGTCCATACCAGAAAACATCAACTTGGCAGATCTAAACTTTCACCAATCCAATAAGATTGAGGTTCTTTTGGGAGCAGAATTTTATCATCGGTTAATCCGCCCGAACAAATAAAAATTGGTGACAACATGCCAATTCTACAAAACACTGTATTTGGTTGGGTAGTAACCGGAAAAATTGAAGACACGACATACAACGCGGCTACTTGTGGCATATTTTGCGAAGAAGAAGAATCAACCAATGAGCTTATTGAACGATTTTGGAGGCTCGATGACTTTGAAAATACACCAAGACAGATAACAGTATTAGAAAAATACTGTGAATCACACTTTACTCAAAATGTGTCTAGATCGAAAACTGGGCGCTTCATCGTTAGGTTACCATTTCGAGAAAATGGTGTAGCCCTAGGTGACTCTAGGGAAACAGCGTTTAATAGTTTTTTGTCACTAGAAAGACGATTAAACAAAAACCCGACACTAAGAGAAGATTATGTCAAATTTATGGACGAATATGAATCTCTTGGGCACATGAAGGAGATCAAACAAGACAGCATTCAAGGACCACACTTCTTCATACCTCACCATTGCGTATTGAAGCCTGATAGCAGTACAACAAAACTACGGGTAGTTTTCGACGCCTCAGCAAAAACTTCGTCTGGTCTTTCGCTTAATGACATCCTCCACACTGGGCCTACAGTCCAGAGTGAACTGTTATCCATACTACTTCGTTTCCGCCTGCACAAGTATGTCTTTACAGCAGATGTTGAGAAGAAGATCAACCTTATCAACTCATCATGTGGAGACGGAGATCATCAGAAGAGAAAAGGTATTATAGATTGAAAACAGTAACTTACGGAACATCATCCGCACCTTACTTAGCAACGAAATCCTTGCAACACTTAGCAACCCAAAATAAAATAACACAACCGATTGGGGCTCAAATACTTCAAGATGACTTCTACGTCGACGACTGCATTAGTGGATCGGACAGCATCGCTCATGCGAAAGAGGCACAATCCCAGGTTTCTTCATTACCTAATGGTGCTGGACTCAAACTCCGCAAATGGTGTGCAAACCATCCATCATTGTTAAAGGATATCCCAGCTGAGGACCAAGAAGTCAGCCTTGATTTCAGCGATTCAATCACTTGCACAATCAAAACTTTAGGCCTAATCTGGCAACCAAAATCAGACCAATTATGTGGAAGAGCACAAATATCTGATACTCTCTCAAACACTAAGCGATCAGTCAGCTCAGACATAGCACGCATCTTTGATCCACTAGGACTCTTTGGTCCAGTAGTAGTTAAAGCCAAAATCTTCATGCAACAACTTTGGCACCTAAAACTGTCTTGGGATGACGAACATTTTTAGACGAAAGGGGGATTCTACGAGTTGGAGGCAGACTAGAGGCCGCATCAATCTCATTTGATGCCAAACATCCCATATTGATGCCATACAACGAACCCATCACAAAATTGCTATTCAAAATGAAACATGACGAACACAACCACTGTGGACCACAAACATTGTTATCAATCATGAGGCAGCAATTTTGGCCTATTAAGGGTAAGATCATGGCCCGACACACAGTTCATTAATGTATCAGATGCACCAAAACCCGACCACAGTTGATGACTCAAGTAATGGGTAATCTGCCAGTAGATCGCGTCACAGCAAATAGACCTTTCTTAAACTCCGGTGTAGACTTTTGTGGCCCCCTATGGGTACACTACAAAATCAGGGGAAAAAAGCCACACAAGGTTTACTTAGCAGTTTTTTGTTGCTTCACCACCAAGGCAGTACATTTAGAAATAGTGACTGACTTAACGACGAAAGCATTCATTGGAGCACTCAGAAGATTCATCAACCGCCGTGGACGTATTCAAACTCTTTACTGTGACAACGCCACCAACTTCGTGGGAGCAAGAAATCAACTTCATGAACTCAACAGTGTACTGCACACCCCCGAAGCGAAGGAAGCCATAATCAAGGCTAGCAGCAAGAAGGGAATAACATTTAAATTCATCTCTCCAAGAGCTCCACATTTCGGCGGTCTATGGGAAGCAGCAGTCAAATCAGCCATACATCTGTTAGTCAAAACAGTCTCCATATCGTCACTCACGCATGAAGAATTGGAGACCGTAATCACCGAAGTCGAAGCCATCCTAAATTCAAGACCACTCACTCCACTTTCATCGAATCCAAATGATCTGGCTGCATTGACACCAGGACACTTCCTGATTGGTGAACCATTGATTGCTCAAGTTGATCCCGATACCGTTCCAGACAAAATAAATCTGAGAAATCGATGGAATTCAATCTGCTACTTGAAACATGAATTTTGGAAACGATGGTCAAGTGAATACCTAAATCAATTACAACAAAGAAACAAATGGAATCAGCATAAGGAAAACATCAAAGTTGGCGACATGGTTATCATCAAAGAAGACAACACGCCAACGCTTCAATGGCCACTGGGAAGAATTGTCCAAATCTTCAAGGGCGACGACAATGTTGTTCGAGTAGTCAATGTCAAAACCAAATCTGGAATATTCAAACGACCAATTCATCGCTTAGCAACTTCACAATCCGAATCTCGAATGAATGAAACGACAGAAACACCTACAAAACGAAGAAGGACGTCATGTGTGTCATTAATCACCACAGTTATACTGTCATTGTTTCTTCTACCCGTAGTGTGTGCATCGCCGATTAACATATCAAGATTTGACAATAATCCAGGAATATATTTCGAAAATCTTGGATCCACAAATCTTGTTGCCAATGAATGGAAAATTATTGTCTACTACGATCTAGCACCCATTCGATCAGAATTAGAGTCATTTAACAATGGAACAATTGCTCTTGAACATTTATGTAACCAACTACAGTTAAGGACGACGTGCAGTGCGCTAGTAACACATTTCACAAACATGAGGAGTACCCTACAAGCAGACACCAACCTCATCTCAAAACATCGAACTCCACGCGCGGCAATCAACATAGTTTAGCACATTCGTTATTTGGACTGCTTGATTCTGACTACGCTGAAGAACTCTCAAAAACCATCAATCAAGTAAACACAAATGAAGCGCATCTATTAAAAATGCTAAAAAATCGGACTTCCATCATAGACTCCACCATCAACATAATGAAACAAGATTATCTCGAAGGAAAAGAACGCATGATAACGCTTCAAAATCAAGTGACACACATCATTGCGAGAATTGGAGACACAACTGATCAGTTTAGAATCTTTCAAATTTGTACGTCTTTAACAATGCAACTAATGCTTATGGCTACAAACCTGCAGCAAATTGAGAACGCTATTCGTAACACATTTACGGACGTACACTATGGAACCATAAGTCCCCTTCTGCTATCACCAGCTCAGTTAAGGGCGGAAATTATCAACATCAAAAACAATTCACCCCAATCCCAAAAACTACAATTCGAGCAAGAAGACTTGCTCCACTTCTACAAGATCTCAACAACGAAGGGTCAGGCTACTGGAAATCACCTGTTATTTGTCATTAAAATTCCACTAGTTGAACAAGAATCCTTCAATCTATTTTAACTCACACCCTTTCCGTCAATCGTTAATAACACGCTTCTCATCATCAGTCCGGCAATGGAAATTTTGGCTATAAATCGTCATAGAGACCAATACTTTACAATGACAGCATCTGAACTTAAAGATTGCTACAAGGGAAAAGACATGCAGTTTTTTTGCGCCAACAGAAAGGAAAAATACCGTGCTGGCTCACAAGCATACAATTGTGAATTCAATCTCTTCAACAACAATAGCGTACCATTGTTGTATAAAGTAGAACTTTATAGTAACCATACACATACACAGACTCGTAACATTATTTATATAAATAGAGGTTCTAAGGCACTTAAATCATTAAGCTTGATTCAGTCTTGTGTTAGCTTTTAAAGAATAAAGAATAACTTGAACTAGTAGACATTCTTCTTTTATTTTACTAAAGACCACACAACATGGTGTCAGATGTGTGTCCAGCCAAAAAATACACGCGGTTTTTAGTACAGCCATTTTAAATTTTTTTTAATCTCGTTGATTAATATTTATATTTATATTAAAATATGACAGAGTCAAAGTCTACGGCATTGGCACCCGTTGTGCAGTCAATGCAATCTAATGCACCTTTACCATCTCTTTTGCCTCTTAATTTAAAAAACACAAATTTGCCTGTCACGTGGAAAAAATGGTTTAACCTTTTTAAAATTTACATGCGTGCTTCAAACTTGGAAAACCAAGATGATAAGAGAAAAGTGGCCTTACTTCTTCATTACTTGGGTCCAGAATGTTTGGATATTTTTTACTCATTCAATAAGGATTTGGATGCTATAACATACAAAGAGATTACTGACCTGTTTGAAGCTTATTTCCTTCCTAAGGTTAATATTGTCATGGAACGATACATGTTTTTTACCAGAAGACAAGGTCCAGACGAGTCGATTGATGAATATGTAACTATTCTTAAAAACCTAAGCATGTCTTGCGAATTTGCGAGTCTTCGTGAAGAACTTGTTCGCGATATTTTTATTTGTGGTCTAAGTTATAATTTGGGTCACCTCAAAGAAAAATAGCTTAACGAAGGAAAAATCACTCTCCAACGAGCCATAGAAATATCAAGAAATGTCGAACTAAACAAAGAACATGTTCAACAATTACAACAACCATCCAGCAATAACTTCATTGGGGCGCTCCAAACCTCAAACTCTTACCAAAGTCATCGTCGAAATCCGCAGAAGCCGAACACCCTCGGACAAACAAAGTCTCTTCCAACAAATGTAGATCCACCGTTCACACATGCAAGCACATCCTCCGGTAGTCGATAGTCCCCGCAAAATAGCTTATAGTTTAATGGAACCCTTGAAAGCTGAATTAAAGCGTCTTGAAGAGTTAAAAGTCATTGCTAAAGTATCTGAGCCGACGGAATGGGTAAGTTCCATTGTGCTAGTCAGAAAATCAAATGGTCAACTAAGGTTATGTCTCGATCCGCGAAATCTCAATAAAGCGATCTTGCGTCCACATCACGCATTCCCAAGTCTTGATGATATAAAATCAAGGTTGAGTGGTGCTAGGTTTTTTACGGTGCTCGATGCTAATTCCGGGTTCTGGGTGATTCAATTAGACGAAGAATCATCGAAAGCATGTACCTTCAACACACCCTTTGGAAGGAGAAAATTTTTAAGATTGCCATTTGGCATCAACGCGGCCCCAGAAATTTTTCACAGTGAAATGAAAAAACAATTTTCAGGCATTCCTAATTTAGAAATTTATATAGAGGACTTTTTAATATTTTCTGATACGATTGAGAAACATCATCAAGTTCTTAAACAAGTTTTACAGAGAGCTAAAGATATAGGGCTTAAATTCAATAAATTAAAATCAAATTTTTGCCAGAAAGAAGTCACCTTCATAGGCCATTTATTTAGTGAGGATGGTGTTCGCGCCGATAGTTCAAAAGTCAATGCGATTTGCGCGATGCACAGACCGAAATCAGTGTCAGATTTACAGCGCTTTTTAGGTATGGTTAATTATCTAGGTTCTTTCATTAAAGATCTGTCTGTCGAGAACACTAATTTAAGAATTCTTTTGAAAAAAGAAATACAATGGCATTGGTCAGATGAACATGAGAAGGAGTTTATTCGATTAAAACGCCTGATTTCAAGTACACCCGTGCTTACGTACTATGACACAAATAAACCTCTAACATTGTCAGTGGATGCGTCCAAGGGTGCTGTCGGTGCTGTCATTTCTCATGGATCTCGACCATTAGCATATGCATCTGCTACTCTTACGTCATCTCAACAAAATTATGCTCAAATAGAAAAAGAGCTTTTCGCTATTCTTTTCGGTTGCACAAAATTTCATTCGTTCATCTATGGCAAAAGAACTATTGTAGAGACAGATCATAAGCCATTGGTCCCCCTTTTTGATAAACCCTTATATAAAATCCCTGCAAGGTTGCAACGTTTCATGTTAAGACTGCTTATCTACGATTTGAATGTCACGTATAAGCCAGGAAAGTATATGTTTGTTGCCGATACACTTTCTCGTGCAGCCTTGCCTCATGAAACATTAACAGATTTCGACAACGATATTAGTTTACATTGTAATTTGTTAATGTCCTCTTTGTCTGTTTCAATGAGTGAATCAAAAAAGGATGATATTTCCCAAGAAACGAAAAATGACAAAGTACTGTCGAAAGTCATTTATTATCATATTAATGGTTGGCCTAAAAATAAAAAAAAAGTTGAGAGTTATGTGATGCCTTATTTTAAAGTACGCGATGAGCTCGGTATCGTCGAAAATCTCCTTTTTAAATCTAATCGTCTGGTGATACCATCCAAGCTGAGACATGGTATCCTTCTACTCCTTCATGAGGGTCACATGGGAATAGAAAGATGTCGAAACCTAGCGAAAAGTTCTATTTATTGGCCTAACATAAATAATGACATTGAAAATATAGTCAGTAATTGTGACATTTGCTTACGACATCGCTCACAAAATCGCAAGGAACCTTTGCAAATGCATTACATAGTCGCGATTCCCTGGTTTAAGGTAGGAATGGATTTGTTTGAGTTTGACAAGAAAATGTATCTTCTTGTTGTTGACTATTTTTCAAAATACGTTGAAATAGCTTATTTGAGTAAGTCGTATTCAAGTGACATTGTGATAACACAACTAAAATCTATTTTTTCTCGTCATGGCATTCCACAAATCATGATTTCGGACAATGGGCCACCTTTTAATTCAGCTGAGTTTAAACAATTTGCTTCAACCTGGTCAATAGATCATATAACCTCCAGTCCTTATTTTCCTAGATCTAATGGTTTAGCGGAGCGAACAATTCAGACTATAAAAAAAATGCTCTTCAAATGTCATGAAACTAAATCCGATCCTTATACTGCTCTTTTACATTACAGGACTACTCGAAAGGGAAACTTTAATTCACCGTCTGAATTACTTATGGCTCGTCAATTAAGAACAAAATTACCTGCTTTAAATGAAAATTTCAAACCGATTCAAATTGATTTGAACGATCATTTAAGAAAGCTCGATGATCAACAAGAAAAAACTAAAAGAAATTATAATAAAGGTAGTTTTGCCCTCCCACCATTGTCAAAAGACCAAAGAATTTACTATAAAAAAAATCCGTATTCTAATTGGGAGCCAGGTACTGTTTTAACAAAATGCGAAGAGCCCCGTTCGTATATAGTCGAAAGCGAGGATGGAAATAAATATCGTAGAAACAGACAACATATATTACAGACACCTTGTTCGGAGAATTCATCAAGTCATCAGACAGATAAACAACAGTCACATTCATTAGATTTAGAAACTCAAATTACTGATAAAACCGAACCTCATAACCATATTCCAGATCAAACGTATAAAACACGTTTTGGTAGACAAGTTATTCCACCAGACCGCTTTACTCATGCGGCTGATCACATCAAAAAATAAATAAAAAAAAAAAAAAAAAAAATTAATAATACCTAATAATGAAAATAAACTGAATTTATACCTTATTTATCGCTTTATTTTTAGGATGTTATCTAAGTTTTGCGTTATTAACTAACTTATGAATTAAGTTCTTATACTTCTATTATAATAGTTTAAAACGTTTATTGAATTTAAATTTTGAATTATTAATTGATTTGTGAATTAAAATATTATATTTCCGATAAACTGATTGTATTAAAATTACTAAGCTTTATTTACTTTTAATCAAAACTTTTGTCATTTTTATATTGTTATATATCCCCAAAAGGGAGATGTTGTATAAAGTAGAACTTTATAGTAACCATACACATACACAGACTCGTAACATTATTTATATAAATAGAGGTTCTAAGGCACTTAAATCATTAAGCTTGATTCAGTCTTGTGTTAGCTTTTAAAGAATAAAGAATAACTTGAACTAGTAGACATTCTTCTTTTATTTTACTAAAGACCACACAACACCATCATGCAGCATACTAAAACCAAGTAATGACTTAATTTGGACCCAGCTGAATAGCATAAATCAATGGGTATTCGGAACTCTTTATAATATTCAACTAACTGCTGTATGCAAAACAAAAACATTACAAATTAAACTCACTGGATCCGGCATTCTCTCAATGGAAAATGATTGTGTACTGAGAAACAATTTCATTACCATTGAAGGAAATCAGATGATGATCAGCGCTCTACAATCATCCTACATAAGCTTTGGGAACATATCTTTAATTGCCAAACCCAAAGATGTGCACGCAGCTCTGGAATCGCTTCCAACACTACAACAGTCATCTAGAAGCATTAAATCATCTCCAGATTCAACTATCTACCCTACAACATCAAGGTCTCCCCAAGCTGAACGACAAAATATTCTTCAATAGCATTCATCACCACTTTGTCAGCTATTTTGCTCTTTTTCTTTCAATGCTCTTTGGAATTGTAATTATTTGCAAACTCCGGAAGAGATTGACGTCAGCCACTAATTCCACACCTGTTTCATAACCAAGAACACAGTACGATGTCAACGTCATATGAGAATACAGTTGAATTGAGCCATTCAACGCGGGGAAGTATGTTAAACAACATAAACAACACTAATGCTGACTAAACAACATTCTAAAATGGATACAACGAACGAACGCGGTGGCGGTCGATCGTTGCATATCGACCCAGATAATAAGTAATTTAATTTTAAGTATATTTATTCATTGTAAGCATTTATTCTATTCATTCATTGCATTTAAGCATTTATGCAATTAATAATAAGTATAAAAGAGGCATTGGCCCACAAATAAATATCATTTTAAAAACATTCATTGGAGTAATAATTTGATCGCCGATTCTCATACAGTTCAGGTTTCAAGTGCCTGCAATTGTATTATCCAACACCACTTAATTGTGCACCATTTCAAACACAATAAACAAATCAAGTTCAAGTGCTTGTATTTGTTATCGACTTGTGTGCTGCATTAAGAATCAAACACATGGTGTATGTAACTAAAGAATGTTTCTCCCCCAATCACTCAACGTGCAGCGAAAAAAGAGAGCATTTTAAATTACAGAAGTAATACATATTGTTGTCATTCACTCATTTAATGGGTTAAAAGCGAGGTATTCTTTATGTCAAATTTTTCATTTATTGAATTATTTGAAATTTCCGAAATTTATAGAAAATAGTGTGGTATAACATAAAGTTTAAGTGCAATGTCATGAGTATGTGTAAATTCCTATTCAGTTATACCTATTTTAGTAAATGTGACTATATTATAAATGAGAAAAAAGGAGTTTGACCACAGAAATAATATATAATTATTATTATTCCTTTAAGAGGATATATTTAACTTTCCCACTTTTCCTCAACCACCTTTTTTTTTAAAATAATATATTTACATTAATGATTATAATTATTCTTTCAACTTTTTAAATTTAGTTAATATAACTTATATAAATGGCTTAAATTCCTTACTTTCCGTTGGGTTGGATTTTCAGCGTTAGAGCTTACTTTCCTGATCTTTGGGAATCGATGTCACGGGTTTTGCTGCAGGTCTGAAGTCTTTTGAGTCGTTTCCCCGTTGTTCAGATTTCAAGTCTGATTTTCCTGGTCCTCGTGGCTGAAGGGTACTTGTAGTGATTTTTCTCCTCTCTTGGACGCCTTCGTTAAATTTTTTTTGTTCGTATGGTTTTTCACCCACTGATTTTAACTATAAATATCAATTTATGTTTTAACGAACAATTGATTTAACTTTACATCGAACTCCACGCGCGGCAATCAACATAGTTTAGCACATTCGTTATTTGGACTGCTTGATTCTGACTACGCTGAAGAACTCTCAAAAACCATCAATCAAGTAAACACAAATGAAGCGCATCTATTAAAAATGCTAAAAAATCGGACTTCCATCATAGACTCCACCATCAACATAATGAAACAAGATTATCTCGAAGGAAAAGAACGCATGATAACGCTTCAAAATCAAGTGACACACATCATTGCGAGAATTGGAGACACAACTGATCAGTTTAGAATCTTTCAAATTTGTACGTCTTTAACAATGCAACTAATGCTTATGGCTACAAACCTGCAGCAAATTGAGAACGCTATTCGTAACACATTTACGGACGTACACTATGGAACCATAAGTCCCCTTCTGCTATCACCAGCTCAGTTAAGGGCGGAAATTATCAACATCAAAAACAATTCACCCCAATCCCAAAAACTACAATTCGAGCAAGAAGACTTGCTCCACTTCTACAAGATCTCAACAACGAAGGGTCAGGCTACTGGAAATCACCTGTTATTTGTCATTAAAATTCCACTAGTTGAACAAGAATCCTTCAATCTATTTTAACTCACACCCTTTCCGTCAATCGTTAATAACACGCTTCTCATCATCAGTCCGGCAATGGAAATTTTGGCTATAAATCGTCATAGAGACCAATACTTTACAATGACAGCATCTGAACTTAAAGATTGCTACAAGGGAAAAGACATGCAGTTTTTTTGCGCCAACAGAAAGGAAAAATACCGTGCTGGCTCACAAGCATACAATTGTGAATTCAATCTCTTCAACAACAATAGCGTACCATTGTTGTATAAAGTAGAACTTTATAGTAACCATACACATACACAGACTCGTAACATTATTTATATAAATAGAGGTTCTAAGGCACTTAAATCATTAAGCTTGATTCAGTCTTGTGTTAGCTTTTAAAGAATAAAGAATAACTTGAACTAGTAGACATTCTTCTTTTATTTTACTAAAGACCACACAACATGGTGTCAGATGTGTGTCCAGCCAAAAAATACACGCGGTTTTTAGTACAGCCATTTTAATTTTTTTTTAATCTCGTTGATTAATATTTATATTTATATTAAAATATGACAGAGTCAAAGTCTACGGCATTGGCACCCGTTGTGCAGTCAATGCAATCTAATGCACCTTTACCATCTCTTTTGCCTCTTAATTTAAAAAACACAAATTTGCCTGTCACGTGGAAAAAATGGTTTAACCTTTTTAAAATTTACATGCGTGCTTCAAACTTGGAAAACCAAGATGATAAGAGAAAAGTGGCCTTACTTCTTCATTACTTGGGTCCAGAATGTTTGGATATTTTTTACTCATTCAATAAGGATTTGGATGCTATAACATACAAAGAGATTACTGACCTGTTTGAAGCTTATTTCCTTCCTAAGGTTAATATTGTCATGGAACGATACATGTTTTTTACCAGAAGACAAGGTCCAGACGAGTCGATTGATGAATATGTAACTATTCTTAAAAACCTAAGCATGTCTTGCGAATTTGCGAGTCTTCGTGAAGAACTTGTTCGCGATATTTTTATTTGTGGTCTAAGTTATAATTTGGGTCACCTCAAAGAAAAATTGCTTAACGAAGGAAAAATCACTCTCCAACGAGCCATAGAAATATCAAGAAATGTCGAACTAAACAAAGAACATGTTCAACAATTACAACAACCATCCAGCAATAACTTCATTGGGGCGCTCCAAACCTCAAACTCTTACCAAAGTCATCGTCGAAATCCGCAGAAGCCGAACACCCTCGGACAAACAAAGTCTCTTCCAACAAATGTAGATCCACCGTTCACACATGCAAGCACATCCTCCGGTAGTCGATAGTCCCCGCAAAATAGCTTATAGTTTAATGGAACCCTTGAAAGCTGAATTAAAGCGTCTTGAAGAGTTAAAAGTCATTGCTAAAGTATCTGAGCCGACGGAATGGGTAAGTTCCATTGTGCTAGTCAGAAAATCAAATGGTCAACTAAGGTTATGTCTCGATCCGCGAAATCTCAATAAAGCGATCTTGCGTCCACATCACGCATTCCCAAGTCTTGATGATATAAAATCAAGGTTGAGTGGTGCTAGGTTTTTTACGGTGCTCGATGCTAATTCCGGGTTCTGGGTGATTCAATTAGACGAAGAATCATCGAAAGCATGTACCTTCAACACACCCTTTGGAAGGAGAAAATTTTTAAGATTGCCATTTGGCATCAACGCGGCCCCAGAAATTTTTCACAGTGAAATGAAAAAACAATTTTCAGGCATTCCTAATTTAGAAATTTATATAGAGGACTTTTTAATATTTTCTGATACGATTGAGAAACATCATCAAGTTCTTAAACAAGTTTTACAGAGAGCTAAAGATATAGGGCTTAAATTCAATAAATTAAAATCAAATTTTTGCCAGAAAGAAGTCACCTTCATAGGCCATTTATTTAGTGAGGATGGTGTTCGCGCCGATAGTTCAAAAGTCAATGCGATTTGCGCGATGCACAGACCGAAATCAGTGTCAGATTTACAGCGCTTTTTAGGTATGGTTAATTATCTAGGTTCTTTCATTAAAGATCTGTCTGTCGAGAACACTAATTTAAGAATTCTTTTGAAAAAAGAAATACAATGGCATTGGTCAGATGAACATGAGAAGGAGTTTATTCGATTAAAACGCCTGATTTCAAGTACACCCGTGCTTACGTACTATGACACAAATAAACCTCTAACATTGTCAGTGGATGCGTCCAAGGGTGCTGTCGGTGCTGTCATTTCTCATGGATCTCGACCATTAGCATATGCATCTGCTACTCTTACGTCATCTCAACAAAATTATGCTCAAATAGAAAAAGAGCTTTTCGCTATTCTTTTCGGTTGCACAAAATTTCATTCGTTCATCTATGGCAAAAGAACTATTGTAGAGACAGATCATAAGCCATTGGTCCCCCTTTTTGATAAACCCTTATATAAAATCCCTGCAAGGTTGCAACGTTTCATGTTAAGACTGCTTATCTACGATTTGAATGTCACGTATAAGCCAGGAAAGTATATGTTTGTTGCCGATACACTTTCTCGTGCAGCCTTGCCTCATGAAACATTAACAGATTTCGACAACGATATTAGTTTACATTGTAATTTGTTAATGTCCTCTTTGTCTGTTTCAATGAGTGAATCAAAAAAGGATGATATTTCCCAAGAAACGAAAAATGACAAAGTACTGTCGAAAGTCATTTATTATCATATTAATGGTTGGCCTAAAAATAAAAAAAAAGTTGAGAGTTATGTGATGCCTTATTTTAAAGAACGCGATGAGCTCGGTATCGTCGAAAATCTCCTTTTTAAATCTAATCGTCTGGTGATACCATCCAAGCTGAGACATGGTATCCTTCTACTCCTTCATGAGGGTCACATGGGAATAGAAAGATGTCGAAACCTAGCGAAAAGTTCTATTTATTGGCCTAACATAAATAATGACATTGAAAATATAGTCAGTAATTGTGACATTTGCTTACGACATCGCTCACAAAATCGCAAGGAACCTTTGCAAATGCATTACATAGTCGCGATTCCCTGGTTTAAGGTAGGAATGGATTTGTTTGAGTTTGACAAGAAAATGTATCTTCTTGTTGTTGACTATTTTTCAAAATACGTTGAAATAGCTTATTTGAGTAAGTCGTATTCAAGTGACATTGTGATAACACAACTAAAATCTATTTTTTCTCGTCATGGCATTCCACAAATCATGATTTCGGACAATGGGCCACCTTTTAATTCAGCTGAGTTTAAACAATTTGCTTCAACCTGGTCAATAGATCATATAACCTCCAGTCCTTATTTTCCTAGATCTAATGGTTTAGCGGAGCGAACAATTCAGACTATAAAAAAAATGCTCTTCAAATGTCATGAAACTAAATCCGATCCTTATACTGCTCTTTTACATTACAGGACTACTCGAAAGGGAAACTTTAATTCACCGTCTGAATTACTTATGGCTCGTCAATTAAGAACAAAATTACCTGCTTTAAATGAAAATTTCAAACCGATTCAAATTGATTTGAACGATCATTTAAGAAAGCTCGATGATCAACAAGAAAAAACTAAAAGAAATTATAATAAAGGTAGTTTTGCCCTCCCACCATTGTCAAAAGACCAAAGAATTTACTATAAAAAAAATCCGTATTCTAATTGGGAGCCAGGTACTGTTTTAACAAAATGCGAAGAGCCCCGTTCGTATATAGTCGAAAGCGAGGATGGAAATAAATATCGTAGAAACAGACAACATATATTACAGACACCTTGTTCGGAGAATTCATCAAGTCATCAGACAGATAAACAACAGTCACATTCATTAGATTTAGAAACTCAAATTACTGATAAAACCGAACCTCATAACCATATTCCAGAACAAACGTATAAAACACGTTTTGGTAGACAAGTTATTCCACCAGACCACTTTACTCATGCGGCTGATCACATCAAAAAATAAATAAAAAAAAAAAAAAAAAAAATTAATAATACCTAATAATGAAAATAAACTGAATTTATACCTTATTTATCGCTTTATTTTTAGGATGTTATCAAAGTTTTGCGTTATTAACTAACTTATGAATTAAGTTCTTATACTTCTATTATAATAGTTTAAAACGTTTATTGAATTTAAATTTTGAATTATTAATTGATTTGTGAATTAAAATATTATATTTCTTATAAACTGATTGTATTAAAATTACTAAGCTTTATTTACTTTTAATCAAAACTTTTGTCATTTTTATATTGTTATATATCCCCAAAAGGGAGATGTTGTATAAAGTAGAACTTTATAGTAACCATACACATACACAGACTCGTAACATTATTTATATAAATAGAGGTTCTAAGGCACTTAAATCATTAAGCTTGATTCAGTCTTGTGTTAGCTTTTAAAGAATAAAGAATAACTTGAACTAGTAGACATTCTTCTTTTATTTTACTAAAGACCACACAACACCATCATGCAGCATACTAAAACCAAGTAATGACTTAATTTGGACCCAGCTGAATAGCATAAATCAATGGGTATTCGGAACTCTTTATAATATTCAACTAACTGCTGTATGCAAAACAAAAACATTACAAATTAAACTCACTGGATCCGGCATTCTCTCAATGGAAAATGATTGTGTACTGAGAAACAATTTCATTACCATTGAAGGAAATCAGATGATGATCAGCGCTCTACAATCATCCTACATAAGCTTTGGGAACATATCTTTAATTGCCAAACCCAAAGATGTGCACGCAGCTCTGGAATCGCTTCCAACACTACAACAGTCATCTAGAAGCATTAAATCATCTCCAGATTCAACTATCTACCCTACAACATCAAGGTCTCCCCAAGCTGAACGACAAAATATTCTTCAATAGCATTCATCACCACTTTGTCAGCTATTTTGCTCTTTTTCTTTCAATGCTCTTTGGAATTGTAATTATTTGCAAACTCCGGAAGAGATTGACGTCAGCCACTAATTCCACACCTGTTTCATAACCAAGAACACAGTACGATGTCAACGTCATATGAGAATACAGTTGAATTGAGCCATTCAACGCGGGGAAGTATGTTAAACAACATAAACAACACTAATGCTGACTAAACAACATTCTAAAATGGATACAACGAACGAACGCGGTGGCGGTCGATCGTTGCATATCGACCCAGATAATTAGTAATTTAATTTTAAGTATATTTATTCATTGTAAGCATTTATTCTATTCATTCATTGCATTTAAGCATTTATGCAATTAATAATAAGTATAAAAGAGGCATTGGCCCACAAATAAATATCATTTTAAAAACATTCATTGGAGTAATAATTTGATCGCCGATTCTCATACAGTTCAGGTTTCAAGTGCCTGCAATTGTATTATCCAACACCACTTAATTGTGCACCATTTCAAACACAATAAACAAATCAAGTTCAAGTGCTTGTATTTGTTATCGACTTGTGTGCTGCATTAAGAATCAAACACATGGTGTATGTAACTAAAGAATGTTTCTCCCCCAATCACTCAACGTGCAGCGAAAAAAGAGAGCATTTTAAATTACAGAAGTAATACATATTGTTGTCATTCACTCATTTAATGGGTTAAAAGCGAGGTATTCTTTATGTCAAATTTTTCATTTATTGAATTATTTGAAATTTCCGAAATTTATAGAAAATAGTGTGGTATAACATAAAGTTTAAGTGCAATGTCATGAGTATGTGTAAATTCCTATTCAGTTATACCTATTTTAGTAAATGTGACTATATTATAAATGAGAAAAAAGGAGTTTGACCACAGAAATAATATATAATTATTATTATTCCTTTAAGAGGATATATTTAACTTTCCCACTTTTCCTCAACCACCTTTTTTTTTAAAATAATATATTTACATTAATGATTATAATTATTCTTTCAACTTTTTAAATTTAGTTAATATAACTTATATAAATGGCTTTAATTTCCTTACTTTCCGTTGGGTTGGATTTTCAGCGTTAGAGCTTACTTTCCTGATCTTTGGGAATCGATGTCACGGGTTTTGCTGCAGGTCTGAAGTCTTTTGAGTCGTTTCCCCGTTGTTCAGATTTCAAGTCTGATTTTCCTGGTCCTCGTGGCTGAAGGGTACTTGTAGTGATTTTTCTCCTCTCTTGGACGCCTTCGTTAAATTTTTTTTGTTCGTATGGTTTTTCACCCACTGATTTTAACTATAAATATCAATTTATGTTTTAACGAACAATTGATTTAACTTTACGTATCCCTGCTGGGGCGCCAATTGATTTTTACACACTGTATTATTTAAAAACAATAACTTTATTGAATATAAAAACTATTTCTACAATACAATACAATACAATTTCAATACGTGATGTGTGCACTGAGGGTTGGAATCGAACTCCCTGTCGTTGATGATCTCGCTCTCCTCGGAGGTTCGGATTATTATTATTATTATTGATGTGTAAACATCTTAGCGCTAGGTATTAAGAAAAAAACAAACTCTCGGTATGGGTAAACTTGAAAGAGGAAAGACAAAATTACGAATACGCCACCATCTTGTTTATTTAGATTTTTAACTAATGGATGCGAATGGTTCGTGCATTGAATAGAGTAAATTGAGATAATGTGGTAAATGTCGGTAATGTGGTGGGTATAGTAATACACCAACGACACCAACCAAGCCAACGGCTTGTGCATTAAATAGTGTCGGCATTGATAGGGGAACATTGGGGTAAAATGTCAGGGTTGCCACTTTCCTATAAGTAGGTTTTTTTTTGATGTTGAAGTGTGAGGTTGTCATTTTTCATACAAAATAATAGATTCTGGGTAGCGGGAACATCGGAAAATCGCTTCCTGAAGGAGAACGGAAAAATTATGGGCGATATACTAAAAGATAGGTCTTGAATAGGGGAACATTGGGGTAAAATGTCAGGGTTGCCACTTTCCTAGAAGTAGGTTTTTTTTATGTTGAAGTGTAAGGTTGTCATTTTTCATACAAAATAATAGATTCTGGGTAACGGGAACATCGGAAAATCGCTTCCTGAAGGAGAACGGAAAATGGGAAAATAATGGGCGATATACTTAAAGCAAGGTCTTGAATATGGGAACATTGGGGTAAAATGTCAGGGTTGCCACTTTCCTAGAAGTAGGTTTTGATGTGTAAACATCTTAGCACTAGATATTAAGAAAAAAAAACACTCTCGGTAAGAGAGTGGAAAGAGGAAAGACAAAATTACGGATACGCCAGCATCTTGTTTATTTAGATTTTTAACTTATGGGTGCGAATGGTTCGTGCATTGAATAGAGTAAATTGAGATAATGTGGTAAATGTCGGTAATGTGGTTGGGTATAGTAATACACCAACGACACCAACCAAGCCAACGGTTTGTGCATTAAATAGTGTCGGGAAAAATATCATCATCATATAATTGTGGAAAATGCAGTTTTTTAAGGCATGGTGCAACTGTAATGATTTTAAGGCTAAATTGGGTATGATTTTAAGAGTTGCCACATTCTCTAAAAGTACCATTTTTGAAAGTGGAGGGTGAGGTTAGAAACAAAATTAAATACATATTTACGCTCAGCCCTGAACCACATGAAATAACATAACATGTTCGACGGGCGCCTTTGGCAACCTCATCAGTTTACTATATACTGTAAGCTATATTATAAACTATATACTACACTGATGTTTACACATCATCCCCTTGAGTCCCGGTACTCACACATTTTGTATTAAAAGCTTTATTAACCAATATAAAAGTTTGAAATACATACATACATATTTTATATTTTACATCTTTATATCTTTACATATCTTTCTTTATATATTTTTTTCTTGTATATTTCAATAAAGTGTTTCATTTGTTTAACTAAAATTTGAATCTTAACTTTTAAGTTTTTTTTTTTTTTCTTCTTTTCCTTATCCCCCATTGCTGCCCATATATCTCTGTTTTTTGCGTCATTGTACCAGTTGCTGTTGAATTGTCTTAAATCGTCAATCCATCTCTTCCTTGGTCGTCCTTTCGGTCTTTTTTCATCTGGTGGGTTCCATTTTGTTACTATTTTTGTCCATCTGTTGTCTTCCATTCTTGAGATGTGACCTGCCCAGCTCCATTTCAGTTGCTTTATTCTTTCGATTCCATCTATTATGTTCGTTCTTCTTCTTATTTCGTCATTCCTAATTTTTTGAACTATTTATATGCTAAGTACTTGTATTTCTATTTTCACTTGGCATATTCTAAGTTTTTCAAGAGAATTTGAGGTTAGTCCAATTGTTTGTAGTCCATATGTCATAACCGGATGTATTGTTGAGTCTAAGATGTATTTTTGTGTGTCTTTGCCGACTTTTGAGTCCAATATGGGTTGATATTCCAGAATTGCTTCCAGATATTATTTATACGTCTGTCTACCTCCTTTTCTTCTTGGTTTGTGAAGGTAAATGTCCTAGGTAAATGTAGTCATCTGTATAGTCTATTTGTTCGCTTTGAATCTTGATGTCCTTTTTGATATGATTCGTCATGGCTTTCGTTTTGTTTAAATTTAGTGTTAGTCCATGTGTTTTGCATTCTTCAGAAAGTTCGTTTATCAATAATTCTATTTCTTCTGGAGTATCAGAAACCAAAACTATATCGTCTGCAAATCTTAGATTGCTCAACTTCTCTCGAAGGTTCGGATAGCGGTGGCTATCAGCGTCGTCGGTCGTAAATTATCTCTTTATCTATTTTGTGTTTTTGTTTGCTTTATCTGTTTCTCATGTTGGCTTCGGTCATAAATTAACAATTTTACGAGGATTCCGATCTTATTTCGGGGTTGGTGTAGTGTTTCATCGTGCACTTGTTGACCCGTGTGGTCACTTAGCATATCAGATAAATTGCTGTTATTGATTTTGGGTATCCAGAGGTGGATCACTAGTAGTATTGTACTTTATTCATTTATGGTATCAGCATAGATAACTGTCTGATTTGGTTTTGTATGTCTATTTATTGTAATAGTGGGTGAATTAAGAGTTGACTACAGCAACATTCGGGGACTGAGGCAGAATTTTTGTGCTGCATATGTCCATACTGTAAAAAACAGGCCAGCTGTTTTTGGCACTAAGTGAAACCCAGGTAGGGGATAATACCGATCACTCGGAGTTCAGCCTACATGGTTACATCTTAGTGCCTCTATTTTCCCTACATCATAGTCTCGCCGTGTATGTTCGAAATGATGTTGCTTATCAGCTTCAACCACAATATGGTTCATGTTTGAATACGAACTTTAATTGCATGTGGTTTAAATTCATTATCGTAGTCCTAGTTTGGATAGTTATTCGACTTCCAACAAATTCGATGACCTATCCGTCTCCATCCAGAGAATAATTTACCATTTTCCGCACAGTGAAATCGTTGTTACGGGCGATTTCAATGTACATAATTCTTCGTGGGTACGCTATTCGGGTCAGACAACATCCGAAGGAAGGTAGGTCGAAATTTTTGCTGAGATAAACAACCTAACTCATTATCGGTCATCAAGGTTCTGATCTGACATTACAGAAAACCGAAAGTAGTTCGATCATTCTATCCTTTGCTTCGGTTTTTAAATGAACTTGGGTTGTTATTAAGAATTTCGGGAATGGATATGTATTGTTAAAAAGATTGCATTTTCACAGTAATATATATCTGCGTGGACGCGCTCTCCCCTTCTTCAGGAATTGGAGTATCTCCAATTGGCTGCTTATTAGGATTAGGATGTCTCTTATACTTATTCTTTTTACAGATTTCGCATGTAGCGTTTATTGGGAGAATCTGTTTGAAAGCGTTTGGCCAAAAATATTTACCTACAATTTGCTTATACACTTCTTTAGCTTGTCTATGAGCTCGATTGTGTTCAGCAGCGATAATAGCTAATTGATCTTCTTTATCTGTAACATCCTCAACTATTTGGTTACAGAATAAAAAATTAATTGTTGGAAATTCTTCTCAAAGTTTATCTTTAATTTTGAAGAACATCTCCTCAGTACTATAAATTCCTACTCTTAAGCCTGTTTTTATTATTTTACTTACGATGTCTAAATCTTTAAAAAACACTGTATGTCTCCAGTAGCCAAGGGCGGATCCAGACTTTCAGCCAGGGGGGTCACAGAACACCTGCGTAGGTACATACAAAATTTAATAAAACATCCCAGTAGGAAATTTCAAAAAATTCATGTCGGAATCACCAGCTTTTTCATCGGTGAGTGGAAGCTACAACCCATGACTTTTGGCATGAAAACAGCGGTGAATTTAACATGGGGCTGTCATAGGCCGGTCACCTAGTGATTTTGTAGGTGAATATTTATCAGTGAAATCACGAAGTAGGGGTAACTAGTTTATTCATAAGCAATTATATGTGATGAAAAATAGCATGAACTTTAAGCTGTGAAATCACTCGATAGCTTAGAGTTGCTTTTTCACCGAGTGAAAAATGACATGAATGCTCACCCATTAATTCACTTTGTAAATGTAACTCGTTAATTCATATATGAGTTAAATATGCTGAAAAAATACCATGAACGTTCAATTATGAAATCACTAGGTAAGCAAGAGTTGCTTATTCAGAGGGTGAAAAATACCATGAATGCTCATCCATGAAATCACTTTATTAATGTAGCACTTATTTGTTTACTTTTTTTCACTCAATACGTATTTAATTACACTTGCTTTCACTTAGGACAATGAACTTGAAATGACAACAAATTTCTAGAACAAAAGGGTTATTGTTTAATGATCGCTAAAAAAACGGGAATTTCTGGTTTATATGTTTTTTCTCTCTTTCTTTAAAAAAAAAACGCCAACTCTTGTCATAAGTATGACTCTGTACATTCCCATCCACCCCTGAAATCCTTGCATTTCTCGGGGTAGGTACAAAAAAGACAATGAACTTGAAATGACACACAATTTCTAGAACAAAAGGCTATTTAATGATCGCGAAAAAAAACTGGAAATTCTGGTTTAATTTTTTTTCTCTTTCTCTAAAAAAAACCACGAACTCTTGTCATAAGCATGTGCATGACTCTGTACATTACCATCCACCCCTGAAATGTTCGCATTTCTCGGGTTAGGTACAAAATAGGCAATGGGTATGTTTTTTTTTATTTAAGAAAAAAAAAACCACAACAATGCATAGAACCCAATTTCGATTATCACTCAGGAACTAATTATCATATTAACGTACCTACTTCGAATAGGTAGAGAAAAGGCAGTAATTATTTGTTTTATTAATTATTATTATTTTATTAGGAAACATTATGTAAAGAAGAATATTTCTCTATTTGGTTCAAAAACTCGTGTATTTTTTTTCCCATCTTTGAAATCGTCATGGCAAGTAGAGAAAAGCCTTTTTGTTTGTATTTTTTCTTTCTCGGCAAGAAGACAGAACAACCAAAGCAGAGAACCAAACATCATTTACGAAGTCATGATCCTATGCATTACTCTTCATCAGTGGAATCACCGTTTATGATTTTGTAACTGAAATTTTAGTGAGTTGTAAGCATTCAATTCATTTGAATTTAGTTAACTGATGAAAAAATGCATAACCTTTTTTTTATGAAATCATTACATACCGTTCCGCGATGGAAACAGTCGGTGAATCCATTCATGAATTCACCAAAATATTTCATCGACGTCGAGATTTCCTACTGGGATAACACTAAAAATATTGGCGCAAAATTTTAAACGATTTAGTAAATTGTTAAAGCCATTTTAGTAAGTTACCAAGTTAAAAAGAAGATTTTGCTGATTTTAAACGATTTTAACCTCTTACTATCTCTTAACAATTTACTAAAGTTAAAATCACAAAATGGCAACTTTAACTTTTAGCAATTTGCTAAATCCATACGACATCTGTCATTTGCCTCAAAAAAATGTCTTACCCATTTTAATTGTGTTTTTTTTGTATGATTCGTGAGCTTTAATTGTTTTTTAACATAAATAAAATAGTATTAAATGTTTTCGGAAGACGAAGATTTCGATATATTTGAAGATTCAGCGTTGGTTGTGCAGAAAAGTGCGAAGTTTTAAATCCCGAGCACATCCTTTTGAAGAGCTGGACGATGGAGAATTTTACTCCAGATATAGGTTTGACAAGGCAGCAGTTCGGTTCTTGGTTGAAAACCTAAACATCCAAGACCGAATTATACCATGGGCTTCCGATTTCACCAGAATTGCAAGTACTAGTTACATTACACTTTTTGGGCGAAATATTAATCAGGCTGGTGTTGGTAAGTATAATTACCTAATGGAACACAAAGGATATAATATTTGTGCATATGTTCAACAATACGTAAATCTTAAAGGAGCATCACATGGAATGGTCTAGTCCACAGTGGGAAAAATTATAAAAAACATTTCGAAACAAATTGCTTCGTTGCTCCCACATTTTATTAAATTTCCGTCATCCCCTGCGGGGTTAAACGAAATAAAATCGGGATTTTATATCATCAGCAGGTTCCCTCAGGTTCACTCTTGAAATGTGCATATTTGGAATGTGGTATACGTATTCCAAGAGTATTCCAAAACAAATGTGACTTCTGACTGATATTTTCCCAATTAGCAATTTACTGGTGAGCAAATCAAAGAAAAAAAAGTTTAAAATATTGAAATAGTTAGTTAATTGCTAAACATTTAGAAAATTACTTACTAGTAAATTGCTAAGCCCTTAACAATACGTTGTTTAAAATTTTGCGGCATTACTTTTATTTAAGTTATACCTACTATTAATGTTTTTGAATAAACAATAACCAATTGAGTGGGCTCCACCATTGCATTTAGCTGGAAGTATTGCAGTTTCATGGCTGCCACACCAACCATCAGATTTCTTTAGCGGTGCTAGTTTTTAATGTTTTAATTTTATAATTTAGGGTCGTCAACTGGAATTGAACACAGCCACCTCTGAGGCATATGCACCACCGCGAAGTTAGCCGACCGACTTTCGATTTTCAAAAAAAAAAAATGTCAGGCGATAGACCTCTTTAGGGTCATACCATTTCTGCAAAAAAATAGTGGGTCACTCCCACACTTTTTTTTTTTTAAATATAAACAATTTGCACTTTGTATGGAGCTTTTAAATGCCTATAACTCGGTAACCAAATTGAATACCAAATGCAAAAGGACTTTTATTTAGTGACCCTAAAAAGATTTAAATGGTCATCCAAAACTTCGATTAGAAAACCTCGTAATTTGTTTATAAAACAATAATTCAAATCTTAACCAACCGAAAAGTTAACTATACATACATATGTTATCATAAAAATCAGCCATGAAAATATAATACTGAACGTAGCTTGATAGATGTGTTACCGCCTATGGTGCCAGGGGTCCCAGGCTCGAACCTCGCGATTTACTTTTTTTTTTTTAATAAACTTATGTTTTTTTTTTGTTTTATGTGTTTAACTTGTAACAAATGTTCTCGGCAGGGGGTAATTCGGAAATGGCTTAACAGCGTCTGGTTGAGCAAAAAAAAAACATACAATTTTAAAAATTATTAAAATTTTCATTTAAATATTTTAATTATTATCGATTAAAAAATGTTAACGACCGATTTGATACAAGTTGTACCTGAGATGGAATTATGAACGAAAAAAATATTTTCAAATTAGGGTGGCTCAAAAAATGTCAACTTCTTTGTTCATTGACCGATTTTGTTAAAATTTTAATATGTTTTAGATGTCAATGTTTTAGTTCAAAAAAATGTCAACTTCTTTGTTCTTTGACCGATTTTGATAAAATTCAAATATGTTGAGCTGACATAGACTTATGGTAGAACAATCTTTTTCAAATTATGGTGGCACACAAAAATATTCACTTTTATGTTCTTTGAAAAAAAGACGAGACAAACAAAAAACGAATTGTATATGTATGGATAATCAGTCTCATAAAGGCATCGTGTAAGCATTGTGCTGTTAGTATTTTTCAATATTAATAACACACAATAAAAATGAACCTGCTCATTCTTGTCATAATAATGCCAGAACTTCAAATAGTCATTATTTTGTCTTCGTTTACATGCATGTCATTAATGAATTGATGTTTGCCATTATTTTACCATTTTATACCCCTTATAGCTTGATTGGCCCCTTTGTAAACAGATAAAAAACAAAAATCAACAATGATTTTTTTACTTTTAAAGCAATCGCGGGTGCAACATCAAATTATGGCGGGTGCAACGCGTCTTACTTTAATGAATATTGACATCAGTAAAACGATATAAATGAACTGGATAAGAGATTAAATAACATATATTGCTAGTCAGTACAGTTCTCTATTAATTATTAGTTTGTTTTTTTTCAAATACGTCCAATATTTTCGAAAAATACTGTGGTGCGATTCTCTTATCGCTGGTGTAATATTGAGACTCCTTTGAGTATATAATTAAAAAAAAAAATATTTTAATGAAATTATTGCTTGATGGGCTACATTTTAACCTATTCCCTACGTAGAAGTGCTCTGCATTAGGGTTGGCCACGAGATGAGACTGCGAGACTTTTGGAAGTCTCGTCTCGGTCTCGTTAAAATCGAAAATTTTATTCTCGTCTCGGTCTCGTGTTGATCTCGTCTCCGAAAAATACGATATCCGGACAACCTGTTTATTATTGGAACGTCAAACTATAATTTGTCCCCCATATAGTTTGAATATGAGCAGAAGAAAATAAACTTTTCGTTTCCTACAATTTGAAGACGAAATTTCAGAATCCGGTCAAGGCGAACGACCCTAATAAAAAGTTTCCTGGCGCCCACCCTACAACGTCAGTACGTCCCTGTATTTACCAACAACATATTTAGACGGCTTTCACACAAGAAAATTGAGTTGCCAGAAACTAGCTAGTTTATTGGCGAGAAGGGTGTGTGGGGAGATTTTGTGTCTTCCTTTTTACACCCTTCTCGCCTACCAACTAAAAATCGCCGGCAACTCAGTTTCCTTGTGTTAAAAGTGAAAGGGGTCTTACCTTTCTTTTACCTACCTACTCTTTTAAGCCCGGGACACACAGGACGCGGTCTGGCGGTGCGGTCGATATTTTTGACCGTCGCGTTCTTTGTCTTGTGTAGAATCACTTGTTGTTGTTCAAATAGAATGCGGTCAAGTCAAGCGGCAAAGAATAGAACGCGACGGGCAAATTTATTTTGTAAATTTTTACAAAGAACGCGACGGTCAAGCGTCAAAAAAGACCAATCGTCAAAACAAACCTCTGAAAACAGCTGCATGTGAGATTATTATTTTTTATTGATTTTGGTAATTCTCTTTAATTTATTTTTATTCGTTTTATTTTCCAATTTGAAGACAAATTAAAAAAAAATAATATGTGTGACATTAAAGTACTGATCGAATTAGTTCCAACAAACATATTCATATATGATTGCAAGCACCTGGAGAATAAAGATGTTGCTAAAATACGAAGGCATGGGGAAGAAATAGCTTCTTTTTTTGTTTATGTCATGAACCCATTTTCGTTTTTTCTGGTGGCAAGTGTAAGCAGAAGAAGAACTTCGTCAGAACTGCTGCTGCTGCTCATATTTTAGTTTTCATTATACTGCTGCACTCCGACCAACTGCTCAACAGAAAAACACATACAAAACTAGAACGCGTTCAGTCTGACATTATAGAACGCGCGGTCGACGACGCGTTCTAACAGTACCGCCAGGCCGCGTCCTGTGTGTCCCGGGCTTTATTCGATTGAAATTATTATTATCTTTTTTTTTGATTCGTATCAAAAATTCGCGAACCCACCCCCAGCTGACTAGCCGGTTGGCTGCATTGGTGTTGCAGTGTGTTGCAATATTTCGTTCTCTTTATCTCTCTTCCTTCTATTTCGTCAATCTGACTGACAGTTCATCATTCCGATTTTACCTTCCGCATGTGCCGGGCACAATTCTTTTAATAATTTAATTTGTTTATTTTTATCTAATATTAATTGGATTCAATTAATCCAAAGTCGCGGTTTTCTAGTTTAATTCGTCATCATAATCATCATAAATAATCATCCAAAGTTCATTCGGGAAATATTGCAACAAATTGGCGCCCAGACGTGTTGTTTGTCGAAAAGAAGAAAAATAGTGCATTCTATTATTATAGAATTGTGTGCATTTGTCGCCTTGCTGCTACACCTACCTACATACCTAAAATTTTCGTAAAAGTGTTGTTTGTTTATTTTTATTGTGTTATTGTTTATTATACATTTTTATAAACTCTTTACTAAAGTTTTTTTTGTGCAATTCTGGATTACATTCAAAAAGCTGGAAGTTTCGATTTAAATATATTTGTTTCAAATTCAGTTCTTTCTTAAAAAAAAAAACAAAACAAAACCTTGCAGAAGCCTACAGCGGAAATGTTCTACAGAAAACTTTTAAAACAGAAGCCAATAGATGCCAATTGGGAATTGATCCGCTGGAAAATGAGAAGTTTAAAAACTTCATTTACGAAAGCTACAGAGTGGGAAAAATCAACTGGTGCTGGTCTCATGGAAACAGAGCAGGGACTTGGTACTTGGTAAGGAAAACATAAAGATTGATATAAGTTAAGTGTACCTAACAATTCCATGTTTTTCTCCGTCTCTTTGTATCGAAAGTTCTTAAATTCTGTTCTTTTTACGACAGATTAAAAGACAATTTTGGTGACAAGAGCGAAGGACGCAGTTATTTCGCTACATATGAGCTTCCAGACTTTATTATTTCGGAGGAAGAAGAACCGGAGGAACTTGGCTATGAGATATATGAGATAACCGAAGAACAACAAATCTCAAATGATGTCCATAATCAAACAGAAATGCCTCCAAGTCCACATGAGCTTTCATCTTCAGAACCAAGACCACCATCACCAGTTACACCAACAACACAACAAAACTGTACTCCTGGTACACAGCGCTTGAGTGAACCACTTAAATGTGCCGAAAAACTTCGAAAATTTATCCCAAAAACTGCTATCGGTCAACTTTCACAGCTTCAGGCTGAAAGGCAAGCTTTCCAAGAAAAAAAGTTGAATTTGGAAAACGGTAAAACTGCCGATATAAAGGAAAAAAAACAACCTCAAAAAAGAAAAAAATGCAGAAGGCAGTAGCAATAGAGGAGATAAAGCTACAACTGGAAAACTAAATTAAAAATGATTTTGAGCTGCGGAAGCTTCAAATTAAAAAAGAAGAACGTATTGCGATGAGAGAAATCGAATTGAAGTACAAAAATAATTAACACCTATAAAACAATTCTAAGTACAAATACAAATATTAAGGCCTTTTCTGCCATATCTGTTATTCTGGTATGAATTTTCTGTTATGATGCAAAACAGATCTCCACCATAAAAGATTCTTATAATTTGCATTCAGGAGTTCGATCTCTTATAAAAGTCTGTTATGGAACTTCGAAAAAGAAGCATTTATACGAACAGACCTATAAATCTGCTGTCAGCTGTAGTAAATAAAAAAAATCCAAAATAAAATTAACCCGTGGTATGGTCGTGTTTTCTTTCGCGTAGATAAATTATTGTTCTATTTTATTTCTCTATAACAGTTCGTGAATTAAATATATCCAATTTAAAAAGTTATACGAAGGCAAGACAAAGCGACTTTCTACTTTTTTTACGTTTCATCCATCAACAACTGTGGTCTGTGCTTTTGTGTATAAAATAATTTAGTTTGAAATTACTTATTTTTCTGTTTGTAATTATGCATTTTAATATTATTTTGTTAAATCTGTCTTCTTTTGAGAACAATTCATTAAAGAAATAAAAGTTTTTACTTCATGTACTGAAATCTTTTATGATAAAAGTCAAACAAATCTGTCTTTTATTCTGTTATGGTTTATAACAGATTTCATAACAGAATTCGATATGCTGAATACCAGTTAATAAAAGAATAAAAGGATTTTTGACAGTTCGAAAATTTGTATTATATTAATATATGTACGTTCCTTTATATATTAACTAATTTATTTTGTTGTGTGAAGTATGTATGTACCTAATGAAAAG
The DNA here is from genome assembly GCA_949320155.1 of Melangyna quadrimaculata. Taxonomy (NCBI): domain Eukaryota; kingdom Metazoa; phylum Arthropoda; class Insecta; order Diptera; family Syrphidae; genus Melangyna; species Melangyna quadrimaculata. The sequence continues at coordinate 114,856,899 of OX439484.1, forward strand.
CAGCTTCATTTGTTTCATTGAATTTTATTTCTTTTTTGTTAATTTAATACTTTTTACTTCTTTTATTTCAATGGACTCACAAATGTCATTTAAAACTAAAAACAGAAATTGTGAAATTAAAGGTGATGATAGTACAAGAGCCGACAGCAAATATTGGGAGTAGATTTATAACCAAAATCTGAGTATGATGGTTTATAGGTGCATAATTTGTGATATCGAAATCAAAAGTCTTGCAGATCTTTATTTCAGCCTTTGGCAGGGGTGGGGGTTTGAAAATAGAGATTTTCTAAGATTCTTATCAGGGGTATTATCACTTCCATCAATTTTTTGAAAATTCGTTATGATGCTCTGTCATTTTCCTTAAGTCAAAACACCTTAATCTTGGTGATATGATCAGTAGCACTAAAGATATAAGCTTTTTAAACGAACCTTAATCGACTTTTTTTGGAGACTAAGTTTTGTTGATTTTTTGCGGTTCATAAGTCTCCAAGAAAAAACTGATAAGACTCGCTTATATCTTGAGTTCTATTAGTCATATGACCAAGATTAAGGTGTTTGGACTTAGGGAAAAAGAGCATCATAAAGTATTTTTAAAAAATTGATGGAATTGATAATACCCCTGATAAGAATTTTAGAAAATCGCTATTTTCAACCACCCACCCCCGCCAAAGGCAAGACTTTTGATTTCGATATCACAAAATATGCACCTATAAACCTTCATACTCAGATTTTGGTTATACATCCACTCCCAAAATTTGCTGTCGGCTCTTGACTATGAATAAACAACTTATATCACGAATACATTTTATTTAACTTCCAAAACTTTTTTGAAAGTGCAGCTCTTCAACTTTTTTTTTAATTTTTGGCTTGTGCTATTTTTTGTTGTATTTTTAACAGTTTTTTCTAGACTTTGTAAATTGTGGGAGTTTTAAAAATACATGTTACACATAAAGCAGTTATTTTTGGATGTGATACAAAAACCAAAGAAAAGGATTCATAACGAATAAGGTTATTAACTGTTTTGCAAAAGCTTATTTTCCCCAGTTAACGCTACACTAAAATTTCAAAACTCTAGCATTCTAATCAACGAAATTGACATAGAAGGACATTTTCCCTTTTATCTGCTAATATAAAGAAGTTTCACTTCAATAATTGAAAACTAGAAATATGAATCTTTAGATTGCTTTCTGTTCTATCTAAATCTTTCGTAATAAATTATCAGATGGCCATTAATGGTTTACGTACTACTACACTCCAAAGTCAAAACCTCCTACAGTGAGTTAGCAGTTAATGCTTTCATTATTTCTCAAGTGAAAGTACCAAAGAATAAAATCAAAATTCAAATTAATTCCAGTTTTAATTATTTAATCAAATTTTATGAGTAGGGCTAGGATATAGGCATCTTTTATCCAGAAAAGCAATCGAAACAAATTGTATTTGATTAATGTAAAAGAAAAATAAAGAAAAATTTTATAATGAAAGCAAACTAACAATAGCTTGATAATGTGAAAATGAAAGTCCCGAAAACAACATTCATGTAATTAATTTTCGATTGAGCTCCAACAAACTATCGTTCTCTATACTATGGCTTGATCTGGTGAAAACGCTGCAGTCAAAAATTCAACAACGTCTGATGTTGGAGATGAGAGTATAAAGTTTACTGAATAAAAAAAAAGATAAGAGTATATGTAAATGTTTATAATATAAAATGTTCTTACAACAAAAAGGTTTACCGAGTACATTTATTTGAACATTAAGTAATACAGTTCTTGTCTTTTGATTTCAAACTGTTTTCTATTTGCATTATTGTCATAGGTAGAGGGACCGCCTTCAACCTCTTCAACTTCATCACTGTCGAAACAACTACTCAAATCCAAATCAGAGTCAGTTAACAAGATGTTGTGTAGAATGCAACAGACCATTATCCATTTGCAACAAACTTATGGCTCTTTTTATTGTGAATTCTCATCCTTAATTCTTGAAGGCTACCAAATTTTTCTTTAAGAAGACCGAAGCAATGTTCTACTCTTATCCGATACTTGCTATGGCGTAAATTAATTTTTTCCGTTTTGTGCTGTCCAGTTGTTCCGAGTTGCTTCTGAATGATGTTATGAGAAAGTCTGTTAGAGGATGTGCAGAGTCTCTAGCTATCCATTCTTGGGCAGATACGTAATTCTCTTTTTCTTTGAAAATTGAACAATTTAAAGATTTTAGCATCATGGCTGCTTCCAGGGCTTGCTACTACCACGTCACGAATTCTCGGCTTGTAATCACATGCCATTTGAGCTTTGATAGAGTAGACATGATTCCTTGGGAAATATGCTTCATGGTCTACCGCTGGTGCCTCTGCAAGCTTAATCTCTGTACCGTCAATGCAACCAATGCACAATGGTAACTCATGATAAGTTTCTACTACAATATGTTTTCTCTCTTCAGCGTTTGGCCAAAAGATATACTTCGATAACAGTTTTAAAACTACTCGAAAAATCCGATTCGTTATTTTACTCAATGTTCCTCCATTTCCAACAGCAAAAGTTTTTGCAATTTTTCTCACTGCAGCGTTTTCACCGGATTTACCCAACCGGTTGAGGACAATAGCTAGTTGGAGCTCAATAGAAAATTGCTTACATGAATGAGATTTTTGGAACTTTTGAGGTTTTGGAACATATAGCCATGTAGAAATATCCTATTGGTTGGAAGGAAGGAAGAAGAACAGGCAGCTCTGCGACAAATTGTTCGGATGCAGTTAAGAGACCACTCCAATCCTTTGGAGTTAACTGAACCATTGTAAATAAAACAAAAACTACACGGAAAGGATTGAAAAATCACCAATTGCTAAATTTTAGGTTGTAATTTACGAAACTCTTTTTTTTGAAATTTTGTAATTTACTACTCACTTACTTTACTTACTTTTGATGGCGCTCACAGCCCAGGATGGGCTTCGACCTCAACTAACAAGCCCCTCCAGCCAGCTCTGTCCCTAGCTAGCCGCTTCCAGTTGCGCACACCGAGTGCTTTGATGTCGTCATTCACTTGATTGCGCCACCTGTTACGGGTTCTTCCTCTGCTGCGTACCCCATCGGGGTTGGATTCGAAGACTCGTTAGGCAGGTGCGTTGCTGTCCATACGCTCCACGTGCCCCAGCCATCTCAGCCGCTGTATTTCCAGCTTTTTGACCAGGTCAACGTCGCTGTATAGCCCGTATAGCTCGTCGTTGAATCTTCTCCTCCATACTCCTTCGATACACACCGGACAGAAAATCACACGAAGAATCTTCCTTTCAAAGCACCCTAGCACATTTTTATCCGAATCTTTCAATGTCCATGCATCTGACCCATAAAGCAGGACCGGGATGATTAGGGTCTTGTATAAAGTCTCCTTGGTTTTTTGAGAGAGGGCCTTACTACTCAAATGCCTTCTTAGACCGAAGAAACAGCGGTTGGCAAAAGTAGTTCTTCGCTTGATCTCTGCACTGATGTCATTCTGCGATGAAATAGTGGAGCCCAGGTAGACAAAGTCCTTGACAACTTCGAAGTTATATCTGTCCATCGTGATATTTTGCCCGAGTCGACGATGTTGAGATTCCTCTCTCGATGACAGCATATACTTCGTCTTGTCCTCATTAACCGCCAATCCCATTCTAGCTGCCTCCGATTCAATGCTCGCAAATGCTCAAATCATCGTAAAACGCAAAATTTTATAATTCTATATTTATTATCAAAAGTTATAATTCGAGCTTGTTGACTAGAAAGTAAATTACAAGTTTTTGAATCGCAATCTACTACTTCAGGGGAATAATTTAATTTTACAACTTATTAATCTTGTTTCGCGAAATTTAAATGGTGATTTTCATTTCCTCTATGCTCAATCCAACAAAATGTAAGTAGCTACGATATAAATATTGACCCACACGATCGCAATTTACGAAAATAGCTATTTGCAAAACTATACAGTAAATTACAATTTTTTAAGGCCTAATCTAACACTTCAGGGGAATAATTTAAATATTTATATGGTGATTTGAACCAACGAATAAGTTTTTAAAGTGATTAAGTTTCGACACAGTCCACTTATATCGTGTGATGGCCTATGTGGTAGCGTATTGGATTGACATGCGGAAGGTACCAGGATCGAATCCCAGAAAAATCAAGTAAGTAAAATAAAATTCTTTTTCTAATATATAAAACTTAATATACATTTCAGATTTAAAAGGAAGCCGCTGCAAACACCCCTGTTGTCGACAAAACAAAATAAAAATACACGCAAATCAACATTTTGACCACAATTCGTAGATATATTTATTTGTATTTGTGACATTTCGTCCGGATTGAATGGTCTTAATAAGGAGAATCTTTCGAAAATGAACCAGTAGGAAACCTAGAAACGTAGACGGCGATTGACTCGTCTCGTCCCTGTATCCGATGCCTAATCTCATCTAATAATATATCAGCCTAATTCGGTGGCAAGAACTCTAGTTTCAATTCTATGATCAGTTTTGGCCACGATTTGACACTAAACCTGATTGCCCTAAACCATATTAACGCTTTCCCGACAAATAATTCTACTGCGGACCTAAAAAGTTGTGCTTCAGTTACCCCCCTAGATTGACAGTTTTCTTCGACCTGTTCTATGAAAGCGTTCACGAAAGCACCACAGCGCTCACCCGTGAACTTCACATCCCATCTATAAACCTGCTCAGATTTTTGTTGACAAACAACAACTCTCTCTACAATAGGGTTTTCCACCCTAGCTATATCCCTTATGCCACCAATTATAATATCTGCCACTCCTTATACTGTCGATGTACTAGCGAAGTATTCACCGACTCTAAATTTTTAGGTTCAGCTGAACCTAATACTGTAGATGTACTAGCGATGTATTCACCGACTCAAAATTTTTAGGTTCAGCTGAACCAATTTCCTCTTCATCATCATCGTCTTCTTCATCGACATCCCTCTCCAACTCGGTCATAGTCATAACTAATTTATTTTGCAGAGCCTGCTTGCTCTTTTCCTGCTCATTGTTTTCTGGTAAAGACCTATCTAACCTCACAATACCCACTCTACTTTCGTCAAAATCTTCAAATACTCCTTTGAAGTTTCTGACTTTGGCGGATTTTCTAAAAGTTTCCCTAATTCTACTAACTTTTTCTCAACCGCCATCGTATCATCTTCGAAATTGAATGGATACGCGGGACCTACAAAAGAATTCCTACGTTCTAACTTGATGGCAACCCTAAGCGATTTTCGCATTTTCTCAACTGTCCCTACCGATACGCCTCGCCACTCCATTTCGTATGTGAGCTCGTCCTGAGACAACCTATTTACTTCCATTGTAAAAACAGATTCGCAAAGTATAACAAAGTATAAACTTCAAACTTTCTAATAAAAGTTCTTTAAATTGCACCGAAAAATTTTATAAAATGTGAGATAAAAAGTCTCTTAAAACGATTAAGGAACTGAAAAATATTAACACGTACTAACAAGAGAAAAAAGTGTTAACAATAATTTAAAACTTATCCAAATTTATTAATTTTGCAGTGTGGCAACCCTAAGGAAATTCTAAAATTTTCACCTAAAAAATTACGCCGAAGTTACAAATATTAAAAATAAATAAATCAAAATTTAAAATTTGATGCACTTTGGCAACAAGAATTATAAATTTTTTTATTTTCTACTAAATTAAACTCCATATGATACATAATCATGATACATAGGTCCCTTCCATTCCTGTCGAAAGGCGCACACAGGAATGGTTGCGAGAACATATCGTGCCATTTACGTAACAGAATCAAATCAAGGTTTTATTTTTTATTTGGCAAATATTCTACAATACTTTCTAATCAGCAAGACACCTACAGCGAGGACTTACATCACCATAAAACTGTCAAAATAATAATTCTTTGTTACTAAAACGTGATTTTTTTTGCTTATTTTAGCTGTTTTTAAATGTCTGGCTGATGAATACGCCCCACTGTAGATGTATAGCTGATGGGGAATTATTTTTAAACAGTTGCCCATAAAACATATAAATATTAGCTTTAAAACTACAACGTAAATGGCACGATTAGTTTGACATAATTAAAGTGTCTGGCACACGTTAGGCCTCACTGTAGATGTCTGGCAAGTGTCCAATAAAGGAAATGACACCATCCCCTAAGACATAACAAAAATTCAGCTTTGATTAAATAACGCAATGTTGCAACATTTGTATGCAACTTTAACACTCGCTACCTCTTAATTGCACCCGGATTGAAGATTCTTAGTATCCATTTGTTCTTAGCTACCATAGTATTTGTTCGCAGAAAAAATCTTAGCTTTGATAAAATACCGTATGTCTGGCGGCCCTGGGCTCTTACTCTATAACCAAAATGTATAGGTAAATATAATTAAAAAAAAAATTGGGGGAAATCAATAGGTGTATTCCCGATCTGATGTAACGAGCCAAGCAAAATTGCGAAATTTTATTTTTTTTTAGGTGGATCGTGAACGCACTTTTCTTAGTAGTTTGCAACACTGGAAATGTGTTTGACATTTGTATTTGCTTTGAACATTTCTGAAACTTTCAATTTGGTTTAAATTTTCTTCATAAAAAGATGCAAAAAAAGGAAAAAGAAAATATTACCGAATTTTTAATAGAAGATTCTGCAGATAAAATTATGTGGGTCGAAGGTATCAAAAAACATTCATGACGAAAATCACAAAAAAGCTACAAAAAGGATTTTTTATTTTCAGAAAATGTGGAAAGTGAAGAAGAAGACGGTGTGGATGAAATCCTTAACGAATTGAAAGAGGACCTTGTATTCGTCCTGGCATCTCGTCTTGGATGGATGAGCAAAGTACCCAAATCCATTGTTTGGCGTCAAAATATTTTAGCTTCTTTAGGGGCCAGTTATAGCTATCATTGAAAACCATCATTGAAAAAGTTAGCTGTTGATTTTGAGACACTTGGAAAGTTTAATCATTGAATATTTTAATGCAGAAAGGTAGCTTACGTCTTCAAAATTATTTCTCCTCCAAAAAAAAATTATTTTGAGCCATATCTTCCCCATAACGTAACTTTTAGTTATTTCAATGATCATTGGTAAGGTAGTTCATCATTGAAAAATTAAAAATCATTTTATGGGAAAAGTTGTGTCAAATTGAATTTCGTTTAACCTAGAAATAATTATTAAGTCAATTAGCTTTACTTTGGCATCACAATAATCATTTGTTTTAACTTCTAAATCTCTCAAAATTGACAATTAATATTTTCAATGATGGTTTTCAATTTTTCAATGATAGCTATAACTGGCCCCTTAGACAACGATCGCTTCCGCCAAATGCTAAGAATGAAAAGAAGTCAATTAACAAATTTGCTGGCCTTAGAATGTGTACGATAAACTCGTAGTTGTTAGTCAAGGCGATGCACCTTGATTACAGTAGAAAGTTCTTGGTAGAAACACCAGAATATCTGAGTTAACGTGTTTGGGTATAGCGTGTCAAGATTTGAGTGGGTATATCAGATAATTAAAATTACCCCTTACCGCTGGTGGGGGGAAGTCAAGATAATACAAAGAACAGTTATTAGTGCCGTCAATTGGAATCGGACCTAGACCAGCTACCTCTGAAGCCTATGCACTACGCATTGCGCCACCGAGGTCACCTGATCATGCACATCCAATGTAGAGTGTAGGGTTTTTGTCTTTTATAAATTACATATTGAGACAACTAGCATTTTTACTAGCCGCACACAAGTTGGTTGTTGATCATTCGGGTTCTTTCTCTTTTCTCCGTACACGATTTACAAGCCAACAATTCGTTGGAAAATTGTAAGGGGGGAGAATGTATGAAAGATTTTACACTGGTCAAAAATTATTTCATTAAATTCGGAGTTAGGCTGCAGCTTTCGCTCCGTCATTTATATTATTTATGAATGTTTGAATGTTCAACAACCACTTGAGTGGGCTACCACCATTGTATTTGGCTGGAATTATTGCAATTTCATGGCTGCCACACCAATCATCAGCTTCCTTATTAGTGGTGCTTAGTCTTTTAAGTTCAATTTTAATTTATAAATAATTAGTGCTGTCAATTGGAATCCAACCTAGACCAGCTACCTCTGAAGCCTATGCACTACGCATTGCGCCACCGAGGTCACCAAATCATGCACATCCAATGTAGGGTTTTTGTCGTTTATAAATTACATATTGGGACAACTAGCATTTTTACTAGCCGCGCACGAGTTGGTTGTTTATCATTCGGGTTCTTTCTCTTTTCTCCGTACACGATTTACAAGCCAACAATTTGTTGGACAGTTGTAAGGTGGGAGAATGTATGAAAGATTTGACACTGGTCAAGAATAGATTTCATTCAATTGGGTTTTTTTGTGTGATAACACACTCGCAGTTAGGCTGCATAGCTTTCGCTCCGTCATTTATATTATTTATGAATGTTTGAATGTTCAGCTACCACCATTGTATTTGGCTGGAATTATTGCAATTTCATGGCTGCCACACCAATCATCAGATTCCTTATTAGTGGTGCTTAGTCTTTTATGTTCAATTTTAATTTTAATGAATAAATTTATTTGTATTTTGGCTGGAATTATTGCAATTTCATGGCTGCCACACCAATCATCAGATTCCTTATTAGTGGTGCTTAGTCTTTTATGTTCAATTTTAATTTTAATGAATAAATTTAATAAACATTCAAACATTCAAAAATAATATAAATGACGGAGGGAAAGCTATGCAGTCCAGCTGCGAGTGTGTTATCACACAAAAAAAAATCAATTGAATGAAATCAATTCTTGACCAGTGTCAAATCTTTCATACATTCTCCCACCTTATAATTGTCCAACGAATTGTTGGCTTGTAAATCGTGTACGGAGAAAAGAGAAAGAACCCGAATGATCAACAACCAACTTGTGTGCGGGTAATAAAAATGCTAGTTGTCTGAATATGCAATTTATAAACGACAAAAACCCTACATTGGATGTGCATGATCGGGTTACCTCGGTGGCGCAATGCGTAGTGCATAGGCTTCAGACGTAGCTGGTCTAGGTTCGATTCCAATTGACGGCAATAATAATTAATAAATTAAAATTGAACATAAAAGACTAAGCACTTTAATAAGGAATCTGATGATTGGTGTGGCAGCCATGAAATTGCAATAATTCCAGCCAAATACAATGGTGGTAACCCACTCAAGTGGTTGTTGAACATTCAAAGATTCATAAATAATATAAATGACGGAGCGAAAGCTATGCAGCCTAACTGCGAGTGTGTTATCACACAAAAAAAAAACCAATTGAATGAAATCAATTCTTGACCAGTGTCAAATCTTTCATACATTCTCCCACCTTACAATTGTCCTACGAATTGTTGGCTTGTAAATTGTGTACGGAAAAAAGAGAAAGAACCCGAATGATCAACAACCAACCTTTGTGCGAGCCTAACTGCGAGTGTGTTATCACACAAAAAAAACCCAATTGAATGAAATCAATTCTTGACCAGTGTCAAATCTTTCATACATTCTCCCACCTTACAATTGTCCAACGAATTGTTGGCTTGTAAATCGTGTACGGAGAAAAGAGAAAGAACCAAAATGATCAACAACCAACTTATGTGCGGCTAGTAAAAATGCTAGTTGTCTCAATATGCAATTTATAAAAGACAAAAACCCTGCATTGGATGTGCATGATCAGGTGACCTCGGTGGCGCAATGCGTAGTGCATAGGCTTCAGAGGTAGCTGGTCTAGGTTCGATTCCAATTGACGGCAGTAATTATTTATAAATTAAAATTGAACATAAAAGACTAAGCACCACTATTTTGTGTGGCAGCTATGAAATTCCAATAATTCTAGCCAAATACAATGGTGGTAGCCCACTCAAGTGGTTGTTGAATATTCAAACATTCATAAATAATATAAATGACGGAGCAAAAGCTATGCAGCCTAACTGCGAGTGTTTTATCACACAAAAAAAAAACCCAAACAAAGAACAGTTGTTTCCTCGTTGATAACCAACAAAAAAGTGATTTTATTCAAGAACTTAAACTATCTTATATACTAAATAACAAAGTGCGTATTCAATCAAAATACAAAATAACCAATAAATCAATTATAATACCTGATGAATATACATATGTCTCTGAGTAATAAAGCAAAAAAGTCCATGATGTGTCATTTAAATTAGGTAATCGTTAAGTGTGCAGTGGAATTGCAAGATGTGCAATTATTAATTGTGAGAGGTGAATGTTTATTAAATGTAGAAAAACCAAATGTGCAAAGTGTACGTTAAGTGTAGAATAAAAATAAAATGAAGTGTTACCTACATAGCGTAGGTAAAAAAATACTTAATGTGGATTTGTTTATTCGTGTTTGTGTTAGGTCAGGAATATTGTGTTTGTTTGTGTTTAGGTTTAAGCGTAAACATAGTCCCCGCCTTGAACTATTGTTCAAACGTGAAGGGTGCAGGCTTCGTCGTGATGATTTCTAAGAGCTGGTATTGGAGGGCTCTTAGCGTGATCACTGCGGTGACGTCGCCGTCGTAGGGTTCTGTAGATGACATATCCTATGATCATTATAGTGCAACCAAAAGCGCAATAGCTGACTATGAATTGATGGGTGTCCGTGTTTTTTACTTGAATTAATGTTTCTTCAAGTTTTTGTTCCTCGATTTCCTTTTGTAATAATTGTAGTTCAGGAGACCGTGTCCGGAGTTCTATCGGATGATGAATTATCAGCGTTGATTAAGTCCGGCGGTTTTCAATAAGGAATTTAGTTGATCTCGCATTTCTAAAGTTTGGGGTAAGCTATCGGACCCAGTCATTACATCGTCAACGTAAAAATTTGTGTTGAGGACCTTTGCACCTAGAGGATAGTTATTTGCCCCCTCTGAAGCCAGCTTCTGTAGACACTTCGTGGCCAAATATGGTGCTGATGTGGTCCCGTACGTCACTGTGTTCAGCTGATATACTTGCAGTTCCTCCGTTGGATGATTTCGCCAAAATATAAGCTGGAATCGTCGATCGTCTGGGTAAATAAGTATCTGTAGATACATTTTTAGAATGTCAGCAGTGAAAACAAAACAATGAAGCCGAAAGCGAAGAAGAGTTGTGAATTACTCACTTTGGATGGTGGGTCCGGTTGACAGTATATCATTCAGGGAGACATTGCTTGAAGTTTTTTCAGAAGCGTCAAAAACTACTCGTAATTTTGCTGTTGTGCTTTCTGGTTTGAGCACACAATGATGTGGCAGAAAGTAGTGAATTCCATGAACTTGGCTGAAGTCAATTTTCAGCATGTGTCCCAATCCAATGTATTCTTCAATAAACTTGCCGTATTGTTCCTTCAGGTTGGCTTGCTTTGCAAGTCTTTTTTCCAGAGCATTAAACCTTTGGAGTGCAAGATTTTTTGAGGCACCTATACTACTGTTTTTGGCCTTAAAAGGAAGTCGTACGATGAATCGTCCTTCTAGATTTCTGACGGTGTTGTCGGCGAAATGAGTTTCGCATCTGCGTTCTTCAATTGTGAAAGAGTTATTTGTTGTTTGAACTTCTTCCACCTTCCAGAATTTTTCGAGGCTATCTTGCAGTACGTTTTCGATAGAGATTCTACATATAGATTACCGGGTGGACGTGCCTTCCATTTTGCCTGCCACTACCCAACCGAGATGAGTGAGCCTACTCCTATGTTGATCTGCCCTACCGTTAGGAATTGATGGTATAGTTCAGCTCCCAGTAGGAGGTCTATTTGTCCAGGTTCGTTAAAATGCGGATCTGACAATTTTAGTTCGTCTGGAATTTGCCAACAGGCGGAGTTGATTCTCCGAGTTGGTTGGCTCGAAGTAATCTGGCGTAAAACAAAGGCTTCTAGATTGGTGGAGAAGTCAGAGGTTCTGTATCTTAATGTGAGTAGGGCTGACCACGAGACGAGACTCTGCGAGACTTTTGTAAGTCTCGTCTCGGTCTCGTTAAAATCGAAAATTTTCAGTCTCGTCTCGGTCTCGTGTCGGTCTCGTACAAACTGCTGATTATTGGAACGAAATATTTTCAATTATCGTTTGAATACGTGCAGAAGAAAATAAATAATTAACAGGTATTGGAATTTTTTAATTTATTAGACTCTCTGTAAATTTCGGTCCAAATATACAGTCTCGTCTCGGTTGCCTTAAAGGCAGTCTCGTCTCGTCAAGTCTCGTCATGCGAGACCGAGATCGAGACCGAGATTTATCTCGTCTCGTGGCCAGACCTAAATGTGAGATTTACCCTCTTGTTGGCTCGTCTGGTTCCTTCTCCAATCCCAAGAACTCGCATTGTCTCGGCAAATTCAGGAATATTCAATCTTCTTGACAATTTTTCTGTAATGAAATAAAGTTGTGATCCCGAGTCTAGCAATGCTCGGCAGTTCACTTTGGTGCATTCACTGTCCTTTATGCTAACAACCACCGTGCTGAGAAAGACTTACCCTTTCTCCCTTGGAACTACTGCTGCAGTGGAGGTGATTGGGGCCACTGCTGTAACTGATGTTGCTGGTCCCGCCTTTTCTGGGTTCTGTGAATTTAGTTGACTGTCTGCATGTAAAAGGGTGTTGTGCCTTTTGGAGCACTTTGTACAGCCGCGGGCTGCGCACTGACGTGTCATGTGTCCTGGACTGAGGCAATTTACGCATAGCCGGAGTTTTTTGACTGTAGATAACCGATATTCTGGAGCAGTTTGCAAGAACTTTACACAAGAGTATAGTTCGTGGTCATTACTGTTGCAGCACGGGCAGAGTGGTTTAGATAATCTGGCGGAAGCAACTGTCGCAAAGGATCTTGCTGCTGGTGTACGCACATGCTCTTCCACATGCCGTCCCTCTTTTCCAAGAGTCTCTAAGGACTGAAAACGTGTTTCCAAGAAGTTGAGGAATTCACTGAGCGCCGGTAATGCTCTTGGCTCCTTAAGAGATTGCTCATATAAGCCATGAATGACTCGGTCTAGTTTTTTAATCAGCAGATGGACGATGAGTGGGTCCCAACCTTTGGTGTCCACTCCGGGGTTGTAAATGCCTTGCAGACATTCCTTGGTGGTATCACGGAGTGCCTTAATGGAATGTGCTGACTCAGACGTGTTAACAGGCTGCTGCAACAACCGATTGAAGAGTGCCGCTGTTAACAGCCTTATGTTGTTGTATCTATCTTGAAGTATTTGCCATGCTGATGCATAGCTGTCTTCTGTAAGCGGTAGACGACGGATTAACTTTTCTGCTTCTCCAGTTAGATTCATCTTCAGATACCACATTTTTTGGCAGCTCAGCATATCTTAATTGTCGAGCATTTCCGTGAATAGGTCGAAAAATTGCCTCCATGTTAAGTAGTTGCCATCGAATTTTGGTAATGATACCTTTGGCAACTTGAAATTCCTTTGGACGTCTAAGTTTCTTTGATATGAGCCGGCAAGATTTTCAATTTCGTCGGCACACCTTATCATGACTCTTCGAAGCGTTTCCCCCATTTGCCTGTAAGCGGAGGTGTTTTCGTTAGTTGTTGTTCAGCTCCACTAAGCTTAATTGTGTTGCTTCAATCTGTGCCCAATACTGGCAGATTGTGGTTCTGCTAATATCCCAGAAGTCTTTCGAGCCCGTTGATGTTCCATTTATTTGGTCCAAGTTGCCGCCTTTTTAGTGGTGAAGCATTTCCTTGACGTGCTTGATGGGATGATGATAAGATGTCGTCGTGAGTCGAAGAATTCTGCTGCAGGATCTGGTCGTTAAGATTGGAATTGCTTTCCTCATTGTTAGCTGTTAATGATTTTATTTCGGGGTTTTCTTTTGACTCCAAGGTCTTGATGTGACTTGACAAACTGTGACAACAAACTGTGACAACGAACTGCGCCCATTTCTCCTCTTATTTTCGTAATCGTTCCTTGTACTACTCTAGTGATTTGCGGTCGGCTGAATCCTTCTTGAAATTGGATATGATTTTCTCAATTTCCGACCCAGTCGACTGTTGGAGTGCAGTTTGCTGCTCCATGATGAGTTCTGAAGATTAACTCTGATGAGCGTGGTAACGGCATTTGATGAATAGCTCTGTGATGAGCTTGTTGCAATATTCTGATGATTGGCTAGTTGAATCTCTGATGAATAGCTCTGTGATGAGCTCGTTGAATCTCTGATGAGTAGCTCTGTGATGAGCTCGTTGGATATCTGACGAGTCACTCTGTGTGCGATGAATTCCCAATGTTAGGGTCGGATTGGTGGTCCTGCACTGAAATCTTGAGTCTACTGCTTCCCAATCACGTCGGGGTCACCAAAATGTACGATAAACTCGTAGTTGTTAGTCAAGGCGATGCACCTTGATAACAGTAGATAGTTCTTCGTAGAAACACCAGAATACCTGAGTTAGCGTGTTTGGGTATAGCGTGTCAAGATTTGAGTGGGTATATCAGATAATTAAAATGACCCCTTACCGCTGGTGGGTGGAAGTCAAGATAATACAAAGAACAGTTGTTACCTCGTTGATAACCAACAAAATACACTAAATAACAAAGTGCGTATTCAATAAAAATATAAAATAATCAATAAATCAATTATAATACCTGATGACTATACATATGTCTCTGAGTAATAAAGCAAAAAAGTCCATGATGTGTCATTTAAATTAGGTAATCGTTAAGTGTGCAGTAGAATTGCAAGATGTGCAATTATTAATAGTGAGAGGTAAATGTATATTAAATGTAGAAAAACGATTTTATAAGAAGTATAGGAAAGACAGGAGATACGAGTAGAGTTAGGCCTATTTTACTTGGACTGACAACACAAATAAAAAAAAGACATTATAATGAAAAACAAAACTAAACTGAGACAATATAAGGAAAGAGATAATTTACATAAAAGAAGACTACATAAGAGAAGATCTTAACACAACAGTTCAAGAAAATAAACAAGGTACCAAACATAAATACAATCAAGCACCGACAACAGAAAAAAACAAGGAAAGAAAAACGCAACAAGTACCTAAAAGAAATCGATCATCTGATAATGATTCCAAAGCAAATGACAATGAAGCAACATGTTCGACCAATATGAAGAGACTTAAAAGAAACGAAGGAATACAAAATGACAAAACAAGCTGAAACAACAGCATACATAGATTTTTTGAACCCACCAACCCAAAAGAAACAACTACAATGAAAATTGATCAAAACAACTAGCAACAAAAGCATCAAAGCCTGACTAAATACAACCGAGAACTACATATCACTAACAAGGACTCTACCCCAAGCTGACTAGCCATCGTGGGAAAGACGGCCAACACCCTCCAAACTATGAAAAAGAACATCAACGACAAGACAAACCCAAAAATACTCTAGACATATGCACATTCAATGTAAGGACAATATCAACCGAAGCAAAACAAACTGAACTTAGATTAGCGTTATCAAAAATCAACTGGGATATTCTGGGATTAGCAGAGATTAAAATTTTAGGACAAAACATAATTGAAAATAAGAACGACATATTTTGTTACATTGGCGAAACCAAAGGCCTTCATGGAGTCGGGTTTCTTATCAAGAAGTCCTTAAAAGACAACCTAATAAATATAAGGTTTTTTTAGCGAAAGGATATGCAGCTTATGTTTAAAAATACAAAATACAAAAATGACTATAATTCAAGTTTATGCCCCGACCAAAACAGCCAGCCACGATGAAATCTCTAACTTCTACAATCTACTGGACAAAGTATATAATAAGACAAAAACTGAAATTATGTATGTTATCGGCGATTTCAACGCCAAATTAGGAAAACAAAAAGACAACGGCGAAGAAGTAATGGGACCATTTGGATACGGACAAAGAAATAACAGAGGAGAAAAGCTTATAAACTGGCTCGAAGAGGCAAATCTGAGATTTGGAAATTCCTTCTTCAAAAAGAAAGACCAAAGAAAATGGAGATGGCTTTCGCCGGACGGTAAAACAAAAATTGAAATTGACCTTATCCTGACAAATAAACTTAAAACTATAACTGACATATCTGTACTGAACAATTTACAATTCGATAGTGACCATAGGTTAGTAAGGGCAAAAATTAAAGTAAACCATCATACCCTGAGAAGGAACAAACAAACACAAAGAATCCCTAAAATAATACCATTAGAAAACATTGAGAAATATAACAACATGCTTGAAAGGGAAATAAGACTTCATTTAAATATTAACAAAATAAACCAAAATCTCCAAACTGCATACGAAACACTTGAAAATATTATAAAAGAATCTGCGCAAGCCTCGATAATGACAACTACCACTTCAAGACCCGAAAAATTAACATATGACACTAAAGCACTTATAAGAAGACGAGATACCCTGCGAAACAAAGAAAACTTAACAGAACAAGACAAAAATGAACTAAAATATCTTCGAAAAACAATTAAGGAAGACTCAAAAAACGATATTCAAACATATAAAAAGCGATAAAAGATATACTACGTGACACAAAATCTATTAAAAAAGCAAAATCATTTTTTGACGACGGAAAAGAGTGGATAACACCAATTAAAAACAAAACTAAGGACTGTATTAACAGGAGAGATATAAATGAGGCTGCAACCACATTTTTTGAAGAGTTAATTAAATCGAATAAAGAAACAAATAATGATTTACTGACAGCTACAGCGATAGAACAACACTTAAACTCCAACATAGTTGTAATTTTTACGAAAAAAGACATTTAACAAGCAATTGACGATCTAAAGAAAGACAAATGCACTGGAAATGATGTTATTGTAGCGGAAGTTCTTAAATATGGAAAAAAATCGCTTTCCATTTTCTTGACTACGATATTAAATAACATACTAACGACACAGCGAATCCCAAAACAATGGAAACAAACCACAATAACGCTTATTCACAAACAAGGAAACAAAGACCATATAAACAACTATAGACCAATAAGTAATATTTCCATGATCTACAAACTTTTCTCCAAAATAATTTATTCAAATATCAAGGAAACACTAAATAGAGCCCAGCCAAGAGAACAAGCTGGATTTCGAGAAGGATTTTCAACAACAGACCACCTACAGACAAGAAATCAATTGATAGAACAATTTAACGAGTTTAAAGAACCTTTATATTTGTTGTATATCGATTTTAATAAGGCATTTGACTGCCTAGAACAAAAATCCACCATAACATTCCAAAAACGTTCTACATGTTCGTCTTCATATCTGCATTATGGCACTTCCTATAATCTGCATGTACGAAGATCTTCTGCATTTTGGTGTTCCCTCTTTACCCAACAAATGTAAATTTTAATTTTGCATCCCCTTTTTTTTTTGCAGAACTCAGAGGAAGATACATGTATATCCACCATAGAGAGCCCATATACCAACGGTGTTTGTTTGACCGCTTTCACACAAGGAAACTGAGTTGCCAGAAACTAACTAGTTTGTAGACGAGAAGGGTGTGACGGGAGGTTTTTTGTCTTCCTTTTACGTCTTCTCACCAGCGAACTAAAAAATCCCCGGCAACTCAGTTTCCTTGTGTGAAAGGGGTCTTTCTTCGCCGCGCCAAATATTTCGCGCTGGTTTGGGAGAGCCTTAATATGAATAGCTGGCATTGTCTCTATTAAAAAAAAAAACAAAAATAAAAAAAAACTAGCATCCGATAGCCTCAGGAATAATAGTTTTTTTTTTGTTGCCACTTTGCATCAATTGGGCTTTTCAAGACACTATATTTATAAACATATATCTAAAAAAATTTTTTTTTTCAATTTGACCGAACGCAATAGCAAATATACAATTCAATTTGAATGCCGAAACGAAAAGGACACCTCATATTCCTCCTTTGGGCCATCACGAATCCATCAATACCAAAATCTTAAAAATCAAACTATGTTCCGCGATTACCAATTTTCCTAAAAATTTTCGAAGATTTTCCTCCAGTGTCCTATGCCCTTCCTTGACCCAATACGAATTCATCAAGCCCAAAATCGTAAATATCTATGCAACCGTTCTCGAGTTTTGCATTCAAAACTGGATGTTCCCCGTTTTCCAATTTTCCTGGAAATTTTCCGGGATTTTCCTCCAGTGTCCTACGTCCTTCTTTGAGCCAATACGAGTTCATCAAGCCCAAAATCGTGAAAATCGAACGATCCATTCTCGAGTTATACACACGGACGACATTTCTTTTTTATATTAATAAAATATACATTGTAATAATTTTCAAATTTTAACGTTTTTTATGCTCAACCAGACGCTCTTAAGCCATTTTTTCGAATTACCCCCTGCCGAGAACATTTGTTACAAGTTAAACACATAAAACAAAAAAAAAACATAAGTTTATTAAAAAAAAAAAGGTGAATCGCGAGGTTCGAACCTGGGACCCCTGGCACCATAGGCGGTAACACATCCATCAAGCTACGTTCAGTATTACATTTTCATGGCTAATGTTTATGATAACATATGTATGTATAGTTAACTTTTCGGTTGATTAAGATTTTAATTATTGATTTATTAACAAATTACGAGGTTTTCTAATCAAATTTTTGGATGACCCTTTGAACCTTTTTAGGGTCACTAAATAAAAGTCCTTTTGCATTTGGTATTCAATTTGGTTACCGAGTTATGGGCATTCCAAACCTCCATACAAAGTACAAATTGTTTATATTTTTTTAAAAAAAAGTGTGGGAGTGACCCATTATTTTTTTGCAGAAATGGTATGACCCTAAAGAGGTCTATCGCCTGACATTTTTTTTTTTTTGAAAATCGAAAGTCGGTCGGCTAACTTCGCGGTGGTTAGAAAATTGGACGCTTATGAAAGTATGTATATACACAAAGATAACACGTCTTTGAACTTGGACAAGGGCAACATATAGAGTCTGATCTTTTCTGTTTGCTTTGACGTCACACACAAGCTCCAAATCAGATCCGTACAAAATAAAAAATTTCCTTTGTTTTTCTCTGTGATGTCAATGATGATGGTGACGACGCGACGATGATGATTTTTTTTTTTTTTTTTATTTGTGCGCGCACTAAAGGGGTTGTGACTACCCTTAATATGTTGAACACAGTGCGAGCTTTAGGAAAATAGGGAAGGATGGTGGTGACCGATGGTGATGATGGTGTGGGTGCTGATGGTGACGATGGTGATGATGCTGATGATGTAGATGGGGGGAAACTGTATCGACTTTGTGGCCGTTGCATGATATGCATAAAACCCAACTTAGATTTAGTCGTGTTGCTGAAGATGGGCGGTAAACTGCTCGAAATGCATCTAAATTTTTGTTTGACTCATTAAAAATAAAAATAATTTTTAAAAAACATAAAATTGAAAGCCCAGATTAATGTGTGTTCTTATTTCCATTATTATTATTATTATTATAATGAGCTTTTATTTGCCTTTTATTTAAATAACTTAAGTCTAGAAAATAACATTTTTGTTTATCATTCTTCAATATCTTAATATACATTTTCATTTTTTTTATTATACAAGCAAAAAATATCGAAAAAAAATTTTATTGTCTGGCATAAGAATCCCCCAGTGTTGCCCATAACTCCCTGTCCTTCGCGTCATTGTACCAATTTTGTCTTTGTTGCATTAAATCGTCTACCCATCTTTTCTTTAGTCTTCCATTCGGTCTTCTGCTTTCTGGCGGTGTCCACTTTGTGATAATCTTTGTCCATCTTTGGTCTTGTAGTCTAGAGAAATGTCCTGCCCAATTCCATTTCAGTTGTTTTGCTCGTTCCACTAAATCCGTTAGACCAGTTCTTCTTCTTATTTCTACATTTCTCACTCTCTGGCTGATTCTAGGTTTAAGTAATATTCGTTCCATCTTGGTTTGGCATATTCTAATTTTTTCAAATAAATTTGACGTCAAAGATATTGTCTGGAGTCCATAGGTCATTATAGGTAAAATTGCAGAGTCAAGTATATATTTTCCTGTATCATCTCTCAAATTCGATTGTAGGATTTGTTTCATGCTCCAAAATTTTTTCCAACTATTGGTGATGCGTCTTTCAACTTCTTTTTTCTCTTGATTAATGAATAATTTAATTTGACCGAGATAGATATAGTCTTCCACGTAGTCTATTTAATAGTTGTCTAGCATTATGGTATTTTCAATATAGTTCGTCATTATCTTCGTTTTTGACTGGTTAATGTCACACAAATACACATGTCCTTCAACTCTAGGAGCATTGTTTGTATTTGTCCGGAATTTGATGATATGAGGACAATGTCGTCAGCAAACCTGAGATTGCTCAAGTACTGTCCCCAAATAATTACTCCATATCGGCCGTCCCATTTCAGTTTTTTAAATATTTCTTCTAGAACAGCAGAGAATAATGGTGGTGATATTGGATCTCCTTGTCTTACTCCTCTTTTTATTTTAAATTCACGTCCTATTTTTCAGTTTTTATTTTTGCCGTGCTGTCTGTATATATGTTTTTCATGGTTTTTATGAAAGTGGGATGAATCCCCTGGTTTGTCAACGCTGTCCATATTTCGTCATGTTCTAGGCAGTCAAATGCCTTACTAAAATCTATATACAACAAATATAAAGGTTCTTTAAACTCGTTAAATTGTTCTATCAATTGATTTCTTGTCTGTAGGTGGTCTGTTGTTGAAAATCCTTCTCGAAATCCAGCTTGTTCTCTTGGCTGGGCTCTATTTAGTGTTTCCTTGATATTTGAATAAATTATTTTGGAGAAAAGTTTGTAGATCATGGAAATATTACTTATTGGTCTATAGTTGTTTATATGGTCTTTGTTTCCTTTTTTGTGAATAAGCGTTATTGTGGTTTGTTTCCATTGTTTTGGGATTCGCTGTGTCGTTAGTATGTTATTTAATATCGTAGTCAAGAAAGTGGAAAGCGATTTTTTTCCATATTTAAGAACTTCCGCTACAATAACATCATTTCCAGTGCATTTGTCTTTCTTTAGATCGTCAATTGCTTGTTCAATGTCTTTTTTCGTAAAAATTACAACTATGTTGGAGTTTAAGTGTTGTTCTATCGCTGTAGCTGTCAGTAAATCATTATTTGTTTCTTTATTCGATTTAATTAACTCTTCAAAAAATGTGGTTGCAGCCTCATTTATATCTCTCCTGTTAATACAGTCCTTAGTTTTGTTTTTAATTGGTGTTATCCACTCTTTTCCGTCGTCAAAAAATGATTTTGCTTTTTTAATAGATTTTGTGTCACGTAGTATATCTTTTATCGCTTTTTATATGTTTGAATATCGTTTTTTGAGTCTTCCTTAATTGTTTTTCGAAGATATTTTAGTTCATTTTTGTCTTTTTCTGTTAAGTTTTCTTTGTTTCGCAGGGTATCTCGTCTTCTTATAAGTGCTTTAGTGTCATATGTTAATTTTTCGGGTCTTGAAGTGGTAGTTGTCATTATCGAGGCTTGCGCAGATTCTTTTATAATATTTTCAAGTGTTTCGTATGCAGTTTGGAGATTTTGGTTTATTTTGTTAATATTTAAATGAAGTCTTATTTCCCTTTCAAGCATGTTGTTATATTTCTCAATGTTTTCTAATGGTATTATTTTAGGGATACTTTGTGTTTGTTTGTTCCTTCTCAGGGTATGATGGTTTACTTTAATTTTTGCCCTTACTAACCTATGGTCACTATCGAATTGTAAATTGTTCAGTACAGATATGTCAGTTATAGTTTTAAGTTTATTTGTCAGGATAAGGTCAATTTCAATTTTTGTTTTACCGTCCGGCGAAAGCCATCTCCATTTTCTTTGGTCTTTCTTTTTGAAGAAGGAATTTCCAAATCTCAGATTTGCCTCTTCGAGCCAATTTATAAGCTTTTCTCCTCTGTTATTTCTTTGTCCGTATCCAAATGGTCCCATTACTTCTTCGCCGTTGTCTTTTTGTTTTCCTAATTTGGCGTTGAAATCGCCGATAACATACATAATTTCAGTTTTTGTCTCATTATATACTTTGTCCAGTAGATTGTAGAAGTTAGAGATTTCATCGTGGCTGGCTGTTTTGGTCGGGGCATAAACTTGAATTATAGTCATTTTTGTATTTTGTATTTTTAAACATAAGCTGCATATCCTTTCGCTAAAAAAACCTTATATTTATTAGGTTGTCTTTTAAGGACTTCTTGATAAGAAACCCGACTCCATGAAGGCCTTTGGTTTCGCCAATGTAACAAAATATGTCGTTCTTATTTTCAATTATGTTTTGTCCTAAAATTTTAATCTCTGCTAATCCCAGAATATCCCAGTTGATTTTTGATAACGCTAATCTAAGTTCAGTTTGTTTTGCTTCGGTTGATATTGTCCTTACATTGAATGTGCATATGTCTAGAGTATTTTTGGGTTTGTCTTGTCTTTGATGGTCTTTTTCATAGTTTGGAGGGT
Organism: Melangyna quadrimaculata; assembly: GCA_949320155.1. Lineage (NCBI taxonomy): Eukaryota > Metazoa > Arthropoda > Insecta > Diptera > Syrphidae > Melangyna > Melangyna quadrimaculata. Next base: position 114,879,237 of record OX439484.1, read on the forward strand.
GTTGGCTAGTCAGCTTGGGGTAGAGTCCTTGTTAGTGATATGTAGTTCTCGGTTGTATTTAGTCAGGCTTTGATGCTTTTGTTGCTAGTTGTTTTGATCAATTTTCATTGTAGTTGTTTCTTTTGGGTTGGTGGGTTCAAAAAATCTATGTATGCTGTTGTTTCAGCTTGTTTTGTCATTTTGTATTCCTTCGTTTCTTTTAAGTCTCTTCATATTGGTCGAACATGTTGCTTCATTGTCATTTGCTTTGGAATCATTATCAGATGATCGATTTCTTTTAGGTACTTGTTGCGTTTTTCTTTCCTTTTTTTTTTTTCTGTTGTCGGTGTTTGATTGTATTGATGTTTGGTACCTTGTTTATTTTCTTGAACTGTTGTGTTAAGATCTTCTCTTATGTAGTCTTCTTTTATGTAAATTATCTCTTTCCTTATATTGTCTCAGTTTAGTTTTGTTTTTCATTATAATGTCTTTTTTTTTATTTGTGTTGTCAGTCCAAGTAAAATAGGTCTAACTCTACTCGTATCTCCTGTCTTTCCTATACTTCTTATAAAATCGATTTCGAAGTGTTCGGTTTTTATCTCCAGAATAGTGTTTAATAGGTGCAAAATAATTTCCTGTAACTCTTCATTGTTTTTCTCAGTTACTTTAATGTTGTCATTTACAAGATTTTTTCTCTTCATCGATCTCTCAAGATATTTCCATATAAGTGTTTAAATGTATATAGCCATACTGTTTACGCTTAAACCTAAACACAAACAAACATAATATTCCTGACCTAACACAAACACGAATAAACAAATCCGCATTAAGTATTTTTTTTACCTACGCTAAGTAGCTCACATTTCATTTTATTTTTATTCTACACTTAACGAACATTCACCTCTTACAATTAATAATTGCACACTTTGCACTTTTGGTTTTTCTACATTTAATATACATTCACCTCACACTATTAATAATTGCACATCTTGCAATTCTACTGCACACTTAACGATTACCTAATTTAAATGACACATCATGGACTTTTTTGCTTTATTACTCAGAGACATATGTATAGTCATCAGGTATTATAATTGATTTATTGATTATTTTATATTTTTATTGAATACGCACTTTGTTATTTAGTGTATTTTGTTGGTTATCAACGAGGTAACAACTGTTCTTTGTATTATCTTGACTTCCACCCACCAGCGGTAAGGGGTCATTTTAATTATCTGATATACCCACTCAAATCTTGACACGCTATACCCAAACACGTTAACTCAGGTATTCTGGTGTTTCTACGAAGAACTATCTACTGTTATCAAGGTGCATCGCCTTGACTAACAACTACGAGCCAATCATCAGAATATTGCAACAAGCTCATCACAGAGCTATTCATCAAAGGCCGTCACCACGCTCATCAGAGTTAATCTTCAGAACTCATCATGGAGCAGCAAACTGCACTCCAACAGTCGACTGGGTCGGAAATTGAGAAAATCATATCCAATTTTAAGAAGGATTCAGCCGACCGCAAATCACTAGAGTAGTACAAGGAACGATTACGAAAATAAGAGGAGAAATGGGCGCAGTTCGTTGTCACAGTTTGTCAAGTCACATCAAGACCTTGGAGTCAAAAGAAAACCCCGAAATAAAATCATTAACAGCTAACAATGAGGAAAGCAATTCCAATCTTAACGACCAGATCCTGCAGCAGAATTCTTCGACTCACGACGACATCTTATCATCATCCCATCAAGCACGTCAAGGAAATGCTTCACCACTAAAAAGGCGGCAACTTGGACCAAATCAATGGAACATCAACGGGCTATAAAGACTTCTGGGATATTAGAAGAACCACAATCTGCCAGTATTGGGCACAGATTGAAGCAACACAATTAAGCTTAGTGGAGCTGAACAACTCCACAACAACTAACGAAAACACCTCCGCTTACAGGCAAATGGAGGAAACGCTTCGAAGAGTCATGATAAGGTGTGCTGACGAAATTGAAAATCTTGCCGGCTCATATCAAAAAAACTTAGACGTCCAAAGGAATTTCAAGTTGCCAAAGGTATCATTACCAAAATTCGATGGCAACTACTTAACATGGAGGCAATTTTTCGACCTATTCACGGAAATGCTCGACAATTAAGATATGCTGAGCTGCCAAAAAATGTGGTATCTGAAGATGAATCTAACTGGAGAAGCAGAAAAGTTAATCCGTCGTCTACCGCTTACAGAAGACAGCTATGCATCAGCATGGCAAATACTTCAAGATAGATACAACAACATAAGGCTGTTAACAACGGCACTCTTCAATCGGTTGTTGCAGCAGCCTGTTAACACGTCTGAGTCAGCCCATTCCATTAAGGCACTCCGTGATACCACCAAGGAATGTCTGCAAGGCATTTACAACCCCGGAGTGGACACCAAAGGTTGGGACCCACTCATCGTCCATCTGCTGATTAAAAAACTAGACCGAGTCATTCATGGCTTATATGAGCAATCTCTTAAGGATCCAAGAGCATTACCGGCGCTCAGTGAATTCCTCAACTTCTTGGAAACACGTTTTCAGTCCTTAGAGACTCTTGGAAAAGAGGGACGGCATGTGGAAGAGCATGTGCGTACACCAGCAGCAAGATCCTTTGCGACAGTTGCTTCCGCCAGATTATCTAAACCACTCTGCCCGTGCTGCAACAGTAATGACCACGAACTATACTCTTGTGTAAAGTTCTTGCAAACTGCTCCAGAATATCGGTTATCTACAGTCAAAACAGTCCGGCTATGCGTAAATTGCCTCAGTCCAGGACACATGACACGTCAGTGCGCAGCCCGCGGCTGTACAAAGTGCTCCAAAAGGCACAACACCCTTTTACATGCAGACAGTCAACTAAATTCACAGAACCCAGAAAAGGCGGGACCAGCAACATCAGTTACAGCAGTGGCCCCAATCACCTCCACTGCAGCAGTAGTTCCAAGGGAGAAAGGGTACGTCTTTCTCAGCACGGTGGTTGTTAGCATAAAGGACAGTGAATGCACCAAAGTGAACTGCCGAGCATTGCTAGACTCGGGATCACAACTTTATTTCATTACAGAAAAATTGTCGAGAAGATTGAATATTCCTGAATTTGCCGAGACAATGCGAGTTCTTGGGATTGGAGAAGGAACCAGACGAGCCAACAAGAGGGTAAATCTCACATTTAGGTCTGGCCACGAGACGAGATAAGTCTCGGTCTCGATCTCGGTCTCGCATGATGAGACTTGACGAGACGAGACTGCCTTTAAGGCAACCGAGACGAGACTGTATATTTGGACCGAAATTTACAGAGAGTCTTATAAATTAAAAAATTCCAATACCTGTTAATTATTTATTTTCTTCTGCACGTATTCAAACGATAATTGAAAATATTTCGTTCCAATAATCAGCAGTTTGTCCAGGAATCGTATTTTTCGGAGACGAGACCGAGACTAGACTTAATTATACGAGACCGACATGAGACCGAGACGAGACTGAAAATTTTCGATTTTAACGAGACCGAGACGAGACTTACAAAAGTCTCGCAGAGTTTCGTCTCGTGGTCAGCCCTACTCACATTAAGATATAGAACCTCTGACTTCTCCACCAATCTAGAAGCCTTTGTTTTACGCCAGATTACTTCGAGTCAACCAACTCGAAGTATCAACTCCGCCTGTTGGCAAATTCCAGACGAACTAAAATTGTCAGATCCGCATTTTAACGAACCTGGACAAATAGACCTCCTACTGGGAGCTGAACTATACCATCAATTTCTAACGGTAGGGCAGATCAACATAGGAGTAGGCTCACTCATCTCGGTTGGGTAGTGGCAGGCAAAATGGAAGGCACGTCCACCCGGTAATCTATATGTAGAATCTCTATCGAAAACGTACTGCAAGATAGCCTCGAAAAATTCTGGAAGGTGGAAGAAGTTCAAACAACAAATAACTCTTTCACAATTGAAGAACGCAGATGCGAAACTCATTTCGCCGACAACACCGTCAGAAATCTAGAAGGACGATTCATCGTACGACTTCCTTTTAAGGCCAAAAACAGTGCTATAGGTGCCTCAAAAAATCTTGCACTCCAAAGGTTTAATGCTCTGGAAAAAAGACTTGCAAACCAAGCCAACCTGAAGGAACAATACGGAAAGTTTATTGAAGAATACATTGGATTGGGACACATGCTGAAAATTGACTTCAGCCAAGTTCATGGAATTCACTACTTTCTGCCACATCATTGTGTGCTCAAACCAGAAAGCACAACAGCAAAATTACGAGTAGTTTTTGACGCTTCTGAAAAAACTTCAAGCAATGTCTCCCTGAATGATATACTGTCAACCGGACCCACCATCCAAAGTGAGTAATTCACAACTCTTCTTCGCTTTCGACTTCATTGTTTTGTTTTCACTGCTGACATTCTAAAAATGTATCTACAGATACTTATTTACCCAGACGATCCACGATTCCAGCTTATATTTTGGCGAAATCATCCAACGGAGGAACTGCAAGTATATCAGCTGAACACAGTGACGTACGGGACCACATCAGCACCATATTTGGCCACGAAGTGTCTACAGAAGCTGGCTTCAGAGGGGGCAAATAACTATCCTCTAGGTGCAAAGGTCCTCAACACAAATTTTTACGTTGACGATGTAATGACTGGGTCCGATAGCTTACCCCAAACTTTAGAAATGCGAGATCAACTAAATTCCTTATTGAAAACCGCCGGACTTAATCAACGCTGATAATTCATCATCCGATAGAACTCCGGACACGGTCTCCTGAACTACAATTATTACAAAAGGAAATCGAGGAACAAAAACTTGAAGAAACATTAATTCAAGTAAAAAACACGGACACCCATCAATTCATAGTCAGCTATTGCGCATTTGGTTGCACTATAATGATCATAGGATATGTCATCTACAGAACCCTACGACGGCGACGTCACCGCAGTGATCACGCTAAGAGCCCTCCAATACCAGCTCTTAGAAATCATCACGACGAAGCCTGCACCCTTCACGTTTGAACAATAGTTCAAGGCGGGGACTATGTTTACGCTTAAACCTAAACACAAACAAACACAATATTCCTGACCTAACACAAACACGAATAAACAAATCCACATTAAGTATTTTTTTACCTACGCTATGTAGGTAACACTTCGTTTTATTTTTATTCTACACTTAACGTACACTTTGCACATTTGGTTTTTCTACATTTAATAAACATTCACCTCTCACAATTAATAATTGCACATCTTGCAATTCCACTGCACACTTAACGATTACCTAATTTAAATGACACATCATGGACTTTTTTGCTTTATTACTCAGAGACATATGTATATTCATCAGGTATTATAATTGATTTATTGGTTATTTTGTATTTTGATTGAATACGCACTTTGTTATTTAGTATATAAGATAGTTTAAGTTCTTGAATAAAATCACTTTTTTGTTGGTTATCAACGAGGAAACAACTGTTCTTTGTTTGGGTTTTTTTTGTGTGATAAAACACTCGCAGTTAGGCTGCATAGCTTTCGCTCCGTCATTTATATTATTTATGAATGTTTGAATATTCAACAACCACTTGAGTGGGCTACCACCATTGTATTTGGCTAGAATTATTGGAATTTCATAGCTGCCACACAAAATAGTGGTGCTTAGTCTTTTATGTTCAATTTTAATTTATAAATAATTACTGCCGTCAATTGGAATCGAACCTAGACCAGCTACCTCTGAAGCCTATGCACTACGCATTGCGCCACCGAGGTCACCTGATCATGCACATCCAATGCAGGGTTTTTGTCTTTTATAAATTGCATATTGAGACAACTAGCATTTTTACTAGCCGCACATAAGTTGGTTGTTGATCATTTTGGTTCTTTCTCTTTTCTCCGTACACGATTTACAAGCCAACAATTCGTTGGACAATTGTAAGGTGGGAGAATGTATGAAAGATTTGACACTGGTCAAGAATTGATTTCATTCAATTGGGTTTTTTTTGTGTGATAACACACTCGCAGTTAGGCTCGCACAAAGGTTGGTTGTTATTCATTCGGGTTCTTTCTCTTTTTTCGGTACACAATTTACAAGCCAACAATTCGTAGGACAATTGTAAGGTGGGAGAATGTATGAAAGATTTGACACTGGTCAAGAATTGATTTCATTCAATTGGTTTTTTTTTTGTGTGATAACACACTCGCAGTTAGGCTGCATAGCTTTCGCTCCGTCATTTATATTATTTATGAATCTTTGAATGTTCAACAACCACTTGAGTGGGTTACCACTATTGTATTTGGCTGGAATTATTGCAATGTGCTTAGTCTTTTTTTTTTTTTTTTTTTTTTTTTTTTTTGTTATATTGAGCGCGTGCAAAAGGGGTTGTGACTACCCTTAAGATGATATACACAGCACGAGCGATTAGGTAGATTGGAGGGGATTTAAAAGGAGATACCGATGCACATTGGTTTTGAACGTCTGTAGATCACAATGGGAGGGGAAAATTGAGCTGGGTAGAGCATTCCACTTTCGAGTAGTGCGACTAAAGAAAGAATCTCTGTACTTAACAGTACGTCCGAAATTGGGCTCAAGGGTAAACTGATGGGCATTCCTAGAAGCGCGAGTATTACGGTTGAATTGTTTGAGGGGAGGAATGCAACTGGCTATTTCACTAGAGCATTGTTTATGGAAATAACGGTAAAATAACGAAAGACATGAAACATTTCGACGGTGCTCAAGAGATGAGAATGTTTCCGTTATAGTTCTTTCACCTATCATTTTAAGAGCTCTCTTTTCGATTCTATCCAATAAACTCAAGTGGGTTATTGGAGCACCTGCCCAAATGTGAGAGTTATACTCAAGTTTTGGACGAATAAAGGCTTTGTAGATCACAGCCAGATCAGAAGGGGAGAAAAATTTCTTGCATCGACGGAGAAAACCTAAACACTTAGCAGCATTTTTGGCGATGTCGAATATGTGGTCGTTCCATAAAAGATGGTCTGTGACACACATACCGAGGACTGAAAGCTTTTCGGTTTCCTCAATGCAAGTGCCACTCATGGATAGTGGTTTGGGGGTTTTGTTTTAACGACAGTAGACAGCATTGAGTTTTTGAAGCATTAAATTCTACACGATTTTTAATTCCCCATTGGACAATGCTGTCGAGATCAGAATTTAATGAGCTTATCATACGCTGCCGTTCAAGTTTGTTTTAACGACAGTAGACAGCATTGAGTTTTTGAAGCATTAAATTCTACACGATTTTTAATTCCCCATTGGACAATGCTGTCGAGATCAGAATTTAATGAGCTTATCATACGCTGCCGTTCAAGTTCCACATCCGAAGGACATGGATGTGAATCTAAGAACGAATATGAAAAGCTGAGGGTGCTGTCGTCAGCGAAACAATTTAATGGATTAGAAGTTTCAGATAAAAGATCGTTTATGAATATAAGGAAGAGAGTTGGAGACAGAACGGAGCCCTGGGGCACACCAGCATTTATTTTGTGAATTTCAGACTTGAAACCATCCAATACAACTTGTATTGAACGGTCCGAAAGGTAATTTCTAATCCAACGAAGAAGAGATTCATCGATACCAAATGCACGCATTTTCGATAAGAGAGCTTGATGCCAAACTCTATCAAATGCTTTAGAAATATCAAGCGCAATAATCTTACTTTCTCCAAAACGATGTAAAGATTTGTGCCACTGTTCGGTGAGATATACCATCAGATCACCAGTGGACCTATTGCTACGAAAGCCGTACTGCCGGTCATTAAGAAGCTTTCGTTCTTCGAGATATTTCTTTAGCTGAAAATTAATCAGCGTTTCCATGACCTTGGAAAGAAGGGACGTAAGCGCAATTGGCCGATAGTTGGAGGGGGAAGAAGACACGCCTTTTTTAGGGACAGGCTGGACAAATGCTGTTTTCCATCCACTCGGAAAGAGACCAGTAGAGTAGGACAGATGGAAAAGCTTACGCAGTGGTTTTGCCAGCGTTGAAGAACACCTCTTCAGAACAATGGGAGGGATACTATCCGGGCCAGCGGATTTGTGTATATCGAGATCTTTCAGAACTCTGGCAACTGCACGAGTGCGGAAGAAGATTTGTCCCATAGAATCATTTGCGCTCTCAAGTACAGGAGGAGTCATTACACTTTCAGGCAGCGACGAATTAACAGCAAACTGTGCTGCAAGCAAATTGGCTTTATCGATTGAGCTGACAAAAGGAGTATCGTTGAAGACGAGCGTTGGAACCGAGGATGAGGTGGTGTTTCGTATGTTTTTTACAAATGACCAAAAATTTTTACTACCTTTGGGACATTGTAGAATTTTTTGCCGTAATTTTTGATCATGTAAAAATTTGGTTCGTCGAATATGAACGTTACAGGTCTTTCTAGCTTGTTGAAACTTTTTCCGGTTTTCCTCAGTAGGGTTGGCTTTATAACTTCGGAAGCTTACTTCTCTAACACTAATAACCTCTTTACAGCTCGAATCAAACCATGAGTTTTCTTTGGGTTTGATAGGTTTCACCCTATTCGGGATAAAATTTCTCATTCCACAAAGAATTAAGTTTGTAATCATATCTGCACTGGAATCTACGTCACTATCGAGGAAGCATAGTGCCCAGTTAAAGTTCCTGAAGAAAACATTGAGACCGTCCCAGTTGGCTTCCCATACTGCCAAACGGTTCTCTTGGGAGTTTTTTCTTTAACTGTGTTTTGGTGGCACGAGAAATTCGCAGATATGACACAATGTTTATGTTTATGTTCAATTTTAATTTATTAATTATTATTGCCGTCAATTGGAATCGAACCTAGACCAGCTACGTCTGAAGCCTATGCACTACGCATTGCGCCACCGAGGTCACCCGATCATGCACATCCAATGTAGGGTTTTTGTCGTTTATAAATTGCATATTCAGACAACTAGCATTTTTATTACCCGCACACAAGTTGGTTGTTGATCATTCGGGTTCTTTCTCTTTTCTCCGTACACGATTTACAAGCCAACAATTCGTTGGACAATTATAAGGTGGGAGAATGTATGAAAGATTTGACACTGGTCAAGATTTGATTTCATTCAATTGATTTTTTTTTGTGTGATAACACACTCGCAGCTGGGCTGCATAGCTTTCGCTCCGTCATTTATATTATTTTTGAATGTTTGAATGTTCATTAAATTTATTCATTAAAATTAAAATTGAACATAAAAGACTAAGCACCACTAATAAGGAATCTGATGATTGGTGTGGCAGCCATGAAATTGCAATAATTCCAGCCAAATACAATGGTGGTAGCCCACTCAAGTGGTTGTTGAACATTCAAACATTCATAAATAATATAAATGACGGAGCGAAAGCTGCAGCCTAACTCCGAATTTAATGAAATAATTTTTGACCAGTGTAAAATCTTTCATACATTCTCCCACCTTACAATTTTCCAACGAATTGTTGGCTTGTAAATCGTGTACGGAGAAAAGAGAAAGAACCCGAATGATCAACAACCAACTTGTGTGCGGCTGGTAAAAATGCTAGTTGTCTCAATATGTAATTTATAAAAGACAAAAACCCTACATTCTACATTGGATGTGCATGATCAGGTGACCTCGGTGGCGCAATGCGTAGTGCATAGGCTTCAGAGGTAGCTGGTCTAGGTCCGATTCCAATTTACGGCACAAATAACTGTTCTTTGTATTATCTTGACTTCCCCCCACCAGCGGTAAGGGGTCATTTTAATTATCTGATATACCCACTCAAATCTTGACACGCTATACCCAAACACGTTAACTCAGATATTCTGGTGTTTCTACCAAGAACTTTCTACTGTAATCAAGGTGCATCGCCTTGACTAACAACTACGAGTTTATCGTACACATACTAAGGCCAGCAAATTTGTTAATTGACTTCTTTTCATTCTGAGCATTTGGCGGAAGCGATCGTTGTCTAAGGGGCCAGTTATAGCTATCATTGAAAACCATCATTGAAAAAGTTAACTGTTGATTTTGAGACCTTTCGAAAGTTTAATCATTGAATATTTTAATGTAGAAATATAGCTTACGACTTTTAAATTATTTCACCTTCAAAAAAAATTAATTTTGACCCATATCTTCCTCATAACGTAACTTTTAATTTTTTCAATGATCATTGGTAAGGTAGTTCATCATTGAAAAATTAAAAGTTACGTTATGGGGAAGATATGGGTCAAAATGAATTTTTTTTGAAGGAAAAATAATTTTTAAGTCGTAAGCTATATTTCTGCATTAAAATATTCAATGATTAAACTTTCGAAAGGTCTCAAAATCAACAGTTAACTTTTTCAATGATGGTTTTCAATGATAGCTATAACTGGCCCCTAAAGAAGCTAAAATATTTTGACGCCAAACAATGGATTTGGGTACTTTGCTCATCCATCCAAGACGAGATGCCAGGACGAATACAAGGTGCTCTTTCAATTCGTTAAGGATTTCATCCACACCGTCTTCTTCTTCACTTTCCACATTTTCTGAAAATAAAAAAAACCTTTTTGTAGCTTTTTTGTGATTTTCGTCATGAATGTTTTTTGATACCTTCGACCCACATAATTTTATCTGCAGAATCTTCTATTAAAAATTCGGTAATATTTTCTTTTTCCTTTTTTTGGCATCTTTTTATGAAGAAAATTTAAACCAAATTGAAGTTTCAGAATTGTTCAAAGCAAATACTAATGTCAAACACATTTCCAGTGTTGCAAACTACTAAGAAAAGTGCGTTCACGATCCACCTACAAAAAAAATAAAATTTCGCAATTTTGCTTGGCTCGTTACATCAGATCGGGAATACACCTATTGATTTCCCCCAATTTTTTTTTTTTATTATATTTACCTATACATTTTGGTTATAGAGTAAGAGCCCAGGGCCGCCAGACATACGGTATTTTATCAAAGCTAAGATTTTTTCTGCGAACAAATACTATGGTAGCTAAGAACAAATGGATACTAAGAATCTTCAATCCGGGTGCAATTAAGAGGTAGCGAGTGTTAAAGTTGCATACAAATGTTGCAACATTGCGTTGTTTAATCAAAGCTGAATTTTTGATATGTCTTAGGGGATGGTGTCATTTCCTTTATTGGACACTTGCCAGACATCTACAGTGAGGCCTAACGTGTGCCAGACACTTTAATTATGTCAAACTAATCGTGCCATTTACGTTGTAGTTTTAAAGCTAATATTTATATGTTTTATGGGCAACTGTTTAAAAATAATTCCCCATCAGCTATACATCTACAGTGGGGCGTATTCATCAGCCAGACATTTAAAAACAGCTAAAATAAGCAAAAAAAATCACGTTTTAGTAACAAAGAATTATTATTTTGACAGTTTTATGGTGATGTAAGTCCTCGCTGTAGGTGTCTTGCTGATTAGAAAGTATTGTAGAATATTTGCCAAATAAAAAATAAAACCTTGATTTGATTCTGTTACGTAAATGGCACGATATGTTCTCGCAACCATTCCTGTGTGCGCCTTTCGACAGGAATGGAAGGGACCTATGTATCATAAGGAGTTTAATTTAGTAGAAAATAAAAAAATTTATAATTCTTGTTGCCAAAGTGCATCAAATTTTAAATTTTGATTTATTTATTTTTAATATTTGTAACTTCGGCGTAATTTTTTAGGTGAAAATTTTAGAATTTCCTTAGGGTTGCCACACTGCAAAATTAATAAATTTGGATAAGTTTTAAATTATTGTTAACACTTTTTTCTCTTGTTTTTAGTTTAGTACGTGTTAATATTTTTCAGTTCCTTAATCGTTTTAAGAGACTTTTTATCTCACATTTTATAAAATTTTTCGGTGCAATTTAAAGAACTTTTATTAGAAAGTTTGAAGTTTATACTTTGTTATACTTTGCGAATCTGTTTTTACAATGGAAGTAAATAGGTTGTCTCAGGACGAGCTCACATACGAAATGGAGTGGCGAGGCGTATCGGTAGGGACAGTTGAGAAAATGCGAAAATCGCTTAGGGTTGCCATCAAGTTAGAACGTAGGAATTCTTTTGTAGGTCCCGCGTATCCATTCAATTTCGAAGATGATACGATGGCGGTTGAGAAAAAGTTAGTAGAATTAGGGAAACTTTTAGAAAATCCGCCAAAGTCAGAAACTTCAAAGGAGTATTTGAAGATTTTGACGAAAGTAGAGTGGGTATTGTGAGGTTAGATAGGTCTTTACCAGAAAACAATGAGCAGGAAAAGAGCAAGCAGGCTCTGCAAAATAAATTAGTTATGACTATGACCGAGTTAGAGAGGGATGTCGATGAAGAAGACGATGATGATGAAGAGGAAATTGGTTCAGCTGAACCTAAAAATTTTGAGTCGGTGAATACATCGCTAGTACATCTACAGTATTAGGTTCAGCTGAACCTAAAAATTTAGAGTCGGTGAATACTTCGCTAGTACATCGACAGTATTAGGAGTGGCAGATATTATAATTGGTGGCATAAGGGATATAGCTAGGGTGGAAAACCCTATTGTAGAGAGAGTTGTTGTTTGTCAACAAAAATCTGAGCAGGTTTATAGATGGGATGTGAAGTTCACGGGTGAGCGCTGTGGTGCTTCCGTGAACGCTTTCATAGAACAGGTCGAAGAAAACTGTCAATCTAGGGGGGTAACTGAAGCACAAATTTTTAGGTCCGCAGTAGAATTATTTGTCGGGAAAGCGTTAATATGGTTTAGGGCAATCAGGTTTAGTGTCAAATCGTGGCCAAAACTGATCATAGAATTGAAACTAGAGTTCTTGCCACCGAATTAGGATGATATATTATTAGATGAGATTAGGCATCGGATACAGGGACGAGACGAGTCAATCGGCGTCTACGTTTCTAGGTTTCCTACTGGTTCATTTTCGAAAGATTCTCCTTATTAAGACCATTCAATCCGGACGAAATGTCACAAATTTTTCAGCTAAAATTTTCACTTAAATGTTGGAGGCGAAGAGGACGTTAACAACGTTAAAATGTTAGTTTTTCGACAAAATTGTTTATCAATACCATAAATTTATTACACGGAAAGAATTCTTAGATCAGATCAAGAAAAATAAGCTACAAATCACGAAAAATTAATCCAGTTTTGAATTAATCCTGGATTGTAAATTACTGAATTAAGACTTTTTGTTTGCAATATTAAAAAATGAGCGAAATGAAGATATTGACACTCAAAAATTATAATTCAACACTTTTAAGTATCAATAATTCGATCGAGGAAAAAAAATATTGCCATTAGCGAATCGCAATTTGATATCAATTTGTATCAATTTGTATCAATTTGGATATAGTGTTTGATGGCTAACCTGGAGTCGTGGGTTCGATCCCTACTCTAGGTAGCAATTTTTTTTTTATTTATTTTTATTACGGGCATACAAATTGAATTATTATTGTTATTTCGTAGTCAAAATGAAAAAAAAAAAATGAAAATTTTCAAATCTACGAATTGTGGTCAAAATGTTGATTTGCGTGTATTTTTATTTTGTTTTGTCGACAACAGGGGTGTTTGCAGCGGCTTCCTTTTAAATCTGAAATGTATATTAAGTTTTATATATTAGAAAAAGAATTTTATTTTACTTACTTGATTTTTCTGGGATTCGATCCTGGTACCTTCCGCATGTCAATCCAATACGCTACCACATAGGCCATCACACGATATAAGTGGACTATGTCGAAACTTAATCACTTTAAAAACTTATTCGTTGGTTCAAATCACCATATAAATATTTAAATTATTCCCCTGAAGTGTTAGATTAGGCCTTAAAAAATTGTAATTTACTGTATAGTTTTGCAAATAGCTATTTTCGTAAATTGCGATCGTGTGGGTCAATATTTATATCGTAGCTACTTACATTTTGTTGGATTGAGCATAGAGGAAATGAAAATCACCATTTAAATTTCGCGAAACAAGATTAATAAGTTGTAAAATTAAATTATTCCCCTGAAGTAGTAGATTGCGATTCAAAAACTTGTAATTTACTTTCTAGTCAACAAGCTCGAATTATAACTTTTGATAATAAATATAGAATTATAAAATTTTGCGTTTTACGATGATTTGAGCATTTGCGAGCATTGAATCGGAGGCAGCTAGAATGGGATTGGCGGTTAATGAGGACAAGACGAAGTATATGCTGTCATCGAGAGAGGAATCTCAACATCGTCGACTCGGGCAAAATATCACGATGGACAGATATAACTTCGAAGTTGTCAAGGACTTTGTCTACCTGGGCTCCACTATTTCATCGCAGAATGACATCAGTGCAGAGATCAAGCGAAGAACTACTTTTGCCAACCGCTGTTCCTTCGGTCTAAGAAGGCATTTGAGTAGTGAGGCCCTCTCTCAAAAAACCAAGGAGACTTTATACAAGACCCTAATCATCCCGGTCCTGCTTTATGGGTCAGATGCATGGACATTGAAAGATTCGGATAAAAATGTGCTAGGGTGCTTTGAGAGGAAGATTCTTCGTGTGATTTTCTGTCCGGTGTGTATCGAAGGAGTATGGAGGAGAAGATTCAACGACGAGCTATACGGGCTATACAGCGACGTTGACCTGGTCAAAAAGCTGGAAATACAGCGGCTGAGATGGCTGGGGCACGTGGAGCGTATGGACAGCAACGCACCTGCCTAACGAGTCTTCGAATCCAACCCCGATGGGGTACGCAGCAGAGGAAGAACCCGTAACAGGTGGCGCAATCAAGTGAATGACGACATCAAAGCACTCGGTGTGCGCAACTGGAAGCGGCTAGCTAGGGACAGAGCTGGCTGGAGGGGCTTGTTAGTTGAGGTCGAAGCCCATCCTGGGCTGTGAGCGCCATCAAAAGTAAGTAAAGTAAGTGAGTAGTAAATTACAAAATTTCAAAAAAAAGAGTTTCGTAAATTACAACCTAAAATTTAGCAATTGGTGATTTTTCAATCCTTTCCGTGTAGTTTTTGTTTTATTTAAAATGGTTCAGTTAACTCCAAAGGATTGGAGTGGTCTCTTAACTGCATCCGAACAATTTGTCGCAGTGCTGCCTGTTCTTCTTCCTTCCTTCCAACCAATAGGATATTTCTACATGGCTATATGTTCCAAAACCTCAAAAGTTCCAAAAATCTCATTCATGTAAGCAATTTTCTATTGAGCTCCAACTAGCTATTGTCCTCAACCGGTTGGGTAAATCCGGTGAAAACGCTGCAGTGAGAAAAATTGCAAAAACTTTTGCTGTTGGAAATGGAGGAACATTGAGTAAAATAACGAATCGGATTTTTCGAGTAGTTTTAAAACTGTTATCGAAGTATATCTTTTGGCCAAACGCTGAAGAGAGAAAACATATTGTAGTAGAAACTTATCATGAGTTACCATTGTGCATTGGTTGCATTGACGGTACAGAGATTAAGCTTGCAGAGGCACCAGCGGTAGACCATGAAGCATATTTCCCAAGGAATCATGTCTACTCTATCGAAGCTCAAATGGCATGTGATTACAAGCCGAGAATTCGTGACGTGGTAGTAGCAAGCCCTGGAAGCAGCCATGATGCTAAAATCTTTAAATTGTTCAATTTTCAAAGAAAAAGAGAATTACGTATCTGCCCAAGAATGGATAGCTAGAGACTCTGCACATCCTCTAACAGACTTTCTCATAACATCATTCAGAAGCAACTCGGAACAACTGGACAGCACAAAACGGAAAAAATTAATTTACGCCATAGCAAGTATCGGATAAGAGTAGAACATTGCTTCGGTCTTCTTAAAGAAAAATTTGGTAGCCTTCAAGAATTAAGGATGAGAATTCACAATAAAAAGAGCCATAAGTTTGTTGCAAATGGATAATGGTCTGTTGCATTCTACACAACATCTTGTTAACTGACTCTGATTTGGATTTGAGTAGTTGTTTCGACAGTGATGAAGTTGAAGAGGTTGAAGGCGGTCCCTCTACCTATGACAATAATGCAAATAGAAAACAGTTTGAAATCAAAAGACAAGAACTGTATTACTTAATGTTCAAATAAATGTACTCGGTAAACCTTTTTGTTGTAAGAACATTTTATATTATAAACATTTACATATACTCTTATCTTTTTTTTATTCAGTAAACTTTATGCTCTCATCTCCAACATCAGATGTTGTTGAATTTTTGACTGCAGCGTTTTCACCAGATCAAGCCATAGTATAGAGGACGATAGTTTGTTGGAGCTCAATCGAAAATTAATTACATGAATGTTGTTTTCGGGACTTTCATTTTCACATTATCAAGCTATTGTTAGTTTGCTTTCATTATAAAATTTTTCTTTATTTTTCTTTTACATTAATCAAATACAATTTGTTTCGATTGCTTTTCTGGATAAAAGATGCCTATATCCTAGCCCTACTCATAAAATTTGATTAAATAATTAAAACTGGAATTAATTTGAATTTTGATTTTATTCTTTGGTACTTTCACTTGAGAAATAATGAAAGCATTAACTGCTAACTCACTGTAGGAGGTTTTGACTTTGGAGTGTAGTAGTACGTAAACCATTAATGGCCATCTGATAATTTATTACGAAAGATTTAGATAGAACAGAAAGCAATCTAAAGATTCATATTTCTAGTTTTCAATTATTGAAGTGAAACTTCTTTATATTAGCAGATAAAAGGGAAAATGTCCTTCTATGTCAATTTCGTTGATTAGAATGCTAGAGTTTTGAAATTTTAGTGTAGCGTTAACTGGAGAAAATAAGCTTTTGCAAAACAGTTAATAACCTTATTCGTTATGAATCCTTTTCTTTGGTTTTTGTATCACATCCAAAAATAACTGCTTTATGTGTAACATGTATTTTTAAAACTCCCACACTTTACAAAGTCTAGAAAAAACTGTTAAAAATACAACAAAAAATAGCACAAGCCAAAAATTAAAAAAAAAGTTGAAGAGCTGCACTTTTAAAAAAGTTTTGGAAGTTAAATAAAATGTATTCGTGATATAAGTTGTTTATTCATAGTCAAGAGCCGACAGCAAATTTTGGGAGTGGATGTATAACCAAAATCTGAGTATGAGGGTTTATAGGTGCATATTTTGTGATATCGAAATCAAAAGTCTTGCCTTTGGCGGGGGTGGGTGGTTGAAAATAGAGATTTTCTAAAATTCTTATCAGGGGTATTATCAATTCCATCAATTTTTTAAAAATACTTTATGATGCTCTTTTTCCCTAAGTCCAAACACCTTAATCTTGGTCATATGACTAATAGAACTCAAGATATAAGCTTTTTAAGCGAGTCTTATCAGTTTTTTCTTGGAGACTTATGAACCGCAAAAAATCAACAAAACTAAGTCTCCAAAAAAAGTCGATTAAGGTTCGTTTAAAAAGCTTATATCTTTAGTGCTACTGGTCATATCACCAAGATTAAGGTGTTTTGACTTAAGGAAAATGACAGAGCATCATAACGAATTTTCAAAAAATTGATGGAAGTGATAATACCCCTGATAAGAATCTTAGAAAATCTCTATTTTCAAACCCCCACCCCCGCCAAAGGCTGAAATAAAGATCTGCAAGACTTTTGATTTCGATATCACAAATTATGCACCTATAAACCATCATACTCAGATTTTGGTTTTAAATCTACTCCCAATATTTGCTGTCGGCTCTTGTACTATCATCACCTTTAATTTCACAATTTCTGTTTTTAGTTTTAAATGACATTTGTGAGTCCATTGAAATAAAAGAAGTAAAAAGTATTAAATTAACAAAAAAGAAATAAAATTCAATGAAACAAATGAAGCTGCTTTTCATTAGGTAAATACATACTTCACACAACAAAATAAATTAGTTAATATATAAAGGAACGTACATATATTAATATAATACAAATTTTCGAACTGTCAAAAATCCTTTTATTCTTTTATTAACTGGTATTCAGCATATCGAATTCTGTTATGAAATCTGTTATAAACCATAACAGAATAAAAGACAGATTTGTTTGACTTTTATCATAAAAGATTTCAGTACATGAAGTAAAAACTTTTATTTCTTTAATGAATTGTTCTCAAAAGAAGACAGATTTAACAAAATAATATTAAAATGCATAATTACAAACAGAAAAATAAGTAATTTCAAACTAAATTATTTTATACACAAAAGCACAGACCACAGTTGTTGATGGATGAAACGTAAAAAAAGTAGAAAGTCGCTTTGTCTTGCCTTCGTATAACTTTTTAAATTGGATATATTTAATTCACGAACTGTTATAGAGAAATAAAATAGAACAATAATTTATCTACGCGAAAGAAAACACGACCATACCACGGGTTAATTTTATTTTGGATTTTTTTTATTTACTACAGCTGACAGCAGATTTATAGGTCTGTTCGTATAAATGCTTCTTTTTCGAAGTTCCATAACAGACTTTTATAAGAGATCGAACTCCTGAATGCAAATTATAAGAATCTTTTATGGTGGAGATCTGTTTTGCATCATAACAGAAAATTCATACCAGAATAACAGATATGGCAGAAAAGGCCTTAATATTTGTATTTGTACTTAGAATTGTTTTATAGGTGTTAATTATTTTTGTACTTCAATTCGATTTCTCTCATCGCAATACGTTCTTCTTTTTTAATTTGAAGCTTCCGCAGCTCAAAATCATTTTTAATTTAGTTTTCCAGTTGTAGCTTTATCTCCTCTATTGCTACTGCCTTCTGCATTTTTTTCTTTTTTGAGGTTGTTTTTTTTCCTTTATATCGGCAGTTTTACCGTTTTCCAAATTCAACTTTTTTTCTTGGAAAGCTTGCCTTTCAGCCTGAAGCTGTGAAAGTTGACCGATAGCAGTTTTTGGGATAAATTTTCGAAGTTTTTCGGCACATTTAAGTGGTTCACTCAAGCGCTGTGTACCAGGAGTACAGTTTTGTTGTGTTGTTGGTGTAACTGGTGATGGTGGTCTTGGTTCTGAAGATGAAAGCTCATGTGGACTTGGAGGCATTTCTGTTTGATTATGGACATCATTTGAGATTTGTTGTTCTTCGGTTATCTCATATATCTCATAGCCAAGTTCCTCCGGTTCTTCTTCCTCCGAAATAATAAAGTCTGGAAGCTCATATGTAGCGAAATAACTGCGTCCTTCGCTCTTGTCACCAAAATTGTCTTTTAATCTGTCGTAAAAAGAACAGAATTTAAGAACTTTCGATACAAAGAGACGGAGAAAAACATGGAATTGTTAGGTACACTTAACTTATATCAATCTTTATGTTTTCCTTACCAAGTACCAAGTCCCTGCTCTGTTTCCATGAGACCAGCACCAGTTGATTTTTCCCACTCTGTAGCTTTCGTAAATGAAGTTTTTAAACTTCTCATTTTCCAGCGGATCAATTCCCAATTGGCATCTATTGGCTTCTGTTTTAAAAGTTTTCTGTAGAACATTTCCGCTGTAGGCTTCTGCAAGGTTTTGTTTTTTTTTTTTTTTTAAGAAAGAACTGAATTTGAAACAAATATATTTAAATCGAAACTTCCAGCTTTTTGAATGTAATCCAGAATTGCACAAAAAAAACTTTAGTAAAGAGTTTATAAAAATGTATAATAAACAATAACACAATAAAAATAAACAAACAACACTTTTACGAAAATTTTAGGTATGTAGGTAGGTGTAGCAGCAAGGCGACAAATGCACACAATTCTATAATAATAGAATGCACTATTTTTCTTCTTTTCGACAAACAACACGTCTGGGCGCCAATTTGTTGCAATATTTCCCGAATGAACTTTGGATGATTATTTATGATGATTATGATGACGAATTAAACTAGAAAACCGCGACTTTGGATTAATTGAATCCAATTAATATTAGATAAAAATAAACAAATTAAATTATTAAAAGAATTGTGCCCGGCACATGCGGAAGGTAAAATCGGAATGATGAACTGTCAGTCAGATTGACGAAATAGAAGGAAGAGAGATAAAGAGAACGAAATATTGCAACACACTGCAACACCAATGCAGCCAACCGGCTAGTCAGCTGGGGGTGGGTTCGCGAATTTTTGATACGAATCAAAAAAAAAGATAATAATAATTTCAATCGAATAAAGCCCGGGACACACAGGACGCGGCCTGGCGGTACTGTTAGAACGCGTCGTCGACCGCGCGTTCTATAATGTCAGACTGAACGCGTTCTAGTTTTGTATGTGTTTTTCTGTTGAGCAGTTGGTCGGAGTGCAGCAGTATAATGAAAACTAAAATATGAGCAGCAGCAGCAGTTCTGACGAAGTTCTTCTTCTGCTTACACTTGCCACCAGAAAAAACGAAAATGGGTTCATGACATAAACAAAAAAAGAAGCTATTTCTTCCCCATGCCTTCGTATTTTAGCAACATCTTTATTCTCCAGGTGCTTGCAATCATATATGAATATGTTTGTTGGAACTAATTCGATCAGTACTTTAATGTCACACATATTATTTTTTTTTAATTTGTCTTAAAATTGGAAAATAAAACGAATAAAAATAAATTAAAGAGAATTACCAAAATCAATAAAAAATAATAATCTCACATGCAGCTGTTTTCAGAGGTTTGTTTTGACGATTGGTCTTTTTTGACGCTTGACCGTCGCGTTCTTTGTAAAAATTTACAAAATAAATTTGCCCGTCGCGTTCTATTCTTCGCCGCTTGACTTGACCGCATTCTATTTTAACAACAAGTGATTCTACACAAGACAAAGAACGCGACGGTCAAAAATATCGACCGCACCGCCAGACCGCGTCCTGTATGTCCCGGGCTTAAAAGAGTAGGTAGGTAAAAGAAAGGTAAGACCCCTTTCACTTTTAACACAAGGAAACTGAGTTGCCGGCGATTTTTAGTTGGTAGGCGAGAAGGGTGTAAAAAGGAAGACACAAAATCTCCCCACACACCCTTCTCGCCAACAAACTAGCTAGTTTCTGGCAACTCAATTTTCTTGTGTGAAAGCCGTCTAAATATGTTGTTGGTAAATACATGGACGTACTGACGTTGTAGGGTGGGCGCCAGGAAACTTTTTATTAGGGTCGTTCGCCTTGACCGGATTCTGAAATTTCGTCTTCAAATTGTAGGAAACGAAAAGTTTATTTTCTTCTGCTGATATTCAAACTATATGGGGGACAAATTATAGTTTGACGTTCCAATAATAAACAGGTTGTCCGGATATCGTATTTTTCGGAGACGAGATCAACACGAGACCGAGACAAGAATAAAATTTTCGATTTTAACGAGACCGAGACGAGACTTCCAAAAGTCTCGCAGTCTCATCTCGTGGCCAACCCTAATTCAGAGCACTTCTACGTAGGGAATAGGTTAAAATGTAGCCCTTCAAGCAATAATTTCATTAAAATATTTTTTTTTTTAATTATAGATATACTCAAAGGAGTCTCAATATTACACCAGCGATAAGAGAATCGCACCACAGTATTTTTCGAAAATATTGGACGTATTTGAAAAAAAACAAACTAATAATTAATAGAGAACTGTACTGACTAGCAATATATGTTATTTAATCTCTTATCCAGTTCATTTATATCGTTTTACTGATGTCAATATTCATTAAAGTAAGACGCGTTGCACCCGCCATAATTTGATGTTGCAACCGCGATTGCTTTAAAAGTGAAAAAATCATTGTTGATTTTTGTTTTTTATCTTAATTTGTAAGTCTTTAGTTGATTGAATCAATGTCATTCAATAAAATGAAAGAAGAACATAATACATTTTTCACAATTAACAGACTTTTGTGTTTTTCGTACTATGATCAAGATAGGTGGGCCAAATTCATTGCACCCGCGATCGTTGCAACTTTTTTTCTGACGATTTATTTATTTAATTTGAGTTTTATAAACGAATCCCAAGCGAGTAGTTGAAAATGTAACCCTTCAAGTAATAATTTCATTAAAATATTCTTTTATTTTATTAAAAAAAAATACTTAAAGTCTGTCTGAATGTTGCACCCGCCATAATGGAATCACCCTACGTTAAGTAATGGGGTCACGAGTCCCACAATTTAGGGATATAAAACGTTTCGAAACAAAAGTCAACCGAATTTACTTTTATGCAACTTTTCAAAACGAAAACTATAATAAACACACTATACTTCTCTTTCTAAATAAATCCTCTTTGCCTCCTTCCTGCTCCTTTCCTTTTCAACCAATCTTCTGTCTCCTGTTTTATTAATTCGTCCCGTCCTGACGAATAAATCACCTTAAACCACTATTCCTTTTCCAAAAATCCACTTTCTACACAATTTTAAATCCCAAAACTAAATTATCACTTTTCCTTTAATTCTTCTTAACTTTTTATTATTTCTTTTTCTTTCACAAAGCAAATTTAACCTCTCGCGTCTATCACAGTCAACCAAGAAGTGGTTGATCTAGCTAAGCCTTTGTCCTCTATTTAGACTAGTAAATACCGATGGCGGCGCCAGGGCCGGACCAACCATATGTGTAAGATGTGCAAATGCACAGGGCGCAACATTCTGGGGGCGCATTACCAGGAGCAAGAAAATATAATCTGATCTTGCGCAAACAAATATGTACAGCCATTTGCGTTTTAACCACAAATATTCTTCAAATAATCCCAAAATAACATCCATCACAACCGTGCTAAGTTGTTTTTTGCACACTTACTAACATCACTTTCATTGTTTCATTTAAGGAAAATTTAACTCAAGTTATCGTAGAATTAAAATCCCACTAGACCCATGCAAGTTCAATACTACCTACCTAATTTCCAAATATTTCACCCTGTTCGTACAAAAAAAAGAAAAGAGAAAAAATATCAACACAAAAAAGTTCCATGCCACCTCATATGTGCAAGATTTATTTCATGCACACTGAGTCCCAAAATTAACATAGAGAATATGACAACGAAAAATACTTACTCATACTGAATCATATGGGCTAAAACGTGCAGGTTTTGTATTATGCACCGTACCTCTTCAGTATGTGACTTCTCATCTACGAAAAAAACAACAAAAAAATGTATCCGAAAAAGAGAACAGGTAGGTTGCTGATTGTTGTGCTACCTACTTATCTACTACTACAGTCAATGGATGTGCACACTGAGTATCGAAACTAATATGGGAAAATATTTAAAAAAAAACTTATTTATACGGAATCATATGGGTCAGAGCGTGCAGGTTTTCTTATTGCACACTGTAACTGTGTAAGGGTTAAGTGCCTGCTTACACAGGAGATGGAATATGGAAATTTAAATAGAATGGAAAAGGCGAATAGAGTCGCGTTGTGTTTGATCTGGTAAAGATTGTTTTAATTGTTTTTTTCGCTTTGTTGGTTAAGATATAATAAATTGCTATCAGTTTTTAATAGAAGTGACGTATTTTGTGAAAGTGTTTATTATTCGTTTTTCCAATAGGCTTGTTGAGGCCGCAAATAAAGAACAGAGCAAACATTTCGCAAAATTTTTAAAACGCGGCGAGGAACAAGCAGATGGGGAAAATGTAAGTATTAAAATAAATAAATAGTATATAATAATATATGAATATTGACCCACTCACTGTATAACGCTGCTGCAATGCGATTTTATAAAAAAAAAATTTTTTACAAAACTTTTTTACAAAAAAAAAAATTAAACTTATTTACAAAAAAAAAATTAACTTTTTTACAAAAAAGAATCAAGCTTTTTACAAAAGAATAAAAACGTTTTTTCAAAAAAAATTAAACTTTTTTACAAAAAAAAAAAATAAATTTTTTTACAAAATAAAATAACGCTAAAACTATCTTTTTTATAAAAAAAACTTACAAAAAAAAATTTACTTACACAAAAATTCTTTAAAATTTGATGATCTCATTTCTGAATTTGCAAAATGTAAGGCCAGAAAAGTAAGTTTAAACGTTTCCCCTTTGCTCATTTCTTCGCTGCGTTTTAGTTTATGGTTTTATTTTTTTTCCTAAAAAAAATTAACAAAAATGGCCACCAGCATGAGATGAGAATCCTCAGTTTATCCGTGGTAGCGGCCATTTTGTCTAGTTCATGAAATGTTCACCAGGGTCGCATGATAATTTGCTGGTGCTAATTGGCCACCCTCTTTCACTCACACATTCACACTCTCAAGCAATAGCTATCGTGGAACTCGGTTACGGTATCACTCCGAAATTGAGTTCCATCGAAACTCTCTTTTACTCACACATTCACTGAATTCCCCAAGTTGTTGGCGTTGTCCCAAAAGTTGACAAATCCAAGGCCGTATCTAGACATATTCACAATAATACCTTTGAGATAAATAAAGAAACTATAAAAAGTTGAAAATACTTTTCTAAGCATTCACTCAGCCACTATACGTTATTATTTCTTACTTTTTGAAAATGTTTTGAAAAAGGAACATACAATTTCTGAACTACTTTATGACCATTTTTGAGGAATCGAAGCAGGAAGGCAAATACTGAAATTAAACTACCTAATGCGCAATCTACTATTCGGTGGACCTTGTGCAGATTTTGGGGAATTGGGGATAAGCGTTTAGCGCTCCATTCCTTGGTGTTAGTCAATGTTATTTTCGTTCAATTTAAAGTTATGTGATTTAGGATGGGCTTATAGCCTTGTTTAAAAAAGAAAGTATATGTGAAGTACATGTGAGTGTAAGTTCCGTAAAAAAGTTCAATGAATGTAGGTTTTGGTTCGCTGCTCAGAAAAGATGGCATGCGAGTCTCCAGCCTGTCCGCTGGCTCAACACGAAAGAATTCAACAGAAAGAGTTGGGTACCTAAAATGTCATCCCCTAAAAGCCACTCTCTCAAACAAGGGCAACGGACTCAAAAGCAGGGTTGCCGTTCTAGCGACTTTGTCGCTAGATCTAGCGACATTTCAATTTCTTCCGCGACAAAAAATATTTCTGTGTCCTAGATTATTTCTAGCGAATTTTAAAGGTTATAGCATTTGTGAGTTTCGACACGCAAATACTATTTTTGATATGTAAACATCTTAGCGCTAGGTATTAAGAAAAAAAACAAACTCTCGGTATAGGTAAACTTGAAAGAGGAAAGACAAAATTACGGATACGCCACCATTTTGTTTATTTAGATCCTTGTATATGAAAACTATAGTACTATCATGGACAAAATTTTTTTGTGCAACAATGCTTCGTTGATGGCGCCACTTTAGCTCGGCGGAGACTTCCATTTTTGGGAGACAATTGTCGGCGGAGACTTCAATTTTTGGGAGACTTCCATTTATCAGAGAATCGAAACTAAGTAGTTAGAGCAAGAGGAGTGTATTTTTTTCGATTGTGGTAAGAATCAAATGGAGTAAGCGAGATTACCAATCAAAGGTTTTGTTCAACGTCAATGATGAGAAAAAGGTGAAGAGAATGGCAAAAAAATGTTCGTATCCTCTTTGATTGAATGTGCAATGCAAGGTTATTTTTTTTGCTTAATTTACTGATTATGCTTTATGCGAGAAGAGAAGTGGACATACATACATGTAAGTTAGCTTTTTGCGTCGTTGTTGTCAACAACCTTGAAGCAAGGAATATAGTTTTTTTTTGCGGGAAAGAATAATGCGTGGAGGTATACATTCTTATATTATCAAGGGTAGGTTGATTTTAATGCGTGAAAGAAAAATATGTTCATGTTGTGTAAGTATATTTGTAGGTATATATGCAATCGTATGTTATTGAGGGTAGTTTTTATATAATATTGTCTTACAAAGATTTCTCATTTGCCGTGAAATTTGTTGCAAGTGCAAGATTTTGAGCATATTTTTTTGCGGGAAAATATACATAGGTAGATAATATTCGTATAAATCATGAATGGTAGGTTTTATAAATATTAATGTTGTTTGCATGATTTGAGTTTGACTTGAAATGTTTTGAAGAAATTTACAATTTATTATGCCGACAAATATAGGTAGGTCCATACATAATGCATAACTATATGTAGGTAGGTATGAAAATAAGTTATGAAAAAAGGGAGAATTTCTATGCAATGTTGAGGTAGGTAAGTGCTTGGTGGTAGGTAGGTTGTATTTGTTTACCTACTTTTAATTCACAATTTATCATACAAGCAGGCATGTAGGATGTAGGTATAGGTATGTACCTACATAGGTAGATATGATTTAATTGTTTGACACTAGAGTCTGTCAACGTGGTGGTTGAATTTCAGCCAGTGTTATTAATTTTTTTTAAATCAACCAATTGCAAAACGTGCCAACAGGTAGGTACCTATCTACTTACCTATTTTAATTTTTATTTCCGATTTTTTGATATCAGGTAGTTTACAAAATAAATGCTTTAATGTAGAAAGGTAGGTACCTACCTGTAGATACCTTCCTACCAATAACTTTTTTCGTTAGGAATTTTTTCCTTTTTTTTGAAATTTAAGTGTAAAATAAATTTGAAAAACTTAAATATGAATTTTTGCATACCTAACACAATAATAATAATTATAAATTGTTCCTATTTTCGTGACCTTTTTTTTATAAATTATTTATTTATTATTATTTATTTATTTTAGAAATTTATAATAATTTTAATTAGTTGGTGTTTTTTTTTTAATGTTTAAAGCTTAAAACTTCTATCTCCCTCCGTTTGTGGGGGAGGGGCAATTTTATAAAACAATTGCTTTAAATGGATTAAAAATTATTAAAAATCAACGATATTACTTACAATATTATGCGATAGCTTTTTTCAGGCTATTTTTTTCAAATTGTTTTCAAAATAAAAATTTTCAATGAATAGTTTTTGAAACAAAATTTTTCAAAGTCAAAATTTAGAAAAAAAAAATTGAAAAACAAAATTTATTTGCATTTTTTACTTCAGAATTTTACGTAATATTCTTTGTTCCAAAAACGATTGCTGTAATTAGTTTTTAGTCAAACGCTAAGAACCAGGAGCTGGTATATAGTTTAGTTTTAGAGAAAATCGAAACTTATGAAAGTACTTTTTTCTTCCAAAATTAATTTTTTGAGTAGGTATTTAGTACGTGAGCGTATAGGTTGGACTCAGGCAAGACAAAATTCGTATGGGAGGGGGGTCTATTTTCCTCCGATTAGGCGGGAAGGGCAATTTCCAAAAAAAAATCACTTAAAACAGAAAAAAAAATATTAAAAAATAACGGTAACACTTACAGAGTGACGCTATAGCATATTGAAAAGCCAAAAGTCTATTCTTTAATATAATTTTCAAATTAAGTTGTTCGGGTAAATAGTTTTTGAAAAATAAATTTTCAATGTCAAAATTTTGAAAAAAAAATTAAAAAAATTTCAAGCAAATTTTTTTTCGAAATTTTATGTAATTAAGCACAATTTTTGTTTTCAAAACTTAATGCTCTTGTCAATTTTTAGTCAAACGCTGGAAACCGTATGGATCTAGGACTTTTAGTTTTCAAGATATGAAAAAATTAATGAAGCAACTTTCACATTAAACTAAGAAGAATCCGGCTAAATGATCATTTCAGCAACCAATTGACTATCGTCAAGTTTAAGTTGTGAAAATTGGCAGAAAAATAGTTATAATATTAACTATAATTTAGCCCAAATTGGTGGTAAATGATCATTTCAGCAACCATCAGTTGATTATCGTCAAGTTTAAATTGTGAAAATTGGCAGAAAAATAGTTATAATATTAACTATAATTTAGCACAAATAAAGCTATTCCAGGCTAGTCCAGGCGTATTAGCACTAAAAATTGTATAATCATCTAAATATTTTACATGCTTATAATATATAACCTTTCTATAGACATCTAAATTTTTAAATTCGGGTAAGTACTTTTCGATTTATAACCAATTTTATGCCGACAAATTGACAATTGACAAAATTCTGGATTTGATCTTTTTTATTAGATTTATTAGATTTTCAAAATTTATAATTTTTAAATTTGAAAATATTTGATTGTGTGAAAGTGTTGACAATATAAAAATAGAATTCCTTGAAAAAGCACCACTTTGCATTTTTTTTTGTAAATAAATCAATAAAACTAACTTTAGAGTGGCTTTTGTTGCAATAATCACTTAAAATTTATAAGCAATATTTTAGAAGAGGATTAGAGCAATTAGTGCGTTGGTTTTGTTTTTCAAATTTATCAATTTTTTATTAAAAAAAAAAATAAATAAATCGGGTGCCACAACGGCTCATGAAGAGCCAGGGCCTAATGACTTACAACTCGCAAACATTCCTGTGTGCGCCTATCGATACTATAAATACTAGAATAGTAAGCTGTTGATATCCTCCATCTTTTTTATCTTTAATCCGTCACAAGAATGGAAGGGACCTACAATTGTATGCCGAATCCGAACGGCTAGAAGAGAAGCACTTATTCGTGACAAGTGATACTCTTGGAGGATTTGTCAATTCCTCGCAAGAGGCAGTAGCCCTGAAAAAAAACTTTTTAGTTTTTAGGTGGACGAGGCTGGGAAGCGAACCCAGACCTCCAGCGTGACAGTTGAACGCACTAACCATTACGCTACGGGCTACTACAATTTTTTATTAACGTTTGCATTTAAAGAACCAAAAATCGAATTGATTTTTCACTAAATCCCATTTTTAGTATGAATTTTTTAAGATTATGCAAACATTTTAACACAGAAATTTAGATTATAAAATTCTATCTTTAATTCATGTATCATTTATTATGAACTATTAAGTATTACTCAAGTTTGAAGCCTCTAAACTTGGTTAAATAGAGCTAAAATTGCCCCTACTTTTTTCCAGTTAGATTTACAAATACAAAATTACTCACATGTTTGTAGAAGAAGGTTACACCTATAAATGTGCATCATTATTTTCGAAAATATATAAATTTTTCATTAACTTTTGAATTTAAAGTACGAAAAATAGAGTTGATTATTCATTAAAACACATTTTTAGTACAAATATTTTGCAATAATTCTTACACAAAAATTTAAGTTATAAATTTCTACATAAATTTCATGTATCATTTATTATGAACTATTAAGTATTACTCAATTTTTAAGCCTCTAAAGTTGTCTAAATGTAGATTTTTTTTTAATTTATGATTTGTATATGGTTATGATTTTTTATATTAAAAAAATAAAAAAAAAAGATTTGAGATAACGTTGCTTTGCACTGGTTGACGATTGTTGACAATGAACAAAGCAAAGTATTTCTATGGATTTTATTTGAATTTTTATGGATTTTAAAAAATCAATTGTGACACTAATACACTGACACTGTTTATTGAAAAGATATTAATAAAAAACCAAAAAGAAACATTTTAAAATGTTTACCCTTTCTTAAATAAATCTATCAAATGATAAGTTAGAAAGATAACATTTTTACCATTTAATTGCTATCAAATATATCTATAAGATATTAACATTTTAGATTTTCCCAACCACCCGTTAAAAATCAAATAGATTGAAAAATTGACCAAGATAATTTACCCTTTTATCCTGTCAAAAATTGCTTAAACATGGATAATTTTTTTGTTCATCCGATATAAAAATATGTAAAAATAAAAAAAAAATAAGAAATGTACCCCAATATAACTACTCAGTACTTTTCGAAACGACTATTTATCAATTTTCAGTTTTAAAACCGGGTATATCTCGGTTTGTAGATTTTTAATAAAAAAAAGTTGTGCATATTTTGTTGCCTAGTTTTTCAATATCTTTCAAATAAAAAAATCATGTTGCTACGGTGTCGCGTTTATAAGTTAGTTTTTTGACTTTGATTCAGTTTTACCCTATTAAATGTGCGAATTTCAAAAATTCCGTTCTTAGTGCAACCTTGAGTATAATTCGCTATTATATAAATTTTAGTATATAGATACCTACCTACTTTTAATACTTCTAGTTTAAGCTGTTGCAATTTTTATTCTTTCATTTATATCTATAATAACGGGTGATTTTTTTGAGGTTAGGATTTTCATGCATTAGTATTTGACAGATCACGCGGGATTTCAGACATGGTGTCAAAGAGAAAGATGCTCAGTATGCTTTGACATTTCATCATGAATAGACTTACTAACGAGCAACGCTTGCAAATCATTGAATTTTATTACCAAAATCAGTGTTCGGTTCGAAATGTGTTTCGCGCTTTACGTCCGATTTATGGTCTACATAATCGACCAAGTGAGCAAACAATTAATGCGATTGTGACCAAGTTTCGCACTCAGTTTACTTTATTGGACATTAAACCAACCACACGAATGCGTACAGTGCGTACAGAAGAGAATATTGCGTCTGTTTCTGAGAGTGTTGCTGAAGACCGTGAAATGTCGATTCGTCGCCGTTCGCAGCAATTGGGTTTGTGTTATTCGACCACATGGAAGATTTTACGCAAAGATCTTGGTGTAAAACCGTATAAAATACAGCTCGTGCAAGAACTGAAGCCGAACGATCTGCCACAACGTCGAATTTTCAGTGAATGGGCCCTAGAAAAGTTGGCAGAAAATCCGCTTTTTTATCGACAAATTTTGTTCAGCGATGAGGCTCATTTCTGGTTGAATGGCTACGTAAATAAACAAAATTGCCGCATTTGGAGTGAAGAGCAACCAGAAGCCGTTCAAGAACTGCCCATGCATCCCGAAAAATGCACTGTTTGGTGTGGTTTGTACGCTGGTGGAATCATTGGACCGTATTTTTTCAAAGATGCTGTTGGACGCAACGTTACGGTGAATGGCGATCGCTATCGTTCAATGCTAACAAACTTTTTGTTGCCAAAAATGGAAGAACTGAACTTGGTTGACATGTGGTTTCAACAAGATGGCGCTACATGCCACACAGCTCGCGATTCTATGGCCATTTTGAGGGAAAACTTCGGAGAACAATTCATCTCAAGGAATGGACCGGTAAGTTGGCCACCAAGATCATGCGATTTGACGCCTTTAGACTATTTTTTGTGGGGCTACGTCAAGTCTAAAGTCTACACAAATAAGCCAGCAACTATTCCAGCTTTGGAAGACAACATTTCCGAAGAAATTCGGGCTATTCCGGCCGAAATGCTCGAAAAAGTTACCCAAAATTGGACTTTCCGAATGGACCACCTAAGACGCAGCCGCGGTCAACATTTAAATGAAATTATCTTCAAAAAGTAAATGTCATGAACCAATCTAACGTTTCAAATAAAGAATCGATGAGATTTTGCAAATTTTATGCGTTTTTTTTTTAAAAAAAGTTCTCAAGCTCTTTAAAAATCACCCTTTATAAATAAATTAACATTCACATAAAAATAAGGTACGTTCCTTCTTACATGTACCTAGTACCTACCTAGACATTAATACAAATTATCTACAAACATACCTACCTTTCTAGGTTAAAATAAAAAAGCGACAAACCTAACTACCTACCATGAGCCATACTCATCAAAAAACATCATCGCCATGAAACTCATGAATTATTGCATCACTGATATTCTTTCCAACAGACCTACATACATAAATATCTAGAAAGCAAAAAAAAAACAATCTACCTATGCCTTGACCTTCATGCCGCCGCCGGCCGACGCGACGTCACGATTGTCTTCTTGCATTGCACACAAGTTATAAAAAAACCACCCCTTCCTCTTTAAGCGCACAAGACCCAACAAACCAAGGAGAATTCCCAAATTTTTGTCACACTTTTCAATTCTCTGCACCTTTGCATATCAAAGTAATCGACAAAAAAATGTAAACCTAACAAAAAACATTCATTCTACCTATTTCACTTTAACTATTATAAATATAAGTATTCCTTTCTTATTCTTACTAGAAATTCTCCACAAAACTCAATTTTCTCCACTGTGAAATTCGATGAGATTCTTTAACAATCGATCTGAAGATGGCAGTCCATTCGACATTCACCATGATAGTACTATAGTTTTCATATACAAGGATTTAGATTTTTAACTAATGGATGCGAATGGTTCGTGCATTGAATAGAGTAAATTGAGATAATGTGGTAAATGTCGGTAATGTGGTTGGGTATAGTAATACACCAACGACACCAACCAAGCCAACGGTTTGTGCATTAAATAGTGTCGGCATTGATAGGGGAACATTGGGGTAAAATGTCAGGGTTGCCACTTTCCTATAAGTAGGTTTTTTTTTGATGTTGAAGTATGAGGTTGTCATTTTTCATACAAAATAATAGATTCTGGGTAGCGGGAACATCGGAAAATCGCTTCCTGAAGGAGAACGGAAAAATTATGGGCGATATACTAAAAGATAGGTCTTGAATAGGGGAACATTGGGGTAAAATGTCAGGGTTGCCACTTTCCTAGAAGTAGGTTTTTTTTATGTTGAAGTGTGAGGTTGTCATTTTTCATACAAAATAATAGATTCTGGGTAGCGGGAACATCGGAAAATCGCTTCCTGAAGGAGAACGGAAAATGGGAAAATTATGGACGATGTACTTAAAGATAGGCCTTGAATAGGGGAACATTGGGGTAAAATGTCAGGGTTGCCACTTTCCTAGTAGTAGGTTTTTTTTATGTTGAAGTGTGAGGTTGTCATTTTTCATACAAAATAATAGATTCTGGGTAGCGGGAACATTGGAAAACCGCTTCCTGAAGGAGAACGAAAAATGGGAAAATTATGGGCGATGCACTTAAAGATAGGTCTTGAATAGGGGAATATTGGGGTAAAATGTCAGGGTTGCCACTTTCCTAGAAGTAGGCTTTTTTTTATGTTGAAGTGTGAGGTTGTCATTTTTCATACAAAATAATAGATTCTGGGTAGCGGGAACATCGGAAAATCGCTTCCTGAAGGAGAACGGAAAATGGGAAAATATTTTTTTTTTGATGTTGAAGTGCGAGGTTGTCATTTTTCATACAAAATAATAGATTCTGGGTAGCGGGAACATCAGAAAATCGCTTCCTTAAGGAGAACGGAAAATGGGAAAATTATGGGCGATATACTTAAAGATAGGTCTTGAATAGGGGAACATCAGGGTCGCCACTTTCCTAGAAGTAGGTTTTTTTGATGTTGAAGTGTGAGGTTGTCATCGTGAGGACATCGGAAAATCGCTTCCTGAAGAACGGAAAATGGGAAAATTATGGGCGATATACTAAAAGATAGGTCTTGAATAGGGGAACATTGGGGTAAAATATCAGGGCTGCCACTTGCCTAGAAGTAGGTTTTGATGTGTAAACATCTTAGCGCTAGGTATTAAGAAAAAAACAAACTCTCGGTATGGGTAAACTTGGAAGAGGAAAGACAAAATTACGGATACGCCACCATCTTGTTTATTTAGATTTTTAACTAATAGATGCGAATGGTTTGTGCTTTGAATAGAGTAAATTGAAATAATGTGGTAAATGTCGGTAATGTGGTTGGGTATAGTAATACACCAACGACACCAACCAAGCCAACGGTTTGTGCATTAAATAGTGTCGGGAAATTATCATCATCATATAATTGTGGAAAATGCAGTTTTTTAAGGCATGGTGCAACTGTTATGATTTTAAGGTCTAAATTGGGTATGATTTTAAGAGTTGCCACATTCTCTAAAAGTACCATTTTTGAAAGTGGAGGGTGAGGTTAGAAACAAAATTAAATACATATTTTCGCTCAGCCCTGAATCACATGAAATAACATAACATGTTCGACGGGCGCCTTTGGCAACCTCATCAGTTTACTATATACTGTAAGCTATAGTATGAACTATATACTACACTGATGTTTACTTGAGTCCCGGTACTCACACATTTTTTTTTATGTAATGGCCCTTGTGATTTTTCTATTTCGAATAATTGGATACTGAAATTCACTTGACACAGACACACACATCAAAACCTATGCAAAATGTATGTGCGAGTGAGCGCAGTAGTCTGATTTAAGCAATTCATCTGTTTAAAATTTATTGTAGTAGAATTTGTTTTTTAATTTAAGGCTTAATTACTTAGACCTACTTTTAACTGTTTTTTGCAAGCAGGTGTCTTCAACTTTGATATTTGTTTCTCACTTTTGTACTTTTTGCAAATAGTAGGTCTATGTAGTTAGGCCTTTAATTTTTTAATTTTTGACTGACCAAAAATAAAAAGTTATTCAAAGAGAAAATTTTTTTTTTTTAAATTACCTTAACTTAACTCATTCAATTTCAAATACAGTCAACAATAAATAGTCGGCTTGAAACAGCAGACTACGAATGTAATACTACATTTTCAGTACGCCAAGTTATGCGATTTCGTTGAAAATATATATTTCGAAATATGATATTTTCAAACAAAGTAGAACCGGCAAAAATGTATGGAAGCTGGTCTAGGAACCAATAACAACGAGACATATCTCGTTGAAAAAGTTTTTTTGTGTACATGAATACTTACTATGGCAGATCATTCCAAATCGCTGTGTGAAAAAAGTTATTGGCCAAAAAAGATTGGAATTTGGTACAAGTAATATAAACATATAATGTAATTATGTAGTATAGGAAACAATGCGCTAGCCTACCAATAACAATAAGACATATGTTTTTGAAAAGGTCTTTTTAAGTACTACAATATTTATCGTGACAGCTTATTACAAATCTCTGTGTGAATAAAGTTATTCGCTAATTAAGATTGCGATGTGGTGAGTTTTAGTATAGAAAATGTATATTTTGTAGTACGTATGTATTTTAAGTAGGCGACGTACGTTGTTGGAAAGGTATTTTCATGTACCACTATAGTAACCTGGACAGCACATTGCAAATCGCTGTGTGATAAAAGTAATTCGATAATTAAGATTGTGATTAGCTACATTTTAGTATGAAATAAAAGTCTTTGCCTATGCTATAAACATTTTCTATACTAAAATTCTCCACATCACAATCTTAATTATCAAATAACTTTTTGTCACACAACGATTTGAAATGTGCGGTCAAGGTAACTATTTATTATAGTAGTAGTACATATGTTTTGTTGTTATTGATAAGGCCAGCACATTGTTACTTATAGTACATACTTACTTTATATGTTTAAAAAATAAGCACCAAATTACAATTTTGTTGGCCAATAACTTTTTTCACACAGCGATTTGGAATGAGCTGCCATAGT
The DNA here is from genome assembly GCA_949320155.1 of Melangyna quadrimaculata. NCBI lineage: Eukaryota > Metazoa > Arthropoda > Insecta > Diptera > Syrphidae > Melangyna > Melangyna quadrimaculata. The sequence continues at coordinate 114,914,142 of OX439484.1, forward strand.
AAGTATTCATGTACACAAAAATACCTTTTCAACGACATATGTCTCGTGGTTATTAATTATGTAGACCGTTTTGTCCGGTTCTCCTTTGCATGAAAATATGTGAAGATTTTACAAACGCACTCGATTGAAATCCATTTTAAAAGCTTTGAAAATCTTTAGTATGAACATAGAAAGAGACAAATCTCAGTTTAGCTGTAAAAATACTGAGGAAACAAATTTTTGTATTCGCTTGAGGCAAATAAGGATCAAACTGAAGCATATATATGTGGGTGTAACATATTAAGGTATTTTTTGCCGTTTCCCTTTGGCCGTCCGGAAGCGTCCGGAAGCCTTCTGAAACCATTCTATTGGCACAAAAAGTACGCTTCTGACGATTATGAGAAGAGAAATTCGATTCTTGATTTAAAATCAGAATCCACTCAAGAAGCACTAATACATTTAAAATCAAATGTCAAATAAAACTCAATCAAGCGTTTTGATAGCAAATCGTGAGACATGAACAAAAATTGTTAAGATGTTTATCGATGCTGGCAAAATAAAGATGTTAGACGAAAAAACATCGATTTTGGACGAAAAATTTATTTTAGCTTTCAATGCTTTTGAAGTACTAAAATCATCGATGTTCAGAAAGGTAAAGCACCAATTACATATATTTTTTTGGATAAACGACTTGTTAGATATTTATTCATGCGAAATAATTTACTATCGATGTTCAAACATTCAAATCATCGATGTTCAGAAAGGATAGACACAGTTTACAAAAGATTTTTCTTACCTACGACTTGGTAGATGTTCATTGATGCATAATAAGTTAAGATCGATGTTTCTAGCATTAAAATCATCGATGCTCAGAAAGCTCAGGCACCGTTTACACATGATGTTTTGTACATTCGACTTGTTAGATGTTCAGTCATGCTAAATAATTTTAGATCGATTTTCAAACATAACAATCAGCGAAATAGAAGAAATAATGGAAACTTGTTCGATATATTTTTGTATAGAAAATTTGACCTGGATCATTATATTTTGAACTCATCGATGATATGGAAGAAAATAACGTTCAAGAACATGGTTACAGTTTTCAAAACAATGAAGGTATTTTGAATTTGTAATGTATTGCATTTTTATGTTGAAAAAATGTATTAAAAACATCGATGTTAAAAAAAATCGGTGTTTCTGATTTGATAATTTTTGACATCGAGATTGGTTCTTCGATGTTGACTTATCGATGTTATCATCTATGATTTTTCAATATCGCTCATCCCTAACACCACATCTTTTGACGATTCATCAATTCAAATATAAAACGTCAGAATTGAGCAGAAGCATTACAATCTTTTCCATTGGATTTCAGAAAGAGTGTAACCTTGAGTGAAACCAATTTAAAACGGCATTAGTTTTTTGTGGGATTCGATCACAAATATTATAAACAATGATGATATGAGGTTGCTCCCATTCAGAAAGATGTGCTTTGTCCAGGAAAAACCAAAATGGGCATGAAAAGTGCATAATTCCGCTCTCAATTTTTTTTGTTATTTTCCTATATTACTTTGAAAATGTGCATCTTAGGAAACAACATCAAGAAAAAATTAGTTTCTTATAAAATTGTTCACAAGATGACATCTACAAAAACTTTCTGATATTACATTTTTGTTGCTATATACCATTGAAGTTGGAAAAAAGCTGTTAAAAAAACGGAAGAGATTTGAAGCGCTAAACTGACAGATACAAAATGGTCCAACTCCAATACAAATGTGGACTCAAATATTCTAGGGCATTAGAAAATTAAATATTGATACCTGATTTGAATCGGTCAGATAGTTTCGGCATGAGAGATAATGTTAATTAAATGAACCGCGAAATTTCTGCATCAATGCTGTGGTCAAAGTTAGACATTTAAGCTGGCGCAAATTTTTGTACACATACTTGGAACACCTTAACTATCATATAGTATCGTTATGATATTTATTTTATTTTTTTAGTTACTTTTCTAGCGATTTTAAACGAACACAAATCATATGAAAAATGCCTTTTTTAATAAATTAATAATCATTTTATTTAAAAAATGCATTTTTCATATGATTTGCGTTTGTTTAAAATCGCTATAAAAGTTACTTAAATAGTAAAATAAATATTATAACGATACTGTTTTATATTTCTGGAATTTAAGTTAATAGTTAAATATAAATATTCACTACTGAAAATGAAAACAATAGTTCTGATTTGCAAAAATGACCACTTGGTTAATTTGCTCTTTTTGTACAATCGTGGCAAAACTAAAATACATTACAAATTTGTATTTTAATTGAATACAAATATATTAGTTTCCGTTGCTTTTCAATAATAGTGTGAAAAAGTTCAGGAGTGATTTTTATATGTTTCTGATTTGAAAAAATGTACATATGTTTCTAATCGTGTTTTTGATTGGAAAATTCAAAATTTATATTTAAAAATTGATTTATTTTATGGTTGATCGAACGCCATTTCAAATGGATTTATTTTTGTCATTGTAATCGTGTAATATTATATCTGTTTCATAACTTCAAAAAACTCGTTCATTTAATCGAAATAAATTCAATCTATAGAAAACAAAATTTGTAAAGTGACAACTTAAAATTGTATTGGGGTAAGTGAATTCTGCCGAAAAAATTTAGATCTGCAAATTTGATTTTAAATCCAAAAATTAATCGATTTATTTGCCCATTGGAATGCAAAATCTGCGTTTTGACAGATCCAAATCAAAAATAATTTAATTTTTTTTACCAATTGAAAATGCCATAAGACTTCCAAAATAAATATGTACATCAAATATACCTTATCTTTTTATCTTTCTTACCAGTAAACCTTTCTGATAAAAATAATGGACAAAGTTGTTGTATTCTGTGAACCTTGTAGCGTTTTCGTCAAGGATTCCATCCCACTGGTCAAACGGGCCACCGCAAGGAGTTCCAAAAAATTGCCTTTACTAATGCTATTTGCTTTTGCATTATGGGATTCATAGGTTACTTTGTAAAAGTAATCCACATCCCCAATCAACAACATTGATGTTCGATTACAAATGTTGAATAAGTGCAACAAAATCATTTCATAATAGGTTTTCATCATTATAGTTTTATATATTTGTCTTTTTGCGTTAACATTAACACTATTTGCTTAGAATAACTAAAAATAGAAAGTTTTCACATATGTATGTAGAATTGTAGATTTTTGTTTTCTTTTACAAATAATCTCTTTATGTGGTCTATTATGTGTTTAAAGATTTCAGTTTCAGAAATATAAAATGTTCTTTTTTTTTGCAAAATCCTATTAGTTTTTACTTTACTGAATTAAAATTTGGAAACAACTCCGGACTTTGATTTCTGTTTTGTTTAACAGGGGTTTTGGCTGTCATCTCAAAACGTAACCTAGCCTATGCTGTTATGTTAAATTTGAAGTACGAGGAAGAAAATCTTATGCCGTTTTTCATTTGACGTCCGGAAGTCTTCTGAGACCATTCCATTGGCACAAAAAATACGCTTCTGACGATTCTGAGAAGAGAAATTCGATTCTGGATTTCAAATCAGAATCCCCTCAACAAACTGCAATGCACTTCATCTTTTTTTTAACTTTCCATTTTAATTTAATTTACATACAAAATGAAAGTTTTAGGTGAATTTTATTCAACAAATTAAAAAAAAATCAAATAAAAAATATTATTTGGAAGTTCTGAGTTGTTACACTCGTGTTTTACATTTCACTTTTTGTGCGGTAAATTAAAAAAAAATCAAATAAAAAATATTATTTGGAAGTTCTGAGTTGTTACACTCGTGTTTTACATTTCACTTTTTGTGCGGTAGCAAATAATTTTTATTTGACGATTCACCTATACAGATGCCAAACCCCAGAATTGAGTAGAAGCATCTTGAACTGTTCCACTGGGTTTCAGAATGAGTGAAACTTTAAGTGAAACCAATGGAAAACGGCATTAGTATCATCGATTGAATACAAAATATCGTAGATACCTATTCCATTGCCATGAAAATTAAATTTCTTATTGAATTTTAAGTTACCAACATTTTAATTCTCTATTGAATTCTAAATTTACCAATCAAAAATCCTATTAGATTTCTAGGTAACCAAATTGCTTTTTTTTCTATGTGCTTACTAAATAATAATTTCAGATCAACAACATTATTTTGAGTTCTTGGGGGTGGAGGTCATAACCCCGTGACGCCGCCCCTGCATACGCCGTTGTTCTAGCAGCGTCGAATTGACAGCAGACTGTGCCGCATTAGCTTTTTCTAACGAGCTGACAAAAGGGGTATTATCATGATACAACAAAACAAGATAACGCTGACAGAGTTTCTTTTTTCTCTCGTTCTGCGCATCTAACAAATGTAAACAAAAGTTATCTGAAAAGAAAAAAGTGAAATAATAAATTTATTAAATAAAAACAAATCACGTGTGTTCCTTAAAACAAAGATACAATATACAAATATTGGGAACCCGACTAATCTTCGTAAACAACATCGTCGCACGACCCATCTTTGCAAGCAACATCCCCGCAACGACACATCATCGCAACGACACATCCTCGCAACGACTAATCCCGCAAGATGCTATTTCTTCCCTCAGCGGCGGCACTTGAGTTGGCAACAATCAGGACAAATGATGTTGTATAGCAGTGCGTTAGGTGATTTAGTAGAACGCGAGTGGAATAGCCAATATGAAAATGTGGGCATGTTGCTTGCGAAGATGGGTCATGCGACCATGTTGTTTGCGAAGATTAGTTACCGACCCAAAAATATTGTTTGAATCACAAAAAACAATTAATTATTCGGAAACATAAGCTAATTGCAATTTCTACACAATTTTCTCAAAGTGTTTTGTTTGCATCGAGGACAATTTACCGTGTACTTCTAATAAATAATTATTGAAATCAATAAAAGATTGTGTATAAAGATTGTGTACAAAATTGTTTTTATTTTCACTGGGCCTTACCAATAATTAATGACTAAACAAGCGGTTAGATAAACGCCTCGTTAAACTTTAGAGATGAGTTAATTTGTGTGTTTAACAATAACCAAATTAAACACGTCTTTAACTAATCAGTGCTCTATTACATTATCTACTACATTTGTTGCCAAACAGAGAGCTGCTGTGAATGAAAATGGCCGCGTTCAAGAATCGATGCGATTGCCTATCTAAGATAGCTTCCTATCCATATAGGTTTCTGATCAAGCAAAACCGGATAGGTTAATTGAAAGTGTTTTTAACAAAAAAAAATTTGATGACGGCAAACAAGTTTCGGCTTTACATTTTGTTGTCGGCTTTTTTAACAATTTCATACAAAAACATATAAACGTATACCAACATTTTTCGAAAAGCATGGATAGCTATCGAACAGCAAAAGCTGTTTTGTAGTCAGCAGTTTTTTTTACATGGGATTACAACAACTAAAACTTATCTGCGTGCGATTTTTAGTGTTAGTTTTTCGCCATTCACTCTCAAATTGAAATTTACAAATAAACAAATAAGAAGGAATAAATCTATTTGTTTATTTTGATTACCTTATTAGTTTTATAGCTTTGCAACAAAAATCACGAACAAGCAATTTAATTCAATTGTAAGCGACAAACATAGAGGATAAGGGTAATTTTTTGTCTCCTTTGCTTTTCAGAATGACAGCACAAACGTGGCGTTAACACCTAATCACGAGTTTAAACATGCGTTTCTTTACTCTTAAATTTAAAGTGGTGTATAGCTTTAAGCTGACTATTAAACTGATTATTGGTATGGTTAATTATTTAGAGCCCACTTAAATATTTAACTGATCTCTAAATTTGATTATTGGTAAGGCCCAATGAGTTTCAATTTATAAATTGTTTGTATTTTCCTTTGCTTGAGTTTTTGTTTTCTGTTATTTCTCTATCCAGTTTTCCTATTCTAAAATACATCCGGATCGGAAAAAAGGGACTTAATTTTGTCGTCGCAAAAAATGTTTGGAAAGACCGCTTTCGTCCAAATGTTGTAACCAGGAACATATATCACTTTTGATTTTTGCACTTAAAATCCTTACCTCTCAGCATTCCTACTTGAACATAGGATCCTGGTTTCAGTGTTGTGTCTGAAGACCTATCATAACAATATGCTTCCTTGATCTTCATTTCGTCGAAGCTAAGGACGAATATTTTCTGATTTTAGGTCAAAGTTTTTGCTGCTTTCATGATTTTGATAACAGGCATCAGGACCCCTGGTGTTAAGTCAATCCTTTGTGCCCATGCCTGAAGCGTTCGAACACCAGGAAGGGGGAAGTTTTTACGCCTTAGGAACTTATAAGCTCGAGAACTTGTTGAATATAAAGTTATTGACTTTGCTATATCTTACCAGTTTATTTTAATTTAAAATCAAATTAAATTCAAAAAATCAAAATCCCAAACCAAGGATAAATATTGAATATCCAACAAACTGCCAAATCAAGCGAAGTAGGTTTAAATCAAAATAAAACCATGAAAACTTCTTCTCAGCAGTAAAAATTTAATTTTATTTTATTTCAAAAACGTTTAAATATCTAAAGTTAAAATAATACATTTAACAAACAATAGACAGGCTTCCAGCTTTGACAAGATAAGAATATGAATTTCTGTTTCTTTTAATTAATTTCTCATAATTTCATTACGGAAAATGGAGAAGCAAGTGTCTCTGTCTCTATTTTTTTTTAATTTTTTGGTAAGAAAAAAGTGAGTGACTGAGTAGCGCGAAATTGCTTTACATTTATTTCAGAACTGTAAGTTATATTAGGACGACTCAAAGGTACATTTGTCTATTTAAAAAAATCATTTGGAGGGACATATTATGGATTCATAAAAATTTTAACTTGTAGGTATAGAAGGCATAATCATGCACTCATGCAACCATAAGTGAGTGCGAGTAGATGACAGAGTAGTAACGTACCTAAAAACTTGAGGGCATCTCATTAAGTTAAGAGATTTTTCATCGAAATAATATTTTGTTTTAATAATTATACCTACTACAACTCTAGAAAAGTAGAAATAATACAAATTAATTAATGCTGAATTTATTCACTATTGATCAACTTGCTGAAAACTCCAAAGTTGACCAACTTACAAGTTGACTTCAAATCCGTAGTTGAACTGAAAATTGAAAAATGCTTTTATTCACTATTTCGAATCTGAACTCGAGAGTTGAAATTCAAAAGTTGACCCACCTGCAGTTTCTAAAATATCCTTGACATGTTTGTGACACATGACGCACAAGACGTCATTTTCAACTTTTGTTTTGCATTAGAATAATTTTTCCGAATAATTATTGCAATGGATTTTTCATTCCATGTGAACCGCGGAATCAAAAGAATACCAAGCTAAACTGAAAGCTTTTATTTTAAAGCAAATATATATCTAACAATATGAGGTGAGTCTGAGTATCCACACACTATAATTTGTTCCTACTATTTCGTTTTCCTAAAATGAAATTATGAAGGAAAAAACACAAATTTTCACAGAGATGAATAGTGCAGGGTCAAGGAGGAAAAGTCAAACAAAAGATCAACAACTCCATGAAACGTAAGGTAAGACCTGTAGTTATTGTTAAATGGAATCATGAATGGATCCATGTTCATAAGTATGTTTTTACACTTGTCCGGCAAAATCGTCGCCCACTACTTAAACATCACAAGATCAGCAAATCATTCCGTATATAACATGGAACACAATGCTGAAGTGATCTGTTTATTGAAATTGTACACCTAATTTTTAATTTTGGTGGGGGAAAGGCACCATTTTTTAAACAAATTTAAATTATAATATATATATATATATATATAATTATAAATAAGGAACCAAAAAAACTAATGCGGTCTTCCATCTAAGTACTAACTCACCCGACAATGCTTGATTTCGATGATCGGCCGGGAACTGAATAGCATGAATAAATAGACAGAAATGAAGAAAACTCCCAAGACTGCTTTCACACAAGGAAACTGAGTTGCGAGAAACTATGTAGTTTGTAGGCGAGAAGGGTGAGAGGGGAGATTTTTTTCTTTACCTTTCGCCCTTCTCGCCTACAAACTCCCAGTTGCCGGCAACTCAGTTTTCTATCAAAATATCATTTCATTAAAATGCAAAACTTACCTTATTTATGTATACATTATATTGTGCGTTAGGTCACTATTTATTGCAAGTAAATTAAATAGTGTCTTTTAATTTCTATTAAGAAAACCTACATTGAAAAATAAAAATACTCTGGTATCAGAGGTACGCAAACCGGAGTGAATTCACTCTCCGGAACCTACTCGTAAATTCATACTTAATCGAACACGTCCAAATAAGAGTAGGTACTGACAAAACAGCTGTGAAGAATCAAACATTTTTTGTCTTTTAAAATGAAACAAACTATAAAATAGATTTCATAGGAAATTGATTTATTTTATTGCTTTTGGTAATGTTAATTACATGTATTTTCATTCAATCAATACAAGTATAAATTTGTATCTGCTTGAATAATTTAAATGAAAATACAATTTACTTTGCAGAATCTCCATACGAAGAACTGGATGTTAAACCGCAATAAAAAAAAAATCATATTAAACTAGAGAGTTTCACTGCTGCTGTTGTTGCATTTATTAATCGAGTCACTCAGATAAATAAAATATTTAGTTTTTTATTGATACAAATAATTGAAAGAGTTTTTTATATAAGAAATGTTAGTTGAATAAAAACATTCGCACCCAAATAAAATCAAACCACAACGAAAATAAAATGAGAATTGTGAACTGTCAAAGTGAAGCCAGAATAGAAAATAGGGGCTTACCACGATATCTAGAAACCAATAATCCAGAAAGCAAAAATCCCGAAAGTAAAAATCTCGAAAAAAAATCCAGAATTAAAAAAATCTCGAAAACAAAAATCTAGAAAGCATAACTCGAACTGCAAAATTCTAGAAAATAAATCTAGAATTCTGATATTCTTTTAAGGAGTCTTTCCTAATCTAGAAATAATATTAATTGTTGAGACAATGAATGGTTACAATTCGCGCGCGAATTTTAGAAAAGACTCCTTTAAAGAATATCAGTACACTACAGCTGCATAATGCACCCATGCAATTATACAAGTAGGTGACTAAATTTATTGTTACTAGGGACGTTGTCTTATAACAACGTAGGTTTTCTTCTTAAAAAAAAGTGCAATGGAAGAAGTAAATGAAATCGTAACAAACAAACACAAAACAGAGTTGAGTCCTGGCATAGAAGGTTCAAAGTTCTTGTTGGAAGGCAACATGTTGGACTTTATAAATTAATTGCAGTTTTGGCAAATTGCAATTCAAGTTAGTTGTGTGGTTCAAAAAATTCAGATTGTTCAAGAAACTAAGGTAAGAAAGGAGTATTTAAAAAAGAAAAGCAAATCTTAAAAATACTGGACGAAAAAGGAGAAAAAAGTTATGTACATAAGCTTACTAAAGAGTCTTGCATATAACTCCAGTTTATAGAAGTTATTTAGTTATTATAGTTAGAGTTATTTGTTTAATTTTGTTATATTTTGACCCTTTTCCCTCGTATTGAATAATTATTGTAATTTTATGATATTTGTTATGTTGTGGTACGAGTAAAGGTACATACAACATATCCTATAAAATATTTAATTTTTGTTAAAAACATTTTCATTTGTTCTTTTTTGACCAGCAAAATAAATGGTTTCATAAATTGAACATATTATGCATTTTATTTGCGTTTAAACTATTGAAAAAGGTACACAAAAAAAAATTCTCGAATGAATTTTTTTTTTCGAGATTTTTTTCTAGATATAGTCTTTCATGATTTTTTTACGTTCTAGATTTTTGTACATTCGAGATTTTTTGTTGTTTTTTTTCGAGATTTTTGCCATTCGAGATTTTTGTCATTCTTGATAACGTCATTATCCCAGAAAATAGATCTATTCGGATGTTGGAGCTCGCGCTTACGATATTTACGATCTGAAGTGAAGCAACGCCTGAGGTAACATTTTGGTTTGTTGTGTTAGACTGTCACGCTGGAGGTCAGCCTCGTCCCTCTTAAGACCTAAAAAGTTTTTTTCAGGGCTACTGCCTCTTGCGAGGAATTGACAAATGTTTCAAGAGTAATATCACTTGTCATGAAAAAGTGCTTCTCGCGTAGTCGTTCGGATTCGGCATAAAACTGAAGCTCCCCTCAATATCGACACGCGCACTCAGAAACGGTTGCGAGCTGTAAGTCGAAAGTAACTTGGCCCTGGTTCTTCACGAGCTGTCACGCCACCAAATTTTGTTTGACGTCGCGTAAACCCAGAGGAAGTGCTTCGACTCGGTTTAACTATTCCGAGGTTCGATGGAGTTTTAGTGAAATCTTATAAATAAGGCTGAATTTGTGTAAAGCTTGTGCTTAGCTCTCTTCGACAAAGATGTAAAAAAAAAAATGCTATTGAATTTTGTTTCAATATGCGAAACCAGAAAGTTTCTGGACGAACTGAAAAGTATGAAAACTAGAAATAATTAACTGAGTTTCTGAGTTAAGCTCTTCGAATCTGGTCAGAGTGTTAATTAAACCTGTCACTGAAAAATAGGTCAATAGGGAATTCAAAAAATGAGTCTAGCGTCGACCCACACCAGTAACTTCCCATTGGTGCACTTGAAAACCATATACATATGTACATATTTACCTAAGTGTTGGGCGGTAGAATATGGCTGAGTTCCGAAATGCATCAGACGCGCATTTGATGTAAAGTCATTAGTTCCAAAACTCAAACGTGAGAATGTTTACAAAACGAAAGCAGCATGTTTGCGTAGCAGATGCGTATCAATAGAGTATTGCTGCCGCATCAAAACTTTTTGGCCTTTATATTATATAATTATATATTTTGTAGTGTAATAACTTCGGGTTTTTGGATAATCAGTATATAAGTAGGTGTAGGTATAGTTATAGAGATACAGGCCAAAATGTGACATTACCTATATTTTGTACTTTAACTATTTATAAGTACAAATTTTATATTTTTTTTTAAAATAGCTAACAAAATTCTAAGAATCTTACTTGTAAAACTTTTTTTTCAAACGCTTCTCGGTATGGAGGTATTAATTATTTAAGCCAATTATTTCAAAACAGACTATTGGCTAAAAAATACCAAAAATCAGGGGAGTGTACTTGATGGTATAGGTATATATTTTTGGTAAAAATTTAAAATCGATATCATCGTTTTTTTTTTTCAAAATATTTGAGTTGAAAAACATTTGTTAACAATTTTAAAAAAGTTTTTTTCCAGTTTGTTTGCTCTAAAAAAAAACTGTTTATTGAATAAAACAGAAATACCAGTTGTTGACTACGTCATTATATGTAACAAAAAAAATAGACTTTATAGATAGATAGATAGAAACATAGATTGTTTGTTCTTGAAATATTTGAGACGAAAATTATTTTTCAACTTGTAATAATTACCAATATGGTATTGTGTAATTATGTGTAAAATAGAATTAGTCTGAGGTGAATATCCTATTCCGTTCTCGAGATATTCCGGATAAATGACATTTTACAGCTCCTTTTTAAATCGCTGTAGTAAAAAAAACGGTTTATTGAATTTGTTAGAAAACCTTTTCAGCAAGTTATGACAATACTTTCTGTAAAATAAAATTTATCCGAGGTCGATATCTTTTTTCGTTCTCGAGATATGGTGGACGAAATAAGTACCCCGAACGTACGTACATACACACATACAAACATCTTGCTAAAAACGACGGATTCTGATACTATTGACCTCAAAACGTGAAAATATTTCAACATTTTCAATTCGACAAATCGCACAAATTACAATAACTTCCACTGGGAAGTTAAAAATCACAGGCAAGCAAACCAAGCCAAAACAAATTCACAAATACATGCGCACAAAATAAAAGAAAAGACAAAAAAGCAACAATGAAAATGGTGTCAATTATTCTTAAAGCCATTTAAGAATAGCCCACAAATGTTGCTATGCATACAATAATTGCTTTAAGAATCCTTTTTTGTCTGTAGGAACTGTTCTGATTTATTTTTGTAAAAAAATTTGAAGGTATAATTTTAGCGACGAATCTTACATTATCGTTTACCTAAGTGGTGGGTGGTAGAGTATATGTAAGTTTCAACTGTTATAGCAAAGTGACTAGACGAGGTGAGGCAAAAGTAGTCATGAAGGTGGCTAAGTTTGTATATTAGATAGCAACAAACGTACATCCCCCCTTCCCCGAGAGGATTCATCAGGATCAGGATAATAGGGAATCATTTTGCTCTTATGAAAAATGTTCAAGTCTTTCTTTTTTCTGCCAATATTTATCTCGTAAATGGAATCGGAGATCTTTTTTTTAATCCTGAAAGGACCCATTCGAACCGGATCTAATTTTTTTTCTATTCAGTTTGTTACCAGTTTGAATATAAACGAAATCGTTTTCTTTATATTCAATTTCTTTAGTATGTTTATCGTAATACTGTTTGTTTACGTTATGTGATCTGTTTGCATTTTGGATTGCTACAGATCTATTAAAATTTAAATTTTCAAGCGTATTTTTATTTAATTCCATTGGTATAATTGAGTCATCTACTTCTGTTAATAAATAATTGGGAGAAAAACCCGTTGAGCTATGTATGGTGTTATTGTATTCATTGTATTGTATTCCAGGGTTTATTTTTATTCTCATATATTTTGCAACGAATTCTATTTACTAAAGCTCATTCTGTCCATTAGAAAATGCACAGTCTATTGCTGTGAAAATCAGTTTTATATCTTTATTCTTTAAATAATTTTTGAATTCCAAGGAATTAATTCCTGGGTATTGATCAGTCAAAATCGTCTTAATGATGCCTTTATTCTCAGTTGATCTTACAAGATTAATAAAATCTCTCGCTATCTGTGTTTTCGACGTAGAAATAAACGCGTATCGTGTTAATTGATCTACCATCAAATGTAAATACTTTTTTGGGGATCTGTTTTCCGTAAAACCTCCTATTGTATCTAACGATACTATCTCTAATGGTACCGATGCTGGACCTAACTGCGATAAAGGAGCTTTAAAGTTACCGAATCTTGTTTTATTTTTTATACATGTTTCGCAAGTTCTACAAATTATTTTTATGTGCTTGTGCATATTTTTGAAATAAAATGTTGGTGTGATTGTTAATATCATTTGTTTAACACCGATACGACCTTACGAATCATGTATTTTTTTGAGTAATGAGATACCATAGTCCTCTGTTAACCATATTTTCTCTTACTTTTGATTATCCAATATATTTTGTACTGTCAAGTGATTTACTATTTTTATTTGTGAATTATAACTATCATTTTCTTCGGATAGAACTGGATTTCTCGAAAGACAATCAGCTTCTGAATTGTTTTTACCCGGATTATATTGAATTTCAAATTCGAATTGTGAGATGAAATTTAAAATGTGAAGTAATTCTGTGTCCTTGCAGTTCTTTATATTGAAATTTCGTAATGGTTCATGATCAGTGAATATTTTGAATCTTTGGCCTATTAAATAATATTGCCAGTATAATATGGCTTCTTTTATTGCCAAACATTCAATAAATATTGCTCTTTTTGTTTTCTGAGATTTATAAAGTTTTCGTGAGAAATAAAATACCGGTTTAACGGATTCGTCTTCTTGAGGTTATTTCAAAATTGCACCAACTCCTTCTATGCTAGTATCCGTGTAAATGTATATTGGTTTATTTGTGATCGAATATCGCTAGGACAGGTGTTGTACATAAATATGTTTTTACTTTTTCAAAACTGTATTTACATTCGTCTGACCATACAAATTTAACGATTTTTCGTAAAAGATTATGCAAAGGTTCTAGTGTCATTGCAGACCTGGAAATGAATTTTAAATGAAAATTCACTTTACCCAGAAACTGTCTTATATTTTGTCTTGTTTTTGGTACAGGGAAATCCTTTATAGCTATTAAATTATCATTAATCGGTCTAATACTATTATTTGAAACAATATGTCCTTAATAGGTTACTTCTTTTTGTGCAAAACTACATTTATTTGTATTTAACTTTAAACCTTCTTCTTGTACAACCTGTAATGTTCTTTTAATGTGTTTTAAATGATCAGAATAGTTATTCGAAAAAGTTAATATATCATCTATATAATTTATAGCAAAAGAATCTAAGTCATTATTTCTAATTATGCTTGATAAAATTCTTTGAAATATAGCAGGAGCTGGTTTTAAACCAAAAGGTAAACATGCCCATTGCCAGTGAACATGGTGTGTCACAAAAGCAGTTTTGTATTTATCTTTAGCTCGCAAAGGAATAGACCAGAAAGCTGAATTAATATCTAATTTAGAAAAGTAAAAACACTTTCCTACACGAACAACAAGATCATCAATTCTAGGTAATGGTTGACCTTCGGGAACAACAATTTTATTAAGCTCATGATAGTCAATACACAATCGCGATTTCTTTCTTCTTAAAGACTAAAGTAACAGGGGAGGCATATGGACTATATGACTCTTCAATAAGTCCTGCGTTCAATAAATTTTTTATTTGAGATTCTATTTCTATTTTATCCGGAATGGAACATTTATATGGTTTTTTTGATACATATCTATTTTCAGTTAATCTGATCGTTGCTTCAAATTTTTTACCGTACTGATATCAAATTTTTCTTTAGCAAAAGCATGATTATATTTCTTAAGAAGATCATTCAAATTATTACTATTATTTTCAATCTTTAACAACAAGCTCTGATTACATTTTAAATTTTCACTTGCAAGAATAGGCATCAAACTCTGAGTGATTTCTAAATTTTCATTTTGGCATAACCAAAACTCTTTAATACAATCCAGCCCGATTATCAAATTTTCTTCAAATAAATCACTTTTCATAATTAAAAACAAAAATTGTTTTTTTATATTTAATATTTTCAAAGATACCGTTACTTCACCATGCACGTCTGTGAGACCACCCATTGTTTGTATCCTTTGTATCCCGCTTATATTCTTAATCAATTGTAATTTTTTATAAAACCTGTAATTAATTAATGACACATTGGCTCCAGAATCATAAAGCGCAATTGCAATTTCATTATTGATTAGAACATTAAGTTTTATAAGCGGGATCGTATTCAGTTTTTTGATTCTAAAATCTTATACTAGCTGGTCTTAGTTTGTTTCTGCATATATTTTATGAATAAAATCTATTCGCTTACCCGGCTTCGCTTTTGTCTATTAACTTCTAATACAAATTTGCTCGCATTTGTATTATTGTTTGATATCGGATCGAATTGTCGCAAACCAGACAAAAGATTTTCGATCGTTGTTAATTCTTTTTTATTTAAACGGGGTCTAACAAATTTCGGTAAAGCTAATATTATAAAATTGATTTGAGAATTTATGCTTAGGTCTGGATCGACATCAATAAGAAGATTTATATTTTTTAATGCAAAATCTAGGAATGGACCATTTAACCAATGAAAAGAATAAGCGTAATCAATTTCATTCCATGATTTATCTCCAAATGTATTCAGAAAAGATGTCTTCAAATAATCCCAAGGTTTGTTCATAGAGCACGTTCTATATAAAGTTGAGAACCAGTCTAAAGCAGGTCCTTCCAGGAATAATTTTAAAGTTTCCGGGAATTGTGTTTCATTTATTTTTAATCTCTGACATTCGAGAAGAAATAAATTTAACCACGACTTTGCATTTTGATTTTTACTTGAAAATTTTTCTAGAACCATATTATTTGAAACAGATCGGATGGGATTTTCAAAATTAGGTAAAGGGTTATTGGTAGTGGGAGTGGGTTGGGAGGAGAAAATACATTGCCTCTAAATAATAACCACCAAAGACTACATTACCTTCCTCATCCAAATATAAATTTTGCAGTTCTTTCTTCGGTGTAATTGTTATATTTCTTATTTTTCCCCTTGTATTAATGCTCTTCACTGCACACTTGATTATGGACAGCTTCGCCAACTCAGTATGTTTTTGGATTGGTTGATTTTCAGTTGGGAAAGAAAAAATTTCTTCTTGGCCCAAAATTTGGATGGTTTTAACGATGACTGTAGTTTTACCATCCCAAGCTTCGCAAGATAAACAGAACTTGGCTTTTACGTCTTCCATCTTAATTATTGATTTGTAAGTTTCAACTGTTTAGCTTGAAACTTTGACGATTGGATAGGAATTATTCCAATAATATGGATTAAGACACAAGTGGATGTAGAAAAGAACTATAATTAATCATAATTAAACATTATCAAATTATAATATAACAATAATAACAATTATAATATTAATAACCTTGATCAACATTATGTCGGCTTTGGGATCTATGATCCAACTTATGAGACTATTTACAACAATTGAAAAATAATATAAAATAATAAAATATTAATATTTAAAAGTAATATCAATTTTAGGAGATGTGAATATATCGAGTGTTTATAGGAAAGTGACTAGACGAGGTGAGACAAAAGTAGTCATGATGGTGGCTAAGTTTGTATATTAGATAGCAACAAACTTACTTAGAGTAATAACTTTTGGTTTTTGGATAATCAGTATATAGGTAGGTATAGATATAGAGATACAAGGCAAAATGTGACATTACCTATCTTCTTCTTCATTTTACCGGCGGCGATTGTCATGATCTCGAGGGGGACCACAACTATCCCATTCAACTGCTTCGCCTAAGGTTCCACTTGTTGGGTTCGCCGGGTTGACCTCAGAAAACGTCGACAGGCCTCCCGGTTTTGGATTGTTCCATGTCTGAGGCCAACTAAATGCAGGTGTCGTTGTATTTGTTTCATCTAGGAGTTTTTGCGCCTGCCTGTGACATTACCTATATTTGGTACATGAGCTATTTATAATAGTAAATCTAGCCACCCGCAGAAAAAGTCGCTTCGCAGACTTACAAACAGTATCTAAATAGTACATTTAGTATAAAAAAGTCACGCGTGGTAAACAGTCACTTCGCAGTTTTACACTCTGTATCAGAATAGTACCTATGCAAATAGTATAGTATAGTATTTCTACCGAGTGCGTTCTTACTTGTTTGTGGGTTTTGCACGTAAAAGTTCAGCTTAGTGTGATCTTTGTTTAACTTATTTTTATCTATACCTATGTATGGATTTATGTAAACATTAAATTTGTTTGCAAGATTTTGAGGGAAGGTAGATATTTTAGTTGACTTCAAATTAACAATTTTTGGGGCTTAACTAAGCGTCCTAGCGAATTAAAAAAAAGGCATATTCGTGAGTGCTGCCTTTCCATCGATATATCGCATGCTGTTATCATTTATCTTTAAACGCGATTTGCGGCTAAACTAAACGTTCTAGAGGCTTCAAAGTTGACACTTTTTCTAACTTAAAACTCGATTTTCGACAAAGCTACTTGTCCTAGTGACTTAAAATTGGCATATTCGTGATCTAGGGAGTACCACCTTTCAATCATTATATCACACGACACGACAAAATTATTTCTCAAAATCGACACATTTTTCTTCTAAATGGTATTTGCTTCTAAGTTAATCGTCCTTGCGACCAGTCACAGGTTATTTTTGTATTTAATAAAATAATTTTCTATGTTGTATAGCCTTACATCTGATGCCTCATTTATCAATATCTATTAAAAAATAATTGCGCAGCTATGGCCATTTACGTGTTTATTTTTCCAAAAGAAACAATTTGATCGACCTATAGACTGGATTTTTGATAAATTTTCCTGTCAATTATTTTTACTCAAATATTTGTCGAAGAAACTTACATCTATAATAGTGTATCATTATTAGTTTTTTAATAGTGTGTCATTGTTTGGTTTTCAAAATTTATCAATTTTGTGTTAACTTTTGCTTTTAAAGTACCAAAAATCAAATTGATTTTTCAGTAAATCACATTTTTAGAATATAGTTTTTTTAGATTTTGCAAAAACTTTAACTCCGAAGTTAAGATTTTAAATGTCTACCTCAAGCTCATGTATCATTTGTTATGAACTTATAAGATTACTGAAGTTTGACACCTCTTAAGTTGGCTAAATGGAGCTTTTTGTGATTTATTTTATTAAATTGCCCCTACGTTTTTTCCTGTCAGATTTTCAAAGACAACATTACAACATTGTAGAAAAAGGTGACACCTATAAATGTGCATCATTAGTTCTTCAAAATTTATAATTTTTTCATTAACTTGTAGCAATTTTCTAAGTATATACACTCAAAAGGTATGACTTTTTCGCTTTATGGAAAATGCTTTCTATTTTAACAATTTTTTTTGTCATGCAAATCAACTAATTTTTATTTTTATAATTTTTTATGTCTTATAACCTTTCATTGGATACCTCATTTATAAATATCTTATTACTATTATTTTCAATCTTTAACAACAAGCTCTGATTACATTTTAAATTTTCACTTGCAAGAATAGGCATCAAACTCTGAGTGATTTCTAAATTTTCATTTTGGCATAACCGAAACTCTTTAATACAATCCAGCCCGATTATCAAATTTTCTTCAAATAAATCACTTTTCATAATTAAAAACAAAAATTGTTTTTTTATATTTAATATTTTCAAAGATACCGTTACTTCACCATGCACGTCTGTGAGACCACCCATTGTTTTTATCCTTTGTATCCCGCTTATATTCTTAATCAATTGTAATTTCTTATAAAACCTGTAATTAATTAATGACACATTGGCTCCAGAATCATAAAGCGCAATTGCAATTTAATTATTGATTAGAACATTAAGTTTTATAAGCGGGATCGTATTCAGTTTTTTGATTCTAAAATCTTATACTAGCTGGTCTTAGTTTGTTTCTGCATATATTTTCTGAATAAAATCTATTCGCGTACCCGGGGCTTTATCACATATACTACATAGTGCGAAGCTTCGCTTTTGTCTATTAACTTCTAATACAGATTTGCTCGCATTTGTATTATTGTTTGATATCGGATCGAATTGTCGCAAACTAGACAAAAGATTTTCGATCGTTGTTAATTCTTTCTTATTTAAACGGGGTCTAACAAATTTCGGTAAAGCTAATACTATAAAATTGATTTGAGAATTTATGCTTAGGTCTGGATCGACATCAATAAGAAGATTTATATTTTTTAATGCAAAATCTAGGAATGGACCGTTTAACCAATGAAAAGAATAAGCGTAATCAATTTCATTCCATGATTTATCTCCAAATGTATTCAGAAAAGATGTCTTCCAATAATCCCAAGGTTTGTTCATAGAGCACGTTCTATATAAAGTTGAGAACCAGTCTAAAGCAGGTCCTTCCAGGAATAATTTTAAAGTTTCCGGGAATTGTGTTTCATTTATTTTTAATCTCTGACATTCGAGAAGAAATAAATTTAACCACGACCTTGCATTTTGATTTTTACTTGAAAATTTTTCTAGAACCATATTATTTGAAACAGATCGGATGGGATTTTCAAAATTAGGTAAAGGGTTATTGGTAGTGGGAGTGGGTTGGGAGGAGAAAATACATTGCCTCTAAATAATAACCACCAAAGACTACATTACCTTCTTTTGTTATATTTGTAATTGTTATATTTCTTATTTTTCCTCTTGTATTAAGGACAGCTTTGCCAACTCAGTATGTTTTTGGATTGGTTGATTTTCAGTTGGGAAATAAAAAATTTCTTCTTGGCCCAAAATTTGGATGGTTTTAACGATGACTGTAGTTTTACCATCCCAAGCTTCGCAAGATAAACAGAACTTGGCTTTTACGTCTTCCATCTTAATTGTTGATTTGTAAGTTTCAACTGTTTAGCTTGGAACTTTGACGATTGGATAGGAATTATTCCAATAATATGGATTAAGACACAAGTGGATGTAGAAAAGAACTATAATTAATCATAATTAAACATTATCAAATTATAATATAACAATAATAACAATTGTAATATTAATAACCTAAATCATCAATTATGTCGGCTTTGGGATCTATGATCCAACTTATGAGACTATTTACAACAATTGAAAAATAATATAAAATAATAAAATATTAATATTTAAAAGTAATATCAATTTTAGTAGATGTGAATATATCGAGTGTTTATAGGAAAGTGACTAGACGAGGTGAGACAAAAGTAGTCATGATGGTGGCTAAGTTTGTATATTAGATAGCAACAAACTTACTTAGAGTAATAACTTTTGGTTTTTGGATAATCAGTATATAGGTAGGTATAGATATAGAGATACAAGGCAAAATGTGACATTACCTATCTTCTTCTTCATTTTACCGGCGGCGATTGTCATGATCTCGAGGGGGACCACAACTATCCCATTCAACTGCTTCGCCTAAGGTTCCACTTGTTGGGTTCGCCGGGTTGACCTCAGAAAACGTCGACAGGCCTCCCGGTTTTGGATTGTTCCATGTCTGAGGCCAACTAAATGCAGGTGTCGTTGTATTTGTTTCATCTAGGAGTTTTTGCGCCTGCCTGTGATATTACCTATATTTGGTACATGAGCTATTTATAATAGTAAATCTAGCCACCCGCAGAAAAAGTCGCTTCGCAGACTTACAAACAGTATCTAAATAGTACATTTAGTATAAAAAAGTCACGCGTGGTAAACAGTCACTTCGCAGTTTTACACTCTGTATCAGAATAGTATGCAATACTATGCAAATAGTATAGTATAGTATTTCTGCCGAGTGCGTTCTTACTTGTTTGTGGGTTTTGCACGTAAAAGTTCAGCTTAGTGTGATCTTTGTTTAACTTATTTTTATCTTTACCTATGTATGTATTTATGTAAACATTAAATTTGTTTGCAAGATTTTGAGGGTAGGTAGATATTTTAGTTGACTTCAAATTAACAATTTTTGGGGCTTAACTAAGCGTCCTAGCGAATTAAAAAAAAGGCATATTCGTGAGTGCTGCCTTTCCATCGATATATCGCATGCTGTTATCATTTATCTTTAAACGCGATTTGCGGCTAAACTAAACGTTCTAGAGGCTTCAAAGTTGACACTTTTTCTAACTTAAAACTCGATTTTCGACAAAGCTACTTGTCCTAGTGACTTAAAATTGGCATATTCGTGATCTAGGGAGTACCACCTTTCAATCATTATATCGCACGACACGACAAAATTATTTCTCAAAATCGACACATTTTTCTTCTAAATGGTATTTGCTTCTAAACTAATCGTCCTAGCGACCAGTCACAGGTTATTTTCTTACATCTGATACCTCATTTATCAATATCTATTAAAAAATAATTGCGCAGCTATGGCCATTTACGTGTTTATTTTTCCAAAAGAAACAATTTGATCGACCTATAGACTGGATTTTTGATAAATTTTCCTGTCAATTAGTTTTACTCAAATATTTGTCGAAGAAATTTACATCTATAATAGTGTATCATTATTAGTTTTTTAATAGTGTGTCATTGTTTGGTTTTCAAAATTTATCAATTTTGTATTAACTTTTGCTTTTAAAGTACCAAAAATCAAATTGATTTTTCAGTAAATCACATTTTTAGAATATAGTTTTTTTAGATTTTGCAAAAACTTTAACTCCGAAGTTAAGATTTTAAATGTCTACCTCAAGCTCATGTATCATTTGTTATGAACTTATAAGATTACTGAAGTTTGACACCTCTTAAGTTGGCTAAATGGAGCTTTTTTGTGATTTATTTTATTAAATTGCCCCTACGTTTTTTCCTGTCAGATTTTCAAAGACAACATTACAACATTGTAGAAAAAGGTGACACCTATAAATGTGTGACTTTTTCGCTTTATGGAAAATGCTTTCTATTTTAACAATTTTTTTTGTCATGCAAATCAACTAATTTTTATTTTTATAATTTTCTATGTCTTATAACCTTTCATTGGATACCTCATTTATAAATATCAAAAAAGTATTGCCCAAGTTATGGCTATTTACAGGTATTTTACGTATATTTTTCGAAAAAGAAAAAATTTTATCGACCAATAGACTGGATTTTTGCAAAATTTTTCTTTCAATTATGTTTAAAAATCCATAATAAAGCTTACGGTTATCGTAGAAATATGTTTTACGTACCAAAATAATTGTTGATAGGTATAAATTATTACATAATTTAAATTTTGATAATCGGTTGCATAAAAAGTTATAACATTCACTATTTAGTCAAAACAATGCTATTTTATCTGTTTAAGCGTATTAGTCTTTAAAATTGTATGGACATCTGTTAAAGTTTTGTATGTATGAAGCTTGTGATCAACGCACAGTTATGTTTTATATATCAAAATGTTTATTGAATTTTCAGGATTTATAATTTTAAAATTTGAAAATATTTTATGGGCGTGGTGAAATTAAAAAAATAAAATTCGTTGAAAAAGCATGTTCCAGTTTGCATTTTTTTGGTATTAAAACCAATAAAACTAATTTTAGAGTGGCTTTTGTTGAAATAATCACTTAACATTTATAAGAAATATTTAAGAGGAGAATTAGAGCAATTATTGTGTTGGTTTTGTTTTTCAAAATTTATCAATTTTTGATTAACTTTTGCATTTAAAATACCAAAAATCGAATTGATTTTTCACTAAATCGCATTTTTTGTATGAATTTTTTTAAGATGTTGCAAAAATTTTAACACAGCAATTTAGATTATAGATTTCTACCTCAAATTCATATATCGTTTGTTATGAACTTTTAAGTATTACTCCAGTTTGAAACCTGTTAAGTTGGCTAAATGGAGCTGTTATTTTTAAATTGACCCTATGTGTTTGCCCGTTAGATTTACATATACAATATTACTCTTAAATTTGTAGAAGAAGGCTATATAATATATACATTTTTCAATAACTTTTGAATTTAAAGTACGAATAATTGTGTTGATTACTCATTAAAACACATTTTTAGTACACGTTAGTTTAATATTTTGCAATAATTTGTATACACAAATTTAAGTTATAAATTTCTACCTAAATTTCATGTATCATTTATTATGAACTTTTAAGTATTACTCAATTTTGAAACCTCTAAAATTGCCTAAATATAGGTTTTTTTGTGATTTATTTATTAAATTGCCCCTACTTTTTTTTCCGTTAGATTTACAAATATAAAATTATCCACATATTTGTAGAAGAATGTTACAGCTATAATTGTGCATCATTAGTTTTTTAAATTTCGAAAAAAATTCATCAAGTTTTGAATTTAATATATGTAATATAAATTTGACGGGTCACTTACACACCCTTTTAGTATGAAATTTTTCACCCATCTCAATAATTTTTATACACAAATTTAGCCACATCGCACAGCTAAATTTTGAGTTCTTAATTTTAAATATCGGCCGAGTAGAAATGAAGTTATGATTGTTTATATTAAAAATAATCGAATAAAAAATCATTTGAGATAACGGGTCTTTGTAGTGGTTGACGAAATTTTGCCAATGAACAAAGCGGAGAATTTCTATGGATTTTATTCGATTTTTTATGAATTTTAAAAAATCAATTGTGGCGCTAATATAGGAGGTAGATTAAAAAATGAGGTATCAAGAAAAAACTAAATCAATCCATGCACACAACAATATTATATTGTTAATTTCTCAGCTCAACGGTACAATAGGAATATAATTTTTACTTATACAAATTTCTAGAACATATAGCTATATTTCATTAGTACATTGCAAACCTGTACGACAGTTAATTAAAAAGATATTAATAAAAAACAAAAAAAAAACAAAAAAACTAAATTTTTACTCCTTAAATAAATCTGTCACATTTTAAGTTAGAAAGATAAAATGTTTATCGTTTAACTGCTATCAAATCTATAACATAGTAAAATTTGAGATTTTTCCAACAACCCATTAAAAAGATAAAAATAAAATGCTTTGAGAAATTGTTCAAAAAATTTACCTTTCTTCAAAAATGATTGGGTATGAAAAAAAAATTTTATCAACAATTTCTTAAACATGGATAATTTATTTTTTTATTATCTTTAAAAATATATAAAAATAATAAAAAGAAAATGTATCCTTATAGGACTTTTAAGCACTTTTTGTAACGACTATTTGTGCCTATTTCAGTCTTAAAACGGGCATACCTGGGTGATTTAGATTTTTGCAAAAAAAAAGATGTATGCGTTTTTTTCCTAATTCTTAACGATCTTTAAAATAAATAAAAAATGAAGTTCCTACGACATCGTGTTTAGAAGTTAAAAATCCGACTTTCCCCTACATTTACCCTCGTTTACCCTATTAAATATGCGAATATCAAAAAATCCGATCTTATCGCTCACCTACATAAAAGTTGCAATCGTATACATTTTAGTTTGAATTTTTATGACTTGTAGTTTAGGCTGTAGCGTGATTTGTAAAAATAGTCATATTTAATACGATTAAAATTCTTTCTTTTATATATTATAACTAGCCACCCGCAGAAAAAGTCGCTTCGCAGACTTACAAACAGTATCTTTATAGTACATTTAGTATAAAATAGTCACCCGTGGCAAACAGTCACTTCGCAGACTTACAAACTCCCTCTGTATAGTATAGTATAACCTTTCTGTCGAGTGCGTTCTTACTTGTTTGTCGGATTTGCACGTAAAAGTTCAGCTTAGTGTGATCTCTGTTTAACTTATTGGGATCTATACCTATGTATGGATTTATGTAAACATTAAATTTGTTTGCAAGATTTTGAGGGTAGGTAGGTATTTTAGTTGACTTTAAATTAACAATTTTTGGGGCTTAACTAAGCGTCCTAGCGAATTAAAAAAAAGGCATGTTCGTGAGTGCTGCCTTTCCATCGATATATCGCATGCTATTATATGTAATCTTTAAACGCGATTTGCGGCTAAACTAAACGTCTTCGAGGCGTCAAAGTTGACACTTTTCCTAACTTAAAACTCGATTTTCGGCAAAACTACTTGTCCTAGTGACTTAGAATTGGCATATTCGTGATCTAGGGAGCACCACCTTTCAATCATTATATCCCACGTAACGACAAAATTATTTCTCAAAATCGACACATTTTTCTTCTTAAATGGTATTTGCTTTTAAACTTATCGTCCTAGCAACCAGTCACAGGCTATTTTTTGTTTTTAATAAAATAATAATCTATGTTGTATAGCCTTACATCTGATACCTCATTTATGAATATCTATCAAAAAAATAATTGCCCAGCTATGGCCATTTACATGTATATTTTTCCAAAAAGAAACAATTTGATCGACCTATAGACTGGATTTTTGATGAATTTTCGTGTCAATTATTTTTACTCAAATATTTGTAGAGAAATTTACACCTTTAATAGTGTATCATTATTAGTTTTTTAAAATTTATAAATTTTTTATTATTTTTTACCAATTTTCAAAGTAAATACACTCAAAAGGTATGAGTTTGTCGCTTTATTGCAAATTCTTTCTCTTTTAACAATTTATTTTTTCATGAAAGTGAGTAATTTTTGTTATCATAATTTTCTATGTCTTATAACCTTTCATTTGATACTTCATTTATAAATATCAAAAAAGTATTGCCAAGTTATGGCTATTTAAAAGTATTTTACGTATATTTTTCTAAAAAGAAACAATTTTATCGATCAATAGACTGGATTTTTGCAAAATTTTCTTTCAATTATGTTTAAAAATCCATATTAAAGTTTGTGGTTATTGTAGAAATATGTTTTATATACCAAAATGTTTGTTGATTGGTCTAAATTATTATAAAATTTAAATTTCGATAATCGGTTAAATAAAAAGTTATTAAATATTTAATCAAAATAATGCTATTTTATCTGTTTAAGCGTATTATCCCCGATTTTATAAAGCCCTTTTAAAAATTTAACAGTCATAATATGACGTTTATTCCATACAAAATACGTCATTTAAAAAATTAAAAGCCTGTTAAATGTTTATGAAATTGGCCATTAGTCTTTAAAATTATATAGACATTTATTAATGTTTTGTATGTATTTAAATAGAGAGACAATGACCTTTCCATATACATCTAAATAGTACTTTTCGATTTATAGCCAATTTTATGCAGACAAATTGACAATTCTGGATTTTATCTGTAAAAAATATTTCTAATGTAAAATTTCAATATTTGAAATTATTTTGTGAAGCTTGTGAGCAACGCACAGTTATGTCTTGTATATCAAAATGTTAATTAGACTTTCAAAATTTATCATTTTTAAATTTGAAAAAAAATGTATGGGCGTGGTGAAAATATAAAAATGAAAGTCGTTGAAGAAGCATGATCGATTAAGCATTTTTTTTGGTAAATAAATCAATAAAACTAATTTTAGAGTGGCTTTTGTTGAAATAATCAATTAACATTTAAAAACAATATTTTAGAAGACGATTAGAGGAATTGGTGAGTTGGGTTTGTTTTTCAAAATTTATCAATTTTGTATTAACTTTTGCATTTAAAGTGTCAAAAATCAAATTGATTTTTCAATAAATCACATTTTTAGCATACTTTTTTAAGATTTTGCAAAAATTTTAACACAGAAATTAAGATTATGAATTTCTACCTCAAATTCATGTATCATTTGATATGAACTTATAAGTACTACTGAAGTTTGAAACCTCTTAAGTTGGCTAAATTGAGCTTATTTGTGATTTATTTTATTGAATTGCCCCTACTTTTTTCCCGTTAGACTAACAAAGACAAAATCCTTCAAATATTTGTAGAAGAAGGTAACGCCTATAAATGTGCATCATTAGTTTTTCGACATTTATAAATTTTTCATTAACTTTTAGCAATTTTCTAAGTAAATACACTCAAAAGGTATGAATTTTTCGCTTTATGGAAAATTCTTTCTATTTCAACAATTTATTTTGTCATGCAAATAAAATAATTTTTACTTTTATAATTTTCTATGTCTTATAACCTTTCATTTAATACCTTACTTATAAATATCAAAAAAGTATTGCCCGAGTTATGACTATTTACAGGTATTTTACGTATATTTTTCGAAAAAGAAAAGAATTTATCGACCAATAGACTGGATGTTTGCAAAATTTTCTTCCAATTATGTTTAAAAATCCATATTAAAGCTTACGGTTATCGTAGAAATATGTTTTATATACCAAAATAATTGTTGATTGGTATAAATTATTACATAATTTAAATTTTGATAATCGGTTGCATAAAAAGTTATAATATCCACTATTTATTCAAAATCCTCTCCTACTTACTTAATCGCTCGTGCTGTGTTAAAAACATTTTAAGGGTAGCCATAACCCCTTTTGTGCGCGTGGAATATAAAAAAAAAAAAAAAAAAAAATGCTATTTTATCTGTTTAAGCGTATTAGTCTTTAAAATTGTACTTAAATAGTGAGGCAGTGACCTTTGCATCGACATCTAAATTTTGAAATTAAGATAAGTACTTTCCGATTTATAGCCGATTTTATGCAGACAAATTGACAATTTTAAAATTTTTTCTGGATTTTATCTTTAAAAATATTTCTAATGTAAAATTTTAATATTTGAAATTATTTTGCGAAGCTTGTGATCAACGCACAGTTATGTTTTATATATCAAAATGTTTATTGGATTTTTAAGATTTATAATTTAATATTTTAATTAATTTAATAATTTAAATAATTAATAAAATATTTTATGGGCGCGGTGAAATTATAAAAATAAAATTCGTGGAAAAAGCATGTTCCAGTTTGCATTGTTTTGGTAAATAAATCAATAAAATTAATTTTAAAGTGACTTTTGTTTAAATAATCACTTAACATTTATTAACAATATTTTAGAGGAGAATCAAAGCAATTATTGTGTTGGTTTTGTTTTTCAAAATTTATCAATTTTTGTTTAACTTTTGCATTTAAAATACCAAAAATCGAATTGATTTTTCACTAAATCACATTTTTTGTATGAATTTTCTTAAGATGTTGCAAAAGTTTTAACACAGGAATTTAGATTATAAATTTCTACTTCAAATTCATGTATCATTTCTTATAAACTGTTAAGTTTTACTCAAGTTTGAAGCCTCTAAATTTGGGTTAATGCAGCTTAATTGTGATTTATTCCATTAAATTGCCCCTACTTTTTTTCCCGTTAGATTTACAAATACAAAAATATCCACATATTTGTAGAAGAATGTAACAGCTTTAATTGTGCATCATTTTTTTTTTTTTTTGAATTTCGAAAAAATTTCATCAAGTTTTGAATTTAATATATGTAATATAAATTTGACGGGTCATTTACACACCCTTTTAGTATGAAATTTTTCACCCTCCCCTCAATAATTTTTAAACACAAATTTAGCCACATCGCATAGCTAAATTTTGAGATCTTTATTTTAAATATCGGCCGAGTAGAAATGAAGTTATGATTTTTTTATATTAAAATTAATCGAATAAAAAATAATTTGAGATAACGGTTTGTAGTGGTTGACGAATTTTGCCAATGAACAAAGCGGATTCTATGGATTTTATTCGATTTATTATGAATTTTAAAAAATCAATTGTGGCGCTTATATATAAGGTAGATTAAAAAATGAGGTACCAAATTAATGGTTATTCCATTGAGATTAATTATAAGAAAAAAACAAAATCAATCCATGCACACACTCACATGTTATTAAGTAATATTTGTAAACAATATTATATTGTTAATTTCTCAGCTCAACAGTACAAAAGGAATATAATTTTTTTTTTACAAATTCCGACTGTTAATTAAAACGATATTTATAAAAAACAAAAAAAAAAACAAATTTCAAAATGTTTACTCCTTCTTAAATAAATCTGTCAAATGATAAGCTAGAAAGATAAAATGCTTACAATTTAATTGCTATCAAATTAATTTATACCATAGTAAAATTTGAGATTTTTCCAACAACCCATTAAGAAGATAAAAATCAAATACTTTGAGAAATTGTTCAAAAAAATTTAGCTTTTTTCAAAAATTATTTTGGGTATGAAAAGAAATCCTATCAAAAATTCCTTAAACATGGAGAATTTATTTTGTTATTATCTTTGAAAATATGTAAAAATAATTTTAAAAAACTGTGAAGTTCGTACGACGTCGCGTTTAGAAGTTAGAAATCCGACTTTGCCTTACATTTACCCTCGTTTACCCTATTAAATATGCGAATTTCAAAAAATCCGATCTTATCGCTCACCTACATAAAATTACCTTTCACATAAATTTTAGTTTGAATTTTTATGATTTATAATTTAGGCTGTAGCGTGATTTGTAAAAATGGTCATATTTAATACGATTAAAATTCTTTCTTTTATATATATAGCCACCCGCAGAAATAGTCGCTTCGAGGACTTACAAACAGTATCCTAAAAGTACAAATAGTGTAAATAGCCCCCACGGGTTAACAGTTGCTTACACTCCCTCTGTATAGTATAGTATAGCCTTTCTGTCGAGTGCGTTCTTACTTGTTTGTAGGTTTTGCAAGTAAAAGTTCAGCTTAGTGTGATCTTTGTTTAACTTTTAATGTGATCTGTACCTATGTATGTATGTATGCTTTTATGTAAACATTAAATTTGTTTGCAAGATTTTGAGTGTAGGAAGTTATCTTAGTTGACTTGAAATTAACAATTTTGGGGCTTAACTAAGCGTCCTAGCGAATTTAAAATGGCAAACTTGTGAGTGCCGCCTTTCCATCGATGTATCGCATGCTAATCTGTTATCTTTAAACGCGATTTGCGGCTAAACTAATCGTCCTACAGGCTTCAAAGTTGACATTTTTTCTAACTTCAAACTCGATTTGCGTCAAAATTACTTGTCCTAATGACTTAAAAGTGGAATATTCGTGATCTAGGGAGTACCACGACACGAATAAAACTATTTCTCAAAATCGACACATTTTTCTACTTAAATGGTATTTGCTTCTAAACTAATCGTCCTAGCGACCAGTCACAGGCCTATGTTGTAAGGCCTTCCCTCTGATACCTCATTTATAAATATCAAAAAATAATTGCCCAAGCTATGGCCATTTACGTGTTTTTAATGTATATTTTTCCAAAAAGAATCAATTTGATCGACCTATAGACTGGATTTTTTGATAAATTTTCCTGTCAATTATTATTCCTCACATAATTGTAGAAGAAGGTGACAAATATAAATGTGCATCATTAGTTTTTCAAAATTTATAAATTTTTCATTAACTCTTAGCAATTTTCTAAGTAAATTCTTTCTATTTTAACAATTTATTTTGTCAAACAAATTAAATAATTTTTATTTTTATAATTTGATACCTCATTTATAAATATCCAAATAGTATTTCCCAAGTTATGGCTATTTTCAGGTATCTTACGAATATTTTTCGAAAGAGAAAGAAATAGACTGGATTTTTGCAAACAATTTCTTTCAATTATGTTTAAAAATACATATTAGAGCTTGTGGTTATCAAAAACAAATTTGTTTTTTATACCAAAATAATTGTTGATTGGTATAAATTATTACAAAATTTAAATTTTGATAATCGGTTAGACAAAAGGTAACAATATTCACTATTTAGTCAAAATAATGCTATTTTATCTGTTTAAGCGTGTTTGTCTTTAAAATTGTATGGACATCTATTAATGTCTTGTACGTATTTAAATAGTGATACAATGACCTCTCCGTCGACAACTAAATTTTGAAATTCGGATAAGTACTTTCCGATTTATAGCCAATTTTATGCAGACAAATTGACAATTTTAAAATTTGTTCTGGATTTCTCTGTAAAAATATTTGTAATGTGAAATTTTAATATTTGAAATTAATTTGTGAAGCTTGTGAGCCACGCACAGTTATGTTTTATATATCAAAATGTTTATTAGACTTTCAAAATTTATCTTTTTTTAAATTTGAAAAAAGTGCATGGGCGTGGTGAAAATATAAAAATAAATGTCGTTGAAAAAGCATGATCGATTAAGCATTTTTTTGGTAAATAAATCAATAAAACTTATTTTAGAGTGGCTTTTGTTGAAATAATCACTTAACATTTAATAACAATATTTTAGAAGACGATTAAAGCAATTGGTGTGTTGGGTTTGTTTTTCAAAATTTATCAATTTTTTATTAACTTTAGCATTTAAAGTGTCAAAAATCACATTGATTTTTCAGTAAATCACATTTTTAGTACACATTTTTTTAAGATTTTGCAAACATTTTAAAACAAAATTAAGATTTTAAATTTCTACCTCAAACTCATTTATCATTTGTTATGAACTTATAAGTATTACTGAAGTTTGAAACCTCTTAAGTTGGCTAAATTGAGCTTTTTTGTGATTTATTTTTTTAAATTGCCCCTACTTTTTTCTTGTTAGATTAAAAAAAGCAATATTGCACAAATATTTGTAGAAAAAGGTAACACCTATAAATGTGCATCATTAGTTTTTCGACATTTATAAATTTTTCATTAAATTTTTCAACTTTTCTAAGTAAATACACTCAAAAGGTATGAATTTTTCGCTTTATGAAAAATTCTTTTTGTTTTAACAATTTATTTTGTCATGCAAATTAAATAATTTTTATTTTAATATTTTTTTATGTCTTAAAGCCTTTGATTTGATACCTCATTTATAAATATCAAACAAGTATTGCCCAAGTAATGGCCATTTACAGGTATCTTACGAGACTGGATTTTTGCAAAATTATTC
This sequence comes from Melangyna quadrimaculata, assembly GCA_949320155.1. Classification (NCBI taxonomy): domain Eukaryota; kingdom Metazoa; phylum Arthropoda; class Insecta; order Diptera; family Syrphidae; genus Melangyna; species Melangyna quadrimaculata. The sequence goes on from OX439484.1 coordinate 114,945,669, forward strand.
TTTCGGTTATGTTTAAAAAACTATATTAAAGCTTGTGGTTGTCGTAGAAATATGTTTTATATACCAAAATAATTATTGATTTGTATAGATTATTACAAAATTTAAATTTTGATAATCGGATACAATATTCACTATTTAGTCAAAATAATGCTATTTTATCTGTTTGAGCATATTAGTCTTTAAAACTGTATGGACATCTATTAATGTTTTATATGGATTTAAATAGTGAGACATTGACCTTTCCACAGAAATCTAATTTTTTTAGCAATTTTCTAAGTAAATTCTTTCTATTTTAACAATTTATTTTGTCAAACAAATTAAATAATTTTTATTTTTATAATTTTCTATGTCTTATAACCTTTCATTTGATACCTCATTTATAAATACCCAAATAGTATTTCCCAAGTTATGGCTATTTTCAGGTATCTTACGAATATTTTTCGAATGAGAAAGAAATAGACTGGATTTTTGCAAAAAATTTCTTTCAATTATGTTTAAAAATACATATTAGAGCTTGTGGTTATCAAAAAAAAAAATTTGTTTTATATACCAAAATAATTGTTGATTGGTATAAATTATTACAAAATTTAAATTTTGATAATCGGTTAGACAAAAGGTAACAATATTCACTATTCAGTCAAAATAATGCTATTGTATCTGTTTAAGCGTATTTGTCTTTAAAATTGTATGGACATCTATTAATGTCTCGTACGTATTTAAATAGTGAGACAATGACCTCTCCGTCGACAACTAAATTTTGAAATTCGGATAACTACTTTCCGATTTAAAGCCAATTTTATGCAGACAAATTGACAATTTTAAATTTTGTCTGGATTTTATCTGTCAAAATTATTTCTAATGTAAAATTTTAATATTTGAAATTATTTTGTGAAGCTTGTGAGCAACGCATAGTTATGTTTTATATATCAAAGTTTGTATTAGATTTTCAAGATTTATAATTTTCAAATTTTAAAATATTTTATGTGCGTGGTGAAAATATAAAAATAAAATTCGTTGAAAAAGCATTGTACATTTTGCATTTCGTTGGTAAATAAATCAATCAAACTAATTTTAGAGTGACTTTTGTTGAAATAATCACTTAACATTTATCAGCAATATTTAAGATAATGACTAGGGAAATTAGACTGTTGGTTTTGTTTCTTAAAATTTAGCAATTTTGTATTAACTTTTGCATTTAAAGCACCAAAAATCGAATTGATTTTTGACTAAATCACTTTTTTAGTATGAATTTTTTTAAGATTTTGCTAAAATTTTAACACAGAAATTTAGACTGTAAATTTTTACTTTAAATTCATGTATCATTGGTTTTAAACTTTTAAGTATTACTCAAGTTTGACGCCTCTAAATTTGGCTAAATGGAGCTTTTTTGTGATTTATTTTATTAAATTGCCCCTACTTTTTTCCCGCTAGATTTACAAATACAAAATTTCTCACTTTTTTGTAGAAGAAGGTTACACCTGTAAATATGCATCATTAGTTTTTTTAAATTATTTAATTTTTCACTAACTTTTGAATTTAAAGTACGGAAAATTAAGTTGATTTTTCGATAAAACACATTCTTAGTACAAAGTTTTATAATATTTTGCAATAATTTTTACCCACAAATTTAAGTTATAAAATTCTTCCTGCTACATGAACAGTTATTATGAATTCTTAAGTATTACTCAATTTTGAAACCTCTAAATTTGCCTAAATGTAGGTTTTTTTGTGATTTATTTATTAAATTGCCCCTACTTTTTTTTCCGTTAGATTTACAAATATAAAATTATCCACATATTTGTAGAAGAATCTTACAGCTATAATTCTGCATCATTAGTTTTTTGAATTTCGAAAAAAATTCATCAAGTTTTGAATTTAATATATGTAATATAAATTTGACGGGTCACTTGCACACCCTTTTAGTATGAAATTTTTCACCCCCCTCAATAATTTTTATACACAAATTTAGCCACATCGCAAAGCTAAATTTTGAGATATTAACTTTATATATCGGCCAATTAGAAATGAAGTTATGATTTTTCATATTAAAAATAATCGTATAAAAAATAATTTGAGATAACGGGTCTTTGTAGTGGTTGACGAATTTTGAGAATGAACACACCGGAGCATTTCTATGGATTTTATTCGATTTTTTATTAATTTTAAAAAATCAATTGTGGCGCTAATATAGGAGGTAGATTAATAAAATGAGGTACCAAATTAATGGGTATTCCATTGAGATTAAATATAAGAAAAAACTACATCAATCCATGCATACACTCACAAATTATTAAGTTATATATATAAGCAATATTATATTGTTTATTTCTCAGCTCAACGGTACAATAGGAATATAATTTTTACTTATACAAATTCCTAGAATATATAGCTATATTTCATTGGTACATTGCAAACCTGTACGATAGCTAATTAAAAAGATATTAATAAAAAACCAAAAAAAAAAAACAAATTTCAAAATTTTTACTCCTTCTTAAATAAATCTGTCAAATGATAAGTAAGAAAGATAAAATGTTTACCATTTAATTGCTATTAAATTATTCTATAACATAGTAAAATTTGAGATTTTTCCAACAACCCATTTAAAAGATAAAAATCAAATACTTTGAAAAATTGTGCAAAAAAATTTACCTTTTTTCAAAAATCATTTTGTGTATGAAAAAAAAAATCCTATCAAAAATTCCTTAAACATGGATAATTTATTTTTTTATTATCTTTAAAAGTATGTAAAAATATTTTTAAAACAATGTATCCTTATACAACTTTTATGCACTTCTCCTAACGACTATTTGTGCCTATTTCAGTCTTAAAACGGGTATATCTGGGTGATTTGGATTTTTGCAAAAAAAAAGATGTATGCGTTTTTTTCCTAATTCTTAAAGATCTTTAAAATAAATAAAAAATGAAGTTTCTACGACGTTGCGATGTTAGAAATCCGACTTCGCCCTACATTTACCCTCGTTTACCCTATCAAATATGCGAGTTTCAAAAAATCCGATCTTATCGCTCACCTACATAAAAGTACCTTTGTCATGAATTTTAAATTGAATTTGTATGACTTTTAGTTTAGGCTGTAGCGTGATTTGTAAAAATGGTCATATTTAATACGATTAAAATTCTTTCTTTTATATAGTATAATTTTTATATTTTTGTTGTAAATAGCTTACAAAATTCTTCGTAGAACTCTTAGCGTAATGCTTAGTGCGATGGAATGTCACGCTGGAGGGGTGGGTTCACTTCCCAGCCTCGTACACCTAAAAACTAAAAAGTTTTTTTTCAGGGCTACTGCCTCTTACGAGGAATTGAAAAATCCTCCAAGAGTATCATTTGTCATGAATAAGTGCTTCTCGTCTAGCCATTCGGATTCGGCATAAAATTGTAGGTCCCTTCCATTCCTGCCGAAACGCGCACACAGGAATGGTTCCGAGTTGTTAGTCACTATGCCCTGGTTCTTCACGAGCCGTTGCGCCACCCAATTTATTTATTTATTATTTACAAAATTCTAAGAATTTTACTGATACAACTTTTTTTCCTAACTCTTCTCGGTATGGAGATTAAGCCAATTATTTTAAAACAGACTATTGGCTAAAAAAAACTACCAAAAATCAGGAGAGTGCAATTCAAAAAAAAAAACATGGTTTCAAAGAATATAAGAGGCAAATTAAGTCTCATATGCTAAATTTCGATTTTGAAGCGATTTTGAGTGTAAGAATTTTTCGAACTAAAACATTTTTGAAAAGTTTTTTCTGGCAACATTTTGATTTTTAGCTTTTATAAGGGTGGTTTTTAAAATCTCAAAATTACAGAACATTTAGGTGGTATAGGTATATATTTTTGGTAGACATTTGTAATCGATATCATTGTTTTTTTTTTTTCAAAATATTTGAGTTGAAAAACATTAGTTAAGAATTTTAAATAGTTTTTATGCTCTAAAAAAAAAACTGTTCATTGATTGTTTTTAATAAAATTATCAGTTGTTAACTACGTCATTATATGAAAACAAAAATAGACTGGGTTCGGAATCATTTTTTGATCTTGAAATATTTGCGACGAAAATTATTTGTCAACTGTTTTTCTTAGTTTAAAAAAAAATGTCTGCTAATTTTTTTTTTTTTTAATATTTACCAATTTTGTATTCTGTAATTATGTGTAAAATAAAATTAGTCTGAAGTGAATATCTTATTCCGTTCTCGAGATATTCCAGATAAATGACATTTAACAGCTCCTTTTTAAATTACTGTAGTAAAAAAACGATTTATTGAATTTGTTAGGAAACCTCTTTAGCACGTTATGACAGTATTATCTGTAAAATAAAATTCATTCGAGGTCGATATCTTTATTCGTTCTCGAGATATGGTGGACGAAAAAAGTACCCCGAACATACGTACATCAGTGGCGAATCCTGGTCCTTAGTATTGGTTTAGCTACGTTGTCTAGGGAAGGTTAAAATAAAAAAAAAATCATATATTTTTTTTAATTTTATTGATAACGACAATAAATAAAAAACATTAATAAATGATACAAAATAAAAATTTAAAAATTTATCGATACATAAATTCGCTTCGTCGTTCGACGGACACAACATTTTCGATGACTTTTTCATAAAAATCGTCACTTTCTATAGTAATTATATAAATATAAATATCTACATCCTATATTTATATGGTTTGCGTTGCAAAAAATCTTAAATTTAACCTTACCTACCCACATTAATGTATGGAGGTATAGTTTACGTTCAAAGCTATGTAAACAAATTTCACGTTAGCGGTCACCCGATAAAAGATACTACTAGCGACTTTATGCCAAAATAAATTGACGATTATTTAACTATGATCTATTTTATTATAATAATATTATTTCTAGGTTCTAAGCATATATGCATTTACTTCCATCTCACTTCTCCAAAAAAAAACAATGTCGCACTCTCATATTTCAAAGCACCACAATCTACAAATATATTTACTCACATTTAAAATCCACGCAAATATAAAATAATTAACTAATTTCGCACTTTTAGGATTCAATACGAATCAACTGTTTATGTTTATTTCGCAAATAGCCCAGTCAATTTGACAATAAATTCGCAAAGCGCGATGCAGTTCTGCATTGCTGATATGTTGTTAGGGTATGTTAGAGTAGTCTGTATCTAAGTTTGCAGCTCGAAAACCTGTGCTCGCTGCAGGAAAAATACGACAGTGAAAAACACGCTAAAATCAGCCCATTTTTTCCGACATTTTCCTTTATAACTTTGGAAATATGCAATTAAGTAAAAAAATGTCCACTACAAACTTGTTTGTTATAAAATTTTCTACAAGCCCACATCAGTTTTAAATTCATGCATGTTATATTTATGTTGATATTTAACCATGAAAAACTAAGTAATTTTGAAGCAATCAAAAAATAAGTCAAAAATTATCCAATTCTGCTTAAAATTTGGAATCGAATAGTCTAGAGTAATATAAGACGAAATTTGAAAATTCGATCCAGATCGGTCAAATAGTTATGTCAAGAAACATAATGTTATTTAAGTGCAACACGCAATGTTTGTATCATTGTTGTGGTCAAAGTAGGACACTTAAGTTGGCACTAAATTTTGTACACGTACTTGGAACCCTTAACTATCATAAAATATAGCTATAATATTTATATCTTTTTTTAAGCAACTTTGGTAGCGAATTTAAAAGTTTCGAAAATGTTCACGAAATTACATATTTACATGCCAAGTGTACAATTTTCGGAAGTTTTAAAATTGTTATCAAAGTTGCAAAAAGATATAAATATCATAACTATATTTTATCATACTTAAGGGTTCCAAGTACATGAACAAAAAAATCAGTGCCAACTTAAGTGTCCTACTTTCACCACAGCAGTGATGCAAACATTGCTTGTTGCACTTAGTTAACATCACGTTTCTTGCCAAAATTATTTGACCAATTTGGATCGAATTTTCGAATTTCATCTTGTAATACTCTAAAATATTTGATTACAAATTTTTAGCACGATTGGACATTTTTTGACCTATTTTTTGATTGCTTCAAAATAACTTAGTTTTTCTGATTTTTTTTTAGTTCTTGGTTAGATAGCAAGACAAATATAACATGCATGAATTTAGAACTGATGTGGTTTTGTAGAAAATTTAATAACAAACAAGTTTATAGTTGACGGTTTTTTCCTTAGTTGCATATTTCACAAAGTTATAAAAGAAAATGTCGGAAAAAATGGGATGAATTTAGCGTTTTTTTCACTGTTGAATTTTTCCTGCAGCGAGCACAGGTTTTTCAAAGTTGCAAACTTATATACAGACTACTCTTACATGCTCCAACAACATATCAAAAATATAAAACTACATCGTGCTTTGCCAATTGAGCACTTTTTTTGGAATTATTGACTGTGCTAAAAGAACTTTTTGGATGTTTACTCAATCAAAGAACACTAATAATAAAACAATAAGCACACGCATTCACATTCATCCTTCCTACCGCATTTTCCTAGAAACATAATACGAAAGTAAAAAAGGAGTTGACAAAAACGAACCCAAAATGTAAGTAGGTAGGTACCTGGAGCTGCTTGCATACCGTATCGTGCTTTATCGCATCATACTTACGCTTACGCTTTCATTTATTTAGCTGGGCTTTGCTTAGGACATGTGTAGTAAAACGCTCTTGTATTATAGATTGTATGGTATTTGTGTTTGTATTTGTATTTTGAATAGATATTATTAAAAATTGTATGCAATTTGGTAGCGCGGATGTTGTAAGCTTTCAAGGGAGACTTGTTGTATGAGAGTTTTGTGTTGTGTATTGTGTTAGAACAATGTGGGTAGGTTAGGTTGGTATCTATTTTTTTTTATATTATATCAATGCTCTTTTTAGAGAATTTGGTTTTGGTATCGCATATTGTAACGCTGAGGCAGATAGGAAGATGGGAGTTTTGTGTTGTGTGAAGGAAAATGTGATTTGAAAATAGGTAGGTAGGTGGGTTTTTTTTTCTATTTATGGTATTGAATATAACAATTACCTAATCATTATCATTATTGCAACATTACATTATATAATTTATTCATTTAAATTCTTGGTTTAGCGGCGATAAACCTGCTAACTGAGAGGAATCGCCACTGACGTACATACACACATACAGATATCTTGCTAAAAACGACGGATTCGGATTTCATTGGTACATTGCAAACCTGTACGATAGCTAATTAAAAAGATATTAATAAAAAACCAAAAAAAAAACAAATTTCAAAATTTTTACTCCTTCTTAAATAAATCTGTCAAATGGTAAGTAAGAAAGATAAAATGTTTACCATTTAATTGCGATTTTTCCAACAACCCATTTAAAAGATAAAAATCAAATACTTTGAAAAATTGTTCAAAAAAATTTACCTTTTTTCAAAAATCATTTTGTGTATGAAAAAAAAAATCCTATCAAAAATTCCTTAAACATGGATAATTTATTTTTTTATTATCTTTAAAAGTATGTAAAAATATTTTTAAAACAATGTATCCTTATACAACTTTTATGCACTTCTCCTAACGACTATTTGTGCCTATTTCAGTCTTAAAACGGGTATATCTGGGTGATTTGGATTTTTGCAAAAAAAAAGATGTATGCGTTTTTTTCCTAATTCTTAAAGATCTTTAAAATAAATAAAAAATGAAGTTTCTACGACGTTGCGATGTTAGAAATCCGACTTCGCCCTACATTTACCCTCGTTTACCCTATCAAATATGCGAGTTTCAAAAAATCCGATCTTATCGCTCACCTACATAAAAGTACCTTTGTCATGAATTTTAAATTGAATTTGTATGACTTTTAGTTTAGGCTGTAGCGTGATTTGTAAAAATGGTCATATTTAATACGATTAAAATTCTTTCTTTTATATAGTATAATTTTTATATTTTTGTTGTAAATAGCTTACAAAATTCTTCGTAGAACTCTTAGCGTAATGCTTAGTGCGATGGAATGTCACGCTGGAGGGGTGGGTTCACTTCCCAGCCTCGTACACCTAAAAACTAAAAAGTTTTTTTTCAGGGCTACTGCCTCTTACGAGGAATTGAAAAATCCTCCAAGAGTATCATTTGTCATGAATAAGTGCTTCTCGTCTAGCCATTCGGATTCGGCATAAAATTGTAGGTCCCTTCCATTCCTGCCGAAACGCGCACACAGGAATGGTTCCGAGTTGTTAGTCACTATGCCCTGGTTCTTCACGAGCCGTTGCGCCACCCAATTTATTTATTTATTATTTACAAAATTCTAAGAATTTTACTGATAAAACTTTTTTTCCTAACTCTTCTCGGTATGGAGATTAAGCCAATTATTTTAAAACAGACTATTGGCTAAAAAAAACTACCAAAAATCAGGAGAGTGCAATTCAAAAAAAAAAACATGGTTTCAAAGAATATAAGAGGCAAATTAAGTCTCATATGCTAAATTTCGATTTTGAAGCGATTTTGAGTGTAAGAATTTTTCGAACTAAAACATTTTTGAAAAGTTTTTTCTGGCAACATTTTGATTTTTAGCTTTTATAAGGGTGGTTTTTAAAATCTCAAAATTACAGAACATTTAGGTGGTATAGGTATATATTTTTGGTAGACATTTGTAATCGATATCATTGTTTTTTTTTTTTCAAAATATTTGAGTTGAAAAACATTAGTTAAGAATTTTAAATAGTTTTTATGCTCTAAAAAAAAAACTGTTCATTGATTGTTTTTAATAAAATTATCAGTTGTTAACTACGTCATTATATGAAAACAAAAATAGACTGGGTTCGGAATCATTTTTTGATCTTGAAATATTTGCGACGAAAATTATTTGTCAACTGTTTTTCTTAGTTTAAAAAAAAGTGTCTGCTAATTTTTTTTTTTTTTAATATTTACCAATTTTGTATTCTGTAATTATGTGTAAAATAAAATTAGTCTGAAGTGAATATCTTATTCCGTTCTCGAGATATTCCAGATAAATGACATTTAACAGCTCCTTTTTAAATTACTGTAGTAAAAAAACGATTTATTGAATTTGTTAGGAAACCTCTTTAGCACGTTATGACAGTATTATCTGTAAAATAAAATTCATTCGAGGTCGATATCTTTATTCGTTCTCGAGATATGGTGGACGAAAAAAGTACCCCGAACATACGTACATCAGTGGCGAATCCTGGTCCTTAGTATTGGTTTAGCTACGTTGTCTAGGGAAGGTTAAAATAAAAAAAAAATCATATATTTTTTTTAATTTTATTGATAACGACAATTAATAAAAAAACATTAATAAATGATACAAAATAAAAGTTTAAAAATTTATCGATACATAAATTCGCTTCGTCGTTCGACGGACACAACATTTTCGATGACTTTTTCATAAAAATCGTCACTTTCTATAGTAATTATATAAATATAAATATCTACATCCTATATTTATATGGTTTGCGTTGCAAAAAATCTTAAATTTAACCTTACCTACCCACATTAATGTATGGAGGTATAGTTTACGTTCAAAGCTATGTAAACAAATTTCACGTTAGCGGTCACCCGATAAAAGATACTACTAGCGACTTTATGCCAAAATAAATTGACGATTATTTAACTATGATCTATTTTATTATAATAATATTATTTCTAGGTTCTAAGCATATATGCATTTACTTCCATCTCACTTCTCCAAAAAAAAACAATGTCGCACTCTCATATTTCAAAGCACCACAATCTACAAATATATTTACTCACATTTAAAATCCACGCAAATATAAAATAATTAACTAATTTCGCACTTTTAGGATTCAATACGAATCAACTGTTTATGTTTATTTCGCAAATAGCCCAGTCAATTTGACAATAAATTCGCAAAGCGCGATGCAGTTCTGCATTGCTGATATGTTGTTAGGGTATGTTAGAGTAGTCTGTATCTAAGTTTGCAGCTCGAAAACCTGTGCTCGCTGCAGGAAAAATACGACAGTGAAAAACACGCTAAAATCAGCCCATTTTTTCCGACATTTTCCTTTATAACTTTGGAAATATGCAATTAAGTAAAAAAATGTCCACTACAAACTTGTTTGTTATAAAATTTTCTACAAGCCCACATCAGTTTTAAATTCATGCATGTTATATTTATGTTGATATTTAACCATGAAAAACTAAGTAATTTTGAAGCAATCAAAAAATAAGTCAAAAATTATCCAATTCTGCTTAAAATTTGGAATCGAATAGTCTAGAGTAATATAAGACGAAATTTGAAAATTCGATCCAGATCGGTCAAATAGTTATGTCAAGAAACATAATGTTATTTAAGTGCAACACGCAATGTTTGTATCATTGTTGTGGTCAAAGTAGGACACTTAAGTTGGCACTAAATTTTGTACACGTACTTGGAACCCTTAACTATCATAAAATATAGCTATAATATTTATATCTTTTTTTAAGCAACTTTGGTAGCGAATTTAAAAGTTTCGAAAATGTTCACGAAATTACATATTTACATGCCAAGTGTACAATTTTCGGAAGTTTTAAAATTGTTATCAAAGTTGCAAAAAGATATAAATATCATAACTATATTTTATCATACTTAAGGGTTCCAAGTACATGAACAAAAAAATCAGTGCCAACTTAAGTGTCCTACTTTCACCACAGCAGTGATGCAAACATTGCTTGTTGCACTTAGTTAACATCACGTTTCTTGCCAAAATTATTTGACCAATTTGGATCGAATTTTCGAATTTCATCTTGTAATACTCTAAAATATTTGATTACAAATTTTTAGCACGATTGGACATTTTTTGACCTATTTTTTGATTGCTTCAAAATAACTTAGTTTTTCTGATTTTTTTTTAGTTCTTGGTTAGATAGCAAGACAAATATAACATGCATGAATTTAGAACTGATGTGGTTTTGTAGAAAATTTAATAACAAACAAGTTTATAGTTGACGGTTTTTTCCTTAGTTGCATATTTCACAAAGTTATAAAGGAAAATGTCGGAAAAAATGGGATGAATTTAGCGTTTTTTTCACTGTTGAATTTTTCCTGCAGCGAGCACAGGTTTTTCAAAGTTGCAAACTTATATACAGACTACTCTTACATGCTCCAACAACATATCAAAAATATAAAACTACATCGTGCTTTGCCAATTGAGCACTTTTTTTGGAATTATTGACTGTGCTAAAAGAACTTTTTGGATGTTTACTCAATCAAAGAACACTAATAATAAAACAATAAGCACACGCATTCACATTCATCCTTCCTACCGCATTTTCCTAGAAACATAATACGAAAGTAAAAAAGGAGTTGACAAAAACGAACCCAAAATGTAAGTAGGTAGGTACCTGGAGCTGCTTGCATACCGTATCGTGCTTTATCGCATCATACTTACGCTTACGCTTTCATTTATTTAGCTGGGCTTTGCTTAGGACATGTGTAGTAAAACGCTCTTGTATTATAGATTGTATGGTATTTGTGTTTGTATTTGTATTTTGAATAGATATTATTAAAAATTGTATGCAATTTGGTAGCGCGGATGTTGTAAGCTTTCAAGGGAGACTTGTTGTATGAGAGTTTTGTGTTGTGTATTGTGTTAGAACAATGTGGGTAGGTTAGGTTGGTATCTATTTTTTTTTATATTATATCAATGCTCTTTTTAGAGAATTTGGTTTTGGTATCGCATATTGTAACGCTGAGGCAGATAGGAAGATGGGAGTTTTGTGTTGTGTGAAGGAAAATGTGATTTGAAAATAGGTAGGTAGGTGGGTTTTTTTTTCTATTTATGGTATTGAATATAACAATTACCTAATCATTATCATTATTGCAACATTACATTATATAATTTATTCATTTAAATTCTTGGTTTAGCGGCGATAAACCTGCTAACTGAGAGGAATCGCCACTGACGTACATACACACATACAGATATCTTGCTAAAAACGACGGATTCGGATTTCATTGGTACATTGCAAACCTGTACGATAGCTAATTAAAAAGATATTAATAAAAAACCAAAAAAAAAACAAATTTCAAAATTTTTACTCCTTCTTAAATAAATCTGTCAAATGGTAAGTAAGAAAGATAAAATGTTTACCATTTAATTGCGATTTTTCCAACAACCCATTTAAAAGATAAAAATCAAATACTTTGAAAAATTGTTCAAAAAAATTTACCTTTTTTCAAAAATCATTTTGTGTATGAAAAAAAAAATCCTATCAAAAATTCCTTAAACATGGATAATTTATTTTTTTATTATCTTTAAAAGTATGTAAAAATATTTTTAAAACAATGTATCCTTATACAACTTTTATGCACTTCTCCTAACGACTATTTGTGCCTATTTCAGTCTTAAAACGGGTATATCTGGGTGATTTGGATTTTTGCAAAAAAAAAGATGTATGCGTTTTTTTCCTAATTCTTAAAGATCTTTAAAATAAATAAAAAATGAAGTTTCTACGACGTTGCGATGTTAGAAATCCGACTTCGCCCTACATTTACCCTCGTTTACCCTATCAAATATGCGAGTTTCAAAAAATCCGATCTTATCGCTCACCTACATAAAAGTACCTTTGTCATGAATTTTAAATTGAATTTGTATGACTTTTAGTTTAGGCTGTAGCGTGATTTGTAAAAATGGTCATATTTAATACGATTAAAATTCTTTCTTTTATATAGTATAATTTTTATATTTTTGTTGTAAATAGCTTACAAAATTCTTCGTAGAACCCCTAGCGTAATGCTTAGTGCGATGGAATGTCACGCTGGAGGGGTGGGTTCACTTCCCAGCCTCGTACACCTAAAAACTAAAAAGTTTTTTTTCAGGGCTACTGCCTCTTACGAGGAATTGAAAAATCCTCCAAGAGTATCATTTGTCATGAATAAGTGCTTCTCGTCTAGCCATTCGGATTCGGCATAAAATTGTAGGTCCCTTCCATTCCTGCCGAAACGCGCACACAGGAATGGTTCCGAGTTGTTAGTCACTATGCCCTGGTTCTTCACGAGCCGTTGCGCCACCCAATTTATTTATTTATTATTTACAAAATTCTAAGAATTTTACTGATAAAACTTTTTTTCCTAACTCTTCTCGGTATGGAGATTAAGCCAATTATTTTAAAACAGACTATTGGCTAAAAAAAAACTACCAAAAATCAGGAGAGTGCAATTCAAAAAAAAAAACATGGTTTCAAAGAATATAAGAGGCAAATTAAGTCTCATATGCTAAATTTCGATTTTGAAGCGATTTTGAGTGTAAGAATTTTTCGAACTAAAACATTTTTGAAAAGTTTTTTCTGGCAACATTTTGATTTTTAGCTTTTATAAGGGTGGTTTTTAAAATCTCGAAATTACAGAACATTTAGGTGGTATAGGTATATATTTTTGGTAGACATTTGAAATCGATATCATTGTTTTTTTTTTTTCAAAATATTTGAGTTGAAAAACATTAGTTAAGAATTTTAAATAGTTTTTATGCTCTAAAAAAAAACTGTTCATTGATTGTTTTTAATAAAATTATCAGTTGTTAACAACGTCATTATATGAAAACAAAAATAGACTGGGTTCGGAATCATTTTTTGATCTTGAAATATTTGCGACGAAAATTATTTGTCAACTGTTTTTCTTAGTTTAAAAAAAAGTGTCTGCTAATTTTTTTTTTTTTAATATTTACCAATTTGGTATTCTGTAATTATGTGTAAAATAAAATTAGTCTGAAGTGAATATCTTATTCCGTTCTCGAGATATTCCAGATAAATGACATTTAACAGCTCCTTTTTAAATTACTGTAGTAAAAAAACGATTTATTGAATTTGTTAGAAAACCTCTTTAGCACGTTATGACAGTATTATCTGTAAAATAAAATTCATTCGAGGTCGATATCTTTATTCGTTCTCGAGATATGGTGGACGAAAAAAGTACCCCGAACATACGTACATCAGTGGCGAATCCTGGTCCTTAGTATTGCTTTAGCTACGTTGTCTAGGGAAGGTTAAAATAAAAAAAAAATCATATATTTTTTTTAATTTTATTGATCATATCAATTAATAAAAAACATTAATAAATGTTACAAAATAAAAGTTTAAAAATTTATCGATACATAAATTCGCTTCGTCGTTCGACGGACACAACATTTTCGATGACTTTTTCATAAAAATCGTCACTTTCTATAACAATTATATAAATATAAATATCTACATCCTATATTTATATGGTTTGCGTTGCAAAAAATCTTAAATTTAACCTTACCTACCCACATTAATGTATGGAGGTATAGTTTACGTTCAAAGCTATGTAAACAAATTTCACGTTAGCGGTCACCCGATAAAAGATACTACTAGCGACTTTATGCCAAAATAAATTGACGATTATTTAACTATGATCTATTTTATTATAATAATATTATTTCTAGGTTCTAAGCATATATGCATTTACTTCCATCTCACTTCTCCAAAAAAAAACAATGTCGCACTCTCATATTTCAAAGCACCACAATCTACAAATATATTTACTCACATTTAAAATCCACGCAAATATAAAATAATTAACTAATTTCGCACTTTTAGGATTCAATACGAATCAACTGCTTATCTTTATTTCGCAAATAGCCCAGTCAATTTGACAATAAATTCGCAAAGCGCGATGCAGTTCTGCATTGCTGATATGTTGTTAGGGTATGTTAGAGTAGTCTGTATCTAAGTTTGCAGCTCGAAAACCTGTGCTCGCTGCAGGAAAAATACGACAGTGAAAAACACGCTAAAATCAGCCCATTTTTTCCGACATTTTCCTTTATAACTTTGGAAATATGCAATTAAGTAAAAAAATGTCCACTATAAACTTGTTTGTTATAAAATTTTCTACAAGCCCACATCAGTTTTAAATTCATGCATGTTATATTTATGTTGATATTTAACCATGACAAACTAAGTAATTTTGAAGCATTCAAAAAATAAGTCAAAAATTATCCAATTCTGCTTAAAATTTGGAACGAATAGTCTAGAGTAATATAAGACGAAATTTGAAAATTCGATCCAGATCGGTCAAATAGTTATGTCAAGAAACATAATGTTATTTAAGTGCAACACGCAATGTTTGTATCATTGTTGTGGTCAAAGTAGGACACTTAAGTTGGCACTAAATTTTGTACACGTACTTGGAACCCTTAACTATCATAAAATATAGCTATAATATTTATATCTTTTTTTAAGCAACTTTGGTAGCGAATTTAAAAGTTTCGAAAATGTTCACGAAATTACATATTTACATGCCAAGTGTACAATTTTCGGAAGTTTTAAAATTGTTATCAAAGTTGCAAAAAGATATAAATATCATAACTATATTTTATCATACTTAAGGGTTCCAAGTACATGAACAAAAAAATCAGTGCCAACTTAAGTGTCCTACTTTCACCACAGCAGTGATGCAAACATTGCTTGTTGCACTTAGTTAACATCACGTTTCTTGCCAAAATTATTTGACCAATTTGGATCGAATTTTCGAATTTCATCTTGTAATACTCTAAAATATTTGATTACAAATTTTTAGCACGATTGGACATTTTTTGACCTATTTTTTGATTGCTTCAAAATAACTTAGTTTTTCTGATTTTTTTTTAGTTCTTGGTTAGATAGCAAGACAAATATAACATGCATGAATTTAGAACTGATGTGGTTTTGTAGAAAATTTAATAACAAACAAGTTTATAGTTGACGGTTTTTTCCTTAGTTGCATATTTCACAAAGTTATAAAGGAAAATGTCGGAAAAAAAGGGATGAATTTAGCGTTTTTTTCACTGTTGAATTTTTCCTGCAGCGAGCACAGGTTTTTCAAAGTTGCAAACTTATATACAGACTACTCTTACATGCTCCAACAACATATCAAAAATATAAAACTACATCGTGCTTTGCCAATTGAGCACTTTTTTTGGAATTATTGACTGTGCTAAAAGAACTTTTTGGATGTTTACTCAATCAAAGAACACTAATAATAAAACAATAAGCACACGCATTCACATTCATCCTTCCTACCGCATTTTCCTAGAAACATAATACGAAAGTAAAAAAGGAGTTAACAAAAACGAACCCAAAATGTAAGTAGGTAGGTACCTGGAGCTGCTTGCATACCGTATCGTGCTTTATCGCACCATACTTACGCTTACGCTTTCATTTATTTAGCTGGGCTTTGCTTAGGACATGTGTAGTAAAACGCTCTTGTATTATAGATTGTATGGTATTTGTGTTTGTATTTGTATTTTGAATAGATATTATTAAAAATTGTATGCAATTTGGTAGCGCGGATGTTGTAAGCTTTCAAGGGAGACTTGTTGTATGAGAGTTTTGTGTTGTGTATTGTGTTAGAACAATGTGGGTAGGTTAGGTAGGTATCTATTTTTTTTTTATATTATATCAATGCTCTTTTTAGAGAATTTGGTTTTGGTATCGCATATTGTAACGCTGAGGCAGATGGAAGATGGGAGTTTTGTGTTGTGTGAAGGAAAATATGATTTGAAAATAGGTAGGTAGGTGGGTTTTTTTTTTTCTATTTATGGTATTGAATATAACAATTACCTAATCATTATCATTATTGCAACATTACATTATATAATTTATTCATTTAAATTCTTGGTTTAGCGGCGATAAACCTGCTAACTGAGAGGAATCGCCACTGACGTACATACACACATACAGATATCTTGCTAAAAACGACGGATTCTGATTCTTTAGACCACAAAACGTGAAGATATGTCAAAATTTTCAATTCGACAAATCGCTCCAATTACAATAATAAGTTATATATGTATGTAGATTCTTCGTTCTCTCAATATTATCATTTTAAAATAAGTAACCATATGTTAACGATAGACACAGATATACCAAATTCCTTTACTTTGGATATTTTCTTAAAATAATGTTCGATTATCTTTTATGTACCATTTTTTTAAAATGTTTTTTCATTTTTTTTTTTTTTCAGGATATTGAGGACGCTGGAGAGGACAATACAACCCTTCTTACAAATTCAAACTTATCTGACGATGATTAAATCACCGATTCCTAGATTCTCTTTCTTAAATTAGGTAACAGTTAAAATCAAGCGTAGCTTATGCCATCTTGCAAAATAAAATGCAATCAAAGCAAGAGTTTAAAACTCCAAACAAAGCGCTTTATTCAAATAAATTTAGTTTGGGTATTGAAAGATCATTATTCATTAATATATGTAAATTATTCTCCACTCATCTATTTTAATTTATATAAAAAAAAAAACACAAACACATAGAAAATAGGTAAAAAGAAGTATTAAAATCGTTTAAAAAGCTAAAAAAGACTGTAAAAGATAAAAAAAATTAATATTTACAAGCAAGAAAAGAATCAAAAATATACATATACTTACATAACCCTTATACTTAACTACAGCTGTGCTAACAAACATTATTCTATTCAGGCGTATGAATTAATGTGTACATTTTCGGTAAAATTAAGTTCGAAATTTTCACATTTTAAGGCAACAAGCTACCGCGTAATGTAAGTTTTATTATAAAAAAAAATAACATAATAATAAAGAAAACTGGATACCTTTATTCAAAACAAATTGATACAATATATGATACAAACAAAAAGTTAAAATACAAATTTGAAAACCGAAAAATCTAGCGAGGAAAATAGTTATTTTTGTAAACGTGTGATAGAAGTAGATAGAATTTAACCGTTTTTCAAATAAGTATAAATAAAACAAAATAGAAATGCTAGCACAAAAAAGTAAACACCTGTATACAAATATGTGTAGTGCATCTACATGTATGTATATATTCTTAAAAAAATAGTATTGTTGTAATATTTTGTGAAGGCTATTTATTCGAATAGGATCAAACTTGGAAATTGAGTGTGAAATGTTTGTTTTATCATCTTGATTAATTAAAAAACACAAGCAGTGGGACGTATTCACAATCCACATATTACGTGGATTGCATTGAGTAGTTTAGTGTTAGGAGAAATGACCACCTCGAAGTCAGCCGGCGCACTTTCGATTTTTGGAAAAATAAAAATGCCAGTCGATGTATCTCTTATTGTACCCTTGATTTAGCAAACAAAATTTAAAAAAAAATTTAAAAAAAAATAGAAAAAAAACTTTGTATGGAACTTTCAAACGCCCATATCTCATCTACTATACCGGATATTTGTATGTACATGGGCTTAAATCATTCTTCACTTTGAAACCATTATTGTACCTACCTACCACTTTTTTTTCAGACCTCCTCCCAATCAATAAATCGATAATGAAAGTTCGCAAGCGAAATGGTTAACTCTGAAAATGCTTATATTACCAAACTAGCCCCTGATATTTAATATTAACAATCACTCTGCCAACAGACTGCGCACCTTTTTTTTGTTAATTTACTTATTTTATTTTCTACTCATAAAAAATAAATTTTTTACAAAAAGAAATTAGCGTTTTAAAAAAAAAATTAAAAAAACTTAAAAATGTGAATTTTTCATTCATTTTGTTATTTTGGTTATTATTTCTTAACTAAAGCGAATTTTGAATTCTGCATAATGTTAAAATATTATTTACTTCAATCTTTAAATTTTAAATCAAAAATCTGTTATTGTTCATCCCTAGTTAATTTTTAAATAAATTTTCAAAAAACTTAAAAAAGTGAATTTATTTTTGTTAATTTTTTGTGTAAAAAAGTTTTTTTTTTTTTAAAGTTATTTCTTATGAGTAGAAAAAAAAGCGTTCAAACTGTTAAATTTATTAGATTTGTAGCTTCTAAAAATGTTAAATTCTACTTGTGTTATCCCCCTTAACCTTAAGAAACTCTCATAAAAACTTATCAAAACTTATAAAAATGGCCATCTTTATTGTTCCTTCTGTTGAGATTGTTGCGGGAAATCGTTTGTATTGCTGGTAAATTAAGTTTAATATAACTGCATAATTATAACTTGAAAACCAAACTAAATTTCGAGAATATTCCGAACAAATTGTATGTAGAGAATAAAATTTACAATAAAATTGACATATTCAAGAAGTTTAAAATACATTTTTAATGTGTTAAAATAAAAAAAAAATGCAAAAAATCCATTTTTTTTAACTTATTTGCCTATATGTCTTTTTCCAGCAGAGATAAGTATAGTCCATATAAAAAAGATAATATTTTTTTTTTAAGTGACTTATTTTTAAAAGTTTGTTTCATAAAAAATCAACCAAGATACGGTCGATCAAGTAAGCCTTTTCTTCGATTTTTATTACGTTGACTTCGACATTATTTTAATAATTCTTATTTTTTACAACTAAAGAGATTGGAGTGGTTTAGCAAGTGTATTAACAGTTGGAAGTGCGAGTTACAGACAAGTTGTTGGCAATAAAAAGTTATAATAAATATCAAAGGAGGTGCACAAAACACGGAAGTAAGGTTAGATAAAGTAAATCACTTTTTCTTTCTTTATTAAAGTAAATCACCTGAAACTATAGCAATAAACATGTTATTTTGTCGATTTTTCTTTTAAACACTTTTAAATAATAAGTAAATAAGAAAACGTTACTTGAAAGTCACTCGAGAGAGGAAACCCGTATTTAATTATTATATTTTAAATACAAACAAAATTTAAACAGTATAACGAACAGTAGCACGAAGAACTGTCAGTTTGGACATCTGTCAAATTTAGTGACACCAAGCCCTTTTTTCGAAAGCGACACCTTTTGACGAATAGAGGAAGCCACAAAAGTACCAGGGCCGTCGAAGAAAGCTGAAAAAGTACTTTAGTCTGGTTCGTTACTTAGCACTTAGTCTGGTTCGTTACCGATCTTCCAACCTCTCCCCCTTGGATACGTACTGCGAATTGTAGTCTTTCGAAATAAGGTATGGAGAAAAATGGAGGCCGAACAAGACATCATACTTAAAGGCGCTTATAAAAATGCTGATGCTCCAAATGCATTTGATAAACAAATAACACATCTCGACCTGTGACGTCAATGGTCTAAAGCGGTGGAGTGCGTAGTGCACACGACTGCTAAGACTGAGCAAATCTGATATGCTTGGGTTCGAATCCTATGGTGTGCATTAAAAGTTTTTCAAATAAAATTGGATTAAAGCCCAGCACCACAAAAACGAGACTGAAGAGTGCAAAAGTGGCAAAGCACGAAATAGCTATATCTCCAGCCAACCAATTGGTGGTAGCGCCTTTAAGTTGTTGTTGTTGTTCAAAAATTTAATGTACTTTATTTTTTGTTTGTGTGGCTCTTACAATTGACATTTTAAGAAACCTTCTTAAGGTACAAAAAGAAGAGATTGCTAAGAATATTTCAGAAGCCATAGATAGAGTTATGTAAAATACAGACGAAAAAGTAGGAATTCTCGCTGAAAGGGTGGATAAACTTGAAAAAGTAGTAGAAACTCAAAGTTTTTTAATAGAGAAAAAAGGAGTTCTATGTGCTGGTCAAGAAAAACGTATTGCTCAACTGAAAGTAGAAGCAAGGAGGAAAAATATTATAATTTTCAAAGTCGATGAAAACGAAAGCAGTTCAGATGACCTCAAAACAACAGTTGTTAATATTTTTAATTAACGTAGTAAAGAATTTAAACTATTAACCGAAGATTTTGAAAGCCCTTACCAGCTAGGAAAACAATCCGTGGGAAAAATGCGGCCAATAAAAGTAACTTTTATAAAATATGAAAAGAAACAAGAAGTAGGTACTATTATCGAAAAAGCTCTAAACAACTTCAGCATTTCAGAAGATCTTCCCAAGGACATCATTGAACCAGAAAACCGCTCATACCGAAACTTTAGAAACTAAAAAAAGGGAATTAAAGCGTTTTTCAGACTTGATGAACTGCTCGTTGAAGGAAAAGTTTGGCAAATTTCACAACAAATCAACCCGAAAACGCAAGAAAAAGTCCGCGATCAACTGAGAACCTCCATCACACACCAACACAGCAGCATGAACACAACGACAAAACAAAAACAACATTTGTTGGCACAACTACCTACATCAATCCAAAAACAAGTGGTTCTAACCCAATAAAAAGATTTTTAATGCAACAAAGCTCAACCACTGATGCATTCAAAAAACTATTTTCTCTCCAAACGCTACCGAAAAAGCTGGATGCAATCACTTCAATAGTACAAAATAGCAAACTACCTTAAATGGAATGTTTTTTTTTAGAAATACTTTTCTAATTTTAAAAATATGTAGTTGTTTTCATTTTAATCTGAGTTGAAACATTATTGTCCTTGAAGTCAAGATTTCAACTTTTCGTGATAAAATATAATATTTATAAAGATCTTAAATTTTTCCTTGCGTTCGCGCCTGCAAAGAAATTGTATAAAATCCATCTAGGTTTTACTAGTTTGAGCCTTGATAAGTTTTTCTGACGAGGGTAAAGGGTATAAAAGGTTTAAAAAAAAGAGTGAATGAAGATTACCTTTACACATAAAATTAAAACTAAATTAAAAGAAAAACAACACAACAATAAACTAAGAACATCTCTATATTTATACGAAATCAAATATAATAATATCACACCTACTCTTAATCATGCCTTTATCCGCACTTAATAAGCCAGGTTTTATTATCTCCGGATCTTTTCAGCACGCAATAAAAAAAAAATATGGATATAGGGCCCGATATTTGAACCCGGTCCCGATATCTGTCCCGATATACAAAATGTCCCGATTTCGTCCCGACTTTCCACTTTTACTTGCTATAATCAAGACAAAAGACGTCCGTCGGCCTTAGCGAATCGGTGAATTTGCTTCAAATTTGGTGTGAAACATTCTAAGTTATTCCGTAGAAGCGAGATTTAATTTTTTTGTTCAAATTACCGGTTTCTTACTTGTTTTGAGATATTCCCGAACATCTCGTTATTGGCTTTTTTGATTTTATCAACATTTTGAATTCGGTAGGTTTTGAAACTGTATAACACCAAGTTTTTGGGCCCCGGCGTCCCTATATTAACCAAATTTAATCTGGCGGCCCTATATGGATACCTGTCGATAATAAAACGCGGCTAAGTTTACTACTTATAAAAACGCTCCCATTAGCTCATCTAAATTGTCGAAATCAAAACATTCTGCATTGATGTAACCTGTAGTTAATAATTAAAAAGAACAAAACTTATATTTAAATGTGCTTGTTATAAAATATTATGTATTTATTAAACTGATCTAATTGATTTTCAATACTTCTTCCTATAAAACAAAAAAAAGTATTTTTGATTAGCAACTAAGTATTAGATATACATATTAAATTAATTTTCAATACAAAATATGAAATACAATAAAAATAATTAATAAAACTAATGTATTTTGTACTTAAGTCTTATTGCTAAATGAATTATTGCTAAATGAATTTAATTTGTGGTTAATTCAAAACTAAGTTTTAAATTAAAAATATTGAAATAAATTTTGGTTAGAGATTTCCTAAGCCCGTATGGCACTATATTGTTTCTTCATTTTTAACTCATTGAAAATGAAATTAAATTAGTTTGAACAATAATTTATAACTGAAAATACTGATATGAGTGGGCGGTATTTACATTGAACTGACTCTTCCGAATTTACAAAAGAAAACGTCATACAAAAATCCACAATTTTTTAATTTTTTTTTAAATTTACTACTTTTTTCCTTTCTTACCATGAAGTGGGAGTGAGATAAATTTCAGAGAAGTCAAAAATAGTCGTAAGACTTAGTCCCAGTGTTGCCAGGACTATCTTCAAATCATTCACCCGGGGCATTTTTTCCATTCTACAAGCTGTGTATTCTGGCAGCTCAGTTTCCTTGTGTCAAAGTAGACTAAAATATATTAGTATGCATTAATGTAGTACCCTTAACAGTCGTGGACTAAGCTTGTTAGAGCCCCGGGTGGTAATGCTAAATTCTGGATCATATATTTTTCTAGTCTTAATAACGTCAGCTTTTACTATAGAGAAAAACATCAATCATAATAATTATAATACATGTACAAACTAGTACGGGCTCAGAAAGTAGGATTACACATCATCATTAGGCATACCAACCAACAGGTAGTCCCCCCCCCCAACCGATTCCTAAAATAATTTGAAATGTAGAAAGCAATATATTACAACTTGTAGAGTTTTATATTCCGTCTTAAATTTTGTTAATATATGATGGACAAAATACCGTGGTTGGGGGTGAATTATTTGCATACATGTTATGTAACTTTTTTTTGTAAGCCCTAAGATTGGGGCTTAATCCCTAGGCGAATTGGACAAAAACCAAGTTGAGGTGTTGAGGGCTTTGTTTCATGCTAAGACAAGTTTTCCCTAAAAGCAAAACCCAGAAAATTGGGATGAAAAAACCAGCTTGTGAATAATTAGGTCTTAAAATATTGGACAAAAAACCTAGCCAGGGTTAAGCAACTTACACCCTAAAAACTAACCTTATTCCAGAGTTTTGGGGACTTAAGTCTAGGGACTGTCAAAATCCGAAGTTGGGGCTAAGGCTTGAAGACATAAGTTAAAAGAGATAAGAACGTGGACGGTGCTTAACATTAATGTGTCAAATGCAACAACTGTTTACAGTAAAAACAAAGCTAATTTAAGGAAAGAAACGCTGTTGAGGCTAATACAATTGGAGAACACAACGGGATGTCAAGTTTAGTGTAAATGTTTAATACAACAGGAATTGTTTCTTACGGCCTTGGCTGGGCTTTGAGAATTTTGGGGCTTTGTTTTCAAAATTTCAACGGTCCTAGGCAATTGTACATACGAAACATTTTTGGACAAATCAATCACATACAAATTCTCTAGTCAAGGAGGCAACTTCCAAAAGCGTGAGTTTTCGCTGTGCGCACTCAGAAAAGCATGCAAATGCGAATGAATATTTGCAATCCCTCTAGAGTGACGTGCAAATTTTTCGACATATTTTTTGAGCATGGTAAAGTGTATGCGGGTGGGTCCATACACGAAAATTCATTCACGCTTGCAGAATTGGGCCGCGGATTATTTCTATGAGCAGTTTTGTCTTATGCCCTACAGTGGGAGTTTGAACAAAACAGTTTCTCGTTGATTTGGCTAGTTGAGAAAAAAAAGAGATCTCAGAGGACTCATACTGTCAAAAAAAAATATATGAGCTTTTGCCAGTACGACCACTTAAATATAAATTTTCTGAATTAGCCAATTATAAACGGTTTTAAAATCTTATCAAAAATGTTAAGTTCAAAACATACCCACAGCTAATTTAAAAATATACCTACGTAATGTACATACCTACCTAATCAATTCTTAAATAATATAAATAAACGCATTTGTACGTGTGGTTCAAGCCTATATGGCTAAAAATTATTAATTTTATTAATAACGGGTGATTTTTAGCTGGTTTGTTTTGGCAACACTGGTTTTGACAGCTGACGTGTGTTTAGTACCTTGTGTCACTGTCAAACAGCTTCAGTTTGGTTTGCAATTTAACCATGGATCGTCTTACAAATGAACAACGCTTGCAAATTATTGAATTTTACTATCAAAATTCGTGCTCGGTTCGAAATGTTCATCGCGCGCTGCTTCCATTTTATGGTCGGCATTCTCGACCTTCTGAGCAGTCTATTCGGAAGATTGTGACCAAATTTCGCACCAAATTTACTTTGTTGGACATTAAACCACCAACACGTTTACGTACTGTGCGTAGTGAAGAAAATATTGCGGCCGTATCAGCTAGTGTGACAGAAGACCGCGAAATGTCGATTCGGCGCCGTTCCCAGCAGTTAGGCCTTTGTTACAGCACTACGTGGAAAATTTTGCGGAAGGATTTGGGCGTAAAGACTTTTAAGATACAGCTGGTGCAAGAACTAAAGCCAGCCGACCTACCACAACGCCGAATTTTTGGTGAATGGGCTCTTGGAAAGCTGGCCGAGGATCCGCTTTTTTATCGAAAAATTGTGTTCAGCGATGAGGCTCATTTTTGGTAGAATGGGTACGTAAATAAGCAAAATTGCCGCATTTGGAGTGAAGATCAGCCAGAAGCATTGCAACAGCTACCAATGCATCCCGAAAAAGCCACTGTTTGGTGCGGTTTATGGGCCGGCGGCATTATTGGGCCATATTTCTTCAAAGATGATGCGAATCGCAGCGTTACTGTCAATGGTGAACGCTACCGAGCGATGATAACAAACTTTTTTTTGCCCGAAATGGAAGTTCTTGACTTGCATGATATGTGGTTTCAACAAGACGGTGCCACATGCCACACAGCACGCGAAACAATGGCGCAATTGCGAGGCGAGTTTGGTGAACAGTTAATTTCACGTTTCGGGCCGGTCAATTGGCCGCCTAGATCGTGCGATTTGACACCATTAGACTATTTTTTGTGGGGGTATGTCAAGGCTAATGTCTATAGGGTCAAGCCCGCTTCGATTGACGCACTGGAAGCCAACATCCATGCATTCATTCGTGAGATACCGGCCGATATGTGTGAAAGAGTATGCCAAAATTGGACTCAGCGGATGGGCTACCTGAGACGCAGCCGCGGTCAACATTTGCATGAAATTATCTTTAAACATTAAATTGCAAGGTTCAAACTATCGATTCAAATAAATATTTCATTCATTTTTTTGAATTTTTTGTGTTTTTTTTTTTAAAAAGTTCTAAACCTCTTAAAAAATCACCCTTTACAATAACTAGTTGGATATATCTTTTGGTGCGCCCTTATATTAGCTTGTATTGAAAACATTTTAAAGCGTGGGACAAGTTAGGAGAGCGTTATAATAGAACAGTTCTTATGATTGAATGTCAAAAATCGTTGTCTGTTATATAACATAATGTATCTCCATATATCTTTTTCACAAAAAAAAAAAATACTCGAACCTTAATGGTTAGACCGCACTCGCCGGAACTACACTTCACACTTCGTATGAAGTTCAGTTGTCGCTTAGTGCGATGTAGCTCCTAAAATTTAATAAGAAATAATGTTTTGCCGCGTCACGTCGTCGTCGTGAAGTGTAGTTCCGCTGAAGTTGTTTACGGTCTTGCCTTAAACCTTGACTGATCTCTATTATTTGTTATACGCTCCGCGGCACTTGAATTGAAACAAACTTTTTTTTACTATCAGAGCGTGTAGCGCTTTGGTAAATTTATAAATTCATCGTTTAGTTTTAGTTCCTAAAAGAGGAATCTATTGCAAATAAAACTGCAGGGAGAGAATAATTCAGGAAAATACCATTAGGTTATTTGTTATGACTTTTCTAATTACTTCATTAAAAACACTGTTTTTTTTTTTTTGCGCCACTTGAATAGAAACAGTGTGCGATTTGTCTCTAGGTATAGATTACGGTAAGAAGAAAAAATATTGTTCTAATAATGGAAGTGTAGATTAAAATTAATAAATGTTTTATCAAAAAACATGGGCCGCGGAAAACCATTAAACCCTGCAGAAAAAGCCAAAATAGAATTATACGCGGAAATCAAGCTTCCCCTACGCGCAATTGCCAAACAAATATGTAAAAGTGTGAAAATTCTTTGGTCGAACCTTAGAAATAAAGAAAACTGGAAAAATGTGTAAGGTAGGCAATCAAGAGCCACAACAGAAGCAGGCCGAAGAAAGATAATTAGACTGGCTTCAAATTCAAGTGACTCTGCTGCTAAAATCAAGGCGAAGAGTGGTATTACATCGAGTCTTAACACTTAGACGTGTTATTCGTGGGTCACAACATTTAAAGCGCCTAAAATTGAAGAAAAACCACCGTACAATTGAAGAAAATCCAATACGAAGACACAAAATAATAGATTTTTGCAGGAGAAATATGACGTGAGAGGAAGAGTGGACAAAAGTGGTATTTTCTGACGAAAAAAATTAAATTAAGATGGCCCGGACGGATTTAATTACTATTTTCATGTTATAAGGAAGGAACCCAGATTTCTGGAGCGCCACCATAGCCGAGAAGGCGGTGCGATTTTCTGGTTTTAAACAATTGATCTGGAATTTCCCACAATGAAAATGACGGCAAACTCCTACAAGGAAATACGGCAAGAAGATTTCCCTAAGATTATCGGTGTCTTTGGCCTAATACCATGGCCATTTTATCAAAAAATCGTTCCAATCCTCAACGCAAGGATCACTAAAAATTGGATATCCGAGAAAAATGTTACCTTACTTCAAAGGCCACCGTATTCTCCGGACCTAAATATTATTGAAAACGTATGGGGATGGATGGTTCGTAAAGTTTACGATTCTGATCGACAATATGAGGACAAAGAATCACTTACTGCTGCAATCAAAGAAACATGAAGTGCAATTTCTGTAAATTATATAAAATAACTGCATGATTCAGTCTCCAACTGGGTTATTCAAGTTATTTCAAATAAAGGTGGTAGCACACATTATTAAAATATGATTACAAATAGAAAAATACCCACTTTTACTGCACTTTTTCAATTTGTTTCCTTATTTAAGAGAATGTTTCTATTCAAGTGGCGCATAAAAAACAGTGGCACAAAATTGTAGACGATTAAGTACGATGTTAAATCATTTTTAGTATGATACTAGGTTAAAAATTGTGTTTTGCAAATTTTAAACGAGTTTAGCATCGTACTATCCTTTAACATTTTACTAAAGTTAAGATCACCAACTGCCTATTTTATCTTTTTAGTATCCTACTAAATCCATATAAATAATGAAGTTATAATGATTGCGTGTTGTCGTGGTTGCGAGGAGTGCAAGGTTTTTTTGGACGGTGTGATATTCGATTTATTTGAGCCTTCTAGGAAGGATTGAAGGTACCTGAAATCGGGTTGGTGATGTCATCTGGGAGTCGAGCGTCGATATGTTTTGGGGAAATCCTCGCTCAACAGGTATTAAGTACACAATTTTTTAAATTTATTTCGCGAAAAATCAAATAATTTGTTCTTGCAAAAGTAAATAGAAACCGTACGTTTCTTTATGCTCAGATTTTATTGCGAAAATACTTTTATAAGAGAATAAATTTAAAAGCGAAACCAAAATAATTAAGTTCAGCGCGAGAACTGTCAAAGCTATAAAGTCAGACATCTGTCATCGTAAATCTCTCTGATTACACTAACGCCACCTGTGGGTTAGTAGGTCATCCACGTTACACGTTACCATCAGAAACAAGAGTAAAAGTACAGGGTGATGCAACTGACAAACCAGGAAACAAAAAAAAAAACTAAAAACTGATTAATCAAAGGAGATCCCACAGTTTAGTCGAACTACCTAGGAAAATTAAAGAAAAGTAGTCACTGCAGTAAAAAAAAAAAAAAAAATAACTCTGAAGAACAAACAGCGATTAGACGGAGAGTCCAAACCCACCAATCTGTAAAGATTGATTAGGGTTATTGGCGACTACACTGCGAAAGCATAGATCTGATCCCACTATAAGCCTTATAGTGATTAAGAGTACCAGTCTACTGCCTAGATTCAAAGACTAAACGGGGTTGTTAACTTCTCAAGCAAACTGGATCAGTCAGGTAAACAGTCGAGAACACAGCTTTCACCGGATTTGGACGGGATACCGAGCAAAAAACCACATCCTCAAAAAATGTCTCAAAGCTCGGAGAAAAGAATCAGCCAAATTGGACCAAACAGTAGTAGAAGTGGTCACCTGGGACACTATGATGGAACAATTTCGAAGGATTAATCAAGAAGAGATGAAAGGCACAAAGGATACAGTAGATTTATATTCTAAGGAAATAGAAAAATTAAAAAAAGAAAGCTCCAATCTCAAAAACAAAATACAACAATTTGAAGAAAACAAAGAAGAAAACTTAAGAAAAAACGAAATTTTTGATAAATTTACACAAAAAAATAATCTTATTTTTAAAGGATTCTCTGGATAAAATGATATATGGATGCTATGTAAAAGTATCCGTAAAATAAATGAAAATTTAGAGATTTAGAGATCGTAAGAAGAATAGGAAGAGGCGATAAGAAGAATTTTCTCGTTGAGTTTGAAACACATTCAGCAGTTGTAACAATCTTACAAATTACCTCTAAGCTAGCCGGAACAAAATATAGAATTCAAAGAGATATGACACAGAAAGAAAGAGAACATCATAATTATCTGCTGCGAATAAGAAATGAAATCCGAAAATTTGATAAGTCAAAAGCAATCAAGTTCAAGGGCAGAAGCTTGGAAATAGAAGGAAAGGTACTTTCCGTGGTAGCGAATGAGTTACAAAGTGAGGGGAGGCCAGATACTGTTGTTCTTGGAGAAATTTATAATAAAGATTTTTCAAAAATAGACTTCCATCTGGAATCTAATAAAGCTGAGACCTCTTCAGGTTAGCAGTTAGGTGTTTGTTGCGATGTAAATTTAAATATTATAGATTGTAAGAAAACTGAATTAAAAATCGTGTCCTACAATGTTTCAGGACTAGCAAATAAATTAATAGTTCCAAATTTTTTTAATTATGTATGTAAATTTAATATTTTTTTGTTGTATGAAACATTTCTTGCGGATCACTTTAAAAGACATGAAAAATTTTTCCCAGGATTTGAATTGATATGGACATCAGCAGTGCGCTCTGCGCAATTTGGAAGAGCGAGTGGGGGTCTACTAGTTGGCATTAGCCGAGATATCAACAAAGAGCTAAGAATTGATGGCACAAAAACGTTGGATAGAGACGTTGTTCGCATCGTGTCATCCAACTTTGAACTATATGTGCTGCCTACTTATCTTAATTGCAACAAATGGGAAGAAGACTATCTTGTATACAATCGAATCCTACAGGAATCAATTTTTCAAAATGTGATTGTCATAGGAGATTTTAATGTGCGAATAGCAGAAAGCCAAACACTAATAGAAAATAAAACTGCAAATCTCAATGTACTGTTTAAACCAGAACGAAATTCAAAGGACAAGGTAATCAACAGTAAAGGAAAACGGTTCATTGAGACGTGCAACGATGCGGGCATTGCAATACTAAACGGACGTACACCGGATGACTTTGAAGGAAATTTCACTTTCATAAGCTCAGTTGGTTGCTCAGTTAATGACTTATGTGGATCCTGGTATAATGTTCTTAGCCAAGTGAAAGAACTAAAAGTAGAGGAGATGGTATACTCAGATCATATGCCGCTTGCGTTAACTCTACAATTATCGGGCTTTCAGCGTTCTGAAGAACTATCAATCTATCTATACTATCAATCGTTATGTAACAGTCTTAGACACGTTCAAAATACAAAGGAATGGTGGGATATTGCAAACAAATTAGGTAATAAAAAGCACAGAATAGGACCAAACATAAAAAGGAGCCATTTTAAAGATCATTTTCAATGCCTCCTGAACCCTCCACTCCAGGCCATAGTAACACTGGAAGACACATAAGAAGACTCCTGGGATGAACAGCTCGATGGCGAGATCACAAACTTCGAAATCCTAGAAGTACTGAACAAGGCTAAAACAAACAAAGCTCCCGGGTGCGACCGTGTCCCGTATGAATTTGTTATGCATGCTCCTCAGATACTTTTAGATCGTCTGGTTAAAATTTATTATAGAATCCAACAAACAGAAAGAGTAGAACCCTCCTTCAAAAAGTCTTTGATATTTCCTATATACAAAAAGGGAGACATAAACCTCGTACAAAACTACAGAGGGATTTCCTTTATGGATGTCATGCCGAAAATCTACACGGGCATACTTCTCAGAAGGCTACAGGATTGGGAAAAAAGAAACAGTATTCTGAACGAATATCAAGCAGGGTTTAGAGAGGGATATAGCACAGCAGATAATATATTCAATCTTCTAAACATTGTTAAAATCAATGAATGATGGCAAAAAACATACTGTTTTTTTGTAGATTTCAAGGCAGCGTCGGAATGCTCTTTTTTTCAAACTAAAAATAATGGTTTTATCAACAAAATTCCCATCCTATGGGATGGATCCTATGGGATGGAAAAAATCTATCAGAGTGGTTCGATACGGTAATGGGTGTAAAACAGGGGTGTCTCCTAAGCCCTATGCTATTTGCACTGTTTATCAACGACATGCATGATTTCATTGGTAGAGGAATACATATTAATGAACAAGTAATTCGAATGTTACTGTACGCAGACGACATTGTAATTTTTGCAAATACACCAAATGACCTACAATACATGATAAATAAGCTTGATGAATATTGCCAAGTGTGGAATCTCATTATCAATCTCGAGAAATCAAAAATCATCATATTTTCAAAAAATGGAGGCAGGAGAAGTAATCAAGAACGATGGACCCTCGCAACGGAAGAAATTGAGGTGGTCAACAAGTATAAGTACTTGGGTTTGTGGCAGCAGCAAAAATGAGCTTAAACTTGACTTGGCATACGTTTATTTCGAAATAAGAGATCAGTAACTCATCAACGCTAGAATTGTTTAACGCAGTAGCAAGATCAATCTTGGGGTATGGGGAACAAGCTTGGGGCCATGCGCAATACGATGAAATAGAAAAGGTGCAACGATACTTTCTAAAAAAAAACAATGAAAGTACCAACATCATCCCCAAACTACATGCTCATTTTGGAACTTAAACTTAAACCTCTTTTTATTTATACAATGAAGTGTCACATGACCCACATCAAGAAATACTCCGCTCATATAACGAGAACCGTTTCCCACATATATAAACAAATATAATAGTAGCCAAAAATATATACTGGATTACACAATGGACGAATATATTAGAAGGAAGGCATATCCATGAGGTTGTCGGAAACAACAGGTTATTCCAGAATGCCATTAATTTGGCTGGCAGGCAAATAATGGAAAGAGAGTGGGATGTGGCATTTCAAAGAGCGCAAGCGTCAACATCACATGGACTGAACAATGTCCTCAGATACACTGATGGAAGCAGATACCTTCAGGAAGAAAGGATCGCATCCCAAATAGGATGGATCTTTAAAGCAAGAGGAGGACTTTTGTATCTGAACGGTACATTTTCAACGGGCAACAGAAGTACTCAGTGCACCTTGTGTAACCTGAGAGAACAGGAAACATTTGTCCTTTTCTTTGGAATGTGCCCTGTATTCAAAGAACTTCGAATGTTATTTTTTGGGTCAAGAGCTCTCAGCACGGAAAACATGGTGAACATCCTTAATGGCGACGGGAACTTGTTTTCAATGGTAAAATACCTCTCACTAGCTATTAAATATCGCACTGAGCTTATAAGAGAATACAATGGATAAAACAACATCAGCAGCTACAACAACATCATCAACAACACCATCTTCAACAACATCAAAAACAACACCAGCAACAACATCAACAAACAAAACAACAACATCGGCAGTAAAATCAATAACAACGCCAACTACACCAACAATAGAAACAACACCTACAGCGCAAACTACTCCAACAATACCAACTACGCCAACAACGTCGCAACAGCGACAACAAAAACAACAGCATTAGCAAAAACAAGACTAACAAAATCAACCAACAAAATAAATAAATAAAACAACAACTTCAGCAACCGCATTAACATCAACTTTACCAATACAACACCACCACCGACAAAAACAACCTTAACAGCAACAACAACAACGACAACAAAATCTTCAACTACAGCAAAGTCAAGAGCAATGTATCAACGGCATCTTTATCTCAACAAATTCATCAACAACAAGTCCATCGCCTCCTACATCAACACCAACCACATCAAAAACATCACCACAGCAACAACAACAAAAACAATAATACCAACGCCAACTATATCAACTCTACCATCAACGCCATCATCAACAACAGTAACAGCGACAGCAATAGTAACAGCAACAACAATAGCAAGAGCAACAAAAATCAACCACAAACAAAAAAAACAACAGCAATAACATCAACTCTACAAATACAACCACCACCACCGACAAAAACAATCTTAACAAAAACAACAACAACATCTTCAACTACAGCAAAGTCAAGAGTGTGGTTGAATATTTATGTTTCAACACACAAGAATTCTCTAAACGATTAAATAAAACTCGTTTTATTATTTGAAATTATATTTTTTAAGTTTTTATTGATGTGTCTTGTTTGAATATCAGAATTAGAATGATGTATTTTCCAGGCAATGACAAATTGAGAAAAATATATGTAAGCTGAGTGATTTAGAAAAAGTAATAAGTGAAGTGTTTTTATGCACAGTGTTTTTGGTTGCCACACTATTCCCCCCTTAAGAGGTTTCAGAGAGAAACTTATATCTTGAAAGTGACATGTTTTGGTTTTCTTGAGTAAGTCCGTTGTGGCCTATCCATTGTTGATCCCCACATATGGGCAGGTACTTGTTGAGTTGCATTTGCATCTGTACTTGATTCAGGAATGTCAAGATCAGTCTTGTTTATGAATGCGGGTTTTAATCTGCTGACGGAATAATTTTTTTCGGTGCCATTTATATCAAGTTTAAAAACAGTTTCAGATACTCTTTCTACGATTTTGTATGGTCCCACGTATGGTTGTTCCAGTGGCGCCTTGACATGATCACATCGAAGAAATACATGTGTGCATGTATTTAAATTCTTTAAAACGAATACTTTGCTTTTTGTATGATGAGCAGTGGGGGTAGGTCTCAAACCACGCATATATTCTCTATGTTTTTCAATAAAAATTTGTGGATTTCCAGGCTGATCAAAACTTACCAGAAATTCTCCGGGAATTCTCAAGTTTGTCCCGTACAACATCTCTGCTGGAGTCGCTTGAATGTCTTCCTTGAAACTGGTGCGAAGTCCAAGTAGAACGGTTGAAAGAATTTCTGTCCAAGGTTTTGGTGAACACATCAGTGCAGCTTTAAGCGTTCTATGCCATCTTTCGACCATCCCATTTGATTGGGGATGATATGGTGTGGTCCTGTTCTTGCGAGCACCCACTAGACAAGCTAAAGCTGAAAATAATGCTGACTCGAACTGTGATCCTTGATCGGAGGTGATTGTTGCTGGTGTTCCATAATGTACTACCCAGTTGTCCCAGAAAGCTGTCACAATTGTCTCAGCAGTGATGTTCTTGAGAGGAACTGCTACTGGCCATCTGGAGAAACGGTCGATTATTGTCAGACAATACTTGAATCCTTTGTAATCTGGAAGCATGATGATGTCTAGATGAATATGGTCGAATCTGTTATCAGGAACGTTGATGTGCTCTGCTCGCAATTTGTTGTGTCTCTGAACTTTTGACTTTTGACATTCTAAACATTCTCGAGACCATTTAATTGCATCTTTTCTTATTCCAGGCCAGGTGAATTTTTCCCTGAGGCATTTAGAAGTACTTCTACCGCTCGGATGAGAAAGATTGTGAACGATGTTAAAAGCTGTAAATCTGAGTGATTTTGGAATATACGGTCGAACAGTTCCTGTTGATACATCACAATAAATTTCGACATCATTTTCAATTGTAATTTTTTGAATTATGAGTAGACTTGAATTTTGAATAATTTCGTTCAACTCTTCGTCATTTGTTTGTTCTTTTTTAATAGTATCTGGATCCAGGACTGTTGGCATTTGTATTTCATTAATGCGAGATAATGCATCTGCCACGACGTTGTCGTCTCCCTTCACATAAACAATTTGGGTTGAAAATTGAGAAATGAAGTCAAGTTGTCTTAGTTGTCGGTCGGAAGCTTTTTCCAATTTTTGGCTAAATACTCTTGTCAATGGTTTATGATCAGTTCTGATAACAAAATCACGAATTTCTAAGAGATGTTTGAAGTACTTGAGTCCAGCGAAAATAGCAAGAAGTTCACGATCATAGGTGCTATATTTTTTCTCTGAATTTGAGAGTTTTCTTGAGAAAAATCCAATTGGCTTCCACGTCTCGTCTTCAAATTGCTCAAGAGAAGCACCTATTGCCACATTGGACGCATCGGTTGTAAGAGTGATTGGAGCTGTTGGTGACGGAAATGCCAAAAGTGTTGCCTCGGCAAGGATGCGTTTACTTTCCTCGAATGCGCTGTTGGCTTCTTGTGTCCAATTGATTTTAGTCTTGTCGTTTTTTTTGGAATCCTTGATATAGCAATTCAGTGGTAACATAATCTTTGCTGCATTTGGTATACTCCTCCTATAATAATTAATCATACCCAAGAATCTACGAAGTTCCATGACTGTTTGAGGTTTTGGGTAGTTAAGGATTTGTTCAAGACGTTCTGCTATAGGTGCAAATCCATGATTATTGATGGTGTAGCCTAGGAAATCGACTTCTTCT
This sequence comes from Melangyna quadrimaculata, assembly GCA_949320155.1. Taxonomy (NCBI): domain Eukaryota; kingdom Metazoa; phylum Arthropoda; class Insecta; order Diptera; family Syrphidae; genus Melangyna; species Melangyna quadrimaculata. Next base: position 114,980,769 of record OX439484.1, read on the forward strand.
TGGCCAAATTTGCACTTGCAGGCATTGATGGACAAGGCATTCTTCTTTAAGCGTTCGAAAACTTGTCTTAAATGATCTCGGTGTTCATCTTCACTAGTAGACATAACTAAAATGTCATCTATGTAGACAAAAACGAAGTTAAGATCACGAAAAATTGAGTCAACATATCTCTGGAACGTCTGGCTTGCATTCCGCAAACCAAATGGCATCACAAGGTACTCGTATAAGCCCCATGGAGTGATGATTGCGGTCTTCTTGATGTCCTTCTCGTTCATTGGTATTTGGTGATATGCCTTCTCTAAATCAATGGTAGAAAATATTGACTTACCATGGAGGAGTGGAAAAACATCGGTTATCATGGGTGGAGGGTATTTGTCAGGAACTGTTGCTGCATTCAGCTTCCTGTAGTCGCCGCAAAGTCTCCAGGAACCATTCTTTTTCTGAACCATGTGAATTGGACTTGAGTATGGACTGCTTGATGGTCTGATTACTCCTCGATCGAGTAGGTCCAGTATTTCTTGTTTACCTGCTTTTGCCTTTTCTCCAGCTAATTTGCGACACTTTTCGGCAACTGGAGGTCCAGTGTTGATGATGTGATGAGAATAATCGGAATTTATCTTCTTTGAGTTCATTGTAAAAGGTTTCGTTATTTCAACATATTCTTCCAGCAAGGATGAGTATGGCATAGTGGAATTGATTGTTGAAATGCTAAAAGTTGAAGTTTCATACAAACCCCCATTTTTGACAATGTTAGTTGTAGCATCAATAAGACGTTGGTTCTTCAAGTCGATTAAAAGCTCATAATGAGTGAGAAAATCAGCCCCGATTATAGCAGATTGGACATCGGCAATGGTAAAGGGCCATTTAAAAGCTCGACGAAGTCCCAACGCAACAGTTATGATTTGCGATCCATACGTCTTAATTTCGGTTTGATTTGCAGCAAAAAGTATTAACTCACTCACATCCAATGACTTCTGAGCAGTGGAACGACCGAAACTGCTGAACCAGAATCAATGAGATATCTTGTTTTTGTTAATTTGTCAAAGATATGTAGACGACTTTCTGTAACTTGTATAGGGCTGCTTTTAGAATCGATATGGATGTTGCTGTCGTCAATCGGCTGGACTGGCGACAGCGTTCTTAGTTTTCCGAATCTGTGCTCTGTTCCGGCTTCCAAGAACATGGCTGACTGCATTTGAAAGAATTATTTCCGAACCTCCTATGAAAATAGCACAAACCATTCAAATTGTTATGATTCGTGGTGTAGCTATGTTGGGATTTCGATCTTCCTCTTGAACGGGATGCATTTCGGGATCTGGATCTGGGAAATCGGATATCTTTTTGAATTAAGTTTACCTTTTCTGTCAAATCATGAATAGCCTTGCTCATCAATTCGATGTCCTTGTTGATGTTGGTGGATACTGCTTGAATAGTTGGATCCTGTCTTGGTTGTTCTGAGACTGCATAGACTGATGAATGTCCGTTGATGTGGAAGATTTTATCAGCCATTTCAGCCAAATCGTCTAAGCTGGTTGTCTCTGGCAAAATTGTAAGCAGAACTCGACATTGGTGAGGAATTTGCTCGAAAAAGAATGTTTTTAGAAGAGTTGTGTTGCATTGGTTTGAAGCAAGACTTTTAATATGCGCAAGAATTTCACTTGGCTTCTTACCAATAACATCTTCACCGCGAAAAAGACGCCTGAGTTTTGTTTCCACAGTTTCTGCGTAACTCTTGATCAGCCTGTTTTCAAACTCCTCATACTTCTTCTTGATGGTAGTGTCTAAGGCTAAATCTGCTATCATCTTCAAAACTTCACCCTCCATGTTCACCAATATTTGGGAAAACTTTTGTTCGTCATCATCAATGTTGGCTAATTTGAATGCTGCTGCAACTTGAGTTAACCAAATGTGCGGCTGAGATTTGTCAAAATGAGGCAGCTTAACATGTACGTTGGGTTGTTTGAAAACATCTGATCCATTATTAGATTTCTGTTGATTGATTACCTTCAGTCGCGAAATTTCTTCTTGGAGTTGATTGATGACCTGGGAATTGTTTTCATCTTCCGGTTTTTTCTTATCTTCATCTTCTTCCAAAACTTTTTTGATAAGTGTTGAAATAGTATTGTATTGGTCATCAATTGAATCTCGTTCTTTGTCCGCACCTTGATATAATTCTGCATCATCGCTGAGCTCAATTTGTTTTGCATCGATTTGATCTTGAATTTCGTTGAATTGTCTGTAAAGATTATCGAGAGACTTTGATTTGGTTTCGGCCTGGAGAGCAGTCCTATTTGGATTGTTAAAATAATTAGATATTTTTGTAATCAATCCTTTTATGGACGTCCTTCGCTGTGTTAGCTTTTGAAAATCGTCTGCCATTGTGTTATACTCTCCTTTTTTGGGCTAATTCTTGATGGACGGGAGTCTAAAATTTCTTGAAAATTTGTGATTAATCGTTTGACCAATCACGTCGGGGTCACCAAATTTGTGGTTGAATATTTATGTTTCAACACACAAGAATTCTCTAAACGATTAAATAAAACTCGTTTTATTATTTGAAATTATATTTTTTAAGTTTTTATTGATGTTTCTTGTTTGAATATCAGAATTAGAATGATGTATTTTTCAGGCAATGACAAATTGAGAAAAATATATGTAAGCTGAGTGATTTAGAAAAAGTAATAAGTGAAGTGTTTTTATGCACAGTGTTTTTGGTTGCCACAAGAGCGATGCATCAACGGCATCTTTATCACAAAAAATTCATCAACAACAAGTCCATCGCCTCCTACATCAACACCAACCACATCAAAAACATCACCACAGCAATAACAACAAAAATAATTACACCAACGCCAACTATACCAACTCTACAATCAACGCCATCATCAACAACAGTAACAGCGACAGCAATAGTAACAGCAACAACAATAGCAACAGCAACAACAACAAAAAACAGCATTAGAAACACTACCACCGCCAACAACAGCAGCACAAATACTAAAACTAACATAAGGAATTACATAAATAAGGATATATCATTGCAACAGACGGCTCAACCAAGCCATTGATGCAAACAAAAACAAATGTTTAATGTTAATCAAATTAAGTCTATACTAAAAATTATTTATACATGTATATATAAAAAAAAACAATTATGTATACCTATTCTCTCTTGAATTTTTGAATAAAAATACTTTACTTACTTACTTGAAGTTAAAATGATAAAAATATCGTATAGTTATTTCAAGCTCATGATGGGTTTCCCTCAACATATAATTAATTTACAACGCATAAAAACAATAATTGTGTTCATCAAATTCAAACCTTACAAATACAGTTTACTAGTTAGCCAAAGGTTTACAATTTTGGAACATATAGTAAATTGCTTAATACTTAGGAAATTGTTAACTAGTAAAATGTTAAGCCCTTAAAAATAGGTTGATTAAAATTTTACACCAGTGTTTTTAATGAAGTAATAAAAAAGTGATACAAAATAACCTAATGGTATTTTCCTGAATTATTCTCTCTCTGCAGTTTTATTCGCAATAGATCCCAGTTTTAGTAACTTAAACCAAAAGGTGAAATATAAATTTACCAAAGAGCTACACGCTCTGATAGTAAATGATAGTTTAGTTCTATTAATGTGGCGCGGAGTGTATAAATTATAAAATTGATCTTAGGACAATCAAATGTTATTACTTATTTAAGTTCTCAAACTGGATCTCCAAACTCCATGCCCATCCCCCCCCCCCCCACATCCAAATCCTAGATCCGCGGCTGGTGCGCACAAAAGGAATTATTAAAACCCTTCAAATATTTGAACAAAGTGCGAGCGTTAAGGAAAATGGAAAAGAAAATACCGATGTAAATTGCTTTTGAACGTTTTAATACTGCAATGAGAAAGAAATATTGAGCAGGGTAAAGCATTCCATATCCATGTGGTGCGACTAAGGCAATAATCTCTATACTTAACAGTACGTCCGAAGTTAGGCTCGAGAGTAAACTGATGGGCATTCCTAGAAGAACGAGTATTAGGATTGAATTGTTTAAGGGGAAGAAGGCAACTGACTACATCACTAGAACACTGATCTTATAAAAATTCCGGGGAAATTATGAAAGATATGAAGAAACATAACATTGTCATTGGGCTTTTTAATCTCAAGAATCTGTATCTTTTTTCCTCTTGAGATAATTTAATGAAATTTTGAGAACATATATTCCCGAATGTATTGCGTCTCAAGAACCATTGGATTTTTAAGTATACAATTTAACTATTAATACTATAAAAAAATCCAAATCTACAAATGCGTTTGTACGTCCATATCTCGTTAACAGCTTTTCCAATTTTGTTCGAATTTCCCAAAAAATAATTTCTTAAGCAGAGGCGCCTTTAGACAGTTGGGGACCTTGTGTTCTTTAGGAAATGGGGGCTCTTTGCAGAAAATGTATAGTTATTTTTTAAGTTTATCATCAGTCATTACTTATTATAATATTTAATTAATTTCAGGTTTCAGCTAATAAGAAATAAAATTATAAGTTGCTGTATGATAAGTTCAAGGTGCAAATATCATATAAACAAATAATCTAGTTTAATAACCTTGTTATCCTGTAAAAAATTGAAAAGCGCAAACATATTCAAAAAAAGTTAATAAAATATTGGAACTAAGACTACGAACAAACCTTTTTCTTTTAACAATACATAAGAGAAGAAGAGAATCACGCTCTACAATTGGCACCCAACGTGGGGCCTGATTCTCTTTTTCTCGTATGTGTTTTTAAAATAAAAAGGTTTGTTCGTTGTTGCATAGTTCGAATATTTTACTGATTGACGGAATAGTAACGAAATTTTACAAACAAATTATATAAAATGACAAAAGTATTATACATTAAATTAAATTATAATTGAATCGGAACAAATAAAAAAGACCTCCTAGGAAGCTCCTTAGAGTGTCTTTCACCGTTCGTTGTTTCAAATTTAATTTTTAAAATTTATGCCTAGGTCTGTTTATATAGTCGAAAACTAAACAATTAAGTAAACTGTCACAAAATAATTTGATTAAAAGAAAATTGAAAAGTTTATAAATTGACAGTAGCCGCGTTTTTTTATACTCATTAATTACTCACTTTTTTTATTTTGAACGCAAAGCAAAAACAAATCAGACTACTCAGTGTTTATTTTGTTTTTTTTTTTGCTAGTAAAATTAAAAAGTGAGTAATTAATGAGAATGAAATAAAAACTCGGCTACTATTAACAAAATAAAATTAAAGTAAACTTTAATAGAATAGAATTGGTAAGAAAAAACGTTCTGCTACAATATTTGCAAAATCTTGAATTATTTCATCGAAGTCTATATCTTAAAGCACATCATTTCAATTGACACAATCAGCAAGCTATTTAGTCTCTCTTGAAGTATCTTACTTTTAACGCCATTTTGCATCCTTTTTATTTTAGAATAACGCTGTTTCAACATTTGCAAAAGTCATTTTTATTTTATCTACTGTTATAAGATTGTATAGCTCTGAAATAGTATAAGTATCTTCACCTTCATATAACTGGACTTTCTTTAAATACTCTACTAAATGTATAGGCACTCCATCCAGCGTCGCCGCTCGAAAAAAAAATATTTTGGTGCCATAATTAAAAAAAAACGTGTCATATTCGTGCCACGTGAAAAAAAAGAAGTTCTACTTTTTCAAAAAAAAAAACAGTATTTTAACTTGGTGTAATTATAAATATAAATGCAACAAAAAGTACCACTTGATCTTTTTGTGTATTATTAAAAAATAGAAGTTTATACTGATTTGTACGTCATTTGGCTAATTTTTTATAAGGTTTCCTCAAAATTGTCACTTATTTCGATAAAATGTACATATTATATGAGGTTTAAGTAAAATTATGGAGTTTTCAAAATCGTGCCATATTGAATTTTTGGGTGCCACCGAAGAAAATCCCGTATCAAAATTGTTTGTAGAAGATTTATCCGAACCCTAACTCGTTCTACTTGGCTGTGTAATTTTTCCTCTGTGATATTATTGGTGTTTTTATTAATTAATTATTAAATTGCAATTCATAAACCCTTGTTTATAATAATTTAACAATATCTGTTGAATATTTCTTCTTCACGCGAGTTTTAATATTTTGCCAAGGGTTCGCAAATAAAACTTATTTATTTTATTCAAACTGAACAACAATTACTTTACATTAATAAAACACCTTTATTTCACTTCAAATACTTTACTTCTAATACTTTTATTATATACAAGCAAAACTCTTAATTCACTATTTTACACCAACGATTATTCGTTCACTTTCAAAAAAAACTGATGTGTCCGGACTGGTGGGGGTGGCGGTGTATTTATATCCGAGAAAAAGCTACTAGAATATTCTAGGGGTTCGGGAATGTGCTGGAATGTACTTCTCATCCATAAGTCTCCACAAGTAGCTCAAAAGCTTTCGACCAATTACATATTATAGCAGTTCCATGGTTTACGTATTGGATAACGATAAGATTGGTTTAGGTATTGGATAACGGTGCTAAGTACTATAATCCTCTGGGATTTACAAAAAAAATATAACTTCTCCTACGCGGAGGCAGAAATAAAACTCAAGGCGAACAATTTTTAAAAGACCAAGATGGTCCTCTTTTATTCAGATGCCAAATGGAACTGACTTAAAGCTAAGTTACAATTATTAATTAGAACATAGGTTATAACCACAGAATGCAACAAAAGCATTTTTTAGCATTTTTAATCTCTGCATTTTATTCTAAACAAAGGAAATGAAATCATATTCATATTCCTTTATAGAATATACATATGATACCATTTCCTGTTATTGTAATCAAATCAATATTCATACATAAAGACTAAATTAATATTCTGAGAAACAAAGCGCTGACAAAGCGATTCATATACACAAAAGATAAATTATGAAAAAGACTAGCTATCTGCGATAGCATAAGTTCAGTTCTAAAATTATACTCAAACAATAAAGACATAGGAATTAAGAGCTCCGCTCTTTAATTCCATTTGTTAAAAAGTCTTTTATTTAAATTACTTACATTATTGGCGCAGTCGGTAGGATACTTCACATATAAAAGAAGTATCCGTAAATAAAAACCAACAAAAAATATTTTAAATTTCGGTCAACCTATGAAAAAGGAAAAGTTAGTATTGAAATTAAAATCATTTTTTATCGCTCGTTTTTCCGTTTAAATAGTGAAATATACTCGCTTTGAAAACTCTACGCAAAAGAGCATCGCGAAATAACAACTAATAATAAACGGTATACTTTTTAGAAAGTGAACGACGCAATTACAATTCAGTGACTCTCAAAACAAGATTCAGTGAATTTACAAGTTATAAGAACACTTTATAAATCTAAACCAAATAAATTAGTTAAGTGACTCAAACCAACGTATATGGTAATGCCACGAAATCCATAGAGGAGACTCATTGTCCAACAACAACAAATGAGTTTTATTAGCAGAAGATTTTCGAAGAAGAAGCCAAATCCATATGCAAAGTACACAGACGAATCCTCAGAAGAAGAAACACAGGATCCAAAAAGCAACAAAAATAATAACGATTGTAAGAATAATTTTAAGCTTAAATTAAGTGAATCTAGTGATACTTAAGAACAGATTTATCATATATTAAATTAGATACAGAGCCCACTATATTTGAAAAAAAATAAATAAAAATAATATCAAAATGTCTCTCACACTAACATTCGACCCTCTAAAATACATAGAAAAATTAAAAAAATTCGACGGACGACATGAGGATCTATACACATTTATAACGAATGTGGATGGAATCACTCCAACACTAAACAAGTACGACAACAAAAGTCAGACAATGTGTATAAACATATTAAAAAGTAAATTAATAGGAAAAGCAAAAAGATGCCTGGAAATACATGCACACTTAAATACTTGGATAGAAATAAAAGAATTGTTAATTACAAATTTTGGAGGATTCAAATCCTCTTTCCAATTATACGATGAATTAAGGCAACTAGTGTACAAGGGAAATGTTATAACATTTTATAACGATATCCAAAAAGGCCTCTGTGAACTAAATCAGAAAACTGTTCAAGAAGGTAAAAGTTCTGAAATAGAACATAATAACAAAACAGCCCTCAATATATTTAAAGAAAAGTTACCAGTACATATGCGAACAGTACTCTTCGCACTTAAACCTCTTAATCTTCAAGCAGCTTTACACGAGCTAACCCAAGCAGGTTTTATAGATGAAAAAAATGAAGTAACACCTAGAAAATTGGTCGAAACACCAAAAAATAATAATCAAAATTTCATTCCCAATCAAAAATATTATCCCAACCAAAACAACAACCAACAACAACAATACCGAAATTAATTCCAAGAACAAAACATTGAAATTAAACAATGAAATAATTCCTCTGTTCTTTTCCGAGGAAGATGAACAAGAATACAACAAAGAAATAAATCACTTGGAAAATATGATACCAGATTAAACACTGTTCGAAAATTTGGAACAGCAAAAAATCGACCATCTAAATTCCGAGGAACATACAAAATTAATGAAACTCTTAAGTAAACACAAAAGAGTCTTCTATCACAAAGATGATGATATAACTTTCACAAGCCATGTGAAACATAGAATCCCCACCACTAATGAAGAGCCCATCTTCACTAGAATCTATCGCTACCCTAAAATGCATAAACGGGAAGTAGATAGACAAATAAAAGACTTACTAGACCAACAAATCATAAGGACTAGTGTCTCCCCGTACAACGTCCCAATATGGGTTGTACCTAAAAAAGCCGATAAAACAGGCGAAAAAGACTGGAGAATAGTTATCGATTACCGTAAACTAAACAATGTTACAAAGGAGGATAAATTCCCTATCCCTTTAACCGATGACATTCTAGATAAACTAGGTAAAGCAAACTATTTTACCGCTTTGGACCTTACGAAAGGTTTTCACCAAATAGAAGTCGATCCCGCAGATCGAGAAAAAACAGCGTTCAGTACGTTGTTTGGCCACTACGAATGGTTGAGAATGCCATTTGGGTTGAAAAACGCGCCAGCGACCTTTCAAAGGATGATGAACGAAGTGTTAAAAAACTTCGTTGGAAAAAATTGTCATGTCTACCTTGACGACATAATTGTCTTTTCCACATCCCTAGAAGAGCATTTAGATTTCTTGGATAAAATATTTAAAACACTCCAAGAAGCAAACCTCAAGGTTTCCCTAAATAAATGTGACTTATTAAAAAAAGAATCCGAATTCTTGGGACACATAGTCACCCAGAATGGAATCAAACCAAATCCACATAAAATAGTAGCTATCAAGAATTTTCCAATACCAAAAACGGTAAAAGAAATTCAGTCATTATTAGACTTAACTGGATATTACCGCAAGTTTATCCAGGACTATGCAAAAATTATAAAACCAATGACAATCTGTCTCAAAAAGAATGAAAAAATAGATATAAATGACCCTGACTACAAAGAATCATTTGAAAAACTAAAATTAGCAATGTCTGATGACCTCCTAAACAGACATCCAGACTTCACCAAAGAAGTCAGACAGTTCTAACCTAATCTCTATTACAGAAAAACCTTTGAATTCATTTATTAGACAAATCATCGTAAAAATCGGAGGAGAAAACAACGAGAATATCACCTTTCCGTTCAATAAACGCCGAATAGAAATTATCCGAAAAACCTTTAGAAACATAGATTTCGAAAAAATTATATCTGAAATCGATGTAGACCACCAAAACGCAATCTACATAGAAGACGATGAATTATTTCCGAAATTCCAAAACCATTGGAAAAACAATCACAATAACCAAAGATTGTTAAGGACAAAAATCTTCTTAATAGACATTTTTGACCTACCAGAAATAGAAGACATTATTCACAAAACGCACTTAGAATTCAACCACATAGGTATAGAGAAACTTTATTTAGAACTTAAAAGGAAATATGATTTCCCGAACGTAAAGAATCAAATCACTAAGATAACAAATAATTGTGAAACCTGTAACTTAAAGATAGAGCGAAATCCTATCAAACTCCCTTTTGAAAAAACTGAAACCCCTTCAGGACCACATATCCATTATCACTTAGATATATGGATCTTGCCTAACAACAACAAGTATCTCACTTGCATTGATAAATTCTCAAAGTTTGCAGCAGCAGAAAGATTAAAGTCAAAAAATCAAAAAGATTTATTAAATGCATTAGAAAAACTATTCAGCTATATGATTCAACCGGAAAAAATAACAATAGATAACGACCCCACGTTTAAAACCTATTCTATAGATAATTATTTCAAAGAAAAACCGATTTAATTCACTTTTCCACTCCCTATAGGCATACTGGAAATTCTGACATAGAACTTCTTCACAGTACCTTAAACGAGCACATCAGGTTGCTGGAAAGATCAGAAAATATCTTCGACCTAGTAATCAAATCTTTAAATATCTATAACAAAACAATACATCTGACAACCATAGAAAAACATATAGATATACATTTAGGAAAAATAAATAACAAAACAATATTCGAAAGAATAGAAAAAACAAAATTTTAGAGAAAATTAATACAAATAGAATAGATATAGATATAAACCCAAATTTCACGAAGGTTAACAACCCCGAAAACTTTAGTAAGTTAAAGACAAAACACAAAAAAGTAAAATTAATGAGAATTAACAAAAAGATATTAGTTAAACCTCACCTTAGAAAACAGTTACTTCATAAAGATCAATTTTCGAAAGAAAAAGAAATTCACTAAACCCCATAATGAAGACAATAACAGTAATAACTCTCTTTTCAATAACTATCCTAGTGAGATCTAATCTCTAAATAACCAAAATAGACAGAGAATTCTTTCTATTACAAGAAGGTCAAGTAAAACTGATTACTGACTATGATATAATTCTACACTAAATTAATCTAACAGAGTGCCAAATACTAATTAATCAATTAAAAGAACGAGGAATTATTGAAAAATAATAATAAACAGGTACAAATTAACCAACAGTTCAATGAACAATTTCTACAATTAAAAGACATTTTTAAACAAAGTTCAAAAACATTAAACAAATATAAAGAAATCAAAAACGAAATCAATTCCCTACGTATGGAAATTGAATTTAATAAAAACCTATTAGAAGTACAAGAAATTATAGGGAAGATATCTGACATCATAATGACCAGTAGAACAGGTGTCCTAACGCAAGACATTTTAACAGTTCAAGAGATTTTCGAGTATGAAATAAATTTCGATAAACTTAAAGAATTAAAGATAACTTTGGCAACTTATAATGAAAACTTATTAATTATCTTAAGCATTCCTAAATTTAATGATAAACTATTTAACAAAATTTATATACAAACGTTCCCTGTAAAGAATAAAATAATTAAACTACCAAGCAACGAACTGATTGAAACAAACAAAACTCTTTATTATGTAATAAAAGAAATTAAGAACTTACATGAAATAAAAGACAATTGTATTAGAAACTTATTTAAAAATAGCACCAACTTAGATTGCAAAACCGAAAAATTTGAAGAAGAAAATATAATCATAAATAAAGAAAAATATCTAATAATCAAAAATTGGCAAAAAGAAAAGATCAAACAAAATTGTAACAATCTAGATTACACTCTAGAAGGAAATTATATTCTAGAATTAAAATATTGTAAAATAGAAATAAGAAATAAAACTTATAACAAAAAATTATACCAAAATAATTTCAAAATTATACCATTGATAAATTATAACTTTACAGAAGATTGCTATAAAGAATTAAACTTTAAACCAATCGATAATATAGAAATGTTAGAATCCAAAATACATAAACACATAACTTACAACTTGGTAACATTTGCGGTTGTAATAATAATTGTTATATTTGTAATTATCTATTTAAGAATAAAATTAAAAAAAAAATCCATTACAAACATAAGCTTCCCAACGGTTACTTTTAAACCATTGGAATCCTCTAAGGAGGGAGGGGTTATAACCACAGAATGCAACAAAAGCATTTTTTAGCATTTTTTAATCTCTGCATTTTATTCTAAACAAAGGAAATGAAATCATATTCATATTCTTTTATCGAATATGCATATGATACCATTTCCTGTTATTGTAATCAAATCAATATTCATACATAAAGACTTAATTAATATTCTGAGAAACAAAGCGCTGACAAAGCGATTCATATACACAAAAGATAAATTATGAAAAAGACTAGCTATCTGTGATAGCATAAGTTCAGTTCTAAAATTATACTCAAACAATAAAGACATAGGAATTAAGAGCTCCGCTCTTTAATTCCATTTTTTAAAAAGTCTTTTATTTAAATTACTTATATTATTCATATACATATTATATTGGATGATCATACGATCATCAAATCTGCTGAGTTGCAAGATGCTTTGTCTTCGTTCTGGCGTCGTAAGATGCTTTGTCTTTGGATATGGTGTGTAGATTTGTTTATCAAAAATCGGATGTTGTCGTATATATTGATGACATCGGCATTTCTATAGTTACTAGCTGCGACGTGTTTGGAATGGGTATGGTATGTGATGGTACCTTTGTAACTCACCCCCGTCTTAGATGAAGACTCTCCTGAGGCTTCACGTTTTTTATTTCATTTAATTGTATATTTATTTCTTTTGATTTTATTTCTTCGGCACATATTTTGTTTACAATTTAAATATTCTTATTTCTATACAAGTATTTTAATACAGTGGAAAAAGTAATCGTATTTCGATTGTTCTTAAGCTTATTCTATAAGCTTAATTTTTTTTTGATGCTCTATGTCTTTAATTATTAGGTCTTTAATTTTTATTTCTTTTATTTCTTTTATTCTGAATCAAAAAACCTATAAAATTTTCTTCAATTTCATCAATATCCAGAATGGATCTTGATATAATTCCTTCTTTAGCCGCGTTTACGTTATCAATTAATTTTTCTATTTCTTGATCCAATTCTGAAACATAATTTAAAAGTTTCAATAAGGAAATCTCATTTTTTATAATATTTATTTCATCCCTATCATTTGCAGTGAGTTTAAAAAATTGAGTTTTTGTTTCTTCTTCATTATTTTTAATGTTTTTAAAGTTGGTTTGAAAAATATCATTAATTTTGATTTGTTGATTATATGATTTTGCAAGTTTCTTATCATTTTGATCTATTACATCTATTTCATTAGTGATTTCTTCCCTGTCATCATTATCCAGGACTCTATAAAGAAGTTTGAAAATTGATCCTATTGGATTAAGTAGACCTCTTTTTATTCTATTACTGTGTAATTTTTGACAGAATGTTCATTTGAACTTAATAGCATTTTTATATTAGTTTGGATTTTTATAATTTTCTGTGATAATGCTGGGTCACTCTGAATAATTTTTATTATTTCCGGATTTTGTTCTTTATATGTCGTTAAATTGTAAAGAATATCTATATACTCTTGTAGGTTTACCCTGTGGTAAATTCGATAATAGTCGCTTATTATTGGTATGTCTTCGTCTTTTATTAATATAACTCCTTGATCTTCAATATTTTCTATTTGAATGTCTGCATTTGAGCTTGCTATAACATTCAATATTATTATTAACATAAAAATAATTGTTTTTATGTTGAGATGAGTTGAAATCTGTAACGAAATCAGAATCTTATTGAGTTTATTTTTGTTTATTAATTGGACCTTTAAAATATTTCTTCTGTCTTTTAATACGTGTAGGATGAATCTTTAAATTTCTTTTACCTCTGCTATTTATGATTACTCCTTCATTATTTATTTTCACTTCTACTTTTCGAAATTTAGGCTTTTCTTTATGTCTAACCTGACCATCATTTTTGATATAAGCTTTATAATATTATCTCTGTTGTGATAACCTAACCATTGGTTCTTTTTTGTTTCTAAAAGATTAAAAATTTCGTTTGCATGAACATTCCCGAACTGTACTTCTATTGTCTTTCTTTCTATAGTTGAGTGAATTGTGTTATTATAATAACTAGAGGCTTTAAGAATTTTGTCTGTAATATCAAGATTGGGTTCTGTAATATTTAGAATTCTGATATGTTCAAGTAATGACGAATGACATCTGCTCATATCGGCGTTGCCTGTATGGCTATTTGGAGAATTAAAGTGGATTGATAAATTTTCTTGTTCTATAAATTCTAAAACTTTAGTTGTATTAAATTCATTATCTGCTACTATTAACTTGGGTTTATCAAAATTTAGTGTATATTCTTTTATTAATTCAACTAGTGTACCTGAATTTTCATCTATAGTTTCTTTAGCGTACAAATATTTTGAAAATTTGTCAATTACTGTAAAATAGTATTTCTTTTCTATGTGGAAAATATCCAAATGGATTATTTCATTTATGCTTTTTGGTGTAGCAGTGTGTTTAAATTTAGGTTAAGGGGGTTTTCTATCATATTTGGCTAAATTGCAAACTTCACAATTATTTATGTATTCTACAATTATTTCCTGAAGTTTAATAAAATAATATTTTGATTTTAGTTCGGAGTAATTTTCGTCAATTCTTCTATGGTTGGTTTGTTCATGAATTTCTTTTATTTTCTCTAAGCATGAGTCTTTGTTTACTAAATCTTCTGCTAGTAATGCACACTTTATTAATTTATAATGCGATATTGCAAAATGTTCAAACAATTTATCTTTAAATAGGTTAAATGAGCTTTCTTCTAATTCTGAGTACATACCAGTGGCGAGGCGTGAATTATTTGAATTGGGAAGACTAAGCAAAATCAATCAAATTAGTCGCAAATTTAAGAGCCTTAATTTTCTGGACATGTTCTTATGTGTTTATTTTCAATACTAATTTTGTAAAGTTCCAATCATTATCACATTAAATAATTATATATTTTTTTGCACCATCCGAAATTTTGTTGAAAATATGGAAATATCAATGGTTTGATATGCGTTTAATCTAATTTCAAACATCTTATATATGTTAGATTTGTCAGTATAAATTTTTTCTCTTAAAAACTTTTTCAATAAATTTGTTTTAGGTATAAAATTCGGATTTAAATTTTTGTCTATGAATAATGTTAACATATATTTGTAGATTATTATTTTCCTGAGATTTTAAGATCCTAATCTTGAAGATCCGACCACAAGTTATACTCTTTTTAATCGAGCCACATCACTCTTTTCTTACATTTTGAACAAAGTTAAGATAAATAAGCCGAGAAAAAGCGTCTTGTTCCTTTCATAATAATTATTAAAAAAAAGTAAGATACATACAAATCCACATGCTACACTTCTTGCAAAATTACCTTGCCATATACATATATTCAATTGTGTGTATGTATCACTTGTCATCGACCAGCAGCGAAAGCGGTTGTCGCTGTTCGTATTTGCTTTCGTCACCCATACAAAATTTCTTTTCGAACGACATGAATAACACGATTACGACCGTCTTATACTTTTGCAACCCTTTTTTCATTAGTGTTGTATTATTCCTCTCTTTGTTTAACTACCGCGAACAAAAATAAGACGGCCGCTTGTCGCACTGTCAAAGTTAAAATATACGAAAACAG
Source organism: Melangyna quadrimaculata (assembly GCA_949320155.1). Lineage (NCBI taxonomy): Eukaryota > Metazoa > Arthropoda > Insecta > Diptera > Syrphidae > Melangyna > Melangyna quadrimaculata. Next base: position 114,996,351 of record OX439484.1, read on the forward strand.
TACACTGTGCCACAATGAGAAGCTGTAGCTGCAGCGATCGCTGTCGCCAAAGTTAAATAATTTTCAACTTTCTGCTTTTAGTCGCGCTACTTTTTGACATATCTGTGGGTCTGTTCAAAACACTGTATGTAAACTAGACATTGGGTTCGTTCAACACATTGAGTTATTTTGTCATGTTTATTATGAACTGAAATTTGGGAAAAAATTGGTTCCGATAGCAATGATTGTAGAAAAAAAGCATTTGAATAAAGTCTTATTATTAATAATTTGAGTATGTTGTCACTGAGCTCAAAATTGCACAACTTTGAGAACTCAATTTTAAAATTGCGCAGTGTTTTCGCTACAAGTGAGACCATTTTGTATGAAAGCTCCAATGGGCTTGGATGAACAAAAAAAACAAATTCTTCACTGATGGAATTTTTCTAGATATTGTTGTCTTTTTCTCCTTCCAATTTTGTATCTGTCAAGGGCAAGGTTTAACTACATAGACCTACTTTTTCCAAAATGTGCCAAAGTGAGAAATAAACATCTATGCTAAAGACACCTGGTTGCAAAAAAACATGCGAAAATTGTTGACAGATAATTTTAGTCATAATACACGATTTTCAATTTTTTTTCGCAAGCAAGTGTCTTATAATAGATATTTTTTTCCACGTTTGCATTTTTTGCAAAATGAACACAAAAGAGTGCCGCAACTGGAACTGGCTATGGGTTCAGCCATAGCTGAAATAGCTATCAAATAGTATCGTGCGTGCTATTTTTCATATGCCCACAATGCTGCACAAAATATTATTTCTTTTTAAAAGTTCAATAAAATATTCTGTGTTGTGCTCTGCCATGTTGAATTTTGTTTGTTTGTTTTCTGTTGTGTCAAATACCGGCATACTTTGTGTTTTATATATTAAAAGAGAAACGTGATATCTCGCATTTGTAATAGAAATGAAAACAACATGCAATATATGGAACACGCCTTGTAAAAATTAGAATTCCAAACATCTGAACGAACCCAAACAAATCTAAATGTCAACAAAGACGTTCTTTCTGCGCTACACCATTGTGGACGACCTTTGCGACCTAGTGAGCGATTTTAATGACAGCTTGTGCTACAGCGATTTTTACCGCGACCAGCGACTTGCATTGTGTTCAAGGGGTAACACGGTGGTCGCCGTGTTATTTTAGGTAGTTTGTTAAAAATACTGTGAAAAAGTGATATGGGTCGGGTAAAAAGCATATAGGTTGACTTCTACGGGTCAGATTCTTAAGAAATTGAAGCAGTTTTATGGCGTTTTACGGACATTTTGAAAGGGAAGACGGTAGGAATCGTGTTAAATGGACGCCGCTGGTACATACCTATAACTCCTTTGTCAGGTAGATATTCCTTTAATATTTTAATAATTTCATCATTATTAATTTCTTCTTCTGTTATAAAAATCTTCTTCTTACTATGTACCTTTTTATACGTTTATTCTTTTTCATTTATTAAAATTATTTGAGTTTTAAATTTATTTACTATACCTTTGTTTTCTATTATTTCACTTTCTTCTTTTGCATTATTATTACTTTCGTTAATATTTATTTCATTTTCATCAACATTAATTTTTTTAAAAAAAAGCTGCTACTTTGTTTTCCTTACCTTTCCCGTATTCTATTACATAATTATATTCGTTTTATCTTGTTTTCCATCTGATTGTTCGTGAGTCGGGATCTTTAAGGTTACTTAACCAAAAGTGGTCTATGATCTGTTCTTATATTAAATTTGACTCCACACAAATAGGGTCGGAAGTATTTTGTCGCCCAAACTATGTATAACAACTCCTTTTCGATAGTTGAATAGTTTATCTCATGTTCATTGAGAGTTCTAGACGCAAAAGAGATGGGATGGTTATCTTGAGAAAGAACAGCACCGGTGGCTTTATCTGAAGCATCAGTTGTAAGAGTAAACATTTTCTTGAAGTCGGGATATCGTAATATCGAATGACTTGTAATTAATGATTTTAATTTTGCGAACGCTTTCAAGTTTTTTCAAGTAATTTGGATCATTTTCATTGATCTTGCTACCTTTTTTCAAACATTCCGTTAGTGGTATGGCAATTTTAGAATAATTTTCGATGAATTTTCTATAGTAGCCAGTTATTCCCAAAAAGGATTTTATTTGTTTTACTGTTTTAGGTACACATAGTTTTTCTATGACTGCAATTTTACTTGGGTTGGGTTTAATGCCTTTATCGGTCAATATATGGCCTAAATATTCTGTGTGTTTCGAAAAGAATTTACACTTATCGATTTGTATTTTGAGGTTATTATTTCTTAATTCTTTAAAAATAAGTTTAATATTTACTTCCATTTCTTGTAAAGAAGTGGCAAATATTAAAATGTCGTCAAGGTATACGACGCATATTTTATTGATATATTCTCTAAGGATTTCATTCATCATCATAAACACATAATATAAAGATGCCAAAACTTCGTACGTCTTACCCCCCAAAACCCATTTGTTTACATTGTTGTATTTGTAATTTTATTTTGTGTCGAAGAATAGATGTGAATTACAGCAACAATTTAACGCGGTGGCTTTGATTGGTCTGACAGTTCTATTTTTTTTATGAATTAGTTGTGGTGACTTTTGCTTTTATGTCGATATCGGTACGTGCGTCTCCATTGCTGTCGTGTTTTTAACAATATTTCGCGGTTTTTTTATTAAATATTAATAAAAAAAAACATTAATTCAATCTGTCTTCAACATTGCTAGATATTTTTATAAAGTTAGCAAAGCCTTGCTAAATCGATCGCGATGGCTCTAAGAAGATATCACCAGAATATCTATTTTTGGTTATTAAAAAAGTAGTTCCTCAATATCGTCGTCAACATAAAGTCCATGAATTTGTTTGCTACATGTTGAACAGATAACGCACCGAGCTCCAGCACACCACGATTGGCGTAATACATTTACTGGCTGCTGAATGTAAAGCTGACACAAAACAACAACCATTGGAATCTTATGTTTTTCCGAGCAGTTCCAGAGACTGATGTCGAAGAGGACAAATTGAATTTTCTTGATAATCTCAAATTTGCAATACAACAACTCACATAATCCTATTTCAGAACAGAATCTTGGTGCTTAAGCTTTATTTAGAGACAATGACAATTTTTTTTTTTGAAAAAAAACTTGCAATTTTGTGTATTGGTTGTTCAAATAAGAAATTGGTTAATAAATAAAAAATTTAGATAGAATATTGGTGTGATTACCTTCTTTTTGCTAAGATTTTTTTATCGGATGAAAGTGGGTGGAACAATTAAAGCTGTCCCTATAAGGAATATTAAGTTCTCAAGTTCTCAATTTCCTTTTTTAATTTCATTATCCTAAGTAAATGGGCGAATGTCACGGCCCATAAGTGAAAATCTTCAAATTTTCCACAAACAAGACCTAACGTGCGTAAATATACATAACTAACACGCCTATTCATAGGTAGTTGTAATAATTTGTAAATTTCAATTAAAATACCTAAATATATCTTGCCAGCTAATTTTAAAGCAAATCTAATTTTTGTATCCACCCACCACTAACATACCTCAACATTGCATACATATTCTTTCCTACGTTACAGCCACTGAAAAGAAACAAACATACCTATGTATCTACATAAACCTACCCACTCGTAGAATAAATTTTGCATTTCAACGCAAATAATATCCTCAAAATCTTGCAAACAAATGTAACACTAAACTGAAATCTTGCTAGAAAATTTAATACATACCTACCTAATAACCTACCCTCGATAATACACAAATATATTCCTTTATGTTTATACTTACGTATGCACATATTTTTCATTCCCACATAAACCATCAAGGAAAAAATCTGTCTCATTGCTTCGACGCGAACAGATGTTTCCTTCTACTATTCTATCGTTGAGGCTGCTACAGAATGAAATACCAATTTAAACAATACAATCCAACATACAACACCAACATCCATAGGTCACGAAAAGCAAACATTCACCAGCCCAAAAACAGAAGACACAATTGTTTTTGTTTTTTTTTTTTTCAGCTTTGTTTTATTAAGGTACTTATTTTCTAATGAGCAGCAGGTAAAGTAAAGCGATTATGATTATAGATTCACGGAATAATAAATCAACATTCATACAAAAAACAAAGTTACTATTATTCTATAACTTAGCTAGTCATTTGATTGGGAAAAAAGAATTGAATTACAGTTTAAAAATTGTGTGTTTGTTAAAAAACAACATTAATCCAAGTCATCTGATGGCTTATCATCGGCCATAGTCCCACGAAGAGCTCCCTCACCACCATGATCCTTAATATTATACAATACATATTCAGCTTTGCAATGGATAGTTTTCTTCCAAATTCCATGAAGGGCTAAGAACCTATAAAAAAAAACATGAGATAAGAATTTACTCAAATTAACTATAATGAGACATTCATAAATAGTTACGCTTTATAGAAATTCTGATTGTGTCACCGCTTCACATCAATTCGTCTGCCAAATCACCCAAACCAAAATATAATGTGTAAGGTCCACATGGCGAACTATAGGTACGTTCTTTCTATTTTTCAATAGGTTATTCTTTGGCTTCATCATTTTTTTAAGTTCGTAAATGAAAATTAATTTCAATTCAATGGAATAGGTTCCATTCATTGAGATATTCTTAAAAGGTGTATCTATGCTTTTATGGCTTCTTGCAATCCTCGCATATACTGATAAGAGTCACGATTTTCCAACTCTTTGACCACTTCGAGGAAATTAGTAGACAAAGATTATAGTATGCTTGATTTCGCTTCAAGTAGAATATTTTCTTTGTTTTTTTTTAAACTAAAATCATTAAATTCTAAAACTACATATTTTATTTATATTTTTATTAACAGAAAAACAGAAAACGCGATAAAATTGACTGAATTGATTTGTTTTTTTTTTTTCAATAATTTTTTGACATTTCACCATTCACCTCAAAGGGCGTGTTCGAAAAATACAAAAACTAAGGGCGCATACAGACTACAGCCGTATTATCAGAAATGATCCATATACAATTATGGATCACCAAAACACATACATTACAACGAAAATAGGAAATAATGATCTGGATCTCGTGTTGTTGATGCATGTTTTTTGCGAACTATATGGATTATTTCTGAAAATAATGTAAGATTATTTAACGGAATAAATAAATATATAACCATTATCATTTTCATAGAATTATCTATATGGATCATGAGCGATAGATACATTTATTTTGTTGGTGTTTTTCTTTGCACAACACAACAATGTTTCTTCGCCGCGCCGAATGTTTTCTCGCTGGCTTGGAAGACCCTTTAAAAGTAAAACCGCACTCGACTTCAGCGGAAATACACCTCACGATGCGACCAAAAGATTCACAAGAATTTGTATGAAATTTTATGAAGTTTAGTTGCCGCGTAGTAGGCTATTAAATATACCGGAATATGTGAGGCAGAAAGGAACAATTGCATTCACGGGTTTTTATTAATTATTGTAATTGGTGCGATTTGTCGAATTGAAAATTTTGACATATCTCTACGTTTTGAGGTCTCTAGAATCAGAATCCATCGTTTTTAGCAAGATGTCTGTATGTATGTATGTACGTACGTTCGGGGTACTTTTTTCGTCCACCAAATCTTGAGAACGCATAAAGATATCGACATCGGCTACATTTTATTTTACAGATAATATTGTCATAACGTGCTGAAAAGGTTTTCTAACAAATTCAATAAAACGTTTTTTTACTACAGCAATTTAAAAGGGGGCTTTAAAATGTCATTTATCTGGAATATCTCGAGAACGGAATAAGATATTCACTTCAGACTAATTTTATTTTACACATAATTACAAAATACCAAATATTAAAAAAAAAAAAAATCCAACAGACACTGTTTTTTTTTTTACTATTTAAAATAAAGTTATTACAATATAAAATATATAATTATATAATATGTATATTGTATATACTCTACCACCCACCACTTAGGTAAATATGTACATATCCCAACTAACAAAATTGCTTCCGATTTCAGACATTAAAGTGTCATTCGTTTCTTTAGTGACCCAGAAATCCTTCTGACGGGAAGCCAAATCGGTATAGGAGTCAAAGGTGATATAACTGATCCATTAGACTTTCAATTAGCAATAACATCAGCATCACATTGCGATGAACTGATGTTTCTTTAATCATATCCAATAGTGATCCAAAGAAATATTAATGCAATCCTTAAAATTAGTATCTTGCTCGGATTGCTATAATGTTTATATAAGTAAATATGGAAAGGCTTATATTGCAAACACCATGACTCCATTTTGCTACCATTTGCAATTCAAGTAAAACGTGTTATGTGATTGTAATAATTAATTTGTAATAATGCGGATGGGCGCACGCTTTTTTAGTTTTTCAAAAATGCGGGCATATTTATTATTTGCATAAATCATAATGTGCATTGAAAACATTAGGCTCTTATATTTATTCACGTGCGGCAGGCTAAATCGGGTTATAAAATTCTTCGAGAAAGCCAATCGATTTTAGTGCTAATTATTTCACATAAGAGATTGGCCAAGCGGTAAGCGAGCTCTACAAGTATTGCGAGGCATCCAGAGTTCGATACCTAGGCTTACCTACTTGATTTTTTTTTTATTTTTCTTCACACTCTATACTTTACTCCTTTAGCACTTTTTTCGAACTCTCTTAGAATGTTCTTCATAGCAACTAAATTTTCTTCTTTAAGGTGCTATAGGAGTTAAAAAGTTCTCCTTTTGAAAGAGAGATTAAATGAGTGCAATAAACGAGTATAAATAGCTTCTATGGATAATTATTGGAGTAAAATTGTTAGTTGGGATGTACATGGTTTTCAAGTGCACCAATGGGAAGTTACTAGTGTGGGTCGACCCCAGACTCATTTTTTTTGAATGTTTGTCTGGAACTTAAGCCTGATCCACATCGGTGTCGTGTGTTATGTTGTGGAGTCATGTGTTGCTGTCATTCCATAAATTTTATGCGCCACACTGCAACACAACATACGAGACAAATATGGTTCTACGCATATGAAATACATTGTAGCGATAGCGACACACGACTCCACAACACAACACACGACACAGAGGTGGACCAGGCTTTAGGCTTGCTCAAAACACAAAATTCTACCAAACCCATGCATTTCTGATAGAATGATCGCACTGGTCATTTTTCAATGTTTTTGGTATAACTTGTGAACTAAGCTGATTTTGAGAATGAATCTTAAAACACTTTTCGTGGGAAAATAGATTTTATACCATAATTTAAAGTCAAAAAAAAAATATAAAAAAATTAATCAGAAAAATGTAACAAAAACCAACCTAAAATCAACAGAAAATCATTGGCCCTAAGTAATAAACGAATTTTGAGTCGAATTTAATTTCGAGTTTATTCCATAAAAAAATCAAATCTAACCTATATTCGACCCAAAATTCGTTTATTACTTAGGGCCATTGATTTTTATTTTTTTTACTAAAATGCTCATTTTTAATTGAAAGCGAAAAAAAAGTTTGTTTGGCTTTCAATTAAAAATGTTCAAGTTCAAGTCTCCCATAGTTTGGGGAGACTTGATCCTATTGACTACTTTCAATTTTTTTAAAACATCGCTTTAAATATTTAGAACTTAATGCTTTTTTTTATGCAAAACTGGAAGCTAATAAATGTGTCTTTATTTTAACATAGGAAAGGGGCTTCTAAAAAACCTAAATAAAAAGTAATTATACAAAAACTGCAAAAGGGATCAAGTCTCCCTCTTCTCCCCTATATGTATATTATATTGAATTTTCAGTAATCTGTAAGATTTTTTTTAAATCCGTAGATGAATAAATAAATAAATATTTTATTACCAAAAATGATCCATATAGATTATCAAAAAACATGGATTACGTTTCACGTCGTCGGTCTATGAGAGATTTACACCAACCCTGAAAGGTACAAACAAATTCAAGAAAGAATAGGAGAATCAAATAGAAATTTGTAAACCATCCAAATATTCTATGCTTCACGTTCTAAATCTTGAATAATAAATCTTAACAAAAACATTCTCACATAAGGTCGGGTAAGCACTTCATAAATCATTCATCCATACTTTATACTTTTTGAACACTCTCATGATATTTTCAAAATACCCGCCATTTTGGTGGTGAAATAATGCCAACTGTCTATGTGCGCAAAACTCGCATGGTGAATTTGGCCCAGCTTTCTATGTGTGCGTGTTTTAGCTTGTAGGCAAACCGGATGACAACCGAGGTTTGGCATCTTTATATTATGTGTTTATGTTCATCATCCTTTGGAAAGTTGCCGGGGCATTCTTTAGTCCGAACGGCATTCTTATAAATTCATAGTGACCTTGAGGAGTGCTAAATGCGGTTTTATGTTGATCTTTTCGATCCACCATAATTTGGTGAAAACCTTTAGCCAGGTCTAATGTTGTAAAGTATTGGGCTTTACCGAGTTTATCAAATATTGACTCGATATTTTGGAGAGGAAACTTATCCTCGTGGGTCTTTTCATTTAATTTGTGATAGTCGACTACTATTCGCCATTTATATAGTTTTGAATTATGTTGTTTCTTTGGTACTACCCAAATTGGTTTTAGGGGAATTAGACTTTTGTATAATGCCTTGTTTGAGCATATCTTGATATTGTCTTTTTACCTCTTCTTCTTTTAGGAAAACGATAATTTTTTGAAAAGATAGGTATATTATCTGTAGTGGTTATACTATATGCAACTCAAATCAGTTCCTTCTTTGTAAAATAAGTCATTATTATTTCTTAACACTTTTCGTAAGGATTTTTTTTCTTCTTTATTTAAGTCTTCATAGCGACAATCTAGATTACTTGTTTCCTTAAGTTCATCATAACAATTAATTTCTTGAGGGCAAGCATAATTAAATAAAAGGGTTTCATTAAAAATTTTAAAAGAACCTTCCCCTAAATTGAGGATGGCGATCAATGGATATAGGATGTTTTGTCCCATTATAGCTTTGAAGTTTTTTTCGGAAAGGTTTAGGACTTTCCACATCATTTTATGGTTTGAGGGTGCGTTGAATTCTTTAGGAAAAGATGTTTCAATTTGTTATGTGACCGTACTCTTACCTATAAGACCATTAATATCTTGGGGGTGTTGAAATTTATACCTTGGACATGTCTTTAGGCAAATGACATCTGGGCTACTAGTTGATGCTCCAGAATCAATTAGTACATGTATAATTTCATCTTCAATTGTTCGATTTACTATTGGTAAAGGACCTCTGAGGCCTCCTCCTGAAAATTTATATCACGGGTATTTTCCCTATTATTTTGGTTAATATTTGAAGTGTTATTTATGCTTCTTGAATTTTAATTTCGATCAAAATTATTATTATTCCTATAATTATTGTTTCTATTATACCCATTATTGTTATTCTGATAGTTATTATTGTTAAACCCATTATTGTTGTTCGGATAATTAATAATCCTATTAATGTTATGCCCATTATTTTTGTTCGGATAATTATTAATCCTATTATTGTTCGCTTGATTATTATTATTGTTGAAATTTCTATTATTAGAATTTCTAAAGTTTCCGTTATTATTTAAATTTCTATTATTGAAACTTCCAATAGCATTGTTTCGATTGGAATCATTATTTTTTCTATTACGAGAAGGATATCCTTTTGAAAATTGTGAATTCAAATCTCTATAAGTATTCAAAAGTTCGTATGCTTTTTGCATACAATTTATGTTTCGACTAAGCACGAAACTTTCTTGATTTGTGTTAAGTTGGGAGCAAAATATTCTAAAAAACATGCTGTTAACATTTTCAGGTGAAAATTCAATGGACGTGACTACTTCAAAGTTATATTTTATGTTAATCTTATCCATTAGTTCACAAAGTTTTTTATAGTAATTTTCTAGGCAATAATTTTTTAGACTGACGGCCTGTTGATTTATATAAATGTTATTTTCCTGTGGTCCAAAATTTTTTATAAGGGTGTCCTTCATTGCTGACCATATCGTAAAAGGTCCCAGCATTCTGATGTTTTGTTGAGCTCTTCCTTGAATGAGTCCTCTAACTATGTTCTGCGTTGCGAATGCTTTTGTGGCTGGTGTCAGGTATTGAAGGTTTATGTCCACATCGTATATGAAAGATGCAACATCTCTTGGTCCTTCTGCACTAAATGGCTTTATTTTCTGGATTATCTTCACAATTTCCATTTCCGATAAGATGAATGTAAGTGGTTTTATTTAGGTGATTGCTGTTGTTATTGTTTTTGCTGCTGTTGTTGGTCCTGTTGCCTTTGCTGCAAAATTTCTTGGTATTGTTGTTGTTGCTGCTGCTGCAAAATTTGTTGCTGCTGTAGGAGTCCCCTTTGCTTCGCTGTTGCATTTAGAAGTAAGTTTATCTGTTGCTCCATTTTTGTTTTGTTTGTATACGTAGGTACTTTATTTTATTTTTGTGATTTAATTTATATTTTCGATCAGAGTTTTTCTTGGGTCAAACCTACCAGTCTCAGTAGGCGTTTTAAAAGTGCGTTTTAGACTTTCCCTTTGTTAAGGTCACACAACGCCAATCAACTCAATTTAAGATCAAAAATTTGTTTTCACTTTTGTTATACCGAATTATTTTAACCGATATGTATACGAACGGATACTGGGTATCCTACCGACTGTGCCAGTTATGTACTAATCCTCTGGGTTTACAAAAAAATATAACTTCTCCTACGCGGAGGCAGAAATAAAACTCATGGCCAACAGTTTGTATTAGACCAAGATGGTCCTCTTTTATTCAGATGCCAAATGGAACTGACTTAAAGCTAAGATACAATTATTAATTAGAACTATGGTGCCGAATATAAATATACATATACATATTATATTGGATGATCATACGATCATCAAATCTGCTGAGTTGCAAGATGCTTTGTCTTCTTTGTGGCGTCCGTCGTTAGAAGCTTTGTCTTTGGATATGGTGTGTAGATTTGTTTATCAAAAATCGGATGTTGTCGTCTATATTGATGACATCGGCATTTCTATGAATAGTAGCTGCGACGTGTTTGGATTAGGTATGGTATGTGATGGTACCTTTGTAACTCGCGAAAAAGAGGGGTTATGAATACCCTTAAATTGTTATTAACAAAGCACGAGCGATTAGGTAAGTAGGAGAGCATTTAAAAGGAGATACCGATGCACATTGGTTTTGAATGGTTGCATGTCGAAATGAGAGGGGAAAATTGGGCCGGGTAAAGCATTCCACATTCGTGTGGTGTGACTGAAGAAAGAATGGAATGCAACTGGCTATTTCACTAGAACACTGAAATAGGAAAAGACATGAAACATTACGGCGGTGTTTGAGAGATGTAATTGTTTCTGTTATAGATCTTTCACCTATCATTTTTAAAGCTCTCTTTTGTATTCTGTCCAACAAACTCAAGTGAGTTTTTGGAGCTCCTGCTCAAACATGAGAATTGTACTCAATTTTTGGACAAATAAAGGCTTTGTAGATCACAGCCAGATCATAAGGGGAGAAAAACTTCTTGCATCTACGGAGAAAACCTAAACACTAAGCAGCGTTTTTGGCGATATCAAATATGTGGTCATTCCACAAAAGGTGGTCTGTGACACACATACCGAGAACTGAGAGCTGTTCGGTTTCCTCGATGCAAGTGCCGCCCATGGATAGCGGCATTGGGGTGGGTTTCGCTTTAACGACAAGAGACAGCATTGAGTTTTAGAAGCATTAAATTCTACGCGGTTTTTGATTCCCCATTGGAAAATGCTGTCGAGATCAGAATTTAATGAGCTTATCATACGCTGCCGTTCAAGTTCCCCATCCGAAGGACATGGATGAGAATCTGTAAACGAATATGAGAAGCTGAGGGTGCGAAACAGTTTAATGGGTTAGAAGTTACAGACAAAAGATCATTTATAAAAATAAGGAAAATAAGAACGGAGCCCTGGGACACACCAGGGTGTTTGGACGGTCCGAAAGGTAATTTCTAATCCAACGAAGAAGAGATTCATCGAAACCAAATGCACGCATTTTCGATAAGAGAGCTTGGTGCCAAACTCTATCAAACGGTTTTGAAATATCAAGTGCAATAATCTTACTTTCTCCAAAATGATGTAAAGATTTGTTCCATTGTTCGGTGAGATATACCATCAGATCACAAGTGGACCAATTGCTACGAAAGCCATACTGCCGGTCATTAAGAAGCTTTCGTTCCTCGAGATATTTCTTGAGCTGGAAATTAAAACATGGAATTGAACTTGATTTTGATACATCTTTTTGGAAGAAGTTTCATCTAGAAATGAAAAGTAAGAATTTACATAGGTAGGTATAACGGATTGTAGCAACGTTTGAGAAGATTCCATTTTTTAACTTGGAGGCTTGTTGTGGCGGTGTATTTAATTGTGTACCTATCCAATGAGGTTGCGGTAGTTTTTGGAGCATGAAGGAAGCATGAACTCTTCCATGCAGTCCTCATCGTATTCACTTTCATGCGATATATTTATTACATAAAGTAAGAAAAATTAGGAACTGTGAAGTAGTTGATGAAAAATGATTGCTATCAGAAAGCCAAATGGCCAAATTTGATAACCAATCCACCGCTATTGCTCGAAGACCCTGTAGAGACCTCTCTTGAAATTTCTTTATTTTTTTGTCCGTTTGTGGACCGTGGACGTTCTGCCTTAAATTTCTTTTCTCGAGATCTTAGGGAAATTTTTCCAATGTGAAAGTCCAAAAATATGAACATACATGAATATATTCCACATACATACATATGCGTCACCAGAAGAGTTCTGGGTTTCTCTTGGCCAGCTGCTTCCACGATGCTTGTTTATTTGTCTGACTGTCTTGAACATAAAATAAGAATAATAAGATATAAATATCAATTTTTAAAGATTTAAATGAATTGCTTAAAAATAGATTTCATTATTATTAATTTTTAATACTTTGAAGTCTGTTTGTTTTGACAAATCAGCTGGCCGACCTCACAGTAAAAATTTACAATTCTGTGAGTTTCTTGTGAGGTTTCTAATGAGGGCTTGCACAGAATACGAAATTGTGACCGCCTCATAAGTAACCTCACAAAACGACCTCACAACAAATTGTGACTTGTGAGCCTCACAACGGCAGAATAGGGCTGTAAGTCTGTTGAGAAGAATAAAAGATGTCGTTGTTTGTATAAATGGGCATATTCACCACAATATTCCTATATATTTTTTCTTATATTCTGGTTTTCATTTTGTCGTGAAGTAACCTTTTTTTATTGCATCATTTTTTGGTAATTTATTGATATTTATCTATAAATATAAGGGGTGTTCATGCAAACGTTTTCATGCTTAAAAACGATAGAATTTTCTATCAGTAGAAATGAACTATCGAAATTTGTATGGGAAAAATTTTCTGCAAAATGTAGAATTTTATCTCACAAATTTGAAGCGAAAAGCGTAGAAAAAACCCTTAGAAACTTTGTGACCTTTAATTTGACATTTGACAACTAAGCTGTTTATTTCTATCGTTTACGCAACAATTTCTAATGGGGTGTTCATGTAACCTTTTGCGTAAAATTATATTTTTCTACAAAGCGAAAAATTATCTCGTTACATGAATACCCTTATTTATTTCTAGATTTAAATTTGTATATACTTTATAGCGGGTTGGTAATAGCCCTTCCACACTAGCCCACTGTGTATTAATACATGTCAGATGCCAAATTGAAAGTGGGAAAGAATTCCATGCGACTGCTAAATAAGTGGGAAAGAAATAACTTTTCATATTTTGCTGCCATACTTGCTTGTATTATTAATACATTTTTTGATGCAGTTAGGTTGCAATGATGGATTAGAACATGAAACCACCGTTTTAGACCAATATTTGATATGGCATGTGCCCGGAATTTTGGATTTTGTGTTTTGTCGATTCGCAGGCTTATTTTGCATTTCTCGCTAAAAATGGTTATAACCAAACTTATAGATAATTAAATTTTCTACCTTTTTTATTTTGACAATGTTTTGTGAAATAATTATTTGTTGCTTAAAATAAGCAAAAAGTGATAAAATTAGGATATTTTCCCCGTTTTTTCAACTTTTGGACCATTTTTATTAATAATAAGTGAGACATTCAAATGGAAGAGTTGTAGAAGACTAAATTCCCTACAACTTTTAAGAAGAAAAAATTTTCGCACGACGAATACATCACGTCCGGGAACTCGGTCAACACAGAGACATGGAAAAAGCAATCTTATCCACAGCCAACAATTTGTATTCAATGTTTGTTTACGACTCAATCTCAATCTTTTTGGTGGACATTTAGCGTCAGTATTTATTGAATATTGCGTGTCTTTCTGAGTAACTTTTCTCGAACTGCACAGAGAAATCGTCTAAAATTTCCTCGTCCTTTTCCTCGTCGATATTTTTAATATGGGGCATTCGTTCTTAAATTAAAAAATTCAAATTCATTAGTTCTCTAGCATTTGTTGCAGTAGCTTCAGAACAAAATTTTTATCATGGCAGAATGCTTTATATGTAAAAAATTCATTGAATATTGGCGAAATTTCTACTGTTCAGGAAAGGGGCATGAAAAAGCTGTTATCAGCAAGTATCGAAAGAGGTGAGAAAGATCACCAAGAGTCCAAGAGGAACTGAAAGGATTCCATTCAGTGACAATCCATTCTGTTTGTTTGCGTTATTTTCATAGCCCTTTACGGTGGTAAGTAGACAGAAAAATCCCTCAATCAACTCGATACGAATCTTTCTTGAAATCTGCCGTTCAAAACAAAACTAATTTATCGAAATTACCACAATCTGAATCATCCACACGTCAGCATTCATTGCTGGTTCTTTATCAAGTCCAAAAATGGCTGGGAGTTGAGCTGGAACCAACAGAATGGGGGTGGAAAACAACACCAAGGTGCCTTCAACCTATCGATAATGACGCATCTCCTGCACTAGAAAGGATTACATGTCCCTTTTACAGGCAATTTCTTGCAAATGCAAGACGGGTTGTGGAATAGCTTGCGGCTGTCGAAAACCTGGGCTTCACTGCACGCAAATTTGTCAAATTTGTGATGATAATTCGTGCACAAATGCCTTAAACATACTAATCGACGAGGAAATTTAAGACAATTTATCTGTGCAGTTCGAGAAAAGTTGCACCGAAGAAACTGAGATTAAAGATGGTCTTCAGTCTCAGTTTCTTCGGTGCAACTTTTCTCAGAGAGAATCGCAATCTTCAGTAAATACTCAAGTTGAATGTCCACCAAAAAGATTGAAAATGCAGTAAGGTGCAATTAACATTGAATACTAATATTTTTATGTGGATTAGGCCTACTGGGGAAACCACGTTAAAAAACGCACCGAAAACTCTACCTCTACGGTGGTGTGGAAATGTATTGAATCGCTTCCGGCATGTCTCTGTGTTGATCGAATTCCCGGCCGTGATCTATTCGTCGTACGAAAATGTTGTCTTTTCAAAAGTTGTAGGGAATTTAGTCTTCTACAACTCTTCCATTTGAATGCCTCACTTATTTTTAATAAAAATGGTCCAAAAGTTAAAAAACGGGGGAAATGTCCTAATTTGATCACTTTTTGTTTATTTTAAGCAACAAATAATTATTTCACAAACAAATTGTCCAAATAAAAAAGGTAGAAAATTTAATTATCTATAAGTTTGGTTATGAGTTTATGACCATTTTCAGCGAGGAATGCAAAATAAGCCTGTAAATCGACAAAACACAAAATCCAAAATTCCGGACACACGCCACATCAAATTTTGGTCTTAAACGGTGGTTTCATGTTCTACTCCATCATTGCAACCTAACTGCATCAAAACATTTTGTAGTTCATTTAACTTTGATATATGGTGAAATTTTGTCTAAAATGATCGGGCTAGACTGCCCTTGTTGGAAAAAAGTGAAGCAGTTTTTAAAATGGTGTGAGATCTCACAAACACAAATGCATTACAGCTATTTGACGGCAACTTACTGCGTAGGGCTGCCAGACGTCCGGATTTTGGCGGGACAGTGCCGATATCTATCCCGATTTACAAAGTGTCCCGATTCCGCCCCGACTTTCCATATTTACTTGCTATATAGAGAAATTATTGGTTTTGTGTCAAAAACAAAATTCGAGATTTTAATCAAAACTAACAAAACGATAATAGGTGTGTTTTGTTTGTCCTGAAGTCAAGACTATACAGTCTTAAAAAATATTTTAATATTACCCACAAAACAACAACACTTTTTATTCTGAATACAAAATATTCGATTGAGTCTAATGAAAAATAAAAAAAAATGCTACAGCAACGAGGCTATCGTAAGCCTGGTTGAATAGCCATTCTTACGATAGCCTCATTGCTATAGCATTTTATTTTATTTTTCAATAAAATATTTTGTATTCACACTAAACTGTTGTTGTTTTGTAGTTTATATTAAAATATTTTTAAAGACTGTATAGTCTTGACTTTGAGTTGAAACAAAACACACCTTATGTAGAAGTCCAAAAACTAATTTTAGACAATAGACGTCCGTTCAAATTTTGTGTGAAACATTCTATGTTATTCCCTAGGAGTGAGATTCAATTTTTTGTTTTAGCTTATCTGGATAGAACGGTCATATAAAAATTTCGGTTTTATCAAAAAACGGTTGTAATGCTTTTAATAAAACTTCGTATATACATGTAATCCTTAGAACAGTTTGTATACCACTGCATACGTTTTAGCCAAAAACAAATTGAAGAACTGTAATAAATGTTTGGTTTTTTTGTGCAAATTATTAGTTTCTTACTAGTTTTGAGATATTCCCGAATATCTCGTTATTGGCTTTTTTGATTTTGTCATAATTTTGCAATTCGGTAGGTACTTCTAAGTTAGTCAATAAATAATTTTGGCCAACATTTTAAACAGCCTAATTTTAAGGGTAAAGCATGATACAACTTAACATTTTTCTAATTTAAAAACAGTTAAGTAAAATTTTCTAAATTTTAAATAAGTGCGTTGTTAAATCGTGTGAATAACGACGAAAAAAGGCGGTAAGGGCGTTTCCTCTCACAAGTGTTTTATAAAATTTTCTCAAAGCAAGTGATGTTAACTGTTTGTATTTATGTAGATTAATTAACTATCGAACAACATATTATTTATAATGGATTTAACTTTAAACATGATCCATGAACAACCAAACATGAACTGATAGACACCTTACTGAAAAGACAAATTAACATTAAACATGAACTAATAATTTGACTACGAAAAAAATAGATATTTCAGTGGCCACAAGTCATAACCGCTTAAGTCGATATTTAATATTTTTTAGGAGAGCGGTTTTAAGTTTCAAATCCTCCCTAGCAATCAGGAATTGCTTATTTTTAATTTTTTTGGAATGTAAGAATGAAGAAAGAGTTCGCCTTTTTAACATACTAAAAGTAAATAAATGTACATCTGATTATTAAGGAGTAATTTAAGAAAATAACACCTAAGCTGTTATGACTTATTGAACTTTCAAAAAATAAAGAACTTATATCGAGTTAGGTTGTTATGCCCTATTTAGAAATAAAAAAATTAAACCTTAGGTCAAGTTAGGCTGTTATGGCATATTTAGAAAGAAAGATTAGAATTTCTAATGTCGAGTTAGGTTGTTATTCCTTGTGTGAGAATGCGATATAAGATTTCTTATGTTGAGTTGAGTTCTATTGCCTATACTAATAAATCATACATTTAATATATATTATAGTTGTTCTTTCTTACTTAGGTCCAGTTATTAAGTGTCGACATTCAAGCTGCACATAAGTTAGCTCATTAAATTTGAGTTGTTAACTTGAGTGTAACTCCGACACTTTCAAGCACAACAATCACCATAGATTATGATTAGGTATGGTCTCGTTTTAAAGCTTGAACTTGAAGCTTTAAATTGAGGGTACAAGCACAAAAATCCATTTCACGATATTCACCTTAATCATTGTATATGAAAACTATAGTTATATCATCAGAAGCGCCGACTTCTGAGTCACGTAGTGTCGAAATCCACCAACTTCTCTCAACACTTTTTGTTGAGGAAACAAATTTGAAAGTCGAGATCTAACTCCCTTGCTCCCTTACAATAAAACAAGACTTACTCTTTCTAAAAATTAATGTCTGCGCTGTCAAAATCATAGAACATGTTGCAAACACATGCGCCACCAGCCGTACAAATCCAGCGAAAATAAAAACGACTCCATGAGAATACTATAGTTTTCATATACAATGCCTTAATAAGGAAAATAAGACACATTATTCTTGTTAAAGGAGACAAGAGTTTAAAAAATTGATACGCAATATACGCGTCCATTATTGGATTTTGGTTTGCAGTGTCCTGTTAAAAGTGAATTGTAAAATATCTTGACATTTTAGGCTTCCTTAACTAAGAAACGAATAGACGAATGGATACCACGACTATAGAAGGTGGGTAAATTGTCACAATACTGCAACATGCATTAAGCCAACGTGCTGTGACCCGTCAGCTCCATCTAAGCCAATTCTGTATATCAATGATCTACGGAAGTTTCAGGGAAACTTGAAAGTTAGTGTGAAGGCCAGGATCTGTGTGTCAAAAGTGTGATGACTGATTCATCGTGGTGATGTCCCTTCCAAATAGTACTTTGACTGTGTTCGATGTCCAACAACATCAGAGACAGGTAGGATAAAGAGTTGTTAGTTAGACTACTTAAAGAAACAACAAAAAATCTTTCCTTTCCTTCTATTCCTTCTAACTTGTGCCGTGGATTACATTTAAAAGACCTGTGGTCCTACCGGCATATAGTTAATATTATAAAAAAAAGAAACAGACCTTAGCTCGAAACGTCCTGCCACTGTATCAAGTAAATTTCTTGCCATCAACTCGTTTTAAAAATCAATTCCTCGGCGCTTTTTTTCCATATGTGCCTTTCTTGATTTGATTTTGATTCAACGAATTTGTGATCGATCTTATCAATATTTTCAGAGTTTGGTATGAATGAAACATTGCATCAACCAACGAATTCTTGTTCTGCCCAGAATATGAATTAGTAAGCAATGTTGTGCTTTTAGTCTCTTCCACTAAACTGTTCAATAATTTTCTAAGTTCATACATTGGAGATTATGAAGTAAATTATCATCAATTTCGGAATCACTTTTAACGTTTTCATTTTAGTTAGTTCAACCAAATCAAAATGTTGACATTTGTCTTAATACAACCTCACGACTTAATATTAAAGAGTAAAATATAATATGTGTTTGGTTCTGAAACTAAAATAAAAGTCAATATCAAGTTTCGCCTGTTCTGACTTTTTAAAAAATACATCTAGCTAGGTTCTTTATGATTCTGTTCGTTAAATTAATAAAGCACAAAATGTACAAACATATATGTACTTCAGTTTTTTCGTTTTAATTATTTTGTAGTTAGTAGGTTAGGCGCCAGTTATAGCTTTCATTGAAAACCATCATTGAAACACAAATCACTGAAACAGTGGAATATTTTCTGACAAGTCGGTTATATCTATCATGAAATTTTATTTCATTGAAAATTCCATTCCCCATACAAAAAACAACTTTGAGGTTAAATTCGATCATTGAACGAAAAACTGACAGACGAGAACAGGAAGAGAAAGGAATACATTTCATTGGAACGAATGTGTTCCACTTTTGGGAACAAAATATCAGCTGTTCATTGAAAACGATTTTCATCATTGAAAAACAAAAAATGATTTTATATGCAAGTTGTAAAGAAAACAAAACATTTTTTTCACTAAAAAATTATATAACTGACAACCATCATTTTGGTACCAAAACGCCATCAGTTTTATTTGTTTAAGTGCATCAAAATTGAAAAGGGGGGTTCACACTCATCGACAAGTCGATCAACCTGAGTCGTGTTGCTAGCGTTCACATTCAACGACCGCCTCATCAACTCCATTTGTAAATAAATTTTCAAAAAGCAAACACGGTGTAGATTTAACTTTTTGCACTAGTTTCAGTGATGGAAATTCATATTTTCTCCCTTCCTTTTGTGGGTTTACTTTTATTTCAACCCATTCTCTATGAATCTCACAAACACAATTGAAAAGAAACACTAAAATTCAAATTTTCAGACATATCAGTTGTTCAACTAGTGTTCACATTAGCTACAGCAGTCGCTCGACCGAGCAAAATATCAAAAAATTTGAAAAACTTCCAACAGTCGTTCAACTTGTGTTCACATTACAAATTATGTGACGATTCGACACGAGTTGATGAACTTGTCGATGAGTGTGAACCCCCCTAAAGACAAAATTTTCAATGATGGTTTTCAATGAAAGCTATAACTGGCGCCTTAGGCGGATATTGCAACTGGATTAAGCTGTTTCTTTGGCAGTCGTCATAACCGGCAGGCGTCGGTTAACTGTTCTTTATTTTGAGATTAAAAATTTAAGACCAAATATTCTGCCTACAGCCACTTCTATAATAGTGTTAAGCGTCAGTTATAAAACAAAATTCTGTATTATATGTAATTTGTTTTGTTATTGTCTTGCGTGTTTTGCTATACACTCTGTCAAATATCCATGAAACTCATAATTGAAACTTTGAACTGTTATTTGCGAGACATTAAGAAATTGTTATTCCTATTGTGTTATTATATTTATTATTATTATTTGTATGTAAAAAATATCATTTTTGACCATCTTTCCACACAAGGACTTTTAATATTTCAATGAGCAATACAAGGGATTTTGGATTCCAATCGAATCATTTTCTGTTGTGGGGATACTATATTGGGAAATTCCTGGTCAAATTGTATTAAATTTACTACTAAGTTCCCGAATTTGTATATAAAATATGGGATTTACCAGTAAAAAACAAAGACGCCCTCAGTGGCATGATGGCAACATTCATTAAAATCTATTTGATTTAGTTTCGGAACAATTATTTATATTTCGATTGGAGGTTCGGAGTCACTCCTTTTTGAATCCTATTACTCCAAATTGATTGACTGGATTAATTGTCAAATGAATTTAAGTCTTGCAAAAGATTCATAAATACCACACACACAAAATATCTTCCAAATTAGACTTCGAACAACAAAAAATAAATTGATTGGATTCAAAAAGGAGTAGTAGGTACTGTTTCAAAATCCAATCGAAAACGACATCCTACTGTGTGAAACTAAACTTTAAAATCACATGGTAATATTTTGTGTTCATATTCAATACAAAAAAGTAAGTTGGCACCACCAAGTGAACCGCAATATAAGTGAACATTTTCAGAATTGAAACAAAACTGAAAAACATAATGCTTAATGATTATTCTTAAATTAACTTAAAAATTAGAAATGAAATCTTATAAAGAAAAAAACTCCTATGCACATAACTGAATCGTAAAGTCAGAGCAATAACAACTAAACTTTTGGTCTAGTGAGCATTTTCACTAATTCCACCATTTTCACCGCTCTATTATGCAATGTTTAATGTATACGCCTTCTTTCATTTAAAATGTTCAAATTTGAAATATACTTTCACTAACTCTTCTCTTCAGATGCGACTGGTTACAACAACCTAAGTCAACTTATGATTCAAATTTTCTCGATTTTTACAGGAAATTTGTTAAGGCAAAAGAACATAAGTCAACTTAGAATTGTAATTTTTCGTATTCAAATAGGGAATAACGACTTAAGTCGATTTATGATTTTAAGATAAATATAGACTGGTTTGCCAAAAGAACTTTATTCAAGTTAAGTTCATCAAAACATAGAACTGTGATTTACCATAACAACTTAACTCAAGTTAAGAACATCAATTATTTGTTTTAGTTTGGGTAATAACAGCCTATGTTAACTTAAGAAAAATGGAAAGTTGCCTGTTTTGAATAATTAGCACAAAATATATTTCTTAACTTGACTTATGTTGTTATGCCTAATTAATTTTTACAAACTATAGCTACTTAAAAAAAACTCAACTTGATTTATGAAACCAACGTTACAAAAAATTATATTTTTTTGGAGTTAAGTTGTTTTGGCAAATGATTTTTTTAAAAAACGGACTTAAGTCGTTAGGTTTTTTGCTTATAACTGCCGTTAAAAAAAAGATATAGACGTAAAAAATTGAGTGGGGATAGATTTTGATAATCTAAACACAATTATGAGAATAACTCAATTTCGTAATAACTCGACTTAAGCGATTATGGTTTGCGGCCACTGATTTTATTACTTAGGCTCGTTTCACACACATTCTGTTTCATTCGGTTCGGTCTGTATTCGGTTCGATTTCGGTTTCCGTCTAGACCCCTTCACACACAGACGCACAGTGGTGCGTTTGCTGAAAAAAATACCAAAAATGAAATTTGTAATATGGAGTTTTTTTCGTTTATTTTGTCAAGGAATATGCGAGATAGAGCGCTCTCAAGTTACTCTTTCTTTTAGTTTTGAAATTCATGCATTTTCTTGCAATAAATGTTTGGCATTAAAAGTCGGTGTTTTTTAACCGTTTGGATAAAATTAATTTCTTGAATAAATTATATGACAATTATGCTTCCAAAGTACAAAAAAAAAAAATAAAAATAAAAAATAAATAATTAATTTTTTTTTGGGTTAGGACCGAGTGCACTGGAATTAATATTTTAATGTTCTTTCCCTTGAGCTACAGCTTTAGCTCCATTAAGCTACGCCTTGTGATTACCATTTTTAGAAAGCTACAGTATACAGCTAACTATTTTTGAAAGAATTGTATCCGTCCTGATCCGATCTTGAACGTAATGTACAAATTTGTTTCACTGAATCAGATTAAAAAAGACATGGTTTTGAAATTGGTAATGTTACAAGTTATAATTTCTTGGACCAAGACCAACCAGGATTTAATTTTTAATAGAAATATAAACCTTTATTTTAAATATAAAAGAAAATGAATGCCTAAACGGAGCTGTGCGATGTTCAATTTTTGGCTCAATCTCTTTTTCTTGCCTCAATATTTTTCCAATTTCTTACGAAACGAGTCTATAGCACCGAATGATCGCTCGACACGAATCGACTTCATTCGGTTTCAAAACGGCACGTATTCGGGTCTAGGGCACACAAAGTAAACGTAGCGTTCACACATATTCGGTTAGTTTTCAGTTTTCCTGATTTTTTTTTTAATACATACATTTTATTTAATTTTAATTATTAGTGAGTACAAAACGAATATGAGCCGTCTGTGTGTGAAGGGGTCTAGACGGAAACCGAAATCGAACCGAATACAAACCGAACCGAATGAAACCGAATATGTGTGAAACGAGCCTTAGTGCCTGTCCACATTGGATTTTTAATGCTAGGTGCATGCTGTGAGACAGGTAGATTTTATGTGAGTGAAAAAGAGATGGGTAGATTCCACCCAAATTGCACCGATGCGCCACTTTCAAACAATATTCTCGGATTCAACATGATAGATTTTTTATTGTGTGAGTGAAAGATAGATAGATTTCAAGGGTTGGAGATAGGGATGGGTAGATTTAACTGAGAGGATTAACTCTTCATCGTATGGACACAATGAACATATTAACACCCAGCATTAAAAATCCAATGTGGACAGGCACTTATCGTTTCACACATATAAGGCAAAGCCGCATACAAACCGAATGTGTGTGAAACGAGCCTAACTTAAAACGTACAAAATCGATTTAGGTGATAACAAAAAATTATTTCCTTATAATTTAGTATCAAAATTTATTTTAATTATATTATTATTATTTATTATATTATTTTTTAATTGAAAAAAAAAACAAAGTTTTATTTATTGGATTAATTTATAATTTTTCGCTTGAATAATTTGCGCATTTACTTTTAAACGTTTACACAGAGAGTGAGAGGAAATGGAATGGTTGTCTCTTTGTATCTTTTTTTCGGCAAATATTCTTAAAGGCATTAACACACTGTGCTAAACCCCAATTAGTAAAAGGTATTAACACACTGTGCCAAACCATTGCCCTCTTAAGACAAATTAAATACTACATCAACGTAGCTACAGATATTACATTATTTATATAAAATTATTTTTTGTATACAAAAATGTATTCTTATTTTAAACAACAACAGCCGTATTCATTAGAATCCGCTGAACAGATGAATAGTTATGAACTGCATAAGGATTTATGTAGCCACTATACAACTTACAGGTATGCTTGCCAATATTTCTGAGCCATTCGTTAGAACATTCTGATTGGGTTAAATATTTGACTCAAGTTGAATATGCATTAAATAATACTTTACATAGGTCAATTAATAAGACTCCCAGCATGCCTTTGTTTGGTGTAAGTCAGAGGGGTGTAATCGTTGATAAGTTAATGGAACTCTTAGACGAAACGGAATTGAATCGCCCTGAAAGGGACCTAAATAAGTTAAGAGAGAATGCTTCTGAAGCTAGTAGTAAGGTTCGAATAACAATGCTAGATACTTTGAAAACACATACCCTTCAAGCTAAATCACGGACCCGAATTTCTCGGTTCACTCTGGAATCACTTGGGTGTCTCGCACACATTAACAAATTTTCTGTGTACGCATGTAAAAAGAAGAACAAGAATCGAGAGAATTTTCTTATGCACGGAGAAATAGGGAGAGTACAGTAATTTTGTTTAAATTTCCACCACTTTTTTTTAGTTCAGTTTTGTAGGTAGCTTGGCGAAGACCATTGCTCTTTTATCTTTTTTCTTGTGAAAACTTTAAGAAAGTTGGGAAAATATATATTGTACCTTTTATAATTGATTAATAAAAATAAAGTCTTGAAATGGACAAAATTCTGTTTGCTTTTTTGTTTTTTTTGTATGCAATGTAGAAACTCGACTAGATGGGGAAGTTTCTTTTTAATACAATACATTTGGGTATGCCTCGATTCATTCATTTTTGTTGGTCCGTATTGGATTCCATTTAGGCTCCGTTTTCTCGGAGTATGGTGAATTGGTATACTCTCTCTCTCTCTCACACAATACATTCACATAATGGCTCCGTGGTGATTCTAATTTCCATACTAATTTGATCCGATTTGGAATCGTTTTGGATCCGTTTATGAACTGGTTTCGGATCCAAAACGGACTCGCTTGCTTGAAGGGTAGCAATTATGTAGATAGATGTTAGCCGGGCGCTTATTTTTGCAATCTTTGAGGTGTTGAAATCTCACTTTCAAAATATTTTGTAAAATTTAAAAAAGCAATTCATAATGTTGGTTTTGTTAATTTACTGTACATTTTTGTTGGGATATTGTTTAAAAAAATAAAGAATATTTTTTTGTACACTTTATTTTATAGAAGCTGCTTAATAAATGTGCAAGATTTAAATATTTTCCATCAAATCTTACAACTTTTGCAAATGCTCGACGGCATGCGCGATTTAAATAAAATTATACAAAGATTCACCTTCATCACTTTCATGGGAAAAAACAAATGAGTTTTAAGCATTACAAAATAAGCACCACCCTTTTATTTTTCTCCTCAACAAAAACATCGCGATGTGAGTGAATAAATCAACGACGTATTTTTTGTTTCAAATATTTTTAATTTTATTTGCGAACACGAAAAACAACAAAGCAACTGGATAACTATAAAAGTATTAAAAGAAATTAATAAGAAACCAAAATGAATCCAACCGCCAGCAGAATCACTTCTATTGATTTTTCACACAGCACACACACAGCTGGGTCTCCTTTGTCAGTTTTGAAAGTAAAACGTACTAGATTCCTCCTTTATGGTACTAATTTTGACACAAGCTCATTATAACTATAATGGGTTGATTATAGACAGATTGGCAAGCTTACCTGTAAAACTCGGTTTACCCGTTCAACTTGTTTGTTTGCTTGCGGAGAGTAGACTGCAACTTTAATATGATCTATATTTCGTTCTATGAGAAAAGAACTAAACTCCAATGAGGTAAAACAACTACCTCTATCAGAAATCACTCGAGAAGATCTAGTATAATAGTCAAAATATTTACTAATTGATGCACATACTTCTTTTGTACTTGTAGATACAACAGGATATAACTTAACATACTTTGTGAAAGCATCCACCACTAGAAGGATATACTTTCTTTTAGATCGTATGGACAGAAGAGGACCAAAATGCTCTAAGTGGTTCTTTTGGAATATTAGAGTGAAGAGGAGACGAATACATGAAACACCGTATACAATTTTTTTTATATGTTTCTCTATTTTTTCTAAAATATTGGGGAACCAATAATATCTCTTGATTTGATTAGAACATTTAGTTACACCCAAATGTCCAAGTTTCACGTGACTATCTCTTAACAAGTTATTTTCCATAGCTGAAGGAACATAAAATCGAAGCTCTCCTGCACGATTTTTTTTATATACATAGCCATCCTGACCCGGGGTTTAGACAAGCGAGTAGAACTAGTAGTGTTTATGTGTGTAAGTCTATCAGAACACGAGAGAGCCAACTAGTAGCCCAAATAGTATAATATTTTTGCCTGCGAGTAGCCTGCCAGTTATCCTACTAGTGTAGTGTATTTTTTTCATTTATTTGTTTTGTTTCCATAGTTTCCATAATTTGTATATTTTTCTGTACGAAATATCCATCCATATAACTTACACTATGATACAAATGCTACTAGTTCTACTCGCTTGTCTAAGCCCCGGGTGAAGTACAAATGATTTACAATCTTCTGAACCTAATCTGTCTCTCAGATTAGAAATTATTGCATCTCGACTTTGAGCAGCTCTAAGTTGGAAGTCAATATCCTCTGAATCGATTACACTAATTACATTACACCTACTAAGGGCATCAACATGACCCATATTTATCCCACTCCGATGCTTCACTTTATAATTATAATCTTCTAATTCCAGGGGCCACCGTGCGATCCTAGAGTTGACATTTTTTCTATTCAAAGTCATCGTAAGTGAACTGCAGTCGGTAACTATCGTAAATGGAATACCCTGTAAGTAAACACGGAAGCGTCGAAAAGCCAAAATTATGGCAAGAGTCTCAAGCTCAAGCTCAAAATTGTGATGTTTTGATTCTTGAGGTGTTGTACTTTTTGAGTAATACGCCACTGGATGAAGCTTACCATCATCCTGTCTCTGTAGGAGTACTGCGCCATAACCCAAGGAACTCCCGTCACAATGTAATTCAGTTTCTTTCATAGGATTATAGATTGCTAATACAGGTGGAGAAGTTAAACGCTCCTTCAACGTACGGAAAGCTGCTTCACACTCCGGACAAAAGTTAAATACCGCATTTTTCTTTATAAGATCATATAGTGGTCTAGCAATTCGCGAAAAGGATTGGAGAAATCTTCGGAAATAAGTTATTAAGAACAAAGTCCAAGGAATGAATGTAAATTTTTAAGATCCTTAGGTGTAGGATAATGTGATATGGCCTTGATATGAGAGTCACTTGGTTGAATACCACTTTCAGTAACTTTGTAACCCAAGTATTTGATAGTTGAGTAAGCGAAACGACATTTTGGCAAATTCAACTCTAATCCATTAACTGCTTAGCATCGTAAGATTCGAGAATGTAACTCAAGATGATCAACAAGATTTGTAGTTGTTATGAGTATATATCCAAATCAACTACTTTTTCACCATTATCTATAAATTTTCTAAAAATCTGAAAAATAAATCTCTGAAAAACACAGGGTGCATTTTTTAGACCGAAAGGCAATCTGGCCATTCAATGTAACGAAAGCCGTAAACTTAGTTGAGTCCTTGGAAAGCTTGACTTGGTGAAAACCACTCTTAAGATCAAGTACTGTCATCACCCTTTTCCCCTCTAAATATTCAATGCAGTCCTCTTTTAAAGGAAGTGGATGAGGATCTCTTACAGTATGCTTGTTTAAAGCTCCATAGTCTACACACATACGCGTTTCACTATTTTTTTTCTTCATCAAAACAATAGGTTCAGTCTAGTCGGAGCTTTTAGCTGTGTATGACGTCTTCA
The DNA here is from genome assembly GCA_949320155.1 of Melangyna quadrimaculata. Taxonomy (NCBI): domain Eukaryota; kingdom Metazoa; phylum Arthropoda; class Insecta; order Diptera; family Syrphidae; genus Melangyna; species Melangyna quadrimaculata. The sequence continues at coordinate 115,024,278 of OX439484.1, forward strand.
TCTCGCTCGTGTAGTGAATATTACAATCATTCCTAAACGTGTTAGATCACCCATACCCGAGGACAATTTTCTGTCCTCGGATAAAAAACTTTTTTCCACCATGGACAATTTAAACCCTAAAAAAAACAGGGGTTCTAATAATTGGAAAGACTCCAAATATTGGAATCCACTTCAGTGCCAACCTGAAACTGATAATGATATAGAAGAAATGGACCATATTATCTCGCCAAGTGAAAAAAAAAATATATGTGCCACCAATAAAGCTTTTGCAAAAGTCATGTGATTATGTTCACGAAATGATGAAAATTTTGCTAGTTACAAATTATTGTATTAAGAAACTATCCATCGGGATTAAAATTAATTGTGATTCGTTAGATTCTTATAACAAAGTGCTCAATAAATTAAAAGACGAAAATTGTGAATATTTCTCGCATGATCTTAAAAGTGCCAGAGCTTTCAAAGTGATTCTCTACGGTTTGGGAGAAATAAACATAAATACACTTAAAACTGAACTCACTAGCCTTGGACTCATGTGCACTGAAAAAAAGGCTATAACAAAAAAATATGAACAGTACACAGATACTTTTTATTTAATTTCGCTTGAAAATGGATCTGTTAAATTAAGTGATCTTAAAAAGAACATTCGCTCCATCTTCCATACACAGGTAAATTGGAGTTTTCAACGAAAGATTAAAGGCAAATTGACACAATGTCATAACTGCCAAATGTTTGGCCACGGCGAAAGAAATTGCCACATAAAAACATATTGTGCCAACTGTGCTGGTCCACATAAGACTGCCGAATGTGATAATGTTTCAAAGTATAAATGTGCAAATTGTAACGAAAATCATAGAGCTACTGATGTCACGTGCGGCAACAGAGCAAAGTACCTTGAAATGAAAAATAAATCAGTGAAGGGAACATTTTCCTCTCAACCAAAAACTCTTTACACTCCACGATCATCGCGATTACCTACATCACAAGCTGCTGTCTATCCTGTTTTTCAGAGACAAGAAGTCTCTTTCACCTCTATGTCAGACTTTCCGTCGCTCCCACAACCACGACATGGCCCATCTAATAATTTAGAGAGTGTTAATGTCAATACTCGTCAATCAAATGTATTGGAGAATCATTCTCTTACTCCAATAAATGTCAACAGCATCCATGCCGATGCAATCAACAATGAAAAGCTTTTTTCTGTCGAAGAACTTAATTCTTTAGATATGGAAATGATTACAAAATTATCAACTTGTAAAACAAAGTTAGACCAGTTCAATGTTATCGCACATTTAGCAACTAAGTTTTTGTATAGTCATGATAAGTAGTATGGTAGATAGATATATAAAAATTATTACTTGGAATGCTAGAAGTATTCATAATAAATGTTTAGAATTTTTTTCCTTCTTAAATAGTCATGATATTGACATAGCTTTGGTTACAGAAACTTGGCTAGATAATAGTTTACATTTATCCAACCCTGACTATAAGTGCTATCGAGTTGATAGGACTGAAAGTCAAGGTGGAGGAGTTGCAATTCTTATCCGTAAGTCGATTCAACATTCGCTTTTGCCGGTTATACGAACCCAATTGGTAGAAAACATTGGGATTGAGATCAAACTAAGAAATCTTAATACATTTAAAATATATTGTGTTTATTTTCCAGGTGGTTCATCATCTAATTATAAAAGAATATGTTTGAATAATGACTTGAAAAAACTTTTTGCAATCAGTGGAGACTTTATGATTGGCGGAGATTTAAACTGCAAACATAGGGAATGGGGTTGTAACACCTATGGAAATGTTTTGTCTAATCTGTCTACATCGTTGCCTGTAACTATATTGTTTCCTCCTAGTCCTACATATTTTCCTGCTAGTTCTCGTGGATGTCCTTCTGTCCTCGATATTTTTGTAACTAATGCTTCTAGTCAATTAACATCACCAATTACTTTAAATGAGCTTAGCTCCGATCATAATCCAGTTCTTTGTCGTCTTCTCAGGTCAGGCGAAAAAAAACTGCAATATTACCAAGATTTTAAAAATACAAATTGGTCACGATTCCGCTCAAATATTAAAACAAAACTTCGAAATATTCCTACCGACCTAGCAAGAGTAATAAGGAAAGATGATGTTGATAGTATTGTATATAACTTTACTCATGACATCATAAGCTCAGTTGATGAATGCGTTCCAAAAGTTATAAGAAAAAAACAATCTTCATGTCTTCCTCCACATGTTCTGCAACTTATTAAACAAAGAAACATCCAAAGAAAAAATTGGCAAAGATACCGTCAACCTGTCTTTCGAGATCGTGTTGCATATCTAAATAGTCTTATCTTTAAAAATTTGTCAATCAAAAGAAATAATGATTGGAACACAAAATTAAGTGCTCTAGAAAAAAAAAACGCAAAACCATTTTGGAATATTGTAAAAATTGTAAAAAATAAACATAGACAGGTTCCTTTCTTAAAAACTGACTCTAATACTTTCTTTACTGATGTAGAAAAAGCAAATGCTCTTGCGCTAAACTTCTCCAAAAACCATTTAGTATCACAAAATCTTGGAGATATTGCAACAAATCAATTAGTAGATTTATCTATAGAAAATTTAAATCAGATGACAGTAGAAGTACCTGAAAATAGTTATACAGTGCAGGAGGATGTAGCTGAAATCATTAAAAACTTGAAAATCAGAAAAACGGGTGGATCTGATCAAATACGAAATATCTATTTAAAAAAACTACCAAAGATCGGAGTTTTATTTCTTACTTTTGTATTAAATGCGTGTATAAAAATGCAATACTTTCCTAATGCATGGAAAATAGCTAAAGTTGTGCCAATTTTAAAAGCTGGCAAGCCTGCGGTAAGGGCTGACAGCTACAGACCGATTAGTTTGCTCAGTAATATCAGCAAAGTTTACGAAAAAATAATAAAAGAAAAAATGCTCCGAATTATATCGGAAAATAGTTTATATCCAGACGAGCAATTTGGCTTTAGAAAATTTCATAGCACATCACATCAAGTGCTTCGGATATCTAACTTTGTTAAAAGTAATCGTGCTGCAGGTAGATCTACAGGAATGATATTACTAGACATTGAAAAAGCGTTCGATTCTGTCTGGCACAATGGCATGATTTATAAAATGCTATCTTTAAATTTTCCTACTTATCTGTGTAAAATTGTGCAAAGTTTTCTGTCAAATAGGTCTTTTACAGTTCATGTTAGCAGTGGTATCTCTGAATTGATATCTTTTAATTATGGTGTACCTCAGGCTCAGTCTTGGGGCCGATCTTATATAATATATATACATCTGACTTCCCGAAACTATCAAATTGTGAAGCAGCTATTTTTGCTGATGACACAGCCATATTCTCCTCACATGAGTTTGGTCTTAACATTGAGACGAACCTAAATAATGCGATAAGAATATTGGAACAATATTATAACCAATGGAAAATCAAACTTAATGGTGATAAGATGCAAGCTATCTTTTTCACGCGAAAATGAAAACCTTGTTATCTTCCAACCAACCAATTACAAATCCTAGGAAAACAAGTTTCTTGGAATAGTCAAGTGAAATATCTCGGCATTCATCTTGATGCTAAATTAACTTTTAACCAGCATATAAGCCATACAATTAAAAAAGTTTAAGAATGCTTTATCCTTTCATCAACAGAAAGTCTTTATTGTCAAATGAGAACAAAATAATTATTCATAAAGTCATTTTTCAGGCAATTCTTTTGTATGGTTGTCCTGTTTGGAAAAATGTAGCTAAATGCCACATGAAAAAGCTGCAAATTTCTCAAAATAAACTTTTAAAAATGATGCTTGACCTTCCCTGGCATCATTCGACTCTCGATCTCCATGCAAAGGCGAATGTTGAATCGATTTCGGATAGAATCCAAAAACTAACTAGTTCATTCTTGAATCGACTTGAGCTTTCGGAGAATATTCTCATAAACCAACTTAATAATTAAACTTAGAATATTTTGTACCTACTTGATAAACGAACTGTGATTATTTTAGTCTCTTCTTATTTATTTTTTTTTCTTATTTATTTATTTATTTAGTTTTGTATTTATTTATTTATTTAATTATTTATTGTCTATTTATTAATTAAATAATTATATTATTTATTTATTTACTTCTTTTTTATTTGTTTAATAATTTATTTATTTATTTATTTATTTATTTATATATTTATTTATTTATTTATATATTTATTTATTTCTTTCTTTATTTATTTTTTGTTTTTTCTCCAAATTTAATAATTTGTTATTTATATACATATATATATATATATATATATATATATATATATATATATATATTTGTATTTATTTATTTATTGTTTCATTTATATGTTAATTTAAATGTTTCTACTATGTTCATAAAGACTTTTGTTTTCTTAATATTAATTTATTCAAAGTTATATATAATATTCGAAACTTGATTTTTATTTGTATAAATAAACATACGCTTGATGGTCGGAAATTATTTATTACCTTTTTTAAGTTTGTTTTTTTTTTAAACTTTTTGTTAATTGTATAAATAGATTAAATAGATAGTTAACTTTTCTCATTGTTATATATTTTTATTATCTAGTCATTAGTATTAAGTATAGTTACAAAATATATTTGTACCTTATAAAACATTTTTTTTTTTTTTTTTGTAATGGAGGTTTTATCGTGTTTCCTCCGAACATAATATTTAACTTAAAACTGAAATTTATAGAAACCCTTATTAAATAATATTTAAGTTGAAAGATATGTATATTGTATCAAATCTCTTTAATGTAAAATGTGCGGTAACAAATCATTGTAAAATTTATAACGAAATAAAAAATCTATCTATCTAAAACAATAGGTGAGGCATATGGGGAACAACTGGGCTGAATAACACCTCTTCTTAAAAGATCGTTAACAATTTCATTCACTTTTGCCTTTTCAAAGTAGGACAACTTTCGCGGTGCAAAACAGAAAGGTGTATCTGACGTTAGTTGAATACGCATTTTAAAATCAAGAGGTGAAACATCAGCCTTGTTAAAATACCAATAATCTGTATTCATAATATCCTTTATCTGAGCTGAAGTGGACAAATCTAAATTAGGGCAAATATCTAGTTTATCTTTGTAGTCTAATTCAATTTGAAATATATTAGACATGTGTAACGCAGCGCTGCGTTGGCGCAATGAGTTACGTACGCTGATACATTCATTTGTAACTCAGCAACGCAAAAGCGCAATTTCTCATCACATCAACTGAATTACATCGAATACATGTACGCATGTAAAAAGAAGAACAAGAATCGAGAGAATTTTTTTATGCACGGAGAATTAGAGAGAGTACAGTCATTTTGTTTTAATTTCCACCACTTTTTTTTAGTTCAGTTTTGTAGGTAGCGTTGTGAAGACCATTGCTTTTTTATCTTTTTTCTTGTGAAAACTTTAAGAAAGTTGTGAAAATATATATTGTACCTTTTGTAATTGATTAATAAAAATAAAGTCTTGAAATGGACAAAATTCTGTTTGCTTTTTTGTTTTTTTTTGTATGCAATGTAGATGGGGAAGTTTCTTTTTAATACAATACATTTGGGTATGCCTCGATTCATTCATTTTTGTTGGTCCGTTTTGGATTCCATTTAGGCTCCGTTTTCTCGGAGTATGGTGAATTGGTATACTCTCTCTCTCTCTCTCACAATACATTCACATAATGGCTACGTGGTGATTCTTTTTCCATACTAATTTGATCCGATTTGGAATCGTTTTGGATCCGGTTTTGGGTCCATTTATGAACTCGTTTCGGATCCAAAACGGACTCGCTTGCTTGAAGGGTAGCAATAATGTAGATAGATGTTAGGCGGGCGCTTATTTTTGCAATCTTTGAGGTGTTGAAATCTCACTTTCAAAATATTTTGTAAAATTTAATACAGCAATTCATAATGTTGGTTTTGTTAATTTACTGTACATTTTTGTTGGGATATTGTTTAAAAAATAAAGAATATTTTTTTGTACACTTTATTTTATAGAAGCTGCTTAAAAAATGTGCAAAATTTAAATATTTTCCATCAAATCTTACAACTTTTGCAAATGCTCGACGGCATGCGCGATTTAAATAAAATTATACAAAGATTCACCTTCATCACTTTCATGGGAAAAAACAAATGAGTTTTAAGCATTACAAAATAAGCACCACCCTTTTATTTTTCTCCTCAACAAAAACATTGCGATGTGAGTGAATGGAACAATTCATGGAATAAATCAACGACGTATTTTTTGTTTCAAATATTTTTAATTTTATTTGCGAACACAAGAAACAACAAAACAACTGGATAATTATAAAAGTATTAAAAGAGAAAAGAAAGCACACACACAGCTGGGTCTCCTTTGTCAGTTTTGAAAGTAAAACGTACTAGATTCCTCCTTTATGGTACTAATTTTGACACAAGCTCATTATAACTATAATGGGTTGATTATAGACAGATTGGCAAGCATACCTGTAAGAACTCGGTTTACCCGTTCAACTTGTTCGTTTGCTTGCGGAGAGTAGACTGCAACTTTAATATGATCTATATTTCGTTCTATGAGAAAAGAACTAAACTCCAATGAGGTAAAACAACTATCTCTATCAGAAATCACTCGAGAAGGTCTAGTATAATAGTCAAAATATTTACTAAGTGATGCACATACTTCTTTTGTACTTGTAGATACAACAGGATATAACTTAACATACTTTGTGAAAGCATCCACCACTAGAAGGATATACTTTCTTTTAGATCGTATGGACAGAAGAGGACCAAAATGATGCTCTAAGTGGTTCTTTTGGAATATTAGAGTGAAGAGGAGACGAATACATGATACACCGTATACAATTTTTTTTATATGTTTCTCTATTTTTTCTAAAATATTGGGGAACCAATAATATCTCTTGATTTGATTAAAACATTTAGTTACACCCAAATGTCCAAGTTTCACGTGACTATCTCTTAACAAGTTATTTTCCATAGCTGAAGGAACATAAATCGAAGCTCTCCTGCACGATTTTTTTATATATACATAGCTATCCTGACCCGGGGTTTAGACAAGCGAGTAGAACTAGTAGTGTTTATGTGTGTAAGTCTATCAGAACACGAGAGAGCCAACTAGTAGCCCAAATAGTATAATATTTTTGCCTGCGAGTAGCCTGCCAGTTATCCTACTAGTGTAGTGTATTTTTTTCATTTATTTGTTTTGTTTCCATAGTTTCCATAATTTGTATATTTTTCTGTATGAAATATCCATCCATATAACTTACACTATGATACAAATGCTACTAGTTCTACTCGCTTGTCTAAGCCCCGGGTGAAGTACAAATGATTTACAATCTTCTGAACCTAATCTGTCTCTCAGATTAGAAATTATTGCATCTCGACTTTGAGCAGCTCTAAGTTGGAAGTCAATATCCTCTGAATCGATTACACTAATTACATTACACCTACTAAGGGCATCAACATGACCCATATTTATCCCACTCCGATGCTTCACTTTATAATTATAATCTTCTAATTCCAGGGGCCACCGTGCGATCCTAGAGTTGACATTTTTTTTATTTAAAGTCATCGTAAGTGAACTGCAGTCGGTAACTATAGTAAATGGAATACCCTGTAAGTAAACACGGAAGCGTCGAAAAGCCAAAATTATGGCACGAGTCTCAAGCTCAAGCTCAAAATTGTGATGTTTTGATTCTTGAGGTGTTGTACTTTTTGAGTAATACGCCACTGGATGAAGCTTACCATCATCCTGTCTCTGAAGAAGTACTGCGCCATAACCCAAGGAACACGCGTCACAATGTAATTCAGTTTCTTTCATAGGATTATAGATTGCTAATACAGGTGGAGAAGTTAAACGCTCCTTCAACGTACGGAAAGCTGCTTCACACTCCGGACAAAAGTTAAATACCGCATTTTTCTTTATAAGATCATATAGTGGTCTAGCAATTCGCGAAAAGGATTGGAGAAATCTTCGGAAATAAGAAATTAAGAACAAAGTCCAGGGAATGAATGTAATTTGTTAGTATCCTTAGGTGTAGGATAATGTGATATGGCCTCGATAACACATACGCGTTTCACTAATTTGTTTCTTCACCAAAACAATAGGTGAGGCATATGGGGAACAACTGGGCTGAATAACACCTCTTCTTAAAAGATCGTTAACAATTTCATTCACTTTTGCCTTTTCAAAGTAGGACAACCTTCGCGGTGCAAAACAGAAAGGTGTATCTGACGTTAGTTGAATACGCATTTTAAAATCAAGAGGTGAAACATCAGCCTTGTTAAAATACCAATAATCTGTATTCATAATATCCTTTATCTGAGCTGAAGTGGACAAATCTAAATTAGGGCAAATATCTAGTTTATCATTGTAGTCTAATTCAATTTGAAATATATTAGACATGTGTAACGCAGCGCTGCGTTGGCGCAATGAATTACGTACGCTGATACATTCATTTGTAACTCAGCAACGCAAAAGCGCAATTTCTCATCACATCAACTGAATTACATCGAATACATGTACGCATGTAAAAAGAAGAACAAGAATCGAGAGAATTTTTTTATGCACGGAGAATTAGAGAGAGTACAGTCATTTTGTTTTAATTTCCACCACTTTTTTTTAGTTCAGTTTTGTAGGTAGCGTTGTGAAGACCATTGCTTTTTTATCTTTTTTCTTGTGAAAACTTTAAGAAAGTTGTGAAAATATATATTGTACCTTTTATAATTGATTAATAAAAATAAAGTCTTGAAATGGACAAAATTCTGTTTGCTTTTTTGTTTTTTTTTTGTATGCAATGTAGATGGGGAAGTTTCTTTATAATACAATACATTTGGGTATGCCTCGATTCATTCATTTTTGTTGGTCCGTTTTGGATTCCATTTAGGCTCCGTTTTCTCGGAGTATGGTGAATTGGTATACTCTCTCTCTCTCACACAATACATTCACATAATGGCTACGTGGTGATTCTAATTTCCATACTAATTTGATCCGATTTGGAATCGTTTTGGATCCGGTTTTGGGTCCGTTTATGAACTGGTTTCGGATCCAAAACGGACTCGCTTGCTTGAAGGGTAGCAATAATGTAGATAGATGTTAGGCGGGCGCTTATTTTTGCAATCTTTGAGGTGTTGAAATCTCACTTTCAAAATATTTTGTAAAATTTAATACAGCAATTCATAATGTTGGTTTTGTTAATTTACTGTACATTTTTGTTGGGATATTGTTTAAAAAAATAAAGAATATTTTTTTGTACACTTTATTTTATAGAAGCTGCTTAATAAATGTGCAAAATTTAAATATTTTCCATCAAATCTTACAACTTTTGCAAATGCTCGACGGCATGCGCGATTTAAATAAAACTATACAAAGATTCACCTTCATTACTTTCATGGGAAAAAACAAAAAGCATTACAAAATAAGCACCTTTTATTTTTCTCCTCAACAAAAACATCGCGATGTGAGTGAATGGAACAATTCATGGAATAAATCAACGACGTATTTTTTGTTTCAAATATTTTTAATTTTATTTGCGAAAACAAAAAACAACAAAGCAACTGGATAATTATAAAAGTATTAAAAGAAATTAATAAGAAACCAAAATGAATCCAATCGCCAGCAGAATCACTTTTATTGATTTTTCACACAGCACACACACAGCTGGGTCTCCTTCGTCAGTTTTGAAAGTAAAACGTACTAGATTCCTCCTTTGTGGTACTAATTTTGAGACAAGCTCATTATAACTATAACGGGTTGATTATAGACAGATTGGCAAGCATACCTGTAAGAACTCGGTTTACCCGTTCAACTTGTCCGTTTGCTTGCGGAGAGTAGACTGCAACTTTAATATGATCTATATTTCGTTCTATGAGAAAAGAACTTAACTCCAATGAGGTAAAACAACTACCTCTATCAGAAATCACTCGAAAAGATCTAGTATAATAGTCAAAATATTTACTAAGTGATGCACATACTTCTTTTGTACTTGTATATACAACTGGATATAACCAGTAGCGGATCTAGGATTTGGCTGTGGGGGGGGCTTGCAGTTTGGAGATTAATTTTGAGACCTTAAGTAATAAAATTTGCTTGTCCGAAGATAAATTTTATAATTTCCGATGCAGTGCAGTTGCGGCGAGTGCGGCCTAACCTTTAAGGCTCAAGTATTTTTTTTTTCCTTTTCCTTTAATGATATCCATTTTTTGTGTGCCTTTATATCCGCTCCTGTTGCGCTTCAAAATGTTTTCAATACAAAGTACAATAACAATTATTCATAATTGCTGTAGCGGAGATAGAAGCAAATTCAAAGGCGCACAATAATTTTTAGCCATATATGCTTGAACCGCGCGTACAAATTCGTTTATTTATATTATTTAAAAATTGATTAGATACCTATATTATTTAGTTATATTTTTAAATTAGCTGTGGGTATGTTTTGAACTTCCCATTTTTGACAAGATTTGAAAACAATTTTTAATTGGCTTGTTCAGAAAAATTATATTTAAGTGTTCGTACTGGCAAAAGCTCATATATGTGCTTCGACACGGTATTAGTCCTCTAAGATCTCATTTTTCCTGAATTATCCAAATCAAAGAGAAACTATTTTGTTCAAAATGACACTTTACGATAAGACAAAGCTGCTCTAAGAAATAAGCCGCGGCCCAATTCTGCCAGCGTGAATGAGTTTTCGTGTATACGCTGCATACGCTTTATAGGTATTCATGCTAAAAAAATATGTCGACAAGTTTGCACGTCACTCTAGAGTCTAGAGGGATTGCAAATATTCATTTGCTTTTGCATGATTTTCTGAGCGCGCACAGAGAAAACTCACGCTTTTGGAATTTGGCTCCTTGGCTAGAGAATTTCGATGTTTTGTATGTACAATTGCCTTGGACCTTTCAAATTTTGAAAACGTAGCCCCAAAAATTTCTAAGCCCAGCCAAGGCCGTAAGAAACAATTCCTGTTGTATTAAACATACACTAAACTTGACATCCCGTTGTTCTCCAATGGTTGAAGCCACAAATGCGTTTCTTTCGGTAAATTAGCTTTGTTTTTAGTATATACAGTTGGGGCATTTGACACGTTAATGTAAAGCCTCGACCATTTTTATCTCTTTTTACTTATCTCTTCAAGCCTTAGCCCCAACTTCGGACTTTGACAGTCCCTAGACTTGAGCCCCCAAAACTCTCTGGAACAAGGTTAGTTTTAAGGAAGTAAGTTGCTTAACCCTGGCTAGGTTTTTTGTCCAATATTCTCAGACCTTATTGCGCCAACGCTGTTTTTTTTGTTCCAATTTTCTGGGTTTAATTTTTAGGGAAAGATTGTCGTTGCATTAAAAATATCCATATTCATAGCCCCCAACTTAGTTTTTGTCCAATTCGCTTCAGGCTTCAGCCCCAATCTTAGGACTAAGAAAATAAATTACATAACATGTATGCAAATAGTTCAGCCCCAACCACGTTCTTTTGTCCATCAAATTTTATAGCTTAACAATATTTTAGACGGAATATAAAATTCTACACGTTGTAATGTATTGCTTTCTATATTTCAAATTATTTTATGATTCGGCTGTGGGGGGGGCTTTAGCCCCTATAGCCACCCCCCTGGATCCGCTACTGGATATAACTTAACATACTTTGTGAAAGCATCCACCACTAGAACGATATACTTTCTTTTAGATCGTATGGACAGAAGAGGACCAAAATGCTCTAAGTGGTTCTTTTGGAATATTAGAGTAAAGAGGAGACGAATACATGATACACCGTATACAATTTTTTTTATATGTTTCTCTATTTTTTCTAAAATATTGGGGAACCAATAATATCTCTTGATTTGATTAGAACATTTAGTTACACCCAAATGTCCAAGTTTCACGTGACTATCTCTTAACAAGTTATTTTCCATAGCTGAAGGAACATAAATCGAAGCTCTCCTGCACGATTTTTTTTATATATACATAGCTATCCTGACCCGGGGTTTAGACAAGCGAGTAGAACTAGTAGTGTTTATGTGTGTAAGTCTATCAGAACACGAGAGAGCCAACTAGTAGCCCAAATAGTATAATATTTTTGCCTGCGAGTAGCCTGCCAGTTATCCTACTAGTGTAGTGTATTTTTTTCATTTATTTGTTTTGTTTCCATAGTTTCCATAATTTGTATATTTTTCTGTATGAAATATCCATCCATATAACTTACACTATGATACAAATGCTACTAGTTCTACTCGCTTGTCTAAGCCCCGGGTGAAGTACAAATGATTTACAATCTTCTGAACCTAATCTGTCTCTCAGATTAGAAATTATTGCATCTCGACTTTGAGCAGCTCTAAGTTGGAAGTCAATATCCTCTGAATCGATTACACTAATTACATTACACCTACTAAGGGCATCAACATGACCCATATTTATCCCACTCCGATGCTTCACTTTATAATTATAATCTTCTAATTCCAGGGGCCACCGTGCGATCCTAGAGTTGACATTTTTTCTATTCAAAGTCATCGTAAGTGAACTGCAGTCGGTAACTATCGTAAATGGAATACCCTGTAAGTAAACACGGAAGCGTCGAAAAGCCAAAATTATGGCAAGAGTCTCAAGCTCAAGCTCAAAATTGTGATGTTTTGATTCTTGAGGTGTTGTACTTTTTGAGTAATACGCCACTGGATGAAGCTTACCATCATCCTGTCTCTGTAGGAGTACTGCGCCATAACCCAAGGAACTCCCGTCACAATGTAATTCAGTTTCTTTCATAGGATTATAGATTGCTAATACAGGTGGAGAAGTTAAACGCTCCTTCAACGTACGGAAAGCTGCTTCACACTCCGGACAAAAGTTAAATACCGCATTTTTCTTTATAAGATCATATAGTGGTCTAGCAATTCGCGAAAAGGATTGGAGAAATCTTCGGAAATAAGTTATTAAGAACAAAGTCCAAGGAATGAATGTAATTTTTTAGTATCCTTAGGTGTAGGATAATGTGATATGGCCTTGATATGAGAGTCACTTGGTTGAATACCACTTTCAGTAACTTTGTAACCCAAGTATTTGATAGTTGAGTAAGCGAAACGACATTTTGGCAAATTCAACTCTAATCCATTAACTGCTTAGCATCGTAAGATTCGAGAAAGTAACTCAAGATGATCAACAAGATTTGTAGTTGTTATGAGTATATATCCAAATCAACTACTTTTTCACCATTATCTATAAATTTTCTAAAATTCTGAAAAATAAATCTCTGAAAAACACAGGGTGCATTTTTTAGACCGAAAGGCAATCTGGCCATTCAATGTAACGAAAGCCGTAAACTTAGTTGAGTCCTTGGAAAGCTTGACTTGGTGAAAACCACTCTTAAGATCAAGTACTGTCATCACCCTTTTCCCCTCTAAATATTCAATGCAGTCCTCTTTTAATCAAAACAATAGGTTCAGTCTAGTCGGAGCTTTTAGCTGTGTATGACGTCTTCATCTCGCTCGTGTAGTGAATATTACAATCATTCCTAAACGTGTTAGATCACCCATACCCGAGGACAATTTTCTGTCCTCGGATAAAAAACTTTTTTCCACCATGGACAATTTAAACCCTAAAAAAAACAGGGGTTCTAATAATTGGAAAGACTCCAAATATTGGAATCCACTTCAGTGCCAACCTGAAACTGATAATGATATAGAAGAAATGGACCATATTATCTCGCCAAGTGAAAAAAAAAATATATGTGCCACCAATAAAGCTTTTGCAAAAGTCATGTGATTATGTTCACGAAATGATGAAAATTTTGCTAGTTACAAATTATTGTATTAAGAAACTATCCATCGGGATTAAAATTAATTGTGATTCGTTAGATTCTTATAACAAAGTGCTCAATAAATTAAAAGACGAAAATTGTGAATATTTCTCGCATGATCTTAAAAGTGCCAGAGCTTTCAAAGTGATTCTCTACGGTTTGGGAGAAATAAACATAAATACACTTAAAACTGAACTCACTAGCCTTGGACTCATGTGCACTGAAAAAAAGTCTATAACAAAAAAATATGAACAGTACACAGATACTTTTTATTTAATTTCGCTTGAAAATGGATCTGTTAAATTAAGTGATCTTAAAAAGAACATTCGCTCCATCTTCCATACACAGGTAAATTGGAGTTTTCAACGAAAGATTAAAGGCGAATTGACACAATGTCATAACTGCCAAATGTTTGGCCACGGCGAAAGAAATTGCCACATAAAAACATATTGTGCCAACTGTGCTGGTCCACATAAGACTGCCGAATGTGATAATGTTTCAAAGTATAAATGTGCAAATTGTAACGAAAATCATAGAGCTACTGATGTCACGTGCGGCAACAGAGCAAAGTACCTTGAAATGAAAAATAAATCAGTGAAGGGAACATTTTCCTCTCAACCAAAAACTCTTTACACTCCACGATCATCGCGATTACCTACATCACAAGCTGCTGTCTATCCTGTTTTTCAGAGACAAGAAGTCTCTTTCACCTCTATGTCAGACTTTCCGTCGCTCCCACAACCACGACATGGCCCATCTAATAATTTAGAGAGTGTTAATGTCAATACTCGTCAATCAAATGTATTGGAGAATCATTCTCTTACTCCAATAAATGTCAACAGCATCCATGCCGATGCAATCAACAATGAAAAGCTTTTTTCTGTCGAAGAACTTAATTCTTTAGATATGGAAATGATTACAAAATTATCAACTTGTAAAACAAAGTTAGACCAGTTCAATGTTATCGCACATTTAGCAACTAAGTTTTTGTATAGTCATGATAAGTAGTATGGTAGATAGATATATAAAAATTATTACTTGGAATGCTAGAAGTATTCATAATAAATGTTTAGAATTTGTTTCCTTCTTAAATAGTCATGATATTGACATAGCTTTGGTTACAGAAACTTGGCTAGATAAAAGTTTACATTTATCCAACCCTGACTATAAGTGCTATCGAGTTGATAGGACTGAAAGTCAAGGTGGAGGAGTTGCAATTCTTATCCGTAAGTCGATTCAACATTCGCTTTTGCCGGTTATACGAACCCAATTGGTAGAAAACATTGGGATTGAGATCAAACTAAGAAATCTTAATACATTTAAAATATATTGTGTTTATTTTCCAGGTGGTTCATCATCTAATTATAAAAGAATATGTTTGAATAATGACTTGAAAAAACTTTTTGCAATCAGTGGAGACTTTATGATTGGCGGAGATTTAAACTGCAAACATAGGGAATGGGGTTGTAACACCTATGGAAATGTTTTGTCTAATCTGTCTACATCGTTGCCTGTAACTATATTGTTTCCTCCTAGTCCTACATATTTTCCTGCTAGTTCTCGTGGATGTCCTTCTGTCTTCGATATTTTTGTAACTAATGCTTCTAGTCAATTAACATCACCAATTACTTTAAATGAGCTTAGCTCCGATCATAATCCAGTTCTTTGTCGTCTTCTCAGGTCAGGCGAAAAAAAACTGCAATATTACCAAGATTTTAAAAATACAAATTGGTCACGATTCCGCTCAAATATTAAAACAAAACTTCGAAATATTCCTACCGACCTAGCAAGAGTAATAAGGAAAGATGATGTTGATAGTATTGTATATAACTTTACTCATGACATCATAAGCTCAGTTGATGAATGCGTTCCAAAAGTTATAAGAAAAAAACAATCTTCATGTCTTCCTCCACATGTTCTGCAACTTATTAAACAAAGAAACATCCAAAGAAAAAATTGGCAAAGATACCGTCAACCTGTCTTTCGAGATCGTGTTGCATATCTAAATAGTCTTATCTTTAAAAATTTGTCAATCAAAAGAAATAATGATTGGAACACAAAATTAAGTGCTCTAGAAAAAAAAACGCAAAACCATTTTGGAATATTGTAAAAATTGTAAAAAATAAACATAGACAGGTTCCTTTCTTAAAAACTGACTCTAATACTTTCTTTACTGATGTAGAAAAAGCAAATGCTCTTGCGCTAAACTTCTCCAAAAACCATTTAGTATCACAAAATCTTGGAGATATTGCAACAAATCAATTAGTAGATTTATCTATAGAAAATTTAAATCAGATGACAGTAGAAGTACCTGAAAATAGTTATACAGTGCAGGAGGATGTAGCTGAAATCATTAAAAACTTGAAAATCAGAAAAACGGGTGGATCTGATCAAATACGAAATATCTATTTAAAAAAACTACCAAAGATCGGAGTTTTATTTCTTACTTTTGTATTAAATGCGTGTATAAAAATGCAATACTTTCCTAATGCATGGAAAATAGCTAAAGTTGTGCCAATTTTAAAAGCTGGCATGCCTGCGGTAAGGGCTGACAGCTACAGACCGATTAGTTTGCTCAGTGATATCAGCAAAGTTTACAAAAAAATAATAAAAGAAAAAATGCTCCGAATTATATCGGAAAATAGTTTTTATCCAGACGAGCAATTTGGCTTTAGAAAATTTCATAGCACATCACATCAAGTGCTTCGGATATCTAACTTTGTTAAAAGTAATCGTGCTGCAGGTAGATCTACAGGAATGATATTACTAGACATTGAAAAAGCGTTCGATTCTGTCTGGCACAATGGCATGATTTATAAAATGCTATCTTTAAATTTTCCTACTTATCTGTGTAAAATTGTGCAAAGTTTTCTGTCAAATAGGTCTTTCACAGTTCATGTTAGCAGTGGTATCTCTGAATTGATATCTTTTAATTATGGTGTACCTCAGGCTCAGTCTTGGGGCCGATCTTATATAATATATATACATCTGACTTCCCGAAACTATCAAATTGTGAAGCAGCTATTTTTGCTGATGACACAGCCATATTCTCCTCACATGAGTTTGGTCTTAACATTGAGACGAACCTAAATAATGCGATAAGAATATTGGAACAATATTATAACCAATGGAAAATCAAACTTAATGGTGATAAGATGCAAGCTATCTTTTTCACGCGAAAAAGAAAACCTTGTTATCTTCCAACCAACCAATTACAAATCCTAGGAAAACAAGTTTCTTGGAATAGTCAAGTGAAATATCTCGGCATTCATCTTGATGCTAAATTAACTTTTAACCAGCATATAAGCCATACAATTAAAAAAGTATAAGAATGCTTTATCCTTTCATCAACAGTCTTTATTGTCAAATGAGAACAAAATAATTATTCATAAAGTCATTTTTCAGGCAATTCTTTTGTATGGTTGTCCTGTTTGGAAAAATGTAGCTAAATGCCACATGAAAAAGCTGCAAATTTCTCAAAATAAACTTTTAAAAATGATGCTTGACCTTCCCTGGCATCATTCGACTCTCGATCTCCATGCAAAGGCGAATGTTGAATCGATTTCGGATAGAATCCAAAAACTAACTAGTTCATTCTTGAATCGACTTGAGCTTTCGGAGAATATTCTCATAAACCAACTTAATAATTAAACTTAGAATATTTTGTACCTACTTGATAAACGAACTGTGATTATTTTAGTCTCTTCTTATTTATTTTTTTTTCTTATTTATTTATTTATTTAGTTTTGTATTTATTTATTTATTTAATTATTTATTGTCTATTTATTAATTAAATAATTATATTATTTATTTATTTACTTCTTTTTTATTTGTTTAATAATTTATTTATTTATTTAATTATTTATTTATATATTTATTTATTTCTTTCTTTATTTATTTTTTGTTTTTTCTCCAAATTTAATAATTTGTTATTTATATACATATATATATATATATATATATATATATATATATATATATATATATATATATATATATATATATGTATTTATTTATTTATTGTTTCATTTATATGTTAATTTAAATGTTTCTACTATGTTCATAAAGACTTTTGTTTTCTTAATATTAATTTATTCAAAGTTATATATAATATTCGAAACTTGATTTTTATTTGTATAAATAAACATACGCTTGATGGTCGGAAATTATTTATTACCTTTTTTAAGTTTGTTTTTTTTTTAAACTTTTTGTTAATTGTATAAATAGATTAAATAGATAGTTAACTTTTTTCATTGTTATATATTTTTATTATCTAGTCATTAGTATTAAGTATAGTTACAAAACATATTTGTACCTTATAAAACATTTTTTTTTTTTTTTCTAATGGAGGTTTTATCGTGTTTCCTCCGAACATAATATTTAACTTAAAACTGAAATTTATAGAAACCCCTATAAAATAATATTTAAGTTGAAAGATATGTATATTGTATCAAATCTCTTTAATGTAAAATGTGCGGTAACAAATCATTGTAAAATTTATAACGAAATAAAAAATCTATCTATCTAAAACAATAGGTGAGGCATATGGGGAACAACTGGGCTGAATAACACCTCTTCTTAAAAGATCGTTAACAATTTCATTCACTTTTGCCTTTTCAAAGTAGGACAACCTTCGCGGTGCAAAACAGAAAGGTGTATCTGACGTTAGTTGAATACGCATTTTAAAATCAAGGGGTGAAACATCAGCCTTGTTAAAATACCAATAATCTGTATTCATAATATCCTTTATCTGAGCTGAAGTGGACAAATCTAAATTAGGGCAAATATCTAGCTTATCTTTGTAGTCTAATTCAATTTGAAATATATTAGACATGTGTAACGCAGCGCTGCGTTGGCGCAATGAGTTACGTACGCTGATACATTCATTTGTAACTCAGCAACGCAAAAGCGCAATTTCTCATCACATCAACTGAATTACATCGAATACATGTACGCATGTAAAAAGAAGAACAAGAATCGAGAGAATTTTTTTATGCACGGAGAATTAGAGAGAGTACAGTCATTTTGTTTTAATTTCCACCACTTTTTTTTAGTTCAGTTTTGTAGGTAGCGTTGTGAAGACCATTGCTTTTTTATCTTTTTTCTTGTGAAAACTTTAAGAAAGTTGTGAAAATATATATTGTACCTTTTGTAATTGATTAATAAAAATAAAGTCTTGAAATGGACAAAATTCTGTTTGCTTTTTTGTTTTTTTTTTGTATGCAATGTAGATGGGGAAGTTTCTTTTTAATACAATACATTTGGGTATGCCTCGATTCATTCATTTTTGTTGGTCCGTTTTGGATTCCATTTAGGCTCCGTTTTCTCGGAGTATGGTGAATTGGTATACTCTCTCTCTCTCTCACAATACATTCACATAATGGCTACGTGGTGATTCTTTTTCCATACTAATTTGATCCGATTTGGAATCGTTTTGGATCCGGTTTTGGGTCCATTTATGAACTGGTTTCGGATCCAAAACGGACTCGCTTGCTTGAAGGGTAGCAATAATGTAGATAGATGTTAGGCGGGCGCTTATTTTTGCAATCTTTGAGGTGTTGAAATCTCACTTTCAAAATATTTTGTAAAATTTAATACAGCAATTCATAATGTTGGTTTTGTTAATTTACTGTACATTTTTGTTGGGATATTGTTTAAAAAAATAAAGAATATTTTTTTGTACACTTTATTTTATAGAAGCTGCTTAATAAATGTGCAAAATTTAAATATTTTCCATCAAATCTTACAACTTTTGCAAATGCTCGACGGCATGCGCGATTTAAATAAAACTATACAAAGATTCACCTTCATTACTTTCATGGGAAAAAACAAAAAGCATTACAAAATAAGCACCTTTTATTTTTCTCCTCAACAAAAACATCGCGATGTGAGTGAATGGAACAATTCATGGAATAAATCAACGACGTATTTTTTGTTTCAAATATTTTTAATTTTATTTGCGAAAACAACAAAGCAACTGGATAATTATAAAAGTATTAAAAGAAATTAATAAGAAACCAAAATGAATCCAATCGCCAGCAGAATCACTTTTATTGATTTTTCACACAGCACACACACAGCTGGGTCTCCTTCGTCAGTTTTGAAAGTAAAACGTACTAGATTCCTCCTTTGTGGTACTAATTTTGAGACAAGCTCATTATAACTATAACGGGTTGATTATAGACAGATTGGCAAGCATACCTGTAAGAACTCGGTTTACCCGTTCAACTTGTCCGTTTGCTTGCGGAGAGTAGACTGCAACTTTAATATGATCTATATTTCGTTCTATGAGAAAAGAACTTAACTCCAATGAGGTAAAACAACTACCTCTATCAGAAATCACTCGAAAAGATCTAGTATAATAGTCAAAATATTTACTAAGTGATGCACATACTTCTTTTGTACTTGTAGATACAACTGGATATAACTTAACATACTTTGTGAAAGCATCCACCACTAGAACGATATACTTTCTTTTAGATCGTATGGACAGAAGAGGACCAAAATGCTCTAAGTGGTTCTTTTGGAATATTAGAGTGAAGAGGAGACGAATACATGATACACCGTATACAATTTTTTTTATATGTTTCTCTATTTTTTCTAAAATATTGGGGAACCAATAATATCTCTTGATTTGATTAGAACATTTAGTTACACCCAAATGTCCAAGTTTCACGTGACTATCTCTTAACAAGTTATTTTCCATAGCTGAAGGAACATAAAATCGAAGCTCTCCTGCACGATTTTTTTTATATACATAGCCATCCTGACCCGGGGTTTAGACAAGCGAGTAGAACTAGTAGTGTTTATGTGTGTAAGTCTATCAGAACACGAGAGAGCCAACTAGTAGCCCAAATAGTATAATATTTTTGCCTGCGAGTAGCCTGCCAGTTATCCTACTAGTGTAGTGTATTTTTTTCATTTATTTGTTTTGTTTCCATAGTTTCCATAATTTGTATATTTTTCTGTATGAAATATCCATCCATATAACTTACACTATGATACAAATGCTACTAGTTCTACTCGCTTGTCTAAGCCCCGGGTGAAGTACAAATGATTTACAATCTTCTGAACCTAATCTGTCTCTCAGATTAGAAATTATTGCATCTCGACTTTGAGCAGCTCTAAGTTGGAAGTCAATATCCTCTGAATCGATTACACTAATTACATTACACCTACTAAGGGCATCAACATGACCCATATTTATCCCACTCCGATGCTTCACTTTATAATTATAATCTTCTAATTCCAGGGGCCACCGTGCGATCCTAGAGTTGACATTTTTTTAATTTAAAGTCATCGTAAGTGAACTGCAGTCGGTAACTATAGTAAATGGAATACCCTGTAAGTAAACACGGAAGCGTCGAAAAGCCAAAATTATGGCACGAGTCTCAAGCTCAAGCTCAAAATTGTGATGGTTTGATTCTTGAGGTGTTGTACTTTTTGAGTAATACGCCACTGGATGAAGCTTACCATCATCCTGTCTCTGAAGAAGTACTGCGCCATAACCCAAGGAACTCGCGTCACAATGTAATTCAGTTTCTTTCATAGGATTATAGATTGCTAATACAGGTGGAGAAGTTAAACGCTCCTTCAACGCACGGAAAGCTGCTTCACACTCCGGACAAAAGTTAAATACCGCATTTTTCTTTATAAGATCATATAGTGGTCTAGCAATTCGCGAAAAGGATTGGAGAAATCTTCGGAAATAAGAAATTAAGAACAAAGTCCAAGGAATGAATGTAATTTGTTAGTATCCTTAGGTGTAGGATAATGTGATATGGCCTCGATAGTCTACACACATACGCGTTTCACTAATTTTTTTCTTCACCAAAACAATAGGTGAGGCATATGGGGAACAACTGGGCTGAATAACACCTCTTCTTAAAAGATCGTTAACAATTTCATTCACTTTTGCCTTTTCAAAGTAGGACAACCTTCGCGGTGCAAAACAGAAAGGTGTATCTGACGTTAGTTGAATACGCATTTTAAAATCAAGAGGTGAAACATCAGCCTTGTTAAAATACCAATAATCTGTATTCATAATATCCTTTATCTGAGCTGAAGTGGACAAATCTAAATTAGGGCAAACGTCTAGTTTATCATTGTAGTCTAATTCAATTTGAAATATATTAGACATGTGTAACGCAGCGCTGCGTTGGCGCAATGAATTACGTACGCTGATACATTCATTTGTAACTCAGCAACGCAAAAGCGCAATTTCTCATCACATCAACTGAATTACATCGAATACATGTACGCATGTAAAAAGAAGAACAAGAATCGAGAGAATTTTTTTATGCACGGAGAATTAGAGAGAGTACAGTCATTTTGTTTTAATTTCCACCACTTTTTTTTAGTTCAGTTTTGTAGGTAGCGTTGTGAAGACCATTGCTTTTTTATCTTTTTTCTTGTGAAAACTTTAAGAAAGTTGTGAAAATATATATTGTACCTTTTATAATTGATTAATAAAAATAAAGTCTTGAAATGGACAAAATTCTGTTTGCTTTTTTGTTTTTCTTTGTATGCAATGTAGATGGGGAAGTTTCTTTTTAATACAATACATTTGGGTATGCCTCGATTCATTCATTTTTGTTGGTCCGTTTTGGATTCCATTTAGGCTCCGTTTTCTCGGAGTATGGTGAATTGGTATACTCTCTCTCTCTCTCACAATACATTCACATAATGGCTACGTGGTGATTCTAATTTCCATACTAATTTGATCCGATTTGGAATCGTTTTGGATCCGGTTTTGGGTCCGTTTATGAACTGGTTTCGGATCCAAAACGGACTCGCTTGCTTGAAGGGTAGCAATAATGTAGATAGATGTTAGGCGGGCGCTTATTTTTGCAATCTTTGAGGTGTTGAAATCTCACTTTCAAAATATTTTGTAAAATTTAATACAGCAATTCATAATGTTGGTTTTGTTAATTTACTGTACATTTTTGTTGGGATATTGTTTAAAAAAATAAAGAATATTTTTTTGTACACTTTATTTTATAGAAGCTGCTTAATAAATGTGCAAAATTTAAATATTTTCCATCAAATCTTACAACTTTTGCAAATGCTCGACGGCATGCGCGATTTAAATAAAATTATACAAAGATTCACCTTCATCACTTTCATGGGAAAAAACAAATGAGTTTTAAGCATTACAAAATAAGCACCTTTTATTTTTCTCCTCAACAAAAACATCGCGATGTGAGTGAATGGAACAATTCATGGAATAAATCAACGACGTATTTTTTGTTTCAAATATTTTTAATTTTATTTGCGAACACAAAAAACAACAAAACAACTGGATAATTATAAAAGTATTAAAAGAGAAAAGAAAGCACACACACAGCTGGGTCTCCTTTGTCAGTTTTGAAAGTAAAACGTACTAGATTCCTCCTTTATGGTACTAATTTTGACACAAGCTCATTATAACTATAATGGGTTGATTATAGACAGATTGGCAAGCATAGCTGTAAGAACTCGGTTTACCCGTTCAACTTGTTCGTTTGCTTGCGGAGAGTAGACTGCAACTTTAATATGATCTATATTTCGTTCTATGAGAAAAGAACTAAACTCCAATGAGGTAAAACAACTACCTCTATCAGAAATCACTCGAGAAGGTCTTGTATAATAGTCAAAATATTTACTAAGTGATGCACATACTTCTTTTGTACTTGTAGATACAACAGGATATAACTTAACATACTTTGTGAAAGCATCCACCACTAGAAGGATATACTTTCTTTTAGATCGTATGGACAGAAGAGGACCAAAATGATGCTCTAAGTGGTTCTTTTGGAATATTAGAGTGAAGAGGAGACGAATACATGATACACCGTATACAATTTTTTTTATATGTTTCTCTATTTTTTCTAAAATATTGGGGAACCAATAATATCTCTTGATTTGATTAGAACATTTAGTTACACCCAAATGTCCAAGTTTCACGTGACTATCTCTTAACAAGTTATTTTCCATAGCTGAAGGAACATAAAATCGAAGCTCTCCTGCACGATTTTTTTTTATATACATAGCCATCCTGACCCGGGGTTCAGACAAGCGAGTAGAACTAGTAGTGTTTATGTGTGTAAGTGTATCAGAACACGAGAGAGCCAACTAGTAGCATTGTATATAAAAACTATAGTACTATTGTGGAATCGATTTTTCTGTTACTGGGAGTGTTCTCGTGAGGGCGCAAACATCGTGCCACGTTGGTTTGGAGAGATGTGAATGAGGATAGGAAGAGGAATAAAAGCTGGTAGTAAGAAGGAGAGGAGTATATTTTGTTGATTCTGACAGTTGCTGACAACAATTACCTGGTGTGAGTGAGCTAGTTTTTCGTCATGGCAACAGTTTTTCGTCATGGCAACGAAGGGGAAAATTCGCACAAAATGAAAAAAATGTTCTCGTTGTCATGGTGCATTGTACAACGATATCGCTTTTTGTTTGAATTTGAATTTGCGAAGAGATTTTTTTGTTGTTTTCTATCAAAGTCTGTGATAGTACAAAATATACATACATATGTCTATAGATAGGGTTAATTATGATTTGATTTGCTTCGAATTTGTTGAAAATTTTCAATTTCAGCTGAAAATCATATTATCAAGACTACACCGTTGCTTAACAATTCCTAGGCAAACATAGTCTTACAACGATGCAATATTTCTTTATGAGGCTTTCAAGAACAAACATTTTTTACGAAAAAAAAAATCAAAAAACATTTTTTTGAGGTTTATTTTTTTGGAAAAAAAAAACTAGAAAAAAAAAAACACTTTAAAAGTAATTTTTGTACAGGTAAATTTATCAAAAGTTTGCTTTTTTTATATTTAGCGCGTGCTAAAGGGGTTGTGACTACCCTTAAGATGATATACACAGCACGACCGATTAGGTAGATTGGAGGGGATTTAAAAGGAGGAAGGGGAGGAATGCAACTGGCTATTTCACTAGAGCATTGTTTATGGAAATAACGGTAAAATAACGAAAGACATGAAACATTACGACGGTGCTCAAGAGATGAGAATGTTTCCGTTATAGTTCTTTCACCTATCATTTTAAGAGCTCTCTTCTCAATTCTATCCAATAAACTCAAGTGGGTAATTGGAGCACCTGCCCAAATGTGAGAGTTATACTCAAGTTTTGGACGAATAAAGGCTTTGTAGATCACAGCCAGATCAGAAGGGGAGAAAAATTTCTTGCATCGACGGAGAAAACCTAAACACGGTTGGCGATGTCGAATATGTGGTCGTTCCATAAAAGGTGGTCACACATACCGAAGACTGAAAGCTTTTCGGTTTCCTCAATGCAAGTGCCACTCATGGATAGTGGCATTGGGGGTGGGTTTCGTTTTAACGACAGTAGACAGCATTGAGTTCTTGAAGCATTAAATTCTACACGATTTTTTATTCCCCATTGGACAATGCTGTCGAGATCAGAATTTAATGAGCTTATCATACGCTGCCGTTCAAGTTCCACATCCGAAGGACATGGATGTGAATATAAGAACGAATATGAAAAGCTGAGGGTACTGTCGTCAGCGAAACAATTTAATGGATTAGAAGTTTCAGATAAAAGATCGTTTATGAATATAAGGAAGAGAGTCGGAGACAGAACGGAGCCCTGGGGCACAACAGCATTTGTTTGTGAATTTCAGACTTGAAACCATCCAATACAACTTGTATTGAACGGTCCCAAAGGTAATTTCTAATCCAACGAAGAAGAGATTCATCGATACCAAATGCACGCATTTTCGATAAGAGAGCTTGATGCCAAATTCTATCAAATGCTTTAGAAATATCAAGCGCAATAATCTTACTTTCTCCAAAACGATGTAAAGATTTGTGCCACTGTTCGGTGAGATATACCATCAGATCACCAGTGGACCTATTGCTACGAAAGCCGTACTGCCGGTCATTAAGAAGCTTTCGTTCTTCGAGATATTTTTTGAGCTGGAAGTTAATCAGCGTTTCCATGACCTTAGAAAGAAGGGACGTAAGCGCAATTGGTCGATAGTTAGAGGGGGAAGCAGACACGCCTTTTTTGGGACAGGCTGGACAAATGCTGTTTTCCATCCACTCGGAAAGAGACCAGTAGAGTAGGACAGATGGTAAAGCTTACGCAGTGGTTTTGCCAGCGTTGAAGAACACCTCTTCAGAACAATGGGAGGGATACTATCCGGGCCAGCGGATTTGTGTATATCGAGATCTTTCAGAACTCTGGCAACTGCACGAGTGCGGAAGAAGATGTGTCTCATATAATCATTTGCGCTCTCAAGTACAGGAGGAGTCATAACACTTTCAGGCAGCGACGAATTCACAGCAAACTGTGTTGCAAGCAAATTGGCTTTATCGATTGAGCTGACAAAAGGAGTATCGTTGAAGACGAGCGTTGGAACCGAGAACGAGGTGGTGTTTCGTATGTTTTTTACAAATGACAAAAAATGTTTACTACCTTTGGGACATTGTAGAATTTTTTGCCGTAATTTTTGATCATGTAAAAATTTGGTTCGTCGAATATGAACGTTACTGGTCTTTCTAGCTTGTTGAAACTTTTTCCGGTTGTCCTCAGTAGGGTTGGCTTTATAACTTCGGAAGCTTACTTCTCTAACCCTAATAACCTCTTTACAGCTCGAATCAAACCATGAATTTTCTTTGTGTTTGATAGATTTCACCCTATTCGGGATAAAATTTCTCATTCCACAAAGAATTAAGTTTGTAATCATATCTGCACTGGAATCTACGTCACTATCGAGGAAGCATAGTGACCAGTTAAAGTTCCTGAAGAAAACATTGAGACCGTTCCAGTTGGCTTTCTCATACTGCCAAACGGTTCTCTTGGGAGTTTTTTCTTTAACTGTGTTTTGGTGGCACGAGAAATTCGCAGATATGACACAATGGTCTGATGTGCCTAGAGGCGATAATACACTTATAGTGTATTTATCAGGGTCAAAGGTAAGAAACAAATCTAGAGTGTTGGCGGATTGACCTGCAACGTCAGGAATCCGAGTAGGCTCGTCGACCAGCTGAGTTAGGTTGTTTATCTCAGCAAAAATCTCGACATACCTTCCTTCGGGTGTTGTCTGACCCGAATAGCGTAGCCACGAAGAATTATGTACATTGAAATCGCCCGTAACAACGATTTCATTGTGCGGAAAATGGGAAATAATTCTCTGGATGGAGTCGAATAGTGCATCGAATTACTATCCAAACTAGGACTACGCTTACTTTAAATGTAAAAAAATTGATAAAAACAAATAAATAAACAATAAACAAATTAGTAAATTTTAATTTTTCTTCTTAACGTTGTTAATTTTTTAACTTTGTTAAATTTTACTTAACAAAGTTCAAATTTCGTTTATGAAAATTGCATTAAGTAATTTTAATAAATTCGCATTCAAACTAAAGAAATTATACTTTACGAAGTATTTTTTTTAGTTCACGTAAAACAATTCAATTTAGCTCACCTAGTTTAAAAATGCTTATTCAAATTTTCAAAAACCAAATTTCAACTTTATGAAATAATATTGAAAAATTCACGTGAAAAATTCAATTGTGAATATGTTAACAATAACTATTAGGCAATGTTCAAATTTCGGTTATGAAAATTGTATGAAGTAATTTCAATAAATTCGCATTTTGTAAGGTGTTTGAAATGAAATTTTAACTTTATTAAGTAATTTTTAAAAAATTCACGTGAGAAAATCAAATTAAGTATTCTTTTTTCAAAATTCCCGTGAATATTCAGACACTACTTACTCAACAAAAAAAATTCCAAATCTTGTTTTTTTAATTCCCGCGAAAAGTAGTGTGTGGAATTTTTAGTAGGTAGTTGGAAAATATGCAGATTAAATTTAATTTAAATCAAATTTTGTTTGTAAATTGTTATTTAGAGAATTTTTAAAAATTACTTATTAAATTCAAATTTCATTTTTGAAACTTTTTTTCGCACGAATTTTCTAGAATATTTTAAAAAATAATCTCATTAAGTTAGAATTTCACTTCTGGAAATGTTATAATTTCCACTTGAAAATTCTCCGTGAATTTTAAAACATGGCTTGTTTCATTTTTGAAAATTTTATAGAAATTATTTATAATACTTTAAAAATTCATTCTTGGACATTTTAAAATGATTGTGAAAAATCGTTAATTTTTTTAAGAAATTACACACAAAATTTAAAATTTCGCTTGAGAAAATATTAAAATCATTTTTAAATTCGGGTTTCTTTCGAAAGAAATTTGCTTTTTCCTCGTCACCCAAATAAATGCATATAATTTTCTCATATTTTTTACGCCTAATAATTTTCATTTTTGTCTACGAAAAGTTCACTTCACTTGGATGTATATGAAAAAATTTAGTTAAAAAGGTTTCGTACCGAAATTGTATTTAATAGTAATTTTATTTTGTTTACAATTTATATATATGTATATTTATAATAGATAATATAAAATAATAAGTACCTACCTACTAAATGGCGTTCACCATCTAATATCATATATTTGTCATAACTCCTTTAATATGAACGCAAATATCAACCTACAAAATTAAAACAATTTCTTCCTATCCCTACTTGATATAAGAATTTCTTGTACAACTTAAAGTGGCAACATTACTCAACTTGCTACAGCATATCTCACACACAATGAAAGAAAAAATAAAATCATTATTTCCTTTTAAAATTATATTTATTATCCTACTTCCTCCTTAAATTTAGCAAAAAAAAGCTTCAGTCTTCCCCTACGTAAACAAAGTTGGTGGAATAAATAACAAAAAAGAGTTAAGTGTTTACTCCCTTGCACTAGCTTTAATTTTGTATGCGTTGTTCTCGTTCATTTATTGTTGCCTTGAACGCCATTCTAATCGTCAATTCTCCCTGTCCTGTACTCTCCAATCTCTACAATTTCGTAGTACTGGTAGTGCTCACCTCGAATCTCTCTATCGATCTTCTTCATGATAGTACTATAGTTTTTATATACAAGGCTAGTAGCCCAAATAGTATAATATTTTTGCCTGCGAGTAGCCTGCCAGTCATCCTACTAGTGTAGTGTATTTTTTTCATTTATTTGTTTTGTTTCCATTGTTTCCATAATTTGTATATTTTTCTGTATGAAATATCCATCCATATAACTTACACTATGATACAAATGCTACTAGTTCTACTCGCTTGTCTAAGCCCCGGGTGAAGTACAAATGATTTACAATCTTCTGAACCTAATCTGTCTCTCAGATTAGAAATTATTGCATCTCGACTTTGAGCAGCTCTAAGTTGGAAGTCAATATCCTCTGAATCGATTACACTAATTACATTACACCTACTAAGGGCATCAACATGACCCATATTTATCCCACTCCGATGCTTCACTTTATAATTATAATCTTCTAATTCCAGGGGCCACCGTGCGATCCTAGAGTTGACATTTTTTTTATTCAAAGACATCGTAAGTGAACTGCAGTCGGTAACTATCGTAAATGGAATACCCTGTAAGTAAACACGGAAGCGTCGAAAAGCCAAAATTATGGCAAGAGTCTCAAGCTCAAGCTCAAAATTGTGATGTTTTGATTCTTGAGGTGTTGTACTTTTTGAGTAATACGCCACTGGATGAAGCTTACCATCATCCTGTCTCTGAAGAAGTACTGCGCCATAACCCAAGGAACTCGCGTCACAATGTAATTCAGTTTCTTTCATAGGATTATAGATTGCTAATACAGGTGGAGAAGTTAAACGCTCCTTCAACGTACGGAAAGCTGCTTCACACTCCGGACCAAAGTTAAATACCGCATTTTTCTTTATAGGATCATATAGTGGTCTAGCAATTCGCGAAAAGGATTGGAGAAATCTTCGGAAATAAGAAATTAAGAACAAAGCCCAAGGAATGAATGTAATTTTTTAGTATCCTTAGATGTAGGTTAATGTGATATGGCCTTGAAATGAGAGACATTTGTTTGAATACCACTTTCAGTAACTTTGTAACCCAAATATTTGATAGTTGAGTAAGCGAAACGGCATTTTGGCAAATTCAACTCTAATCCATTAACTGCTAAGCTTCGTAAGATTCGAGAAAGTAACTCAAGGTGATCAACAAGATTTGTACTTGCTATAAGTATATATCCAAATCAACTACTTTTTCACCATTATCTATAAATTTTCTAAAAATCTGAAAAATAAATCTCTGAAAAACACAGGGTGCTTTTTTTAGACCGAAAGGCAATCTGAGGAATTCCCACTGGCCATTCAATGTAACGAAAGCCGTAAACTTAGTTGAGTCCTTGGAAAGCTTGACTTGGTGAAAACCACTCTTAAGATCAAATAATGTCATCACCCTTTTCCCCTCTAAATATTCAATGCAGTCCTCTTTTAAAGGAAGTGGATGAGGATCTCTTACAGTATGCTTGTTTAAAGCTCGATAGTCTACACACATACGCGTTTCACCATGTTTTTTCTTCATCAAAACAATAGGTGAGGCATATGGGGAACAACTGGGCTGAATAACACCTCCTCTTAAAAGATCGTTAACAATTTAATTCACTTTTGCCTTTTCAAAGTAGGACAACCTTCGCGGTGCAAAACAGAAAGGTGTATCTGACGTTAGTTGAATACGCAATCAAGAGGTGAAACATCAGCCTTGTTAAAATACCAATAATCTGTATTCATAATATCCTTAATCTGAGCTGAAGTGGACAAATCTAAATTAGGGCAAATATCTAGTTTATCATTGTAGTCTAATTCAATTTGAAATATATTAGACATGTGTAACGCAGCGCTGTGTTGGCGCAATGAATTTCGTGCGCTGATAGATTCATTTATAACTCAGCAACGCAAAAGCGCAATTTCTCATCACATCAACTGAATTACATCGAATAGCGCTTTTTTGTCTCTGGCGCAGCACCGCGCGGCAAACAGAAAGCATTGAAGCATAATAATAATATGCATTACATATTATCCTTGTAATTATATAAAAACTATAGTACTATCATGAAGAAGATCGATAGAGAGATTCGAGGTGAGCACTACCAGTGCTACGAAATTGTAGAAATTGGAGAGTACAGGACAGGGAGAATTGACGATTAGAATGGCGTTCAAGGCAACAATAAATGAACAACGCATACAAAATTAAAGCTAGTGCAAGGGAGTAAACACTAAACTCTTTTTTGTTATTTTCTTCCAACAACTTTGTTTACGTAGGGGAAGACTGAAGCTTTTTTTGCTAAATTTAAGGAGGAAGTAGGATAATAAATATAATTTTAAAAGGAAATAATTATTTTATTTTTTCTTTCGTTGTGTGTGAGATATGCTGTAGCAAGTTGAGTAATGTTGCCACTTTAAGTTGTACAAGAAATTCTTATTTCTTTCGAAAGAAACCCGATTTTAAAAATGATTTTAATATTTTTTCAAGCGAAATTTTAAATTTTGTGTGTAATTTCTTAAAAAAAATAACGTTTTTTCACAATCATTTTAAAATGTCCAAGAATGAATTTTTAAAGTATTATAAATAATTTCTATAAAGTTTTCAAAAATGAAACAAGCCATGTTTTAAAATTCACGGAGAATTTTCAAGTGGAAATTATAACATTTCCAGAAGTGAAATTCTAACTTTATGAGATTATTTTTGAAAATATTCTAGAAAATTCGTGCGAAAAAAGTTTCAAAAATGAAATTTGAATTTAATAAGTAATTTTTAAAAATTCTCTAAATAACAATTAACAAACAAAATTTGATTTAAATTAAATTTAATCGGCATATTTTCCAACTACCTACTAAAAATTCCACACACTTCTTTTCGCGGGAATTAAAAAAACAAGATTTGGATTTTTTTTTGTTGAGTAAGAAGTGTCTGAATATTCACGGGAATTTTGAAAAAAGAATACTTAATTTGATTTTCTCACGTGAATTTTTTAAAAATTACTTAATAAAGTTCAAATTTCATTTCAAACACCTTACAAATTGCGAATTTGCGAATTTGAAATTACTTCATACAATTTTCATAACCGAAATTTGAACATTGCCTAATAGTTATTGTTAACATATTCACAATTGAATTTTTCACGTGAATTTTTCAATATTATTTCATAAAGTTGAAATTTGGTTTTTGAAAATTTGAATAAGCATTTTTAAACTAGGTGAGCTAAATTGAATTGTTTTACGTGAACTAAAAAAAATACTTCGTAAAGTAAAATTTCTTTAGTTTGAATGCGAATTTATTAAAATTACTTAATGCAATTTTCATAAACGAAATTTGAACTTTGTTAAGTAAAATTTAACAAAGTTAAAAAATTAACAACGTTAAGAAGAAAAATTAAAATTTACTAATTTGTTTATTGTTTATTTATTTGTTTTTATCAATTTTTTTAAATTTAAAGTAAGCGTAGTCCTAGTTTGGATAGTAATTCGACTTCCAACGAATTCGATGCACTATTCGACTCCATCCAGAGAATTATTTCCCATTTTCCGCACAATGAAATCGTTGTTACGGGCGATTTCAATGTACATAATTCTTCGTGGCTACGCTATTCGGGTCAGACAACACCCGAAGGAAGGTATGTCGAGATTTTTGCTGAGATAAACAACCTAACTCAGCTGGTCGACGAGCCTACTCGGATTCCTGACGTTGCAGGTCAATCCGCCAACACCCTAGATTTGTTTCTTACCTCTGACGCTGATAAATACACTATAAGTGTATTATCGCCTCTAGGCACATCAGACCATTGTGTCATATCTGCGAATTTCTCGTGCCACCAAAACACAGTTAAAGAAAAAACTCCCAAGAGAACCGTTTGGCAGTATGAGAAAGCCAACTGGAACGGTCTCAATGTTTTCTTCAGGAACTTTAACTGGTCACTATGCTTCCTCGATAGTGACGTAGATTCCAGTGCAGATATGATTACAAACTTAATTCTTTGTGGAATGAGAAATTTTATACCGAATAGGGTGAAATCTATCAAACCCAAAGAAAATTCATGGTTTGATTCGAGCTGTAAAGAGGTTATTAGGGTTAGAGAAGTAAGCTTCCGAAGTTATAAAGCCAACCCTACTGAGGACAACCGGAAAAAGTTTCAACAAGCTAGAAAGACCAGTAACGTTCATATTCGACGAACCAAATTTTTACATGATCAAAAATTACGGCAAAAAATTCTACAATGTCCCAAAGGTAGTAAACATTTTTTGTCATTTGTAAAAAACATACGAAACACCACCTCGTCCTCGGTTCCAACGCTCGTCTTCAACGATACTCCTTTTGTCACCTCAATCGATAAAGCCAATTTGCTTGCAACACAGTTTGCTGTTAATTCGTCGCTGCCTGAAAGTGTTATGACTCCTCCTGTACTTGAGAGCGCAAATGATTCTATGAGACAAATCTTCTTCCGCACTCGTGCAGTTGCCAGGGTTCTGAAAGATCTCGATATACACAAATCCGCTGGCCCGGATAGTATCCCTCCCATTGTTCTGAAGAGGTGTTCTTCAACGCTGGCAAAACCACTGCGTAAGCTTTTCCATCTGTCCTACTGTACTGGTCTCTTTCCGAGTGGATGGAAAACAGCATTTGTCCAGCCTGTCCCAAAAGAGGCGTGTCTTCTTCCCCCTCTAACTATCGACCAATTGCGCTTACGTCCCTTCTTTCTAAGGTCATGGAAACGCTGATTAACTTCCAGCTCAAGAAATATCTCAAAGAACGAAAGGTTCTAAATGACCGGCAGTACGGCTTTCGTAGCAATAGGTCCACTGGTGATCTGATGGTATATCTCACCGAACAGTGGCACAAATCTTTACATCGTTTTGGAGAAAGTAAGATTATTACGCTTGATATTTCTAAAGCATTTGATAGCATTTGGCATCAAGCTCTCTTATCGAAAATGCGTGCATTTGGTATCGATGAATCTCTTCTTCGTTGGATTAGAAATTACCTTTCGGACCGTTCAATACAACTTGTATTGGATAGTTTCAAGTCTTAAATTCACAAACAAATGCTGTTGTGCCCCAGGGCTCCGTTCTGTCTCCGACTCTCTTCCTTATATTCATAAACGATCTTTTATCTGAAACTTCTTATCCATTAAATTGTTTCGCTGACGACAGTACCCTCAGCTTTTCATATTCGTTCTTATATTCACATCCATGTCCTTTGGATGTGGAACTTGAACGGAAGCGTATGATAAGCTTATTAAATTCTGATCTCGATAGCATTGTCCAATGGGGAATAAAAAATCGTGTAGAATTTAATGCTTCAAAAACTCAATGCTGTCTTCTGTCGTTAAAACGAAACCCACCCCCAATGCCACTATCCATGAGTGGCACTTGCATTGAGGAAACCGAAAAGCTTTCAGTCTTCGGTATGTGTGTCACAGACCACCTTTTATGGAACGACCACATA
This sequence comes from Melangyna quadrimaculata, assembly GCA_949320155.1. NCBI lineage: Eukaryota > Metazoa > Arthropoda > Insecta > Diptera > Syrphidae > Melangyna > Melangyna quadrimaculata. Next base: position 115,058,432 of record OX439484.1, read on the forward strand.
GTCGACATCGCCAAAAATGCTGCTAAGTGTTTAGGTTTTCTCCGTCGATGCAAGAAATTTGTCTCCCCTTCTGATCTGGCTTTGATCTACAAAACCTTTATTCGTCCAAGACTTGAGTATAACTCTCACATTTGGGCAGGTGCTCCAATAACCCACTTGAGTTTATTGGATAGAATTGAAAAGAGAGCTCTTAAAATGATAGGTGAAAGAACTATAACGGAAACATTCTCATCTCTTGAGCACCGTCGTAATGTTTCATGTCTTTCGTTATTTACCGTTATTTCCATAAACAATGCTCTAGTGAAATAGGCAGTTGCATTCCTCCCCTTAAACAATTCAACCGTAATACTCGCGCTTCTAGGAATGTCCATCAGTTTACCCTTGAGCCCAATTTCGGACGTACTGTTAAGTACAGAGATTCTTTCTTTAGTCGCACTACTCGAATGTGGAATGCTCTACTCAGCTCAATTTTCCCCTCCCATTGTGATCTACAGACGTTCAAAACCAATGTGCATCGTTATATCCTTTTAAATCCCCTCCAATCTACCTAATCGGTCGTGCTGTGTATATCATCTTAAGGGTAGTCACAACCCCTTTAGCACGCGCTAAATATAAAAAAAAAGCAAACTTTTGATAAATTTACCTTTAAAAAAATTACTTTTAAAGTGTTTTTTTTCTAGTTTTTTTTTCCAAAAAAATAAACCTCAAAAAAATGTTTTTTGATTTTTTTTTTTTTTCGAAAAAATGTTTGTTCTTGAAAGCCTCATAAAGAAATATTGCATCGTTGTAAGACTATGTTTGCCTTGGAATTGTTTAGCAACGGTGTAGTCTTGATAATATGATTTTCAGCTGAAATTGAAAATGTTCAACAAATTCGAAGCAAATCAAATCATAATTAACCCCATCTATAGGCATATGTATGTATATTTTGTACTATCACAGACTTTGATAGAAAACAACAACAAAAATCTGTTCGCAAATTCAAATTCAAACAAAAAACGATACCGTTGTACAATGCACCATGACAACGAGAACATTTTTTTCATTTTGTGCGAATTTTCCCCTTCGTTGCCATGACGAAAAACTAGCTCACTCACACCAGGTAATTGTTGTCAGCAACTGTCAGAATCAACAAAATATACTCCTCTCCTTCTTACTATCAGCTTTTATTCCTCTTCCTATCCTCATTCACATCTCTCCAAACCAACGTGGCACGATGTTTGCGCCCTCACGAGAACACTCCCAGTAACAGAAAAATCGATTCCACAATAGTACTATAGTTTTTATAAATACAATGATATTATTATGAAAAAGTGCTGGTTGCTTTCGCTATTCGCTTTGCTGTTGCTGGTACTGGGTTCTTTATCTCAGCGCATTTTCAATATAACATGCGTTCGTTGCGCTTAATGTGTTTTTGAAGTTTGACTTTATGTTTTTTTAAAGGTTGTTCAATATTTTAACACAAATGAATGAATAAAGTGTATTTGAGGGTTGCATAAGTTTATGAATATATATATTTGGCCGAACAATAACATAACATAGTGGGTAGCGGTAGGACAAGACATTTTTAATTTAATGTGTAAGAGGGTTCAGCATGCGCATAAACTTCGTTTTTTTTCGGGGTCGAAAGCGGGTGGGTGGTTCCAATAAATGTCCATCTATGACCGATTTCGATGAAATTTAAATATGTTGTAGCTGATATAGACTTATTGAAGAAAAAAATATTTTTTAACTACGGTGGTTCAAAAAAAATTCAACTTCGTTTTTCTTTGACCGATTTCGATAAAATTGAAATATGTTGTAGCTGACATAGACTTATGGAAAAAAAAAATTTTTACTAGGGTGGTTCAAAAAAATTTCAAATTCGTTATTCTTTGACCGATTTCGATAAAATTGAAATATGATGTAGCTGACATAGACTTATGAAAGAAAAAAATATTTTTTAACTAGGGTGGTTCAAAAAAATTTCGAATTCGTTATTCTTTGACCGATTTCGATAAAATTGAAATATGAAGTAGCTGACATAGACTTATGGAAGAAAAAAATATTTTTTAACTAGGGTGGTTCAATAAAATTTCAAATTCGTTATTCTTTGACCGATTTCTATAAAATTAAAATATGTTGTAGCTGACACAGACTTATTAAAGAAAAATAAATTTTTAACTAGGGTGGTTTAACAAAATTTCAACTTCGATATTAGATAGATAGATAAATTGATTTATTTTTCGATAATGTGTTGTTTGTTTTACAATATAGTATTTCTTAAATCATATGTATATGCATGGCTTAAAATAGCCGTCTGCCAGAGTTTGCGCTTTTATTTCTATCTTATACACAATAATAAAATAAATAATTATATTAATATTTTCTTTAAGATAATTCAATTCTTCGATATTCTTTGAACGATTTCGATAAAATTGAAATATGTTGTAGCTGACATAGACTTATGGAAGAAAAATATTTTTTTTAACTAGGGTGGTTCAAAAAAATTTCAACTTCGTTATTCTTGGACCGATTTCGATAAAATTGAAATATGTTGTAGCTGACACAGACTTATTAAAGAAAAAAATATTTTTTAACTAGGGTGGTTCAACAAAATTTCAACTTCGATATTCTTTGACCGATTTCGATAAAATTGAAACATGATGTAGCTGACATAGACTTATGGAAGAAAAAAATATTTTGTAACTAGGGTGGTTCAAAGAAATTTCAAATTCTCTATTCTTTGACCGATTTTGATAAAATTGAAATATGTTGTAGCTGACACAGACTTATTGAAGAAAAAAATATTTTTTAACTAGGGTGGTTCCAAAAAATTTCAAATTCGTTATTTCTTGACCGATTTCGATAAAATTGAAATATGATGTAGCTGACATAGACTTGTTGAAGAAAAAAATATTTTTTAACTAGGGTGGTTCAAAAAAATTTCAAATTCGTTATTCTTTGACCGATTTCTATAAAATTAAAATATGTTGTAGCTGACACAGACTTATTAAAGAAAAATAAATTTTTAACTAGGGTGGTTTAACAAAATTTCAACTTCGATATTAGATAGATAGATAAATTGATTTATTATTCGATAATGTGTTGCTTGTTTTACAATATAGTATTTCTTAAATCATATGTATATGCATGGCTTAAAATAGCCGTCTGCCAGAGTTTGCGCTTTTATTTCTATCTTATACACAATTTTAAAATAAATAATTATATTAATATTTTCTTTAAGATAATTCAATTCTTCGATATTCTTTGAACGATTTCTGCTGACATAGACTTATGGAAGAAAAATATATTTTTTAACTAGGGTGGTTCAAAAAAATTTCAACTTCGTTATTCTTTGACCGATATCGATAAAATTGAAATATGTTGTAGCTGACACAGACTTATTGAAGAAAAAAATATTTTTTAACTAGGGTGGTTCAACAAAATTTCAACTTCGATATTCTTTGACCGACTTATATAAAATTGAAACATGATGTAGCTGACATAGACTTATGGAAGAAAAAAATATTTTTTAACTAGGGTGGTTCCAAAAAATTTCAAATTCGTTATTCTTTGACCGATTTCGATAAAATTGAAATATGATGTAGCTGACATAGACTTATGGAAGAAAAAAATATTTTTTAACTAGGGTGGTTCAAAAAAATTTCAAATTCGTTATTCTTTGACCGATTTTGATAAAATTAAAATATGTTGTAGCTGACACAGACTTATTGAAGAAAAAAATATTTTTTAACTAGGGTGGTTCAACAGAATTTCAACTTCGATATTCTTTGAACGATTTCGATAAAATTGAAACATAATGTAGCTGACATAGACTTATGGAAGAAAAAAATATTTTTTAACTAGGGTGGTTCAAAATAATTTCAAATTCGTTATTCTTTGACCGATTTCGATAAAATTGAAATATGTTGTAGCTGACACAGACTTATTGAAGAAAAAATATTTTTTAACTAGGGTGGTTAAACAAAATTTCAACTTCGATATTCTTGGACCGATTTCGATAAAATTGAAACATGATGTAGCTGACATAGACTTATGGAAGAAAAAAATATTTTTTAACTAGAGTGGTTCAAAAACATTCCAAATTCGTTATTCTTTGACATAGACTTATGGAAGAAAAAAATATTTTGTAACTAGGGTGGTTCAAAGAAATTTCAAATTCTCTATTCTTTGACCGATTTTGATAAAATTGAAATATGTTGTAGCTGACACAGACTTATTGAAGAAAAAAATATTTTTTAACTAGGGTGGTTCCAAAAAATTTCAAATTCGTTATTTCTTGACCGATTTCGATAAAATTGAAATATGATGTAGCTGACATAGACTTGTTGAAGAAAAAAATATTTTTTAACTAGGGTGGTTCAAAAAAATTTCGAATTCGTTATTCTTTCACCGATTTCGATAAAATTGAAATATGATGTAGCTGACATAGACTTATGGAAGAAAAAAATATTTTTTAACTAGGGTGGTTCAATAAAATTTCAAATTCGTTATTCTTTGACCGATTTCTATAAAATTAAAATATGTTGTAGCTGACACAGACTTATTAAAGAAAAATAAATTTTTAACTAGGGTGGTTTAACAAAATTTCAACTTCGATATTAGATAGATAGATAAATTGATTTATTATTCGATAATGTGTTGCTTGTTTTACAATATAGTATTTCTTAAATCATATGTATATGCATGGCTTAAAATAGCCGTCTGCCAGAGTTTGCGCTTTTATTTCTATCTTATACACAATTTTAAAATAAATAATTATATTAATATTTTCTTTAAGATAATTCAATTCTTCGATATTCTTTGAACGATTTCTGCTGACATAGACTTATGGAAGAAAAATATATTTTTTAACTAGGGTGGTTCAAAAAAATTTCAACTTCGTTATTCTTTGACCGATTTCGATAAAATTGAAATATGTTGTAGCTGACACAGACTTATTGAAGAAAAAAATATTTTTTAACTAGGGTGGTTCAACAAAATTTCAACTTCGATATTCTTTGACCGACTTCGATAAAATTGAAACATGATGTAGCTGACATAGACTTATGGAAGAAAAAAATATTTTTTAACTAGGGTGGTTCCAAAAAATTTCAAATTCGTTATTCTTTGACCGATTTCGATAAAATTGAAATATGATGTAGCTGACATAGACTTATGGAAGAAAAAAATATTTTTTAACTAGGGTGGTTCAAAAAAATTTCAAATTCGTTATTCTTTGACCGATTTTGATAAAATTAAAATATGTTGTAGCTGACACAGACTTATTGAAGAAAAAAATATTTTTTAACTAGGGTGGTTCAACAGAATTTCAACTTCGATATTCCTTGAACGATTTCGATAAAATTGAAACATAATGTAGCTGACATAGACTTATGGAAGAAAAAAATATTTTTTAACTAGGGTGGTTCAAAATAATTTCAAATTCGTTATTCTTTGACCGATTTCGATAAAATTGAAATATGTTGTAGCTGACACAGACTTATTGAAGAAAAAATATTTTTTAACTAGGGTGGTTAAACAAAATTTCAACTTCGATATTCTTGGACCGATTTCGATAAAATTGAAACATGATGTAGCTGACATAGACTTATGGAAGAAAAAAATATTTTTTAACTAGAGTGGTTCAAAAACATTCCAAATTCGTTATTCTTTGACCGATTTCGATAAAATTGAAATATGATGTAGCTGACATAGACTTATGGAAGGCAATAATATTTTTTAACTGGGGTGGTTCAAACAATTCGATATTCTTTGACCGATTTCGATAAAATTGAAATATGTTGTAGCTGACATAACATTACGAAGAAAAAATATTTTTTAACTAGGGTGGTTCAAAAAGATTTTAACTTCGTTATTCTTTGACCGATTTCGATAAAATTGAAATATGTTGTTGCTGACACAGACTTATTGAAGAAAAAAATATTTTTTAACTGGGGTGGTTCAAAAAAATTTCAACTTCGGAAAATATTTGAACAACATTATTGAAGAAAAAATTATTTGCGTATATTTATGCCATACCAAAAATAAATATGTCAAGCGTGTATTTTTAACCCTTTCGCTACGGATGTGGTACAAGTCCATATAAATGTTCTTTGTCTCGTACCACGTCCGTACCGAAAGGGTTAAGGAAAAATCTGGAACTTTTCTTCTTTTATTTAATTTATAGAAAAGGTTGTTCAAAAGGGTAGTTATGTGCATTCAAGAGGACACAAGCGTCCACAGGTTTTTCTCAAAACCCACCTCTGTCTACCAACTCCTACTTTCACCTCCTAGTGGTGAACATCGGGTGTCTAGTACCTCAGCTAGAGACGAGGTTTAAATCCCCGTGGAAAGCTGTTTGGGACAGCAAACGAGGGAGGAGGGGGGACGATTGTTCCCACTAACGCACTTCTCCTTTCATCGAGGCGGCAGCGAACGAATTCTCTAGATGGAATTAACGGTGGCGTCTACAGTTCCAGTTAGGTTGAACTACTTAGTGAACACCTTATATGGGCTACTACGACATATTTGTAGCTCAGGCCTATAAGGAGCGGTTTATCCGGCTCCCTACCCTTGGAGTTATACGAAGGGTCTGGTCCTCCGGGTCGGGGGTTGTGCGTCGGGGTAACTTCCCTACCACGTAAAAAAAAGTTGTTCCGAAACAATAAGCGTCGGATATGGATGATTTTAAAGTTGACGACCCCAGCAAACAAAACAAGGACAATGAATTTCGGATCTGCACGTGGAACGTCCTGTCCTTATACAGAACACGTGCAGCAGAACAATTAGTGGAGAACCTGGACAGGCTAAAGGCTGACGTAACAGCCCTCCAGGAAGTGCGATGGGATGGAGAGGGCATACGGAGACTGAAAACGTGTGACATCTACTACGGCGGGTGCTTGCAGGAACACGATCAGCGGCTCTTTGGTTGTGGTTTTGTGATAAGGGGAAGACTTAGACAAGAAGTCTTGGGCTTCCGAAGTGTAAGCGAGCGCCTGGTCACAATCCGCATCAAATGCAAATTTAAGAACATTTCGCTGATCTGTGTTCACGCCCCCCATGGAGGGAGAGAGGACTCAACCAAAGAAGCATTCTACGATCTCCTGGAGACAACGTATGATATGTGCCCGAAGTACGACGTGAAGATCATTCTTGGTGACTTCAACGCAAGATTCGGAAAGGAGGGCATCTTTGGTTCGATAGTCGGAGGACACAGCCTACACGACGAAACTTCCGGCATCGGACACAGGCTGGCAGACTTTGCGGCGGGGCGAAATGTCATCATCTCAAGCACCTACTTCCCACACCTCAATATACACAAGGGGACTTGGCGGTCGCGTGATCAAGTAACCGTCAACCAAATCGACCACATTGCGATAGACGCGAGACATGCTTCCAGTATCTTGGATGTCCGAACGTTCCGAGGGGCCAACATTGACTCGGATGCGGATATCCATGACGCGACAATGCAGAGCAGATGCTGTGAAAAGATTCGATGTCGAGAAGCTTAAATCGCAAGAGACCGCCAGAACTTTTGCAGACCACGTAACTCTTAATCTCTCAGGAGGTCCACCACGAGCATCAAGTGCAGAGGACCAGTGGGAACACTGTCAACAAGCCATCAGAAGTGCCGCCTCTGATGTGCTGGGTTTCACTAGGCGAATACAACGAAACCCCTGGTTCGATGATGAGTGCCGGCTAGCGCATGCAGCTAAGGACGAGGTCTACCAGGCAATGCTGCAGACTCGAACAAGAGCTGCTGAGAGAGCGGCCCGTGAGCTCTACGGGCTGAAACGAAAAGAGGAACGCCGACTTCTCAGGAGGAAAAAGAGAGAGCACGAGAAGCGGGCGGTAGAGTCTATTGAGGGTTGTAGCGGTAGGGGAGATGTTCGAAAATTTTATCAGAGGGTGAAGCGATCCACCCAAGGATTAAAGGCTAGAGCGGAAGCCTGCCGAGATGAGAGTGGGAATATGGTAGTAGACACACAGTCAGTGCTGAGGATCTGGAAAGAACACTTCTCTAGACTGCTTAATGCCCCTAATAGGCAGAACGCTCCATTCAACTTGGACGATGATGGCCAAGAGTTCCGTCCACCCGACCTAACCAAAGTGCGGCTGGCGGTATCCAAACTTAAGTCGTACAAGGCTGCAGGTGCGGATGGCTTACAAGCCGAACTATTTAAATCAGCGGGAGATGAATTGGCTAGGAGCATACACCAGCTCATCTGCAAAATTTGGTCGGAGGAAAGTATGCCCGATGAATGGAATCTCGGTATAGTGTGCCCCATCCATAAAAAGGGAGATGTTCTGAAATGTACCAACTACAGAGGAATTAGTCTCCTAAACGTCGGTCGCTTATAAAATCTTGTCGGCCATCCTGTGTGACCGCTTAAAACCTTTTGTCAACGATCTGATCGGCCCCTATCAGTGCGGTTTTAGGCCAGGCAAGTCAACGTCGATCAAATGTTCACACTCCGACAGATTTTAGAAAAATCCCAGGAATTCCAGATCGATACACACCACCTTTTTATCGATTTTAAAGTCGCGTATGATAGCGTGAAAAGGGACGAATTATACAGAGCCATGTCGAGTCTCGGCATCCCTGCCAAACTCGTCCGCCTGTGCAGGATGACGATGGAGAAATCACGCTGCTCCGTCAAAATTGGTAAGAACACCACCGATTCCTTTGATGTTGAGAAAGGATTGAGGCAATGCGACGCGTTATCATGCATCCTATACAACATCGTTCTTGAAGACATTGTACGTAACGCACATGTCAACACCAGCGGTACAGTCTATCAAAAGTCCGTTCAATTGCTTGCATATGCGGATGACATTGACATTGTCGGCAGAACGAAGCGAGCTGTGGCAGGGGCATTTGCGAGCATTGAATCGGAGGCGGCTAGAATGGGATTGGCGGTTAATTAGGACAAAACGAAGTATATGCTGTCATCGAGAGAGGAATCTTAACATCGTCGACTCGGGCAAAATATCACGATGGACTACAACTTACTACACCTATAACCATAATTCAACGCATGCGACCCGACCCTCGACCGACCCCGACCGACACCCGAAGCCGAGCCGACAGATTCTATGAATTAGTGTTGAGTTTGGGATTGGGGGTTGTTGTGTATTGTGTAACAAACTCAACTCAGATCTGCGACATTGAGTTAGTGCGTTGTTTTATAGTGTGTATCAAGCGAAGGAAAAGGAAAACAATTGCGCCATGGTGCAACTGAGTTAATACTTTGCGCTGATACAGTGAAGTGCGCTTGAGTTAGTGTATTAACGCACGAATTTTTACAGCATTACCCATGTCTAAAATATATCATTTCCACCCAAATCGCAAAAAACTAGCTTTCCCAAGTCAGAAGTCAATACATCACTTTGAAAAAACTCAATTTTTTTATTTTGATCAGAAGAACCGGCGATTTTTTCGATATTGTTATCGTCAGAATAAGTGCACAAATACAAACGATTCAATATTATATTTTTATTAAATTTACTTTAAGTCTTACACAGTGCCGATTCGCATCCCACCGCAAACAGACGTGTCGGGAACTAAAACATTTACCGCACCCAATACCCCAACAAACAAATTAAAAAAAAAAAAAAAAAAAAATAAATAAACCAACCAACCTGTCTCCATATCAAAATAATAATAAATAAATCCCCGCCAATCGACCGTACGGAAAAAAAAATCAATAGCCTAAAAAAAAAAATCAATAGAAAAAAGAAAAAATAAATTAAAAAAAGTGCCAGTGTCAGTGCCAGTGCTTGTGCTTGTGTACAGAACCAACAACAAAAGTGCACCATGTCCATGAAGCTGATGCTGCTGCACACAATTAAAATATGTTGTAGCTGACACAGACTTATTGAAGAAAAAATATTTTTTAACTAGGGTGGTTAAACAAAATTTCAACTTCGATATTCTTGGACCGATTTCGATAAAATTGAAACATGATGTAGCTGACATAGACTTATGGAAGAAAAAAATATTTTTTAACTAGAGTGGTTCAAAAACATTCCAAATTCGTTATTCTTTGACATAGACTTATGGAAGAAAAAAATATTTTGTAACTAGGGTGGTTCAAAGAAATTTCAAATTCTCTATTCTTTGACCGATTTTGATAAAATTGAAATATGTTGTAGCTGACACAGACTTATTGAAGAAAAAAATATTTTTTAACTAGGGTGGTACCAAAAAATTTCAAATTCGTTATTTCTTGACCGATTTCGATAAAATTGAAATATGATGTAGCTGACATAGACTTGTTGAAGAAAAAAATATTTTTTAACTAGGGTGGTTCAAAAAAATTTCGAATTCGTTATTCTTTGACCGATTTCGATAAAATTGAAGTATGATGTAGCTGACATAGACTTATGGAAGAAAAAAATATTTTTTAACTAGGGTGGTTCAATAAAATTTCAAATTCGTTATTCTTTGACCGATTTCTATAAAATTAAAATATGTTGTAGCTGACACAGACTTATTAAAGAAAAATAAATTTTTAACTAGGGTGGTTTAACAAAATTTCAACTTCGATATTAGATAGATAGATAAATTGATTTATTATTCGATAATGTGTTGCTTGTTTTACAATATAGTATTTCTTAAATCATATGTATATGCATTGCTTAAAATAGCCGTCTGCCAGAGTTTGCGCTTTTATTTCTATCTTATACACAATTTTAAAATAAATAATTATATTAATATTTTCTTTAAGATAATTCAATTCTTCGATATTCTTTGAACGATTTCTGCTGACATAGACTTATGGAAGAAAAATATATTTTTTAACTAGGGTGGTTCAAAAAAATTTCAACTTCGTTATTCTTTGACCGATATCGATAAAATTGAAATATGTTGTAGCTGACACAGACTTATTGAAGAAAAAAATATTTTTTAACTAGGGTGGTTCAACAAAATTTCAACTTCGATATTCTTTGACCGACTTCGATAAAATTGAAACATGATGTAGCTGACATAGACTTATGGAAGAACAAAATATTTTTTAACTAGGGTGGTTCCAAAAAATTTCAAATTCGTTATTCTTTGACCGATTTCGATAAAATTGAAATATGATGTAGCTGACATAGACTTATGGAAGAAAAAAATATTTTTTAACTAGGGTGGTTCAAAAAAATTTCAAATTCGTTATTCTTTGACCGATTTTGATAAAATTAAAATATGTTGTAGCTGACACAGACTTATTGAAGAAAAAAATATTTTTTAACTAGGGTGGTTCAACAGAATTTCAACTTCGATATTCTTTGAACGATTTCGATAAAATTGAAACATAATGTAGCTGACATAGACTTATGGAAGAAAAAAATATTTTTTAACTAGGGTGGTTCAAAATAATTTCAAATTCGTTATTCTTTGACCGATTTCGATAAAATTGAAATATGTTGTAGCTGACACAGACTTATTGAAGAAAAAATATTTTTTAACTAGGGTGGTTAAACAAAATTTCAACTTCGATATTCTTGGACCGATTTCGATAAAATTGAAACATGATGTAGCTGACATAGACTTATGGAAGAAAAAAATATTTTTTAACTAGAGTGGTTCAAAAACATTCCAAATTCGTTATTCTTTGACCGATTTCGATAAAATTGAAATATGATGTAGCTGACATAGACTTATGGAAGACAATAATATTTTTTAACTGGGGTGGTTCAAACAATTCGATATTCTTTGACCGATTTCGATAAAATTGAAATATGTTGTAGCTGACATAACATTACGAAGAAAAAATATTTTTTAACTAGGGTGGTTCAAAAAGATTTTAACTTCGTTATTCTTTGACCGATTTCGATAAAATTGAAATATGTTGTTGCTGACACAGACTTATTGAAGAAAAAAATATTTTTTAACTGGGGTGGTTCAAAAAAATTTCAACTTCGGAAAATATTTGAACAACATTATTGAAGAAAAAATTATTTGCGTATATTTATGCCATACCAAAAATAAATATGTCAAGCGTGTATTTTTAACCCTTTCGCTACGGATGTGGTACAAGTCCATATAAATGTTCTTTGTCTCGTACCACGTCCGTACCGAAAGGGTTAAGGAAAAATCTGGAACTTTTCTTCTTTTATTTAATTTATAGAAAAGGTTGTTCAAAAGGGTAGTTATGTGCATTCAAGAGGACACAAGCGTCCACAGGTTTTTCTCAAAACCCACCTCTGTCTACCAACTCCTACTTTCACCTCCTAGTGGTGAACATCGGGTGTCTAGTACCTCAGCTAGAGACGAGGTTTAAATCCCCGTGGAAAGCTGTTTGGGACAGCAAACGAGGGAGGAGGGGGGACGATTGTTCCCACTAACGCACTTCTCCTTTCATCGAGGCGGCAGCGAACGAATTCTCTAGATGGAATTAACGGTGGCGTCTACAGTTCCAGTTAGGTTGAACTACTTAGTGAACACCTTATATGGGCTACTACGACATATTTGTAGCTCAGGCCTATAAGGAGCGGTTTATCCGGCTCCCTACCCTTGGAGTTATACGAAGGGTTTGGTCCTCCGGGTCGGGGGTTGTGCGTCGGGGTAACTTCCCTACCACGTAAAAAAAAGTTGTTCCGAAACAACAAGCGTCGGATATGGATGATTTTAAAGTTGACGACCCCAGCAAACAAAACAAGGACAATGAATTTCGGATCTGCACGTGGAACGTCCTGTCCTTATACAGAACACGTGCAGCAGAACAATTAGTGGAGAACCTGGACAGGCTAAAGGCTGACGTAACAGCCCTCCAGGAAGTGCGATGGGATGGAGAGGGCATACGGAGACTGAAAACGTGTGACATCTACTACGGCGGGTGCTTGCAGGAACACGATCAGCGGCTCTTTGGTTGTGGTTTTGTGATAAGGGGAAGACTTAGACAAGAAGTCTTGGGCTTCCGAAGTGTAAGCGAGCGCCTGGTCACAATCCGCATCAAATGCAAATTTAAGAACATTTCGCTGATCTGTGTTCACGCCCCCCATGAAGGGAGAGAGGACTCAACCAAAGAAGCATTCTACGATCTCCTGGAGACAACGTATGATATGTGCCCGAAGTACGACGTGAAGATCATTCTTGGTGACTTCAACGCAAGATTCGGAAAGGAGGGCATCTTTGGTTCGATAGTCGGAGGACACAGCCTACACGACGAAACTTCCGGCATCGGACACAGGCTGGCAGACTTTGCGGCGGGGCGAAATGTCATCATCTCAAGCACCTACTTCCCACACCTCAATATACACAAGGGGACTTGGCGGTCGCGTGATCAAGTAACCGTCAACCAAATCGACCACATTGCGATAGACGCGAGACATGCTTCCAGTATCTTGGATGTCCGAACGTTCCGAGGGGCCAACATTGACTCGGATGCGGATATCCATGACGCGACAATGCAGAGCAGATGCTGTGAAAAGATTCGATGTCGAGAAGCTTAAATCGCAAGAGACCGCCAGAACTTTTGCAGACCACGTAACTCTTAATCTCTCAGGAGGTCCACCACGAGCATCAAGTGCAGAGGACCAGTGGGAACACTGTCAACAAGCCATCAGAAGTGCCGCCTCTGATGTGCTGGGTTTCACTAGGCGAATACAACGAAACCCCTGGTTCGATGATGAGTGCCGGCTAGCGCATGCAGCTAAGGACGAGGTCTACCAGGCAATGCTGCAGACTCGAACAAGAGCTGCTGAGAGAGCGGCCCGTGAGCTCTACGGGCTGAAACGAAAAGAGGAACGCCGAGTTCTCAGGAGGAAAAAGAGAGAGCACGAGAAGCGGGCGGTAGAGTCTATTGAGGGTTGTAGCGGTAGGGGAGATGTTCGAAAATTTTATCAGAGGGTGAAGCGATCCACCCAAGGATTAAAGGCTAGAGCGGAAGCCTGCCGAGATGAGAGTGGGAATATGGTAGTAGACACACAGTCAGTGCTGAGGATCTGGAAAGAACACTTCTCTAGACTGCTTAATGCCCCTAATAGGCAGAACGCTCCATTCAACTTGGACGATGATGGCCAAGAGTTCCGTCCACCCGACCTAACCAAAGTGCGGCTGGCGGTATCCAAACTTAAGTCGTACAAGGCTGCAGGTGCGGATGGCTTACAAGCCGAACTATTTAAATCAGCGGGAGATGAATTGGCTAGGAGCATACACCAGCTCATCTGCAAAATTTGGTCGGAGGAAAGTATGCCCGATGAATGGAATCTCGGTATAGTGTGCCCCATCCATAAAAAGGGAGATGTTCTGAAATGTACCAACTACAGAGGAATTAGTCTCCTAAACGTCGGTCGCTTATAAAATCTTGTCGGCCATCCTGTGTGACCGCTTAAAACCTTTTGTCAACGATCTGATCGGCCCCTATCAGTGCGGTTTTAGGCCAGGCAAGTCAACGTCGATCAAATGTTCATACTCCGACAGATTTTAGAAAAATCCCAGGAATTCCAGATCGATACACACCACCTTTTTATCGATTTTAAAGTCGCGTATGATAGCGTGAAAAGGGACGAATTATACAGAGCCATGTCGAGTCTCGGCATCCCTGCCAAACTCGTCCGCCTGTGCAGGATGACGATGGAGAAATCACGCTGCTCCGTCAAAATTGGTAAGAACACCACCGATTCCTTTGATGTTGAGAAAGGATTGAGGCAATGCGACGCGTTATCATGCATCCTATACAACATCGTTCTTGATTGTACGTAACGCACATGTCAACACCAGCGGTACAGTCTATCAAAAGTCCGTTCAATTGCTTGCATATGCGGATGACATTGACATTGTCGGCAGAACGAAGCGAGCTGTGGCAGGGGCATTTGCGAGCATTGAATCGGAGGCGGCTAGAATGGGATTGACGGTTAATTAGGACAAAACGAAGTATATGCTGTCATCGAGAGAGGAATCTTAACATCGTCGACTCGGGCAAAATATCACGATGGACTACAACTTACTACACCTATAACCATAATTCAACGCATGCGACCCGACCCTCGACCGACCCCGACCGACACCCGAAGCCGAGCCGACAGATTCTATGAATTAGTGTTGAGTTTGGGATTGGGGGTTGTTGTGTATTGTGTAACAAACTCAACTCAGATCTGCGACATTGAGTTAGTGCGTTGTTTTATAGTGTGTATCAAGCGAAGGAAAAGGAAAACAATTGCGCCATGGTGCAACTGAGTTAATACTTTGCGCTGATACAGTGAAGTGCGCTTGAGTTAGTGTATTAACGCACGAATTTTTACAGCATTACCCATGTCTAAAATATATCATTTCCACCCAAATCGCAAAAAACTAGCTTTCCCAAGTCAGAAGTCAATACATCACTTTGAAAAAACTCAATTTTTTTATTTTGATCAGAAGAACCGGCGATTTTTTCGATATTGTTATCGTCAGAATAAGTGCACAAATACAAACGATTCAATATTATATTTTTATTAAATTTACTTTAAGTCTTACACAGTGCCGATTCGCATCCCACCGCAAACAGACGTGTCGGGAACTAAAACATTTACCGCACCCAATACCCCAACAAACAAATTAAAAAAAAAAAAAAAAAAAAAAAAAAATAAATAAACCAACCAACCTGTCTCCATATCAAAATAATAATAAATAAATCCCCGCCAATCGACCGTACGGAAAAAAAAATCAATAGCCTAAAAAAAAAAATCAATAGAAAAAGAAAAAATAAATTAAAAAAAGTGCCAGTGTCAGTGCCAGTGCTTGTGCTTGTGTACAGAACCAACAACAAAAGTGCACCATGTCCATGAAGCTGATGCTGCTGCACACAATTAAAATCAGCAAGCGGTAAATTTTCCTTAACTCTCCTTCCCTCATCATTCACATTGCTTTCGGCTTAGTCATTACATGCAATGTGTGGCTCATCTCATATAATATATGTAATTGATTGAGTCGATGTAAATTAGACAAATTGCTGATATTGGTTTTGGGTTTCCAGGGGCGGATCAATACATACTACTAAGGCATAACAGTGGTAGTGTTTTGTATTGTGAAGTTTTATTGGGGCCCAAACTCAATATCAGCATAGATAACTGTCTGATTTGGTTTTTAACGTTTGTTTTTTCGTAATGGTAGGTGAATTTAGGGTCGATATTAGCAACATTCGGGGGCTGAGAAAGAATTTCTGTGCTGTGTACGTACATACTGTAAAAAACAGGCCAGCAGTCTTGGCACTAAGTGAAACCTAGGTAGGTGAAAATTCTGATTACTCCGAATTTAGCCTACCTGGTTATAGCTTAGTGCCTTTATTTTTCCAACACCATGGTTTCGCAATATATGTACGTAATGATGTGGCTTATCAGCTTCAACCACAATATGGCCCTTGTTTAAATACAAACTTTAACTTCATGTGGTTAAAATTCACCGTCAATAAGCACATCATACATACATGTTTCATTTATCGAAGCCCAAGTTTGGATAGTAATTCGACTTCTAACGAATTCGATGCGCTGTCCGATTCAATCCTGAGAATTGTTTCCCATTATCCGCACAGTGAAATCGTTGTTACGGGCGATTTCAATGTACACAATTCTTCGTGGCTACGCTATTCTGGTCAGACAACACCCGAAGGAAGGTATGTTGAGATTTTTGCTGAGATAAACAACCTAACTCAGCTGATCGACGAGCCTACTCGGATTCCTGACGTTGCAGGTCAATCCGCCAACACTCTAGATTTGTTTCTTACCTCTGACCCTGATAAATACACTATAAGTGTATTATCGCCTCTAGGCACATCAGACCATTGTGTCATATCTGTGAATTTCTTGTGCCACCAAAACACAGTTAAAGAAAAAACTCCCAAGAGAACCGTTTGGCAGTACGAGAAAGCCAACTGGGACGGTCTTAATGTTTTCTTCAGGAACTTTAACTGGTCACTATGCTTCCTCGATAGTGACGTAGATTCCAGTGCAGATATGATTACAAACTTAATTCTTTGTGGAATGAGAAAATTTATCCCGAATAGGGTGAAATCTATCAAAGCCAAAGAAAACTCATGGTTTGATTCGAGCTGTAAGGAGGTTATTAGGGTTAGAGAAGTAAGCTTCCGAAGTTATAAAGCCAACCCTACTGAGGAAAACCGGAAAAAGTTTCAACAAGCTAGAAAGACCTGTAACGTTCATATTCGACGAACCAAATTTTTACATGATCAAAAATTACGGCAAAAAATTCTACAATGTCCCAAAGGTAGTAAAAATTTTTGGTCATTTGTAAAAAACATACGAAATACCACCTCGTCCTCGGTTCCAACACTCGTCTTCAACGATACTCCTTTTGTCAGCTCAATCGATAAATCCAATTTGCTTGCAGCACAGTTTGCTGTTAATTCGTCGCTGCCTGAAAGTGTTATGACTCCTCCTGTACTTGAGAGCGCAAATGATTCTATGGGACAAATCTTCTTCCGCACTCGTGCAGTTGCCAGAGTTCTGAAAGATCTCGATATACGCAAATCCGCTGGCCCGGATAGTATTACTCCCATTGTCCTGAAGAGGTGTTCTTCAACGGTGGCAAAATCACTGCGTAAGCTTTTCCATCTGTCCTACTCTACTGG